>OY728130.1:254912521-256162521 GCA_963277665.1 Viscum album
TCCATTTGGGCTCCAACATGGGTGGTTTTTTACCAGGTATCATTGTTGTCTTCAAAGCCAACACCAAGTCACCTTTCAAGAAGGATATGAGGTGAACTTTCTTATTGAAAGCTCTAGCTAATTTTTTCTGATGCATTTCCAGATTGTGTAGGGTGTGAAGCCTTTTCTCATTGAGCACTTCCAACTCAACCTGATTGATTTTAGATACTTTATCTGGAATTTTATGATCATAGAAATATCTATGCAATGAGGGTAACTGAATCTAAATGGGCAGGATGACCTCTATTCTGTACACCAGGGAATATAGGGTCACCTTGGTGGAATTATGAGTCATCGTTCGATAAGATCAGAGGGCATTGGGGAGGTTTTCTAGCCAAATATTATTGTTCTGACCAACCATTTTATATAGAATGTTAGATAGGGTTTTGTTGAATTCCTCAATCTATCCATTTTCATGCCCATGATAATGGGAGGTATGATTAGAACAGATGTTGTACATAACATACAGTTTCTTTAGCTCAGCTACTCAGAAGTTCATGGTGTTATCGATGGGGATGGAGTGAGGGACTACACATAGGTAGATGATGTTAGAGCTCACAAAGTCAACAATGGAACGGGCCTTGACCTCCTTGAGTGGGACTACCTCTACCCACATGGAGAATAAATCCATAGCGGTCAGGATGAACCTGCACCGGTGAGCTGTCACCGGTGGATATGGTCCCACAATATCGAGGCCCCATACCAAAAATGGCCAAGTGTACATGGTAGTGTGGAGAGGCTCTAGAGGCCGATGCATAAAGTTGGCATGAATTTGGCATGCATGGCACCTTTTGGAAAACTCAATGCATTCATGGATCATAGAGAGCCAAAAGTATCACAGTCTTTGGATCTGATGAGATTGTTTCGACCCAATCTGATGAGCCCTGTAGGAACTATCATGAACCTTCTTCATGACTTGCGTGAAATCTCAATTCCTTGATTGAAATGGAGGAGAACCCCATCAAACCTATGCTTGTATAGGATATTCTCATGAATTGGACTATCCTGGAGAGTAAACTATAATTTGAGTCATCAGATTCGATCACGCTCATCCTGATCTGCTGGGAGATAACTGTTTTTAAGATACTCGAAAAAGGAGGTTTTCCAGTTAGGAGTCACACTAATCACTGCATCCGGGGGACCTGGAGGTCCTGACATGGAGGTGCCAGTGGTATGCCGGATTACCTGTGGGCTGTCACTATCATCTAGTGGGATGGGAGAAATGACTCTCCAGTGTGCCACGGGGATAATCAGATCATCCTGTTCGGGCTCCACATGTGATGTAGCTAGGCTGGCTAGGGTGTCAGCTTGACCGTTCTGAGATCGAGGGATATGAGTATCTTCTGGAAGAGATGAGAACAAGGCTATTAGCAAGAGAATGTGTTCCCACAATGGTACGAGCTCTAGCTTTCTAATGACATAGTCACCATTGATCTAATTTATGACTAGTTCGGAGTCCCCTTTCACATGAAAATGGGGAACGTCAATCTCGAGGGCCAGCTCGAGGCCACTAATGAGAGCCTGATACTCTACTCCATTGTTGGTGAAGCCTTATGACAACAAAAATGAATACACCAGAATGGATTATACTAGGGTAATGAAGAAAATACCTAAGAATACTCTGTTGAGCTTGGGGTCATTGAGCCTTCTACTAGTGTGTCTCTGAGAAGCACCATAGAAGTGCCTTTTCCAGTATGACATGGCTTGGTCTACCTAGAGAATTGATTAATTTCAAAAATCAGGATCTAGGGATTGGTCAATATGAGATGGAATAGAAGCAAGGAATTCTACCAACGCTTGCCCCTTAATATTCTTCTGAGGGACAAATGTAATGTCGAACTACCGGAGGATTACTGCCTACTGAGCTAGGAGTCTTGTTAGCATTGGGAAGATTAGGATGTACTTCAATGGATCCACTAGGGACACCAGCTGTACCTCATGGTGCTACAAGTAATGTCACAATTTATGTACTATGAGTACCAATACATGGAAGAACTTCTCGATAGGTGAGTATTTGGTCTTCTTATCAAGGAGCATGCAGATGAGATAGTAGAGACTATTCTCTATCCCCTCATTGTTTTTCTAGGCGAGAGGGGTGTTGAGAGACCGTTCCAAGGTGGTCATGTGAAATACATCAGCTTTCCAGAGATGGGGGGCATTAAGACCAAAGGCTAGTGCATGTACATCTTGATTTCTTTAAAAGTAGTCTGAAATTTTTTATCCCACTTGTTGACAATGCCTTTCTTTATGAACTGAGAAAAAGGGATTACAGTTACCGTCTATATTCACA
Organism: Viscum album; assembly: GCA_963277665.1. Classification (NCBI taxonomy): domain Eukaryota; kingdom Viridiplantae; phylum Streptophyta; class Magnoliopsida; order Santalales; family Viscaceae; genus Viscum; species Viscum album. The sequence continues at coordinate 254,914,851 of OY728130.1, forward strand.
ATGAATCTGCATATATAGTACAACCGGCCTTGGAAACCTTGAAGATCATGGATATTGCACAGAGGAGACATCTTACTAATGGCCTTGATTCTCTGGGTCGATATCGATGCACCTATATCTGGCAATGAAGCTGATAAACTTTCTAGAGGTGACCTCGAAGGCACACTTCAATGGATTCTTCTTCAGGTGGTAGGAATAGAGGAAGCCAAACACATTCTCAAGGTCATTGAGATGGTCCTAACACTGGTGAGATTTGACCACCAAGTCATCCACGTAACATTCCAATAATATTATGATCATTGGATTAAATATGTGATGTATAGGCTACAGATAGGTGGCACCTGCATTCTTTAAACCGAAGGGCAAGACTTGGAAATAAAAAGTACCTTATGGTGCCATGAAGGATGTAGAATCCTCATCTTCGGGGACCATTCAGATCTGTTTATACATGGAGTAGCCATCCATGAAAGAGAGGGACTGAAACCCAGATGTAGCATCAATCAACAATTCTGTTACAGGAAGCGGAAAGTCATACTTTCGGTAGTGACGGTTGAGATTCTGAAATTCGATGCAGACTCTGATCTGTCAGTTCTTCATCCTGACTGATACAATGTAGGCCATCCATTTGGGGTACTATACCTCCTTAACAAAATTAACAATGATGATCTTATCAACTTCTGCCTAAACCATGGCACCATGAGAAGGGTGCATCTTTCTGGGAGGCTTCATGAACCCGTGATGATTTTACAGGAGACCGAGGTAGTGGATGACCACCTGAGGATCTAGTCCTGGAATCACATCATAACTCCCGGAGAATATATCAAGGTTTTGTTTAAGGATGTTTATGTACTATTTTTTCTCATCTAGGGGTATGGCGGCACTGATCAATGTGGGTTTTGGGTCTGACTTGCTACTAAGGTTTGCCTTTACTAATTCGTCAATAGTGGTGGAGAAACCCTCTTTATAGGTGAGGGGAGAATCCTCTAAATCCTATTATACACTTATGTAGGAGAAATACTTGGTCGGAGGAGTTTCCTCTGAGTCGATAGATCACAATGGTAGGCTGGTACCAGCCTGAGGGGTAGTGGACACGTTATCGGGGAACTCCTATGATTTCAAAACCATAGTGATGGAGGCTATTGATCTGATCCTAGATTTTCATTAGCCCAAGGTTCCAAACATGATGGTATTGAAGTAATAGTGGTGTGTCTTCTAGATCTGGATAATTCCATCCCAACAAAACAAGTAAGTATAAAGTATTGACGTTTCCATGGGGAAGACATCCTGATACCTTATGGGAGTAGGAGGCTCCGGGACCACCTAATCCAAATTCGTATAGGAGAATGATGTGATCTCCCGACATATCTTAGACATGGGAATGTTTCCCCCCTTATTCTAGAAACAATGAAGAATTTTCCCATGTATGGGGTTATAGCCTCCAATCGGTGTATTGGAAATATATAAGAATCATCTAGATCTACCCACGAGTCGGTCATAGCTGAGGAATTTTCAACCTCGTTAGACTGAATTTGCATGTCTTTGCTCTTATAATAGTCGAAATCCAGATAGAGGTCTTCATAAGAGGAAAAAGGAGACATGTCACCTTGAATAATTCCCACTTGACCATTGAGGGATTACTTGAGGAACTAGTGGTACGATAAAAGACCCTCCACATGAAAGTGGAGCCATGTCCTTCAAATCAATGCATTGTAGGTGGTGTCCTGGGAGACAACCATAAACTCGGTGCTGGAAACTAGGCAACCGAACTGGGTCTTCAAGTGGATCTTTCCCACCAATCTTTGTTCTGTCCTGTCATAAACGCGGATTCTTATGTTAGAGGGACTCAGATCATCCCCAGAAAAATCCAATTTTTGCAGTGTCTGAGTCGAGATTAGGTTGGTCCCGGAGCCTATGTCGACCAGATAGGGGTGAACCTCCATACTATTAAACTATTCGGTTATGTATAGTGGGAAAATGTGCCCGTATATAGGGGATACTTAATATTCTCTAGAGAATGAGATGATGTATTGGCATTCAACATGCTCTACCACCTTAGCATGGAAGGGTTATGCATCTTCTACCTCTGTCTCAAACTGGAGGGGGATTCATAAAGCCTCAGTGAGGGATTCGAGCATATCTGTCGATAGGAAAAGGTCCTCAAGGATGGAGATCCTTGCTAGAATGCAGGAAAGATGCTTGAGGACGTCATACATTCCATGCTAGGCATGAACTTCTACTTACTGTAAGTCAATCTATGACAAGAGGTATGGTGGAACCTATTGACTAGACCGACAACTGACTGGTGCTAGGAATATCTTGCTGCTCACTAGTTGAATCCTATACAGTGATTACCAGATGAGGTCCTGATAACTAAGTCCAGTCTTTAGAAACATGTGGATGATCACGATGCGGTCGAGGTAGCTTTTCCTGATCCAAAAACATGAACAACGACGAAGGAAGACCTGATGACACCATATGAGAAGGATACACGTGCTGAGCTCTGTGTGGGGCCTACTTTATAGTTTCAGTAGAATACACATCCTGACAGGAAATAATGATCGAGGCACTCTGACGACCCATATTTCCACCGCCCCATCGACGTTGACGACAACTGGGGACATTGGGAGAATTCTCCTGGCACTCCTCGTCATTAGGAATTATATAGGTGTTTACGAGATCAATGGTATTAACCAAGGTGTGCCCTCAAACATCACATGAAGAGTCATCCACTACTAGGAGGATTATGGGTGGAATCTCCGTATCTAGGGGCATGAAATCACTGATAGTATTGGATGATGATGGCATCAGCGGGGGAATTTTTTTCCTATACACCACTGATTTTTTCTCTTCTAAGAAGGGTATGGCTGAGACGATGATGCAGAAGGAGTAGTTGTGGATTTTGAAGGCTATGGTCGATTTAGGCATGCACAAATAACATTATGGGCATGAGTGACTGTTTTACAAGCCATCTATTCATCATTATTCGAGGACCCGTGGTTAGAACTTGATGCCACTCGCCTTCGCTGTCACTACTGTTGTCTAGCCTTACGAAGACACATGCCACCTGTGCCGGAGGTAGGCATAACTGGACTACATTGTTATGAACCTGGTCTTGAAGCCATCCTTTAAACACATATCTCATTTTGAGGGTGTTCCCAAGGATCTGGTGATAGGGTTATTAATTAGGGTGATCAGTGAGGTTTGCCTCTTCTGGCCTCCTGCATTCAGGCAAACGTACAATCCCCTACTATAAGGCACTTCAGAAATAACCAGGTACTTGATCCTCATTGAATGTGTGGGTTTGGTTCTACTGTTTGGGAAGGGGTCCTTTGGATCCTGACCTTGACGAGGGTATTGAGGAGCCTGTCAAGGAGGTGGAGCCTGGTTATTTCACCTAGGAATTTGTGTTGCATTGCGCGGGGGAACCTGCTGGTTTTGAGGTGGGTATTGTTGGGCCGGAGGCTGTGCCTGAGGTGGAGGACCTCCGTGAGGCTGTTGAGGGGGTTACACTATTAAAAACTCTAGTTTCCCGGGGGCCTATATTTGAGCCACTACGATGGGATTGTCCCTGGAATACCTTCTTTCGGGGATTGTAGGAGGCAATAGACATGCCTAGATGGTCTATTGGATGGTGTCTTCTAGGAACTGATCCTTATCCGAGAAGTCTCGGAATCCTCTATAGTTATTCTAAGTAATAAGGGAGGGAACCAATTCTTTCTTGACATTTCCTAAACACATAGTCAGCGGTTCCTCCTGATTCAGTGGCATGTCAAGGGAATATGTGATCTCTTTCCACCGGGTGACAAAGTCTGCAATGTGCTCATCAGACCTCTTCTTGCACTTCAAGTGGTTTGCAATGCTCGTCTTCCAAGTGGTGGAACTGAACTGGTACATATATTTCCTACAAAGGTCTTTCCACCCGGCTACTGATCAGATGGGTAGCTTTTTATACCAGAAAAATACAGGCCCTTCCAATGTCTATAGAAAAAACCAGAGTTTGGTGGCCTCCTGCTGCGACAGAGTTCCCAACATGGGTCCACACCTTGAGATGAAGTGGGTCAGATGCTGTGGCAGGTCCCATGTACTATTGAAGGGATAAAAAGTGGGATTTCCAAAACCCGGGGGTGCTGGCATATAATCCACCCATGTCAGATATGGCTTCCATTAGCCAGGATTTCCACCCGTCGCGTCTCCAAATCCTTGAGGCAGGTAATGAGTTCCTCCATTGGATCATATGGGTGGGGGGTTCCTGTCTTGTTGGAGACCCATGACCACTAGTGTGTTGGAAGGTTCTTCAACATGATAAGTAGGACTAGTGGCTCGTGGTGTGGCTGGTGGAACAACCTGTGAAGCATCTTGGAGAACCTAAGCCGGGTCCCGAGGATTGTCATGCCGTTCAAGAGGATTTGGCGACACATACCACTCCCTCTTGCCATAAGTTACAGCCTCAACCATATCTGTGTGGGAAATATGGTCAGGGGTCACCATGGGTAAGTTGTTCTGGACCCTTCTTCCCCATCCAAGGATCACCGTAGTCTGTCCATCGCCCCACAGTGCATTCAGAAATGAAATCGTCAACCAACTTCTTGTGTTTGGTGAGTTACTGATGCAATGAGGTTTTTTCGAGATCATCTTCCTCCTTCTGCACTGAGCCAGACATATTGGAGGGTTTAATGGAACTATGGCGCTCCTTACCCTTATTGGGATTTTAGATATGGACCAACACCTCAGTGGGCATAGGAAGAACCATTAGATTCATCTATTGACAATTAATACTTCCCAATGGATCTAAGAGGTGTGAAACTCCCTTGTGGGGGGGTGTTCTCTCCAAGAAGATCTAGCTCATTCTCACCCCCTGGATGGTTTTCCATGTCAACCACGACCCTTCTTGGAGGCATATACCTTATATCTCCTGGAAAATAGGGCTAGAGCAGGACGGAACTGAAATAGAGGGCCGCATACTGCCCCCAACCACAAATTTTCACGTGCGGGGAAGCCTCCTTGATTATCCTATAGAGCACTTTAAATCTATTGACACATCTTTGTTGGAGGGTCCTCTGGTGACTTGGTGACTTAGTTAACTGGTCCACATGGAGTGTTGCTAAATAAACCAAACAGTATTGTTGACCGATGTCTTTGAAGTGCGCCTGAATTTTGGGGTAGCCCACTCATCGATGACGAAGACGGAAAGGAGTCGCCCAGAGGGTCTAGGGAAAGCATCCAACCTCCTCCTGGATGAGTTCTTATGGCGCCCTAATATTTTGTGCTGCAACTGGCCCAAACATCTCTAGGAAATGGTCCACTGTGAGAATATCTTACAAGATCCTTCGTCCAGATTCGGGGTATAGCCCTTCATTTCCCTACTTATCAAGCAGAGGCAACTGGGGAACCGGTAGTGGTACTAAATTAGACCACTGAGATGGTAGGCAGGCCAGTAGAAAATATGGAAACTGAGCTAACAAACCACCTCATCTCTGGCTATCCTTCGACCACAGGTTTTGGAACAGGGACTACAGATACTGGTGATGGACCACACTGCAGCTCATTCACCATTGGTCCCCAGAATAGATCTCTATGATCTCTAGTTGATGTAGAGAGTGCTTCTGATGATGATTGTGGTATTACATGATCGAAACCTGTAAAGCTGCCAAATTTTTGTTCTCCTGGATGTACATGTGGAGGGAGGCGGGAATCCGACGGACCTCACATTCAATAAGTATGAGGTCGATGTGCCTTGTTCCTGCCCCGAATCTTAACATGGAGGATCTAGGTGAGTGTTCCATCGTTGATTCGTATTCTAACTCAGAATCTAAGAAGCAGAATGGTTTAATCTCAGTCTGAATCTTCTCGGTATTCTTTTTATGGAGGCGAAGACCCGCCCTCCGGCCCCGGGATGGTTCTTCGGGATAGGGTAGATTTTCTGGCATGAGGAGGACCTTTAATCGTACTGGTAATGAGGTGGGGAGGATTTACACTTGAGTGAACTAGGGTGCATGGAGAACCTGGACTGATATCAAAGGGAACACAGGGAGGACCTTCAGGTCCACTGACTGATGTGCAGAGGGAATCTCCATGGAAAGTGCTGGAGCAGGTAGGACCTCTGCTGGAGCTGACAGGAGCATGGGTAGGACCTCTATGCTGAGTGCTGATGAAGCGAAACTGACATTCCCCCCCTCAGATTATTGAGGCGAGGAGGACCTTCACCATCTATTACAAGGACACGGGGAGGGCCCCCACACAAGAGATTGACTGGATGTCTAACATCCCCACACCAGCGGCCTGCGAAAAGAGGAACAACTCCATACCCAATGTAAAAAGCGCGGGACAGGATTCTGTACTGAGTGTCGCTACCATGAGGAGGACCCTCATTCAGATTGAAGGTGGCATGGGGAAGAACTCCTTGTCGATCTTGGAAATGGGGAGGACCCGCATTCCTAATGTTTGTGGTACGAGGAGGACCTCTATACTAGATGTTGTTGCAGTAGGTCAGTCTGCGGTGGCCACTACCTGCACCGACGACCAAAAGATTCTACCCAACATTCATGTGGGGTGGTTGGGGCCTCGATCCGGGTCAGGTATATCAATGCCCCTACACAAAATACACATGGGGATGATGATATACATCGGTGGTAGAGCGATACACTGTAGTTGTTGATGTTTCCACCCAATAGAAGGCTTCCTCCTGAGCCTGGGCCTCATGCTGGCATCGGGTCAGTGAAATTGGGGCCGGCGATGCAGGCGCATGGCTTACCTACTTTAAAACTCATGGAAATGAGTTGCGGTGCTGGCATGACCTAGTGGGAGCCCTCCTTGGGATCCTCTGAAACTGGATCCCAGCCAGGCTGGCCCAGATATCCCCAACCTCATCGGTGTAGGGGAGGAAGTCATTGAATCGTTACGGGGGAGAGGCTCCTGAAATGGTTGTATGTCAGAGTGGGGATCAGTGGCTCCCTGCACGACCCTTGGGGGTAGTGGTGGCAATGAGGTGCAGATGCCTCTAAATCCCGAAAGGCTTTATCCCAGGTCAAGATAATACCCTCCTCCTCATATTGGTGAACGAGGTAATTTATCACCCTTCGTTGAACAAATTCAGTTGAGGATATGGGGCATGGGCACCCAGTAGCTGTGGTAGTGGAGATTTTCGTAGAAGGAGTGGAGCCATAGGGGGTTGTTGGGTTTACATTTCCCCTACACCTATGTTGGTGGAAGGGAGGTGATCGGTTTCCTATTGTGGAAGCTTGGGTCCTAGAAAGCAGAGAGATTGAACCATTAATTCTAAAATAAAGAAATTGACGTCCAGTGTCGTAGTTCCATTCCATCTTCCGTAGCTTGTAATAAGGATCCATGCTGACAATGTCATAGATCGGGATGTCCAATGTTCAACTACACGAACTTCTGCTAAGATTCACACAGGGCCCACTATTTGCTTGGTAGGACCCGATCCTGGCTAACTGGATCTGGTAACACTCTAGTCTACCAATGCCTCAAACACTACTAATCTCTGCATTGAGGAGAAGAATTTCGTATCAGGTTCACCATTTCTATTTTCGATGCTTTCACTGGGGTGCATGAATCCGTCTATTTTAGGAAGATGAGGACCTGTTGACTATTTACCCGCATTCCCACATTCCAATGGAAAGAGACATTCATCGCTTATTCAGGGATGTTTTCTCCTTGATCGAAACGGGCTGATGGGATGTTGGTTCTTCCTTCTGTGGATTCCTCATCCGAAATCTTCACTGAGTCCAGGTCTCCCTTATAAATTAAGACATTGTTTGTGAAACTCTTCCCAGTGCCATATCTTCATGGAAATCAGTTAATTACAATGCTTATATCATGACATTCCAAGGGGTCCGGCTAGGGAAGCAACCTTCAGTCAGGGGAGTAGTCATGTTGGACATCACTGGCGTGTCTGGATGCCGGAACACTAGCGCTTCTGGGTTACATTCCCTTATTATAAGGATTCTCAAGGGCACGGAAGCCCGAGGCATCCCAGGTTGAAAGTAGGGAATTATATTCCAAAGGAATGTCTCTGAAGTTTTCCTCAACTTCCCATGTTTAACATAGGGTATTATGCAAGCTTAATGTCTAGCGGAGACAGATCAGATTTATTGGAACACTGACTAGAGTGGATCATATGGGTGAAACCCTTGGAGGGAACATAGATACTAGGAGGGGAATTGATGTAATCTCACCAGGATGTGGTGGCCCAGGTAGGAATCAATGTGGATAATGGATGGTTATGTAACACCCTGAACCCAGTTACCTAGAGTCGGTGCATTATTATAAAACATTAGAATGATACAAGGAATCTTGTCTTGAAATACCGATCAGTTTAGTGGCCTTAGAAGTACTAGATACATACAGATGTTTTACATAACATCATGAAATAAAAAAACATTGTGTCCCCTTTTTAACCCTCTTATATCCATTATCCTTTTCCTACAGGTTAATCAAAATTTTCTTCTTTGTATCTTGGAAAAAATAAAACATAGAAAGGGGTGAGCTTAGATGCCTAATAAGGATAACAATATTGAGTATACTTTCATAAATAAACATAAACATTTAAGGAAATGTATAAGACTAAAACACAAGCCTTTTAAACAAAAAATTCTTCATAATATAGAAAAAATAAATCAAATAATGCCATTTACTTATTCACATAGATATTTTACTTGTCGAATAATCACATGAAACATCAATAGACAGTTTCATAATGATGGAAGGCATAATATCGGACATCATAACCACATATTCAAGGCCTTGTTCCTAGAATACAAATAATATTTTTTGAAGGCCTTGTTCGAAGACACTAGTTTGTCTCATGAGACCTACCGATTCATTGAGGAACCATAGAGGGCTCCACCCATCACTTACGATGTCCAATGCATTCCTCGAATGAAAAGGTTGAAACATAACATAAAAATTCGTATTAAAACTAGAAAACGAAATGTCAATAATTTATCCATAAACCATAAATGGTATAAAAATATCACATCCACTGTCAAAAATATCAAAAAACATTCAATAAAATATGGAATATTGTATCATAATAAATCAACTTCAAACAAGCATAAAATCCAACAAAGTATGTTGACATAGATGAAATCAAAACTATTTGAGAGAAATATCACTTTATATTTTGAAATCATTCAAAAGTCATGTAATTTTAAAAGAAAACATTTATTTTTATAATATTCTTATAAGCTTGTAAGTGAATCCTGGAAGGTGTTATAACATAAGAAAATATTTTCACCTGCCATATAAGTTAAAAAACATTTGTTCCATAATTTTATCGAAATGGTCATGAAAGACCTTGTTTGGAAAACGATGGAATGATTAGTTTATAAACATATTATAAAAAGACAAATAAGGTTAAAAATGACTTTAACCCATATTCTAGTAAATAGTAATGTTGTTTTGAAATACATTTTTAAGAAACAATGATGTGGATGATAAAGAAGTCCCTGTAGAAACTCATGTATAAGAAAATTCTACCAAAGGTAAATATTGATCCCACATACCTTGAAAGTCAAGTAAGAAAGATCTCAACATGTATTCTAAGTCTTGAATAGTATGTTCTGATTTTCCATCAGTTTGAGGGTGGTAGGAAGTGCTAAAATGATGTTCAGTATCCAAGGCCTTCTGAAAAATTTTCTAGAATATTGATGTAAAATGGGGATCAGGATCAGAAACAATCGATGGAGGTACTCCATGAAGTATTCTCTTATGGAACCAAAATGTGCTTATTTGGTAAAATGATAAACAATGAACCATATTTCATCATCCCTTTCAATTAGTCTTTGGTAGTCCCATGATAAAGTCCATTGTAATATCATCCCATTTCCACTCATGAATGGGAAGAGGTTTCATGAATCCTCTAGGATGTTGTCTTCAAGTTTTCACTTGTTGAAAACCCATAAATCTTGACACATAATTAGAAATATCTCTCTTCATGTTGTCCCCCAAAAATGTTCCTTCAAATCTCTTTACATATTAGTGCCACTAGGGTGTATAGATAAATTGGAGCTATGGGCACCATCCAACAATTCCCTTTTTAGATCAGCTATGTTGGGAACACAAAGCCTCTTCCTAAATTTCAAAATACCTTCTTCTTATATGAATTAGATCAATCTCCCATCATTCACAGCTTTAATTTTATTTTGAAACTAATCTTCATTAGTATAATAACTTTTTATCCTTTCTAGTAAAGTTGTATTGGAAACTATTTGAAAAAGTATTAATGTTTCACCTTCCATTATTATTCTCATATCCATCTTTCCTAGATCTATGAACATCGGATCCCTTTCAATTCTCATATTGTTCAAAACTCTATGATTCTTTCTACTCAAAGAATCTTACACTTTATTTTCCTTTCATTGGTGGTAGTGTATAGTGCAATCAAAATCATTGAGTAGTTCAAGACATCATCTTTTCCTCATGTTGAGTTCTTTCTGTGAGAAAATATCGTTCAAACTCTTGTGATCGGTATATATCTCATATTTTTTGCCATATAGTTTTTGTCTCAATATATTCAATGCAAAGATTACAGATACTAATTGAAGATCATTAGTGGGATAGTTTTTTTCATGAATGTTTAGCTATCATGACGCATAGGAAATAACTCTAGCATTCTGCATAAGGACACAACCATGTCCTTTATTTGAAGCATCATTATAAATAACAAACCCATCATTCCCTGAAAGTAGAGTCAAGATTGTATCATTAACAATCATTTCTTAAGTTCTTCAAAACATTCTTCATACTCTTTTTTCCAAAAAAAAGTTAACCCCTTTACGCGTGAGCTTGGTTAATGGGTTTTCCAGTTGGAAAAAATTCTGGACAAAATGTCGATAATAACCTGGTAATCCAATAAAACTACATACCTCAGTTATACTCATCGGTGTTGGAAATTCTTGGATTGCCTTGGTATTTGAAGGATCAACATAGATTCCATCCATAGAGACAATATGGCCACGAAAAGAAATTTTTTGAAGGCAGAATTTACACTTGATAAACTTCCCATATAATTCATTTCTTCTAAGGGTTTTCAGAAAAGTGGGCAAGTTATTTTTATGATCTTCATAGATTTTTGAGTATACTAATATATCATTAATAAATACCACTAAAATGTCATCACAATATTCCTTGAAAACTCTATTCATTTGATCCATGAAAATAGAGGGTGCATTTGTCAGTCCAAAAGGCATTACTGTAAACTCATAATTCCCATACCTGGTTTGAAATGTTGTTTTCAAAATGTCTTCTTTATTCACACACAAGTGATGATATCCATATCGAAGGTCAATATTTGAAAAATATTTATCTCCATGAAGTTTATCAAATAAATCATCAATGCGATGTAGGGGATACTTGTTCTTTATTGTTATAACATTGATCTCCCTATAGTAAATGCACAAACTCATGGAACTATCTTTTATTTTCATAAAAATAACAGGGGATCCCCATGGAGAAATACTAGGTAGAAGAAATCCTTTATTACTCAATTATTATAGTTGTTTATTAAGTTCCAATAATTCCACAGTTTCCATTCTATAAGGGGTCTTCAATATGGGTCTTGAACCAGGAATTAAATCAATGGAAAACTCAATTTCTCATTCTAGAGGATGTCCAGGTAAATCCTCTGGAAACCCATCAACATATTCTTTCACAATAGGTACATCCGCTATTTGAACATTATTTTTCTCACCCATAGTTATTTCACTCTCTTCCTCCTCAATAATTGAATTTAGTAGAGCTACTAGTGGTGGATTTTGATAAGAATCAAGATGTGACATTTCTGCTCTAAATATAAGGTACTATTTATCATCATCAAAAATTGTTACCTTTTTCTTCTTACAATAAATTTTCAAATCATGGTCTGAAATCCAATCTATACCAAGGATTATATCAAATTCAATAATGGGTGTGACGATGAGATTAGCAGATGAAGAACAGGTATATGCCCTAATAGGGACTGATTCAAAAAACTATTGTTGAAATGATACTTCACTTAATAGTTTTTATTGACAACACCCATGTTAAATAAAATTGGAAATATCTAATTTTCTTAGAAAATTAGGATTATATGAAACATGTCAATTTTTCAGAATCAAATAAAGCATTGGCTAAACTTGAGGAAACCATTAAATAACATGCCACCACATCTTTCGAAGCATCAACCTTAGCAGTAGTGATCACATAAACTTTTCCTTTCTCCCTTGGCCTTTTATGAGGTATGTTTTCATGGCTCTTTAGACATTAATTTTTATAATGCCTCATTTCTCTAATATTGTAGAATTCAACATTGACTGCCTCTTTCTTTCCCTTACAATCACAAGATTGATGGATTTTTCACCACACTTGTAATAGACTCCAACTCCCTTCAAGAAACTATCAGGGTGTTTCTTTCCACATTTACTGCAGGATAAAAATTCAACTTTTTCCTTCATACCCTTATTTCCATTTCCCGAGTTTTCAGCAGATCTCTTCATCTCTTACTTTACTTTAAAGTCATAAGACATAGAGAATTCCTTTTCTATCTTGATATCAAACGAGACAATATCTTCGTACGATGAGAAGGATTTTGAGACTAATTCTCAATAGAGATATGGTTTTAACCCATCAAAGAATCAATCAATTTTACTCTTTGGGTTACGTATATAATATGTTTCATTCCTTTCTAACCTTGTAAAGTTAGCCTCTTACTTTGCGACATTCTCATCCTCCTTTTGCCTCAGACTCAGAAATCCTCTTTATATATTCACTCGATGATCACGAGGAAAGTATTTTTCTAAGAAACTCTATATAAAATCCCTCCATTACATATTTTATTCTTCTTAATCCTCCTTTTTGTTTTGAATTAATGACCACCATTGATATGCATCTCCTGTGAGGTGATAAAATTCCATGACAAATTTTTCCCTTTTGATACTCCCTAAAGCATGAATTATTTTCTCTAAGGAACTAATCAATTGATCAACTAAAAATGGATTTGTAGTCCCATTTAATGTTGGTGGTTGTTTCCTCATGAAGTAGTCTAACATTGATCCTCCGCGTTGCGGATCAGGGTGCTCCATATGGGTAAGGTTATTATTCATAACCCGAGTGAGTTGTCCCAGTATGGTGTTAAGCTGATCAGCACTAGTTACATCACTAGCTCCACTATAATTATATTGAGTAGGAGGGAATACCTACAAGGTTTACATGGGTTGATATGATTTCCATTCCTTCCACTAGGCACCATTTCTAAATAATGGAATACACTAGATTAGTTTATAAATCACAATACACAATTCCAAACATGGAAAAAACATAAATTAATTTGAAAAGTTTATGGATATAATCAATAATCACAAATTTATTTCTTTGAGAAGGTATATACTCATAAATCCTTTATAATGGTTTGTAAAGAAAATGTGAATTATCCTAAGCATATCCCCCAAGAATGTCATAACTAAGAGTGTATCAAGGCCCATTGTCGTGTACCAGGATACCCCAGGTCAAGCCTGAAACTCCTTTCTTGAGCTTTCACTCCTATGTACATCTGTTCCAGAGCCGCTTCTACCTGCTTGTATAAAGACAGGGATGTATTTCTTGGAAAATACAAAAAATATCTACATTACAAATTTTTTTGGAAGTTCTTATATACTAATCTGCAAAGTCTATCTTAGGGTAATGTTCTCAAATTACAGTTTTTATAAATATAGATTCCAAGGTTTGTACTAAAATTCCTCTGATACCAACTGTAACACCCCAAACCCAATTACCCAGTGTCTCTACATTATCACATAACATTGTCTTGATACAAGGAATCTTTTCCTGAAAGACTGATCAGTTTAGTATCCTTGGATGTACTAGATACATACATACGTTTTACATTACATCGTGAAATAAAAAAACAACATTGTGTCTCTTTTTGAACACTCTTATATCCCTTAGCCTATTCCTTCAGGTTAATAATATTATACTTCTTCGCATCCAAGGAATAATAAAACAAAGAATTTGGTGAGATCAGATGCCCAAAAAGGATAAAAATATAGCAGAAACTTTTAAAATTAATCATAAACATTTAAATAAATGTATAAGACTAAAACACAATAATTTTAAACATAAACTTCAATATAATATGGAAAAAATAAATCAAATAATTATATTTACTTATTTACATGGATATTCTACTAGTCAGATAATCACATGAAACATCAATAGGCAATTTTATAATAATGGAATGCATAATGTAGGACATCATAACCACATAGTCAGGCCTCGTGCCAAGAGTACAAATAAGATTTTTTTAAGTCCTTGTTCCAAGACAGTAGTTTGTCTCATGAGACCGACTGATGCATCAAGGAACAATAGCAAGCTCCACCCGTCACTTACTATGTCCAATGCATTCCTCATATGAGAAGGTTGAAACGTAACATAAATATTCTTATTAAAACTAGCATATGAAAGGTCATTACTTTAACAACAAACCATGAATGGTATAAAAATATCACATACATAGTCAAACATATCCCAAACCCTTCGATATATTAAGGAAGATTGTATCATAATAAATTAACATCAAACAAGCGTAAAATCCAACAAAGGAAGTTGACATAGATGAAATCAAAACTATCTAAGAGAAATATCTCTTTCTATTTTGAAATCATTTAAAAGTAAGGTAATTTTAAAAGAAAACATTTTTTTAAAATATTATTATAAGCTTGTAAGTGAAGATTTGAAGGTGTTATAGTGGCAGAAAATATCCTTACCCACCATATAAGTTAAAAAACATTCTTTCCTTAATTTTATAAAAAAGGTCACAAAAGACCTTATTTGGAAAATGACGGAACTATTCCATTATAAAGATCTTATAAAAAGTCAAAGAAGGGTATAAATGACTTTGACCCATAGTCTAGGAAATAGTAAAAATGTTTTGATATACATTTTTATGAAACACAAATGTGGATGACAAGGAGGTCCTATTAGATACTCATGTATAAACAACCTCGGATAATGAAGAGATTGTAGAATTAACCCTTACCATGTATGTTTCCTTGATCAAGGGTATGTTAAGCAACAGAATTGTTTTCCTTTATATGATTGGTTACATAAACCATATTTTTTATGGATAGTATGTATTTGATTCATATATAGAGTGATATTAAGTTCTTTTATACATTATTTTAAATCATAACATGAAAATTATTCTTGAATGGTTATAATGGGGAATGAATTTCATCGCGTTCGTGGAGACAGTAATCTATACGTACGCACGAGCGACTATATCATTCTATTGATGGTGAAATAATATGTACTTGGATAGTATATCATTTATACATAATCCTTTAACATTTTATATTTATTATTTACATTATTTATACTCATTACAATACCCATCCTAATAATTACATTTTTGAATAACAAACTACACCACGATGTGGAGACGGTAAGCCGTACATACACATGTATGATGACTTTTCATTCATAGGATAGATAGAATAATGATTTTTTTGTACCAATTTTATAATAAAATCACAGTATGAATAAGTTACTAGATTTATTATTTTGATATAGAAACAACAAAGAAAGATGAAGTGGAAGAATAAAAGAACTTTGAAAGAGGTGGTCAAATTATTACATCTTCTTTAGGTGTTTCCTTTTGAGTTGATCAAAAGGGATCCTTAGGTTGGATTTATGATTAATGTAAATACTCTAGGTAATATTTAGGGTAGTTGGGAGGATATTTGATTAGGGGTTGGCTGAGCCAAATGGCTTTGGAGGTGTGATTTTGAGAGAAGTGGAAGTACCCTTTTATTTGAGAGGTGCGGGTCACTTAAGGAAAATCTTGAAATATTATTTTATTATACAATCATATTCAGTTTATAATGACTCAAAAAATAATTTATTTAGAGGATAAGGTGGGGATGGGTGGAACAAATCTCAACCAATAGGTTTTAGATAAGTTTAGGTCACTATATTGACCTTATCTTTTAGATTTAACTCTTAGTTAAATAGTTTAACTTTTACCTTGTATTCATGCATTATTATTATAAATGGTTAATAAACATAACATAAAAAGGAAAGAGAACCCCAATTGGTTAAGTATTAACATATATAACCTTATATAAGCCCTCAAGATGAACCATATTTTTTTTATAATATTATGTTAATTAATAATATAGTATTTGTTTTAAAAACTCATTTATGTCAATTTTGACACTATTTGGTATTTTGTTTTTGTGAAAGTCATGAAAAACATTATAACGTCAATTTTTTTAATAAACCCTAATATGTCATAGTAACCTATAAAAATAGTGTCATTCATCCAAAGTCTCATTTTAAATAAATTTGGATATTTATAATATCAATTATTTTAATATTTTATTAATAATGTAATTACTGCATTATCAATGTGTCATAAATAAATTTAATTATTTAATGTATAAAAATTATAAATAAAATAAAATTATGTAGGAACTCTTTTTTATATTTCTAATGAATATTTATAGTTGAATTTATCTTATGTGTTACCCTATATTAAAAATGGTTGAGTTATTAAACATTGAATTTAACACTTTTAACTCTTCTTGAAATAAAATAATAAGAAATGTCCAAATCTAATAGAATTGGACAAAAAAGATAATATTTTATTCTTATGGTTGATTTTGGTCTAAAAATACTTACCCAATAGAATTAATACATGTGTTAGGGTAATTATAATATCATTTTTATCTTTAATTAACCAATTTACTTTTAACTGTGGTAAATAAAATTCAAATGTAACCAAAGATTATTTTTCATCTTATTGAACAACATTTTACTTAAAAATATCAACCGTTTCTCTAAGAATTTTTAAATTCAACTCACAAAAGCTATAAAATTACGTTTTATGCAAATTTGCTAACGTGCCTAGAAGGTGGGTAAAAGATGGTAAACAGTTCTATAAAATGTTATATATCTATTATTATTATAAAATAACCCCATTGAATTACATGGAACATATATAGGTATTATGTATATATTTTTACCTAAAATAAATTTAAATAAAATAATTATTTATTTAAATAAAAAGTTGGTTTTAAACAATAATGAAGTGTTTTTCATTATTCATCAAAAATTGAAAGTTTTCAGAAAAATAAGAAAAATTCCCCTAAGCTAATTTTGATAATCTGAATCCAAAAATGAAGTCCATTTTGAAAAATGAAATTTATAAAATTTTAAAAAGTGGGTATTACTATTCATAACGGCTAGTTTATTTTGACATGGTGTGCTAAAAATCCAGGTTGTGTACAACATAAGCTATTGAATTATTCAAAGGGAAACATATCGTGAAAGCTTGGGGTGTAAGAGTTATGTTATGTGGATGGAGAATGAGATGTAGTAGACTCGAGGGTGACAGTGATGTTGGGATTGAGCCTTGAAGAGACCTTGTACGTATCCCCATGGTAGGGAATCAAATTCCACATAGTTTAGGATGGGCTATAGGATTGGGGTGTGCATAGAGGATAGAGACCCGATGATATACATGGGTTTATGCGTTATTAACAGCCCATGTTTGGTCTAACGCCACTGGGATAGACCAGAGATATGGGTCCCAACAGAAGGGATGACAACGTATTACCGCTGTGTTTGGGTTGACAACAGATTACTGCGGAATAGGGATCACAACAGCTTACCACTACATGAGGTTAAAAATGGATTATAGTTGGGTAGGGGATTACAACAGTTTACTACTGGATGGGGTTGAACCTCATGGACTCTTCCTACGTACCCTGTTTAGGAGATAGAGATAAAATCCCATGTAGTTCGAGTGGGTATCGTTTAACGTCGTGTGGGGATGAAAATGGGGATACAGTTTAACATCATATGAGATGAAGGTGAACTGAAATAAAGTGGGTCAGAATAGCTGGGTGTTGGTCTTGAACCTCAGGGAGGCATCCTACGTACGTTGCCTGGGAAAGGATCAAAATCTATTTACATTGGGAGGGGTGTGGTGAACCAACATGAAGGGAGTCGGGACCAATGGTTATTGGGCTTGAACCTCTAGGAGGCTTCCTACATACCTTTCCTTGGGAAGGATCCAATTACCCATAGTTCGGTGGGGTTTAGTGAACCGACATGAAGGGAGTCGGGACCAATGGTTGTTTGGATTGAACCTTTGGGAGTCTTTTTACGTACCTTGTCTTGGCAAGGATCAAAGTCCTCGTAGTTCTCTGTGGTTTGGAGATTACACTCTAGGATTCCCAAAGGGGCTGTTAGGGTCGATGCTAGCCCACATAAGTCATGCTCAGTTTGATGAATAATAGGAAACAATGACCTGATGATCACATCACAAAAGTTGTGTCTGTGGGAAGTGGAGTGGGGATTTCATGTGGTTAGTGCCCCAAAATGGAAACAGGGGCTTATGCGTGGTCTACAACCTAGCGAGATAGAGATTGGGACTTACTCTAGGATGGAGGCCGGAGTGGCGAAAAATCCTAGAGTGAGAGGGATGAGATGATGAAGGTCCTAGTGCCCATCCCAACCTCTGGTATTCGGCACCAAAGAAGAAAGGACGAGTAGAGGTGTTACCTTCTGAAAAAAAAACCAGGGGCTTATGCCAAGGTGGTTTCCCTTCCCCCGCGGATAGACGTCGCCCCAACAAATAGGATCTCATTCCACGTGAGGAAGATCTCACTTATGTGCAGATGAGCGGGCATAGAAAATGTTCGATATGGGGGACCCCGCGTATGATGCATGGGGCGGGGTCACAGTTTAATGTCATGTGTTGAGGACGATGGTGCTTGGTAGTTTAACATCCTGCTGCTCAGATAAGGCAGGTTCTCTCCACACCAATAGGACTTACATAACTCGCACGCTTTTACCCTTGGTGAAGGGAAGGCACCGACAATGTCATGGTGAGGTTGTATTATGGAGTTATCCGTTGAGGGATCCATATTAGCGTGGCTACGCAAAAAATTAATAGACGTTAGCATGCCTATGCGAAGAAGCATGAGGCAAAGCAATGAAACTGGAAGCGCCACCCAAGGGACTTTGAAGTTACTTCATATGAGCCTAGAGGATCGTATGAGAGAAGGGTGTGTAAAATAGATGTTGTGGACATAAGAATCAAGTGAAGAAGATGCTCGGAAGAGGGACATCGAACACGTGTGAAATATCATGCACAAGGAGGTCGTTTTGTTTGAAAATATAAAAGTTGGAGACAAAAGGTCGGGTGAGTGGAAAGGAAGTTTTTCACGCTATATTGTAGGATTGCATGCAATAGGCATGAAACTGGAGCAGTTGCGCACAAAAGGTCGGGTGAGTGGAAAAGTTGTTTTGAGAGCAATTAAGAAGGCTTGCGTGCAATAGGGGCACAACTAAAGCAGTTGTCTGCAAAAGGTCGGGTGAGCGGAAAGGATATTTTGCACGCAATAGAAGAGTCTTGCATGCAATAGGCATGCAACTATAGTAGTTGTGCGCAAAAGGACGGGTGAACAGAAAGGAAGTTTTGCACACAATAGAGGAGGCTTGCGTGCAATAGGCGCGCAACTGGAGCAGTTGCACACAAAATGCTAGGTGAGAAGAAAAGATGTTTTGTGCACAATAGGCGCACAACTGGAGAAGTTGCGTGCAAAAGTCTTGGTGAGAAGAAAGAAAGTTTTGAACGCAATAGACAATGATTGAGTGCAATAGGCGCACAACTGGAGAAGATGCGTGCGAAAGTTCGGGTGATCGTAAAGGATGTTTTGCGTGGAATAGAGGAGGCCTGCCCACAATATGTGCGCAACTGGATTAGTTGCACGTAAAAGGATGGGGGAGCCAAAAGGATGTTTTTCACACAATAGAAAAGGTTTGCACGGAAAGGGAGTTGAGGTTTTGCACGCAGGTGGACTGTTTTTCACGCAATGGGCCTATTAGGTGATGATTTGGGTGAGGGTCAAACCTTAGTGGTCCCATGCGAAGGAGGACTCCCAGGAGACTTGTTGGAGAATATCACGTACCTAGAATTCATATTTTTTGTGCAGAATAGTGAATTTTGCACAGAGGAGATGGTTCATATTTCCCAGTTTCTAGAAGAGGAAGGGGTGCCCTTATATTTATAGGCACTTAGGGTCATCAGGTCTGCACAGAAGTCGACCGGTGTGGAAACCCCGGTCTCGGTGTCGGTGGTGCAGAAGTCTCCACACCCATGCAGAAAACACCTTTCGGTGTCGGGGGCATGGATGTTTTCGCGCTTTTACGGAAAACTCCTTCTAGTGTCGGTCGTGCAGAAGTTTCAATGCCCATGTGGAAAACTCCTTATGGTCTCGCTTTTTTTTCATGCAGGAAAGAGGTTTTGTGTGTACATCTTGGATTTTTCGCACAGCCCTTCGGTTCTTCCCCGAATTGGGTGCTGAGTTGAAATAGGCCTTTATTTTATCCAAGGATTCCCTCTTTAGGCCTCAAGAGGATTTCGGCGTATAAAGCTCCATTTTAATCACACCTTGTTTAACTTTTTTTATGGAGTAATATCTGATCTCATTATATTTCGTACAAGAGTGTTGAACAAAATTCTTCATGAGCTCAGTCACACTCTTGTTTTCATAGAGTGTCACCATCAACTATTTCCCCTCATTAAAAATATAAGTATGTTCTTTCCTCAAACACAATATCTAATTGAATTCCTTTTTCATTGAGATATAATCAACTTCATTTTCACTAAGAGTAGTGAATTCTTGTTTCTTTCCAGCTATCTTGCACATTTGTTTCTAATGTATAATGATCCCATAATTATGGAATTTCAATACACTAAATATATAGACTAGTAATAATTAGATAATTTTGACAGTTCATTATCCCTTCCTACTACAAAGTGTAATGAAATGTTGAGAGTACCATGAATTTATCTTGTGATTTTTTTAAATGCTAAAAAATTCTCTTCCTTAGGATTACTCTAGAAAGTAGTCGATATACATGTTGAATATAGGATATCTAGTTGGATTGTAGTAAAAAATAATAAGATTCTAATGACCCCCATGAATAAGGTGGGATCTACTGATTTCACATCCTCATGATTTCCATGTTTTTCACAATCGTAATAACAGTCAAAATTGGTTTGTTGTAATACATTTTGAATTTCTTCAGAATATCTCTTGTGTAATTTTCCTATGAAATGATTGTGTAGTCCTTATTTATAATGAACAACTTCCCCAAAAAGTATATTATTTTATGAATCATGGAAATTTTACATTTTTTATTTCATGTGATTAGAAAATTTATCCACTGGCCCATGCCTAATTTCTCAAAATATAATATCATACACAAACATAAGCACCATAAAATTTATCTCCCAACATATTATTGACATAGAGAATATAGTCAATACCTCTTATTTTTAATTACATACACTTGATATAAGTATCCATTCAATAATATTATGCTCATGGTACCTACCTTAGACCATAAAGTTCCCTATTTAAACTACAAACCAAATTTTTTTATCATTTCTAATAAAAAACATGACTTTTTGTTTAATGTATACTTCTTCTCCAAGGAAAAAAATTAATAATTTTGTTTTTAAATCCATATTAAAACTTTTTACCCTATTTTAATCATCAGGCTAGGAAGAGCCTAATCAGCTTAAGTAGAGATACTAGAGAAAATGACTCTTCAACATCAATGCCTTCAATATGTGTATAGCCTATACATAACAATCTTTCCTTTTTTTGGATTAAATTTCCAAGCTCATCAAAAGTATTTTGAAGATCTAATGTATTCCAATTATATTATTTATTTTTTGGTCTATTAACAAGATCCAAATCCTAGTTTTTGTCAACTTTATCTAGTTCTTCATGCATGACCTTAACTTGTGATTCATCATTTGTTGGTTCTTTAAAGGAGGCTAGTTCAACAATTGATAGGAGAGAAGAATGTGCTTCAATACCCATTCTTTTTGTCCATGTAGGCTTGGTCTAATATCCTATGATATTGGTTTGGATTAATTATTATCTTCTATTATACCTATGATGTTTTGGTATAGTTTCTTCAGAGATGGTTTCCTAATCTGATTCAACTTCTAAACAATCATTATTTTTAGAGCCCTGAATGTTGTAAAATCCATCCAAAATTTCTATATTTGAATATATATATCTTTTCCACTTTCCTCTTCATCATAAATCATATCATCTTTTGAGCTCCTCATGTTATTTATAGTTTTATCCTCAATGATATTGAAATCATTTATCGCCACAATTTTTCTAATACGATTATTGTTGCATTTAAATGCTTTACTCTTAATTGAGCCTCCAAGGAATATTCCCTCATCTGTAGTATCACCATCTTTACTTAATTTCATTCTCGGTTTTGAATGGAACATTTACTTTCCGTACTAAGAAAATACTTTAGAGAGGGATTTCTTTTATACCATATCTCATATGGTTTCCCATCCTCTACTATTCACATCTTTTTCTTATTTTGAGTGTACATCAAAACATGAACATCCTATTTCCAATAATGATGAGAAACATAAGTCTCAATCAACATAATTCTATCCATATTATTTACCTGTCAATTTATACATTCAAAAATCTAATTTTTTTGAGGTGTTCTCACTGAAGAAACCCCATGATTTATCCCATGTCTTCACGGTATTTTTAATATTAAATATATGTGTATTCTGTTCCATTTTCAGATCAAAATATCTTGATTGCGTGGCCAGTTTCATTCTCAAATCATCAAAAATATCACTCCATGTAGTCGATAACTTCTTTTTTATACTGCATAAAAATCATAGATTTAATTCCACTATAATAATCAATAAAAATACCTCTCTCTATATGTTCTAACCACATTCATTAGACCAAACACATCTATTTACACTAGATCAAGTAAATTAGATAACCTTTTTTTCTTCGACGGATAATAATTTCAGACCATATTTTCTAAGATGAAAGTATCACAGGTCTTTTCTTTATTATGAGTTATATTTGGAATGTATCCAATAACCTTTATATTAGATATTCTTTCCATGCTATTTTGTTTAACGTAACCCAACCTTCGGTTATATATGTTTTTTCATCTTCGACTGTTTAGAAATAAGTGTTTTCTTTACCATCTAACTAGTATAAATTACCATTTTTATCCAATATATCATGAGAGAATTACATGAATTTCCTTTGATGGGGATCCACTTTTGATTAAATTTAACTTCCAATATTGAATCATAATGTTGAATCAGACTACAAATATTGTTATGTAATCTATCCACATTGATCACTTCTATTTTCATTGAATCATAATTTTATAATTATATATTTCCACTACATTTGAGCATTAAGGCCCCATCATCTCTGAATATCCCTATTCCATCAATCCTTTCATTGAAATTTTAAAAAAAATACATTTTTATCATGTGGGATGATCATCCACTCTCAAGAATAATAAGACATATATAATCTATTTTCAGTATGCATGGTTGAAGCATACTCATATTTTTCTTCAATAGAAGAATACAAATTTTCAAGGGTAATTATGCTCAGATGACCTGTATGGACTTATCTCATAGTTATGTAATTATGATTTCCACCTTTCCTCTTCCTATGATGAAGATATTTATGGGAATACATAGAACAATGAAAAAATATCCATTTAAAATTTTTCTTATATGTGGTAAAGGATACGGTATCATTACCTTTGTTTACTTGTAGGTTCATACGCATTCAGATAGCTCCTTGCCTCTTCACAGTAAGATATGGTATGGACAAGAAATCCACAGAATTGAAATTTCCTGAGAAGAAAAATATTCTAAATTCCATTCCTCCACTCTTCTTTCTATTTTTAAAGGTATTTGATAAGAGATCATATCAAGATAATTGAAGATTATATTTAGCTATCTTATATGTTTAGTTCAAATTTTCTCAATTAGGACATCAAATGCCTTTATGATATATCCAAATTTTTATTTCACTTTGTTTTGGCTCATCTCATTTCAAGATATTGATGTCTTTATATCATAGTCAATTCCAATTATACCCATAAATTTATATCATTGATCAATCAAGGAATTTTGTAATCCTTCAAAAAACCATTTAACTATTTCCATAAGCTCTGCATATGAAATACTTATAAATTGTAATTTCTTCTACAATTCCATTGAATCTGACTTAGTTTATAGTTTACTCATTAAATAAATGACTTTTTTCTTTAAGTCTATCAACTATATTTTCATTTCCCTCCAATATCTATGCATGTTCATTGACAACATTTTCTGTCTTTTCAAATCCTTAGTTTAAAATCCACAACCTATTCTGAACTTTTAAGAGTTTTTAAATGTTCTTTGGAATCTCATTATAGTCGATCAATATATTATTCATGTTAATCCACATAATCTAATGGATCTTTAGACAAATATCACCTCATTCTATTTTTATTTCTCTGAATGTCAAGAACATCAAGAGAACCCTCAAGTTCCACCATGATATCGACAATGCCATCTTGTATATTATCTTCTTCCTTACTGGGTACTACCTTTTCAACTATATCCATTATAGAATCATTAAAAACCTATTTATTCTCTGGCTCAAGATCCTCTAAAAAATATTTATTATCTTGTTTTTCATTATAAACAACGTTCTTCCTTTATAATTTATTTCCTTATTAAAGTCATACTTTTTTATAGCCTCTTATGGGTACTCTTCATGATTTTTATTCACATTTTATATCATCAAATTTACTTAAGCATAAAGTAGAAATGTTCCCTACTTTACCACATTTAAAATAAGCCAAATGTTTCTTTCATACAAATCTCCATTTTCCCTCTTTATTTTTTAATAAAAAATAGAAATAATTTTATCATCTACATCATCACCATTATCACTATCTTAATAAATGTGATGTTTCTTAATGTATTTGAATGCCATTTACATTGTTAATTGATTTTTTTTATCTTATGGTTTGGATAAAATTTCATAAGACATAATAATTCTTAGAAGGTCGTCAAGAGATAGCTACGATAGATCCATTTCATTAAGGGATAACACTTTTGGATTGTACAGATGTGCAAGACTTCTTAGGATTTTCTCCAAAATGTTAATATCCTTAACTTCGTAAAAATATCCTCAAATTTCTCCAAAAGATTCATTAATTTAATTAAATAATCAATCTATATTTTTATTTGAATGAATTTTTAGATTATAAACCGGATTGTGCATAACATTAATCTTCTCATCCTTCACTTTATTATCACCTTCATATATAATTTCCAGTTTCTCCAATAGGTACTTGGTTATATCACAACTAATCACATTAAAATATATTGGATTAGATAGTGATGTAGTAAGAGTATTTTGAGCTTTTTCATCTACAAAAATCATTTTCCTATCGATTTCAGTCATATAAAGACTTGTTAAATCACTAACATGGACCCCATGAGCTGTGGTATAGAGAACATCCCTCCGAAGAGATGACATATGATATCTCATTATACTCTTCTCTATTTGGAATTTTCTTCCATTAAAAATGGGGAATACCCTAATATTCTCTGAATTCCACATAATAAAAAAACATTTGACGAATTGGACACCTACAATATATATGTTCTGATACCAATTATAGAAGCATGGAACATGCTAGGAGGGGAGGGGTGAATTGGGGTGAATTTTTTTTCTTTTATTAAGATGAATATTTTTCCCATATTTTTAGGAAAATATTAAAACTACCTAATGGAATTGTGGAATTATCAAACAACTGTATGTATAAACTGAAACACAACACAACAGTTATATATGGTTCACCACTAATGGGTATTCCATGAATCTTATGTCGATAGTGTGTATGTCATAAAAAATACATTATGATTTAATAGATATTATGGATTACAATTGTTCAAAAATGTCCACTCTATTACAGGATCACTACCTTTACAAGAACTTTAGAGATAACACATCGCCTCCCTCATATCTCATCTAGCCACTTTTCCTTACTTGCTGCCTTGGTTGAATACTTTCTCACTTTATCGACATGAAGGTCACTTCTATATCAAACCGCATGAAGGATATTTTTTTCATCATTTAGGCCCACATAGGATGCTTCAATACATTTCAAAAACTTTTCCCAAGTTCAAATATGATTTCATAATTAACATTCATGAAACTCCCACTTTGTGAAACCTAAATTTTATTTCAAATATCTATATGCTTTCAAGAAACTATTCACTTTTTCGAAACACCCATCCTTCAAAAAACTCTAAAATATAGAACAAATATCATATTTTGATAAAACCCCTCTTAAAAAATTCTCACTACTGGAATGGAGAGGTATACCAACACTTTGGTGCCAACGGTTTTAGAAAACCGTTGGCATATGTGGATTACAGACCTCTTTCCCAACGGTTTAATGAAACCGTTGGGATATCTCACTATGGGACAACTTTTACCAACGGTTTATGTAAACCGTTGGGAAATCTTGATTTCAACTAACTTTTACCAACGGTTTACATTAAACCGTTGGCATATGTCATTAAAACTAGGACTTTTCCCAACGGTTCAACAAAACCGTTGGGAAATCTTGACATTCCCAACGGTTTTTAAAAACCGTTGGGAAAAATTCTCTCCAAATACAGTGAGCCCCCAATTCTCTCTTCGTGCGACTGCAGCCCTAAAATTGATTCTCTCCCGACGGTCTCTCTTTACGGGTATTGGAAACTCCATCAATTCTCTTCAATCAAACAACTTTTATGTTCAAGACATCAAATCTGTAAGTCCTACCTCAGTTCTAATTTTTCTATTTTCTATTTTTATTTGACCTAAATGTGAGCAATCTCTCTATACCCAGATTGAGAAACTCGTTCCACTTGATATATCCATCTTAAATCAAATAATTTTGTAGTTCTACACTCTAAATCTGTATGTACTACCTTTGTTTAAATGTTTTTCATCTATAATTTTCATTTTCTTTTTTAATTTGGTATAAACCTTTTTGTGATGTTTATGGCATGGAATACCCAACAAGTGCACTTTGATTTGTTTTTTGTCTTTCATCAATACTTATGTTTCATGATTGTATGGATCAACATTATTTGAAGTCTACATAGCCAATCCTTTCCTGTATTTAGTGAACCATATGAACCAATGGAGGTGCTGGTGAGATGTATCCCCACTCAAAGATGATAAACAGTTTGTTTAGTCATATTGTCTCGGGGTATGTAATGGATATTAGTAAGTTTCATGTGAAGTGATTGTGGACGGTTGGGGTAGTGGCGTAGGTGGTTTTCCATTTTTTTAGTGGGGTGATATGGTAGTATCTATAGACTTTAGTTTAGTTCAAAAAATGGATATGTGTTTTGTATTTATAGTTTTTGTTTAAGGAATAATGGGAAGGTTACTGATATTGAGGATGAATTGGATGTTGGTTGGGTGATGGATTGGAATTGTGATGTTGTTTGGATTGAGTTTAGATAATTTTCAAAGAATTATATGGGGATTTCCTCTCTTTAACAAAGCCCCCCTCCTCCTGGACCATGGAAACCCCCCTCTTGGACCCTAGACACCCACCTCCTGGAACATGGACAGCCCACCCCCTCTTTCTTGAAACCTGGATAGCCACCCCCCTCCTGGACCCTGGACAACCCCCTCAACCCTCCACCCAAGACCCTGTATAATACCTCCTCCACCCTCCACCCATGACATTGTATAACCCCTCCACCCTCCTCTATGGTCCCCGGACAGCCCCTCAGACATCCCCCACCCTCCCTGGACCCCGGATAGCTCCCCGGATAGCCCCCACCCTCCTCCTTGGACCCCGGACAGTCCCCCGGACTTGAATAACATTTTCCTTTTGTACCATTGTGTATGCAAGTTAATGAGACTCATATTCCTTATGTGTAATTCTATTACAATTTGATTAAATGTTATACCTCATGGATGATATGTAATTGTAGGCATGTTGATTTCACATGCCTTTTTTATTTCTATGATCATGCAATGTTATTTAGGATTATTCTATTTTTTTATGTCTTGAAATATATGAATTTCTTGGTAAGCTTATCAATTAATGCTCATCAAATGAATGTGATTATATTCTTTAATTTGAATACAAATCCTTGTTGTACATTCTCCATGTTATGTGAATTATGCCTTGTTTGATTTGGTTTACTTGTTAATTGTTAGGATAAGACATGGGTTACAAGTTATGGACTCATGGATGGACTCGTCATGCTTAGGGAGAACGATCCTTGAGTCATATGTGACATGTATGAGTCAACCCCGCCAAAAACTGAGCCATGGTGTGGCCGGGACTACTCGAACTGTATCTCTTTTGTTAAACCGATCAAACGGATTCTGATTGTGTTTAAACTTTATGAAAATCATACCTGGATCATATGTGACGTGTATGAGTCAACCCTGCCTCAATCCGAGGCCCGGTGTGGCCGACACCACTCAAAGTGCCTCTCTTTTTTTTAAAATGTATTTAATTTTAAATGAGCACACCGGCTGGCCGGTGGTGTCTCACCAGCTGGCCGGTGGTCCACCGGCTGGCCGGTGATGATCTCCCGGCTGGCCGGTGGTCCAGACAGCAGACTTTCTGTCTCGGTTCCACCGGCTGGCCGGTGGGCAAGAACCGGTTGGCCGGTGCCCATACCGGCTGGCCGGTGCGCTAACACCGGCTGACCGGTGGCTCTGGCAGAAAGCAATGCTTCTGCCAGAGACCACCGGCTGGCCGGTGCGCTAACACCGGCTGACCGGTGGCTCTGGCAGAAAGCAATGCTTCTGCCAGAGACCACCGGCTGGCCGGTGCGCTAACACCGGCTGACCGGTGGCTCTGGCAGAAAGCAATGCTTCTGCCAGAGACCACCGGCTGGCCGGTGGGAGTCCACCGGTTGGCCGGTGGACTCAGAGAGTCCACTATCAGCCTTCTTGGGCCAACTCCTGGGCAACCTTTTTCCTAGCATCAAAACACTTGAAAACAAGTTAGAACACGATGAGAGTGATTGTGATAATTAAAATCCAAGAGAGAGGGGTACAAAAAAACTATCTCTCTTTTGTTTAATATAGACATAATTTTAAGTGAAAACAACAACTAACATATGAAAAACCAACCAAACGACTTCTTATTTTGTTGAAACATTATGAAAATGATCCATGGATCAAATGTGATGTGTACGAGTCAACTCTGCCTCAATCCGAGCTGCGGTGTGACCGGGACCACTCAAACCGTCTCTCTTTTGTTCAAAATAGACTAAATTGTAAGTGAAATCGACAACTTACATACGGGAAACTGATCAAACACCTTCGTATTCTATTTAAATTTTAGGAAAATGATCCATGGGTCATATTTGATGTGTATGAGTCAACTCCACCTCAATCCGAGGCACTGTGGGGCCAGGACCACCCAAACATCCTCTCTTTTGTTCCAAATGGACAATATTTTATGTACATACGCCCAACTGATCAAACGGATTCTGATTGTGTTGAAACTTTAGGACAATGATTCATGCCTCATATGTGAAGTGTATGATTCAACCCTGCCTCAATCCGAGGCCCGGTGTGGCCGAAACCACTGAAAGTGCCTCTTTTTTTTAAATGTACTTAATTTTAAGTGAAAACAAAAACTGACATATGGAAAACCGACCAAACACCTACGGATTCTGTTTAAACTTTAGGACAACAATCCATGGGTCATATGTGATGTGTACGAGTCAACCCCTCCTCAATCCGAGCCACGGTGTGTCTAGGACCACTAAAACATTCTCTCTTTTGTTGAAAATGGACTAAATTGTAAGTGAAATCAACAACTGTCATACGGGAAACTGACCAAACGCCTTCAGATTCTGTTTACACTTTAGGAAAAAAATCCACAGGTCATATGTGATGTGTAAGAGTCAATACCACATCAATCCGAGGCACGGTGAGGCCGACACCACCCAAACTGTCTCTCTTATGTTAAAAATGGACAATATTTTACATACATACGCCAAAATGATCAAACAGATTCTGATTGTATTGAAACATTAGGATAATGATTCATGGCTCATATGTGACATGTACGAGTCAACCCCGCCTCAATATGAGGCTCGGTGTGGCCGACACCACTCAAAGTGTCTCTCTTTTGTTTAAAATGGACATAATTTTAAGTGAAAACAACAGTTGACATACGCCAAACCAACCAAAAAAATTAGGATTCTATTGAAACTTTAGGAAAACGATCCATGGGTCATATTTGATGTGTACGAGTCAACCCTACGTCAATCCAAGCCACGGTGTGGCCAGGACCACTCAAACTGTCTCTCTTTTCTTCAAAATGGACTAAACTGTAAGTGATATCAACAATTGACATACGAGAAACAGACCAAATACATTCTAATTCTTTTGACACTTTAGGAAAACAATCCATGGGTCATATGTGACGTGTACGAGTCAACCCCACCTCAATACGAGTCACTGTGGGGCGGGGACCACCCAAACTACCTCTCATTTGTTCAAAATGGATTAATATTTTACGTACATATGCCAAACCGATCAAACGGATTTTGATTGTGTTGAAACTTTAGGAAAATGATCCATGGATCATATGTGATGTGTACCAGTCAACCCAGCCTCAATTAGAGGCATGGTGTGGCAGTTATTGAGTCACAAGTGATGAGACTCCTATGAAAATAATTTTTCATCATATATTATAAAAGTGGCTGTCGTATGAAGATTGAAATGGGTATAAATAATATTTGATTTATTGAAACTCTGATTCAACTATACTGGATGATTTTTGTCATATGAAGATTCAAAGGGGGAATTATTCACCATGACTCTAATCAAATAGGTGGTGTAATCAAATAGGTGGTGTTATTTTTTGTTGTTTTAAGTCTGTCACTATTTTTAGTGCTGTTTTTTATGCAGGTGTATGCACTGGAGGGGCTACTGGAGGGGCTGTGCAACAATTCTGGAAATACTGAATACCAACGGTTGTAAACCGTTGGTATACTTTGAGAAAGAATTATACCAACGGTTCAATAAACCGTTGGTAAAAAACCATACTTGAACATATCCCCACGGTTTCATTGAAACCGTTGGGAAAACATCTATACCAACGGTTTACAACCGTTGGTATAAGATCAAAACCATTGAATTCCCAACGGTTTATTGAAAACCGTTGTGAAAAATACTATACCAACGGTTGTGAACCGTTGGTATAAGATCAGAATTATAGTATTCCCAACGGTTTAGAACCGTTGGGTAAACCTATACCAACGGTTCTTCTTGAACCGTTGGCAAATCCATACCTAGAGTGGGCTATACCAACGGTTCTTCTTGAACCGTTGGTATATATCTTTCCCCACGCCTCACTTCCCTACGGTTTGGACAACCGTTGGTATAGAACATACCAACGGTTCTCCAGCCTATACCAACGGTTCTAAACCGTTGGTATATCCTTTATTTCCAGTAGTGTCTTAATATCAATTAGTTCTTAACTACTCTTCTCAAAATAACCTATTTTAAGTAAAAGTTCTTGATTTGTGTAAGAATTAATTTAACCTAACACCTTTATGAAATCAGTGTAATAATCCATTTTTCCAAACTCTCACACTACTCATATGATGAGAGGAAGCCTATTAATAGATATTTACTCATTTGCAAAAATTTAAAATCTTACCATAACCTTTTTGAAAAACTCTTCCTTCATGTTTGCGATAAATCCTTTCTTCTCAAAACTTTCAGTGCAATTTTGTATTCATAAAACTTTTTCAATCCCATAACTTACCATCTTTCCTTTGTACCTCATCTATATTTTGAGAAACCTTATTTAGCGAAAATATAAAAAATTTCTGACCCAAAATTATATAATAAAACATAAATACGTCACAAAACTCAAAATATTTGTGTAATTTATTCCTTTTCCATAGTTTTATAAGGAATAATTATAAATCAATATTTCTTAAAACTTATTCTTTCAAGAATTCCATATATTTGCTATATTTTCATGTGTTAGTCCAAGAGATCCATATTTCATGAAACTTATAACTACAACCAAATTCTTTACACTAATTGTTTTGAAAACACAGGGAAATGATTCCAACATCAACACTAACTCCACTAGCACTATTAGATCACTTGGATTCCAAACTCCTTGACCAACCCAGTCTAGATTGATGACAATTAAAATCTTTTTACATATAAGAAAACCTGGCTCAAATAAAATAGATATTATATTATCAATCTAGTATAATAATTTTGTTATAAATTTCATATATAAATATTAAAACCATAATAATACCCTTTCATAAAATATCATAACAGAAAATGAATTGTATCACTACGTGGAGAAGGTAAGTTGTAAGTATGCATGAGTGATAAATTCACTTCCCATTTGATGTGAAGGAGGATAGAAAATGGTTGTTTCATAACCATTTTAAAATTTTAGTATATTTAGGATACTGAATTTATTATTTTATGATAAATACTATAAATATATAAGATTTAAATGGAGTTGTAAAAAAGAAAGTGATCATTTAAGGTGATTACATATTATTTGAAAGAAATCTTCTAGATATCCTCTTAAGGATCATAGGGTGGGTATTTTGTAAAGTAAATATCTTCTAAAATGTGTAAAATGATTTTTAGGGGGGTAAATGTTTCGGTTTGGTCAATATATATGGAAAACATTGTGTGAAGATGTGAGGGGAGGAGATACGCTTTTATAATTGTGGTGAGGGGTTCTTTTGAAATTTCCTAAAATATTATAATATTATAATTTTATTTTCATGAAAAATGATTCCAAAGGGACATATATTTTAATATAACATATTATTTTTATAATCCCATCAACAAATAGAATTGTGATAGGTTTATTTTGTGTTTTAAACCCTTTCTTTTTTTAACCCCTCAGTTATCCAATTTTAACCTTAACCATGGTATCAACCTTTTCACACTTAATGGGTTACAATATTAATTTATATATTAACTATTGAATAATAAATTGAAATACTATGAAATATGATACTGTAAATTATCATTATTTTTACCATTAAAGGTTTTCATACTTTTAAAATACTTTTAAAAAACATTATTTCCATAAAATATCATTAATGTCTTTTTTCACAGTGATCATATAATTTGAATTTTAAAGACATCAAAAAAATATGGAATTTGAATTTTAAAAAATCATATATTCATAATAATTAATATTAATCTATATTATTTTTGTGGTTCACTAATTTGTAAAAGTCACATTACTTTTTAATATTTTTTTAAATAATTTAATTTAATATATTTTTAGTTGAATAAATATTGTATTAAAGTTTGAAAGGCATTTAATGTATTATATAATCACAAAAAATTTATAAAAATATTACCATCATGAATATAATTTTATTTTTCAGTACATTACCTATAGTACTCATTCACCACATTTTTCTTTCTTACTTGAACACATAAAAGTTATTTAATACTCTTAGAGTGACATTTTTTAACTTTCATTCTTTTAAATATTATATAGGTCATGTTAATAGAAAAGTTTCACTTAAAAATTCCATTTTGAGCCTAAGGTGATAAGGGTAAAATTAAATTTCCCCTATCATAATTTATATGAAAAATGGTGACATTAACACATAGTTTTAACCTAGATTAACCTGATTTAGCCTTTATTGAGGTGATAAATTTTACAACAGTTACGATTCATAATGCCTAAAATTAAGTGTCCTATTTATCAAATATGAACCTCCTATTTTCAAATATTTAATCAATTTTTTAAAAATAAATTAATATAATTTGTAGAAATTAATTTTAAAATAAGTGTGAAAATACGACGAACCCCATTTTTTAGCAAAATACAGTTTTAATAATAAAACTAAATTTATTCCTATACCTTGCATAGAAAAACAATTAGAGTAATTTTAAAACATTTAATTGAATATATAATATTCAAATATCATTAAAATAATTCAATGATATATATAAATTTAGTTTATTAATATATACACATTTGCGTGAATATAAATGTTTTTAGAGAAAATGACAATTTTACTTATAAAAACAATTTCAACAAAATTAAAATATAAATTTGATTCCAATTAATATAATTTTATTATCTAAAATATAATAAAAATAATTTTTATTTAAATTTTTTTAAAACAATATGGAAATTTTCACATGCTTGGAATAAAAATAGAGTTTTTATTAAAAATTGGTATTTGTCATTATTCACAATTAAATCGATCTTTTCAGAAGAACCCCAAAAATTAACCCTAAGATTTTTTTGATTGATGATTTAAAAAATATAGTTACATTAATAAAATTTTAATTTTAATTTCTTCAGAAATAAAATAAAATATTTTTCTTTTAAAAATATTAATTTGGAAGGAAATGTATTTTTTTAAGAATAATATAACTTTATGTAAAAATTTAATTCTTATTTCTTAATAATTAATCAATACATTTGTATGGAGAAGCTAAATTATATATATATATATATATATATCATAATTTGGTTAATCCAACTCATACCTACTAATTCAATGAATATGTTATAATAATAATTCGAGTTTTATTTAAGATTGTTGTTGCATGTTGTATACACTATCAAGTATATTGTTTTTTTTAAATATAATGTTGATAAATTCTCCCTCTTTAATAAATCACATGCAGGAAATTTGACCTTGTTATCCATAATCCAAGGATGGTTATTTTAAAATTCATTTTTTGAATACCCATATCATAAAATTAGTTTATAAAACATCCTCCTGAAAATAGGGAAATCAAAATATGAATGTTATATGGAATAACACATATATTGGTTTCAATATTGGAGATCATTAGTGGGGAGTGAAAATATAGACATGGAAGAAAAATTTAATATATATATATATAATTATGGGGAGTGACATAAAACACTGATCATAAAAAATTGAATGATCATGAGAATGTTAACGACAACCAAACCGAAAATTGATGAGGTATGAAAAAGACCATCAATTCATCATAATTAAAGGTAATAAGACACGATTTTTGTTTCAAGTCATTTTTCAAATAGGTAAGGAATTAATTTCCCATATTGACTGTTAACATAATGAAATATACTGAATTTCAATGTTGAATTTTATCCATTAATCAATTTCTACTATAATATAATTCGTTTCTCCAAAAAATGAGTATTCTAAATGAATTTATCATGTATAAAGCACTAAAATCAACATTTAAATGACCTAAAAAGTATATAAAGATATTCCTCCTACCCTAAGTAATTGATAAAAAATGCTTAGCATAAGATATTACAATTCATAAAATTAGTAAGTTGTCATATCAATAAATACAACATTAATCCCCAAATCTTTAATTTCCTCAATAGACCAAACATTAAAGAATGTTTCGACATCAAAGGTTATATCAAACCCTTCAATTTACATATTTAAAATTTTATTTTCATTCTTACCAAATATTATTTCATATCAAGTCACTTTTTAAACCTAAGGTATACATATTGTAACATCCCAAGTAAGTAATGAATAATAGATATTTTTATCTATGCCTATTAATGAATTAGATAGTGTTTTAGAGGCTTAAACTGAAAATAAATCCAATCTTAAGCATGGAATACATTAATATTTTTAAAAGATTTTTTTACTGCCTTTTGATGGAAAACCATTTTTGAATCTATATTTTGACAATTTTATAAACTATGTTTGTCAAAATAAACTTATTCTTTATGATTGGGACATCAAAATTTACTTTGTGTGAATTTTTGGTATTTTTCTGACAATGTTCATTTTTTTAATGAATAGTGAAAAATACTGCATTTTACATCAAAACTGCTTTTTAATCTAATTCATTTATATGATTAGATTATGTTTTGAATTGGTTTTGAAGTGAAATTAGAATATATTTTTACCATTTAATCCAATGGTGGTCATTGGAATCAATTTCACTTTGAAATTGGACTTAAACTGGTGTCAATCTTTTGATACTTTTTGTTTCATAAAACACGCTATTTGCTCTAACAGTGGGAATTCATTATTAAATTAATTAATGTGACTTATATGTTTTGAATTTTGTAAAATTGACTTCATTTTTGAATTCAGAATATCAAATATAGCTTAGGGTGAAGTTTTGGTACTTTTCTGAAAAACTTCAATTTTTGATTAATAGTGAAATCACTAAGTGGTAGTTAAAGAAACTGATTTTTCGTTTAAATGAAATTTTTCCACCTTTGTGTTTTGAATTTCAAAAATCCGACATACATGGTTGTCATTAAGAAGTAAAATGTGGTTCAATCAGATTAAAATAAGTTTTTGGTGAATAGTAACTTATTATGTTTTTAATCTCAATTAGTGGTAATTAGTGTAGTTTAAGGTAAAAATAATGCATTAATGATATGAAATGACCTAGACACATGTCCTACCATCATTGGATGTGTCATGGCCGACCAAGACAATCCATGGGTCAACTTTGGGACCCCATGGAGCCACTTTGGTTGGGAAATGACATAAATAACTTTTTATTTAATGTAAATGTAAAAAATGACACAAACATAATATGTTTTACGAAAACAATTTTTATATGGGGATATACAAGTCATATTTTTGACTATAAATATTCAATGGAAAGATAAAACGATTTCCTACATCATAGTATTTGTTTTATAATTTTTTTACATTAAATAAATAAATGTATTTATGACATCATAATGATGTAGCGATTACCTCATTAATAAAGGATTTAGATAAAATGAAAAGATAATGTACAATCTATGACCTACACATGTCCAAAACCTATTGGATGGGTGGATTTCGAACCCTTATCACCTTATCCTCGAATTATATCAATGTGGGACCATTTAAATCCGAAACCCATTTTCAAATAATGTAATATTTCTTTACTTTCCAAGAGTGCCCCTCCTCTCCTCTTATAAAAGGCCCCCACCTCTACCTCTTTTCCCACACTCCCAAAGCCTTTGGCTCGGCCAAACCCTGCCCATTTTGTCTCTACACTTCCCTCTATTACTCCTTGAAGCCTCACTTTGGGCATAAGGCTTCTCAAAGAAGCCTTTGAGCTCAAATCTAAGAGAGTTACCCGATTTTAAGGTAATGTCTTCACTTGAGTCCTTTTGTTTTATTTTTCTTCTCCAACCCCTAAAATATTTTTATTTATTTCTTTTGTAAAAACTACAGTATCTCCAATATACTATGATGTTATTATAATAATGATTCAAGCTACACTTACACACACCTACATCTAATGGTTAAAGAACATACAGTTTCCGTGGATGGTGAATTTATGCCTCCCGAAACGATGATTGTTCAACATTCTTTTAACACCTTCAAAGGTGGCCATTAAGATGTCACTATATTTATATATGATATATAATATGTTTATGTTTTCCTTAAGCTTCTGTATTTTTCTTTTTGGTCATTCCTTTATGGTTTCCATTATGGGTAAACACGATATCTTCATT
Source organism: Viscum album (assembly GCA_963277665.1). Lineage (NCBI taxonomy): Eukaryota > Viridiplantae > Streptophyta > Magnoliopsida > Santalales > Viscaceae > Viscum > Viscum album. Next base: position 254,952,237 of record OY728130.1, read on the forward strand.
TAAGGAAGTGTGGACTACCGCCCCCTCAAAGTGATTTGATTTGTTAAATACCATATGTGGGACGTATAAAGGATGGAACTATGATATTATATATGATATTATACTGTAATTATAATATACCTTTATATCATTATGATTACACTCTATAAATACGAAATAGAAATGAAAGTTGCGTTCATGCGTACGTACGGCTTACTGTCTCCATGAACGGTGCATTTCATTTCTTATCTCTAAATGATTATGTAATATTATAAATTCACATATATAATGAATATATATGATATATATGATATATACATCATGATTATAATCCTGGATATAATGGATACAAGAACAACTTGTAATTATAAAGGGCTTATTTTTGACTCAAGTACCAATGATCGTTAAAACGACCGTTATTCACTTAAATAATTACATATTGTTCATGACATGGAAATAAGTGATATAAAAGGAATAATGAACTTGAAAAAGGTTCTTAAACAAGTAGAAATTAACTCAAGTTTATTTTTCAGGACATTAAAGAACGATCAAGTCAAGTCAGACCCGAGGTATGGGACTTCGTCTCAATCTCCTTTCATTGAGGCATATATTATTTTATACACAACTTTATTTTATACGGTGTATAAACCCCTTTGACTTTTACGTTTATTCAAAAGGAATATTTTTTATACGAAGCGTTTACTAAACGACAAAAGGGAATGTTTTTGTCGTACGTATGCGGCGACAACGACTTCTCCGCCGTCGTGACCGTTATTTGAGTTTCGACTTCCTCTACAAGCCATACCTTCTTTTTAAAAGAAAAATAAATACCATGTTTTACTTTTCTTTTATTTTGGTATCGAAAATGGTTTTCATAATGTTTTTATATCAATGTGTTGTATTGATATCTTGTGATTGAAAGGTGAGAATGTTATGTTTCCTTTATGCATGTTTTATGTGATATGATTATGTTGAGGTTCTTGGGCATTATTATGAAAAAGGGTGGTTCCATGATAAACTAAGGGTGGGTGAGACTGATATAGCTCTCCAATGCATTGGGTAACGCGAATGAGTGAAACGTTAAGGTTTCTCCGAAGAGATTTAGGGAATATACTGTGATGGGTATTCCAAACGTAACCAAGAGGGTTACTCCCTACGTAAGAATGTTATGAATGCCTCAAGTTACCTTTATGTCTTATGATTTCTATGATTTATTCATGATTTGATGAGGTATGTTAAAGTGCTTATGTTTTATGGGTAAAGTATGATCTCATCCTTATGTATATATGTACCCATGTTTCCTTTCCATATTTTTATATCCCTTACTGAGCTTTTTATGCTCATCCCCAGTTTTTTGAAATGTTTTTCACAGGTCAAGGGAAAGGTACATGATATGATGATAGTGTCAAGTAAGTGTTTCGGTGCGGATGTGCGTCGAGTTTCTGTTCCGACGCTGTTCCACCAGGACGCGTTCGCGCGTGCACCTGTCGACCCGAGGGGATGGGCGCGCGCGGCTTGTGGCCCCGCGGTCCCGCTTTCCAAGGGCGGGCGGCATTCATCCCTTCTTCAGGGGCGTCTGCTCCTTGATCGAAACCGGGATGATGGGACGTCGGCTCCTCCTTCCGTGGACGTCTCCTCGGAACTCGTCGCCTAATCCGGGTCTCCCTCATAGATTTAAGAATGTTCGTGAATCTCGTTCCCGGCACCATGTCTCCATGGACACCGGTTAATTACGCTGCTTCCGCCCGGACGCTCCAAGGAGTCTTGTCGGGGCAGCAACCTGCGGTGAGGAGACCGGGTGGCTCCGGGTGTTGGGGCTTGTTTTAGCACTGCGACTCTGCATGTCTGCCTTCCGTCCCTAATAGGGCTTCTCGAAGGCATGATGGCCTGAGGCATCCCGCGCTGGGTGCGGGGAACTGTGTCACCTGAGGTTTTCCTCAGCTTCCCATGTCTAACACGGGGTATGCCGCGAGTTTAACGTCCAGCGGGGACGGCATCGGACCGATCAACACGAGGAGTGGATCAGATGACAGAACCCCTTGCGGGGAACCTCCGACGCTGGGGCCAGCACATGGGCGGCTTCCCGGGTGAAGTGGAGTGGAATGAAATGGCATGACCCCACCGGGATGTGGCGGCCCGGGTAAGGATCAGGATGGATGATGGAGTGAAGAGTTTGGACCCCGTAGGGGCTTCCTACGTACCGCGCGTTAGCACAGATCAAAGTCAGCGTAGTTCGGATATGCAGTTTAACGTCATGCTGGACGTTGGCAAGCTGACTCACGAAGAGATCGAGGCCGCCTGGTGGAGGATCGAACCAAACCACCTCGCACAGAGGGGGATGGAACGGCCGGGTGGATCACAGTTTCACGTCATGCTGGACGATAAAAGGAGAGATAGAAAAAGGGACAGTGGGGAAGCACAGTGGAGATACACATGTGCTGTCTCCCACAGGGGCGGATTCATAGGTGAATCGACGCAAGTGTGAACCCTGGAGGGGTCCACTAATGGACGAACCGACGTGAATACGACCGGGACGACCAGGTGGTGGGCTTGAACCTCAGGGAGGCTTCCTACGTACCCTGTTTAGGAGACAGGGATCAAAGTCCACGTAGTTCATTCTGTCAGGACTTACGCACTGAGGCAGCCCGAGTGCGGCAAAACTCAGTTGGAGAGGGACTTGGGCCGAAAGTAGGAGACACCTCGATCCCAGTCACACCCTCTACTGGCTTCGGCAGTGGGGGAGCGCAATGGAGATACACATGTGCAACCCCCCCACAAGAAACTAGGGGTTTGTAATACCCTACCCCCGTGGGGAAAGGCCGCTCCAATTAAATCGTCCCTAAAGAGGGGCAATCCCGACATCCCTGCAGAGACGAGCGGGTGGGGGCCACATCCAAACCGGGGGGGGACCCTACGTGCGAGGCACGGGATCGGGTGAGGCGTACGGTTTAACGTCTTGCCGGACGAAGTACAGTTTAACGTCGTGTGTTGAGGACGAAGGTGCTTGGCAGTTTATCGTCTTGTCGCTTGGACGAATGCTGAACAGTTTAACGTCTTGTAGCTTGGACGAATGCTGAACAGTTTAACGTCTTGTAGCTTGGACGAATGCTGAACAGTTTAACGTCTTGTAGCTTGGACGAATGCTGAACAGTTTAACGTCTTGTAGCTTGGACGAATGCTGAACAGTTTAACGTCTTGTAGCTTGGACGAATGATGAACAGTTTAACGTCTTGTAGCTTGGACGAATGCTGAATAGTATAACGTCTTGTAGCTTGGACGAATGCTGAACAGTTTAACGTCTTGTAGCTTGGACGAATGCTGAACAGTTTAACGTCTTGTAGCTTGGACGAATGCTGAACAGTTTAACGTCTTGTAGCTTGGACGATAATTTCCGCTGATGGGTCCGTGTCACTTCGCGCGAGCCTGGAGGGCCGCACGGGAAGACAACGCATGGTGCGGGCACCTGGGATGAGGATCATCGGGCGCCACGCAGGCGGGTACCCTCAGGGGGTGAAAGGGGGCGACCCCGGCGGATTGCGCGCAAAAGAGGAGCTTGGCGCGCAATACCGCGGGTCGGCGCGCAAATGGGCGGGCTGGCGCGCAATTGGGCCAGCCCTTTGCGCGCAGATGATTGAGATTGCGCGCACCGGGCTTCGGATAGCGTGCGGGGGCAACAGCTCATTCTTTAGTGAATGGCCACTTTGAAAGAAGGGGGTGCGCGCAATCGGGCTGGATTGCGCGCACCCGGGGGCAATTGCGCGCAAGAGGCTTCTTTTGCGCGCGAAGGCCCTTAGGTGAAAAGTTATTCAAAGGAAAGGAGCCAAATGGATTACGCGCGAAGGCGAACCCCGAGGCTTTCTTGCGCGAAAGAAAGGAGGTTACCTGAAGATCGGCATTGCGCGCGGAAGGGGTTGGATTGCGCGCACGAGAGACCTTTCGAATTCCGGCAACCTTTAAAACTTCGGGGGTCGCCTTATATTTATAGGCAACCCCGGGCGCGGAATCTCGTTTGCGGGCGCGGAATTTCCTTCGCGGGCGCGGAATTGGGCCCGGCGCGCAAGGGAGTCACGCGGGCCACGGGCGCGCAAAATTGCGCGCCGGCCCAGCGCATTGCGCGCATCCCGGGAGGTTTGCGCGCGGCTCATCAACTTTGCGCGCGGGTCTCCAAAATTCCGCGCAAGCCTTCCGAGCCCTCCGAAGCATGCTTCCGACTCCAAATATGACCTCGCTTCCCGCATCCGGAGCTTTGTTTGGGAACAACGGACTTTTCCGGCGTCTACAAAAGCCCCCCCTCGGAATCTGATCGGCGAGAGGTCGCAACGATCGGGTTCCGAGGGAGACGCCGGAATGCCGAAGTCCTGGGTGGCGCGGGACGGTGGCGCGCAAAAAAGGGTGTTGGGCGCGAAATTCGCTGTCGCGGTCGCACAAAGTGCTTTCCGCCCAGCGCGGACACCCGGCCTAGCCTATAAATAGGGGCCTTGGGTCACCCGCACCGTACAGTGGCCTTCCGCGCGATAAGCATTCGAGCTCTCGTGCGCGAAATTGCCCTTTCCGGCGCGGAATTCACCCGTTCGTCGCGCAAACCTGTCCGGAATTCGGCCTGTTTTTGCGCGAACACCCGGGGTTTTACGCGACAGACTTCCCAATTGCGCGCCGTCCACTTGGATTGCGCGCCACCTCTCAAACTTCTCTACCAGCCTCGTCCGATTCCGCACGCTTCATCCCTTAACCCACACGACTCCCGGAACTTCTGAGATGGCCGCGCATCAAGGAAATGAGGGGGATGCCGCCACTCGCAGAGCTGAGATGGCGACGAACGAGGAGGTATACGAAGCCAAGGAGATTGTTTCCAACAATCAATCCTTGTTCGACTTGCTGACACCGGCCCAGAAGACATATCCGCTGTCAGACAACCTGCCGCTCTGGAACTTCGGCATCCTAGATGAGGTTCCGGTGCCAGGGTTCGAGGTTGATGCGCCACGGACCTGGGTGACTCGGGTGGACGAGCTTCCCCGCTATAACATCACCAACAATGGGCATCCTGCCAGGGAGACCAGGCACTTAGATGTCTACGTTCTGAACCCGAGGACGCGAACTATTGACGGGGGCGAGCCTACTGCGGAGAATTCTCCAGCCCTCTACTCGAGCACATACCGCCAGAGTGTCACTGACGACACCAAGGGCTGGCTGAAGGACTGGGACTTGCGGTCTGGGGGAAATTTCACCAGTGAGTGGGCCTGGGCGTTCTGGGTACGCCACACCTGCGATCACTTCGCGGAGGAGCTGCGGTACATCGGCCTGTTTGAGGCGGTGTGGACGTCGCAGTTCCACTTCTACCAGCAGTCCGAGCTCGGGCCGGAGCTGTTCACCCGCTGGTCCCCGGATACCAACACCTTCCATCTTCACCATGGGGAGGTCGGCATCGGTCTCTGGGACATCCACTGCATCGGAGGTATCCCGCTGGAGGGTTACCAGTACGATGAGTTCCTGCCTCCGAGGAACACCTTGGGTGACAGGTCACGGACTCCCATCCTGACATGGCATCTGCTGGACCTGGCTACAGAGCAGCTCAGGGTCAAGGACTTCCAGAAGGACATAGCCTACAAGGAGTGGTTTGGCCAGTTCTTGGAGCATGACCCAACGGTCAAGATGCCAGGCAGGGGGAAGCGGTGCCCGACCGCGGCTCAGAGGAGCCGGAACGGGTCGTACTGGCGGGTCCTGGAGACGGGCGACTACCGCTCATGGGGGTACCGCGTCATCGAGGCTCGGGACCCAAATGTCCGATACACAGCGTTCCTGGCCGCCTTCCTGAGTGGGTGGCTCCTGCCAGTGCGGGACGCGAGGATGGGCGTCCGCCCGACGACACTGGCGATGGCGGGCGCCATGGCCGCCAACAAAAGATACAACCTCGGGGTCCCAGTGCTGGCGAAGCTGTATGCCATCCTGGGACGCATCTCGCGAGGGGGGTCGCAACGAAGGATCTGTGGGCCCTTTCAATTCTTCCACGGCTGGGTGGCTGCTCACCTCGGTGGGTAAACGTTTCCAAACGCCATCATTCCCCCGGGCAACGGCCTGCGACCCTCCCTGCTGAACATCGCGGGGGTCGCTCTGATGACCCTAAGCGAGGAGGGCGTGAGGATTCGGATTGGCAATCACGCCAATTTCAACTTCAGCCCGTTCCCCACTCCCGTCGGCCAGATGATCGACAATGGGCAGGGTCCGCTGGAGCAGCATGAATACTTCATGAACATGCGGGGCGGGGTGCTCGTGGCTCGGATCGACGGGAAGTTGATCTGCGAGCCTTACGTGCCAACCCGGTTCGCCAGGCAGTTCGGGTGCCTTCAGCAGATGCCGAAGAGGGTATTCACTGTTGTCCGGGAGGAGACGAACCCTTGCGTCCTTCGCCAGATGTGGCTGATGTTTGCCGCTTTCGGCTCTGGTGACGTCATCACTCTTCCTCCTACCGGGGTTGACGCAGGCTTGGCAACCGAGTACACCGAACACTGGGCCATCGCGTACCCCGAGGGGCTTCTACGGAAGCCAGTTCGGCGGCTCGAGGTTACCCGTGCGGAGACCGGGCGTCAAGGAAGGAGGCGAAGCGCCGCCACACGGGGGAGAACGGAGGCGCGCCAAGCAGCGGAGCCGGCGCGGGCAGGGACTTCGGCGGCGGGCACATCGCAAGCTGCCGCCACGACTGCAGCGCCCACAGAGAGGGCACATGCGGCGGTCGGGGAGCGGCCCGGGAAGCAGGTAAGGCGTCTGCTCGAACCCTCCCACGATGCAGTCTTCCCAGCGCTGTGGTCGGCCTGGATGACCCTGTGGCAATCACTGGGGACCACGCCATCTGGCGAAAGATACTCAGAGAAGGAATCCATCTGCCAGAGGTCGGGCGCCTCCAGATCGCCGACAGGGTGGACTTCAACCGGCAGTATGCGTATCTGACGGCCATGGACGAGTACGCGCGCCAACGTGGTCAGCGTGCGGAGCCATCCCTTCTGGTGAAGGTGATGCTCGGTCTAGAGCCCGCTCCAGAACAGATGCCGCCGGAGGAAGATGACAGTAGCAACGACTCCGAGGAAGAGGAGGAGACCGGGGAGGATGAAGGCTCCGAGGGGAGGTCCCATCAGGGGAGCCCGCGGGAGAGCGGCGAGGTGGCCGGCCCTGACAATGTTGATGTCACGGAGCTCCTCGAGGTCCGCTTCTATCCCTACTCAACCTGCTTCATCCATTCTCTTATGCAGCTTCTAACCCATTTCTCCACCTTTCTCAGGAGCGCACGGATGTTGGTCAGGCATCCTCCGTAGGAGTAGGAGAGGCGTCAGCAGGACAAGGCGGGGGCCAGACGCCCATTATTGAATTGACAAGCGCCGAAGGCTCCCCTGCTGCAATTGTTCCTGCGGCGGCCGGGACAGCGGAAGGTGACGCCTTGGATTCCCGTAAGTCTCCTTACCTTACTGTCGGTGCTTGCCGCTGACGATCCGTGACTAACCACGGCATGTCCTGCGCAGTGACCTCAACACTGGAGGCTCGTCGGGCTGCTGAACCCGGGCCATCCACGAGTGGACCAGTGGTGGACATGCCGCCTGCTCCGGAACAGACTTCCCACACCGAGCCGGCCCCACCAACTGCTGATCAAGGGGCCGCGGACGTCGGCGGTGCTGCCATCGGAGAGAGGTCTGGGGATGATGAGGGTGTCAACGCCGCTGGGGAGAGAGAAGAAGGTCGCCCAGGTGTTGGGGAACCTATCCTTCGTGAGGACATCCCAGGGGCGGACCCTGCAGCAGACCTGCTGGCTGCCTTCCCTGCCTACCGGCCGGCCGACCCCGAGGAGATGGACGACTCGGACGCGGAGGCGGTCGAGGAGAGCCGGATAGCGCGCCGCAGGGGGTGGAAGTGCATCCAGCGCTTCCTCAAGCGACCCTCATCGGAGTGGCTGGGGCGCATGGGATCGCTTCAAACCTGGCTGCGCTTCCTGTGTGCCGGGGGAGCTGATGCTCAACGCCTCCATCTGACGGTCCGTGATTTCATGGCCGAAAAGATGCGCGAGAGCCGCCGGCGCGCCGACGTCGCACAAAGTCGGGACATGTCGGAGAGCACGCGGGCGCTCCTCGTGGCGGAGCAGGAAGTCTGGCGCCTCGAAGGGCAGGCGGCAGAGAAGGAGGCCTTCATCGCAGCGTGTACTGAGCTTGTGGAGCAACTAACGGCCCAGCTGATCAACGCCCAGGTACAACTGACGGAGGCGGGCCAACAGATGGTCACACTTCAAGTCGAGCGGGAGCGTGCACAGGCCCGAATCGACGAACTGCGTGCTGCGACCGTCGACGAAGAGAGGGCACGCAGAGAGCGAGAAGCAGCTCTGGAGGCCACCAGCCAAAGGGTAGCGGTGTTAGAGAGACTCATTCAGCACGCTAATCCCTAGGGGCTTTGTTTTTGCCACTCCCAGAACATTTTGCTTCCGCTACTTTGATCCATTTGTATGAACCAATATATTTATCTGCATCTTTTGGCTTAACATGCTCAACCACAATTCATTGTCTTGCGGGAGCGTTAACCAAGCTTCAGGCATCCACAATTGGGCCTGGATTTCTAAAGAAGAGAGGGAGGCCATTCCTAGGACAGGAGACCTCAGAACTAATCAATGTATCATCCCCCCAACTTGTTCCGACACACGAGCGGGACAACGCTAGGGGCGTTAAGATTTTATCCGAACATAGGGAAATGAGAAAGGGTGAATCGCGTGTCCCGAATTCAGAAATCCACAACGGTCGGCCTTCCAGGAAATGCCCAAGACGGCAAGCGGACAATGGATCAATCGACCATACTACTGCAATAGACGGACCGAAGGTCATCATTCATATTGCAGGAGGCGGATCACATGTCATCGTCAATGCCTCTTTGGGGGTTCCTTCAGGCACAAGGGTGGAAACCAGATCAACAGGGCATGCGAAACGTGGGGCGGAGTGATGATTTGTTCGGACAGAATCCAACGCTCCCAAAATTGCGCCACCGTGGGGAAAGCGTATTAGGCGGATGTATTAATCTGGCCGTGAATCACCTCAATTCTCAGACAGAACCTCTTTGACGAGGAAACTGTCGCTTCCCATCATTGCAATGGGGCATCCCGAGCTGAATCAGGGAAAATATCACAATCGCACCACTCTACCAGAAGCCAGGCCAGACGGCCGGCGACGAGGAGGGGCGGGACTTGGCGATCCCTGAGGCTGGACCCGAGTCGGAAGGCCCGGGCGTTCCTACGTACTCCATCAGGCTGGAGATCAAGCCACACATAGTTCTTGAGAGTGCAGTTTAACGTCATGCAGGACATAGAACCCCATTTAGGGAGATCTTAGTTTAAGGTCGTAGAGCTTGGACCATAAGGGGAGATCTTAGTTTAAGGTCTTAGAGCTCGGACCATAAGAACCTCAAAGTACGCCACATCGTGGTCCTATCCCCTGGATATGCGAAGATGCACTGAGGGATAGTGTCAAGAGTGTCAAGATTTCGCCTGGTCAGAATGGGAGGTGGAAAATGTGAATCATGCGGCCATTCACTCAAGGACTGGGGGCACCGGCGTAACGATATGGGAGTACTGCCGACCGTGGTGGAAAAGCAGCATCAATATCGCACTAACCGTTGATGGAATGAGGCAGCAAACGAGCATCGACCGCTCAATCGCAGGATTTATATTGATCTGCTGCCCGAGGCCATTGGGGGCACCAGCCCGAGTCGGTGGGAGAGCACTGGGGCATTGTGTCCAAACCGCTCACGGGGGCTCCACCTAGGGCGTAGGTGATGGGTCCGAATGAAAGGGAGCACGAAGCCTGAAAAGTGGAAGGAACCTGACCAAGCTGAACCTGACCCTCCTGGCAATAAACCAGAGTACTCTTGACACCGGTGGACCACTGCAAGGGGTCAAGGGACACGCCTTGAGGGTGACCCGAAGGCGGCGGATTCCCAAGAGAAGGGGGAATCTTTAAGAGGTGGGGCTGGACCCGAAGTTTCAAACACTCGGGCGTTCCTACGTATCCCATGAGGATGGGAATCAAGCCACACGTAGTTCTTGAAGCGCGGCGCAACACAATCGGGCACCAGCGCAGGGAGGGGTGCGGGTCTGGCCCTCGCACACAGAAGAAGCGGTATTTGATATTTCTTGTTTGTCCTTAAAGGTGGATGGTTTTTCTTTGTGCAGCGACATGCCTGTGATTAAGAAATCCCCAGCGTCGCCACAATAATCAAGCCATGAAAGGCATTGACAAATGGCGTGGTTATTAACCAGCGCCCAACATGAGTGTCCCCTGAGGAGAACATCACGATGCAGTGCCGTTTCTCGTCGGGCGGCCAAGACGATCACAGTTTACGGTCGTGTGGTAGGACCAGACAACACAGTTTAAGGTCGTGTGGTTCGGACCATGGAGGAATCCGCTTATTGCGATATGGCAGACCCAGCGGAGGTGGGAACATACCCAGCCCTGCGGTCACGCACGATTACAGGAGAAGGATCCTGGGATAGGGGCCTGCGTATGTCCATCACCCGAGGGGCAGAGATGCTAGCCTCCAGCTATACTGGGCCCAGAACGCGATTGTTCGGGCGACTCCTTCCTCCTTATGGGGACGAGGGTCCAGCTACGCATGGCCTTTAGGGAGGGCATTCGCATATATCCTTGGTGCTCAGATCATGGGAGCCTCGAAAGACACCATTACCCTGGTTGGCCTGCCTCACGTGTAAAGGTATACTGGAGGTCAGTATGAAGAGAGTGTCGAGATTCCACTACAACGCACAAAGGCGGAGTGTGATGAGGACTGCGCAACCAATGTTTAGAGCCTGAAAAAGCTGACATGGCGATCAAGGACGTTGCTGACCATATTCGCAACACAACATCCGATCGCGTCAGCCTAGGACGGGGCAAGCAAACGAGCATCAACCGCTCAAGTGCAGGATTCATATCGATTTGCGGCCCAGGACCCGCCGGTAAATCGACCCGGAGCGGTAGGAGAGCACTGAGGCATCGTAACCAAACCGCTAACGAGGATCCCTTTGAGTGAAGGCTCGAACAAGAAGAAGCGCGAGGCCTGACAAGCAACACAGGACTTGTCCGGATTGAATCTGACACTACGAGTCATAGACCGAAGTACCCCAATCATGGTGACAGATCACCGGAAAGGGTCGGAGGACTCACCCTGAGAGCAACCAAAAGACGGCAGATCCCCGTGATCAACCAAGGGACGAGGCTGGACCTGAAACACAAGCGTCCAGGCGGTCCTACGTATCCCATAAGGATGGGAATCAAGCTATACGTAGTTCTTGAAGTGCAGTTTAACGTCATGCAGGACGATGAGAGGTGTGAGGTAGTCCCACACACGGGGGAGGCATACGGCGCGGCCAATAGACCGACGTGAATGAGGACATAATCCCCCGCTCACGCGATACGCCTCGCACAAAAAGGAGGGGAACTTGGGCCAGACGCCCTACGCGGGATAGAGATTCCCGGGAAATGGGGCTGGGCCTGAAACATGAATGTCCAGGCGGTCCTACGTATCCCATAAGGATGGGAATCAAGCCGCACGTAGTTCTTGAGGTGCAGTTTAACGTCATGCAGGACGATAAGGGAAAAAAGGGGGGAGCAGAAGGCATCCCCAAACGTGGGGGGCGTATAGCGTGGCGAGCAGACCGACGTGAATGAGGGCATAGCCCCGCGTTCACACCATACGTCGCACACCCGGAGGCAACTGGGCCAAGGGCCCGAGATGGGATGGAAATTCCCGAAGGATGGGGCTGGGCCTGAAACATGAATGTTCAGGCGGTCCTACGTATCCCATAAGGATGGGAATCAAGCCGCACGTAGTTCTTGAGGGGCAGTTTAACGTCATGCAGGACGAAGATGCTTGGCAGTTTAACGTCTTGCAACGCGGACGCGGTACAGTTTAACGTCATGTTGGACGAATGCTGAATAGTTTAACGTCTTGTAGCTTGGACGATATGCTAGGCAGTTTAACGTCGTGCAACTTGGACGTATGCACTTAGGCAAAGTACTGCTTGAGGAACTTAGCGTTGGTGGGAGGAGTGACACGCACACCATCCATAGTTGCTAGGGAGTACGCGCCATTGGGATAGACTTTGTGGACGACAAGAGGTCCCTCCAACTTGGGCTCCAACTTGGGCGGCTTCCTGCCGGGGATCATCGGTGCTCTTAGGGACAATACTAGATCACCCTGCAGGAAGGAGCGGAGGCGAACCTTATTATTGAAAGCTCGAGCCATTCTGCTCTGATGCCTCTCCAAGTTGTGCAAAGCGCGATGCCTATTCTCATCCAGTGCTTCCAACTCGACTAGACGGGCTTCAGCAACTCTGTCCGGCGCTTGCTGGTCGTAGACCGCAGTGCGCAAGGACGGTAATTGGATCTCGATGGGCAGGACGGCCTCAGCTCCATACACCAGGGAATAAGGGGTCATCTGGGTGGAATTGCGAGTCGTCGTCCGATAAGCCCAGAGGGCGTTGGGGAGCTTGTCCGGCCAACTCTTCTTGCTCTGACCAACCATCTTTTGCAGAATGTTAGAGAGGGTTTTGTTAAACGCCTCGATCTGTCCATTCGCTTGCGCATGATAGCGATATGTATGGTTCGAGCGGATGTTGTACTTGGCGTACACCTTCTTTAACTCAGCTGCTCGGAAATTGGCTCCGTTATCCGTGAGGATAGCGTGAGGCACTCCAAATCGATAAATGATGTTGGAGGTCACGAAGTCAGCGATCGAACAGGATTTGACCTCTCTGAGCGGAAGCGCCTCTGCCCATTTGGAGAAGAAGTCCGTGGCGGTCAGAATGAACTGGCACTGGCGAGCTGTCGCCGGCGGGTAAGGTCCCACAACGTCCAGACCCCAGACTGCAAAGGGCCAGGAATACCTAGTGGTATGGAGAGGCTCCGACGGCGGATGCACAAAGTTCGCATGGACCTGGCACGCATGGCACCTCCTGGCATACTCGATGCAGTCATGGATCATAGAGGGCCAGAAGTATCCCAACCTCCGAATCTGGTGGGACAGCTTCGGCCCAGTCTGGTGGGCACTGCATGAACCAGCATGAACCTCTTGCATGACTCGTGGGATCTCAACTCCATGGAGGCAACGGAGGAGAACACCGTCAAATCCGCGTCTATAGAGGATCTGCTCCAGGCCGGGACTGCTCTGGAGGGCAAACTGCGATGCGCGGCGTCGAACTCGCTCGCGCTCGGCCCGATCTGACGGGAGAATGCCATGTTGGAGGTACTCAACCAAAGGCGTCCTCCAATCAGGGGCTGGCTCGACTGCCATATCTGGGGTATTCGGGGCTCCAAGCACAGGGGCAACCACGGTGAGATTACTTACCGATGGGCCGCGATCTCCCTCCGGGATAACAGGAGCGATGAGCCTGCGGTGCGTCACGCGGATGACCAGGTTGTCCTGTTCAGGCTCTGCAAGTGACGCAGCAAGGCTGGCCAAAGCATCTGCTCGACCGTTCTGCGACCGGGGAAAATGGACAATTTCTGGCCGAGAAGGGAACTGGGCCATCAGAAGGAGGGTGCACTCCAGCAATGGCACAAGTTCCGGCTTCCTGACAACATAGTCGCCATTGATCTGCTTAACGACCAGCTCGGAGTCCCCTTTTACGCACAGATGGGGCACGTCGATCTCGAGAGCTAACTCGAGGCCAGTGATGAGGGCATGGTATTCCGCCTCATTGTTGGTACAACCCTCTGACAACAAGAAAGAGTATGGCAGCACGACTCGCTCCGGGGTAATGAAGACGATACCCAAGCCCACTCTGTTGAGCTTAGGATTATCGAGTCTTCTACCGGTGGGGCTCCGGGAGGCACCGTCAAAGTGCATCTGCCAGCATGGATCGGCTCGATCGACCGAGAGAATGGCCTTATCAGGAAAGCCTAGATCCAGCGGCTGATCCGCAGAGATCGGGTGAGCAGCCAGAAAGTCCGCCAATGCTTGCCCTTTGATGGCCTTCTGAGACACATACCTGATGTCGAACTGCTGGAGAATCACAGCCCACCGCGCTAGACGGCCAGTTAACATAGGTCGGCTCAGGATATATTTCAACGGGTCTACTCGAGAAACCAACTGTACCTCATGGTGCTGCAAGTAGTGTCGTAACTTCTGTACGGCAAATACGAGCGCCAGGCAGCTCTTCTCGATGGGGGAATACCTGACTTCCGCATCGAGGAGCATGAGACTGAGGTAATAGAGGCTATTCTCTGTTCCCTCGTTGTTCTTCTGGGCGAGAAGGGCACCCAGGGACCGTTCCAGGGCGGTCACATAGAGGACCAGCGGCTTCCCGGATACAGGCGGCATCAGAACCGGAGGTTGAAGCAGGTACTGCTTGATTTCCTCGAAAGCGGTCTGACACTCTTTATCCCATACATAGGTGGCACCTTTCTTCATGAGCCGAGAAAAGGTCTTACACTTGCCGGCCAGATTTGCGATGAATCGGCGTATATAGGCTAAGTGGCCTTGGAACCCTTGCAGTTCCCGGATGTCACCCGGGGGAGGCATCTGGCTAATCGCCCTGATCTTCTCTGGGTCGATCTTAATACCCCGGTATCTTACCACAAATCCAAGGAACTTTCCGGAGGTGACCCCGAAGGCACACTTCAACGGGTTCATCTTCAGGCAGCGAGACCGGAGGAAGCCGAACACTTTCTCAAGATCTTTGAGATGGTCCTGACGCTGGTGCGATTTGATCACCAAGTCGTCGACGTAGCATTCCACCAGTGTGCCGAGGATTGGCTTGAATATGAGGTGCATCGCCTGTTGATAGGTGGCACCTGCATTCTTCAGGCCGAAGGGCATGACCCGGTAGCAAAAGATACCTTGAGGGGCCCTGAAGGCAGTGAACTCCTCATCCTCAGGGGCCATCCAGATATGGTTGTATCCGGAGTATCCGTCCATGAATGAGAGGGCTTGGAACCCTGCCGTGGCGTCAATCAACAGCTCTGTCACCGAAAGGGGAAAGTCATCCTTCGGACAGTGGCGGTTGAGATCACGGAAGTCGATACAGACCCTGATCTGCCCGTTCTTCTTCCTGACCGGCACAATGTTGGCCAGCCATTTGGGGTACTGAACTTCCCTCACGAAGTTGGCTTTGATAAGCTTGTCAACTTCGGCCTCAACCATGGCACCGTGGGACGAGTGCATCTTCCTGGGAGGCTGCTTGAACCCGCGATGGTTCGCCGGGAGACCAAGGCGGTGGACGGCTACCTGAGGATCTAGCCCCGGCATCTCGTCATAGCCCCAAGCGAACACATCACGGTGCTGCCGGAGAAAGTCCACGTACTGCTGCCGCTCTTCAGAGGGCATGGCGGCACTGACCAATGTGGGTCTTGGATCTGCTTCAGTTCCAAGGTTCACCTGTACTAACTCATCGACCGTGGTGGAGACGCCCTCCTCAAAGGCTGGGGGTGCATCTTCCACGTCCTCTCCACTCGGGGAGGGATCGTCCATGGGAGAGACTGCGTTGGAAACTGCATTGGGGCCACCAGATCCTGCTGGGCTGCTGGTGCTGGCACGGGCGGCCGTGGTCATCTCATCAGGAGACTCACAAGCCGTCGAGACCATGGCTACGTCCAACCGTTGAATCGGGAGGACGTAAGTGTCATCCAAACTTGCCCAGGGATCACTTGCAACAGTGACAGGTTCAACCTCACCTGCCAGGATCTGCTTGTCCTTGCTCTTGTAATAGTCCGCGTCCAGATAGCGGGCTTCACATGAGGCAAAAGGAGAGGCATCTCCCTGAAGCACGCCTACTCGACCATTAAGGGAGTATTTGAGGAATTGGTGGTATGATGAGGGAACCACCGCGTGAAGGTGGAGCCATGGCCTGCCCATCAATGCGTTGTACGCAGTGTCTTGAGAGACTACCATGAATTCGGTGTTGGCAACCAAGTCACCGAACTGGGTCTTCAAGCGTATCTTGACGACCGGAGTTTGCTCGGTGCGGTCGTACCCCT
The DNA here is from genome assembly GCA_963277665.1 of Viscum album. Classification (NCBI taxonomy): domain Eukaryota; kingdom Viridiplantae; phylum Streptophyta; class Magnoliopsida; order Santalales; family Viscaceae; genus Viscum; species Viscum album. The sequence continues at coordinate 254,968,205 of OY728130.1, forward strand.
GGATCCTGAGGTCGGAGGGAATCAAGTCATCCTTAGACAAACCCAATCTCCGGAGCATCCGAGTTGGAATCAGGTTGATTCCGGACCCCGTGTCGACAAGACAGCGCCGGACTTCAAGGCCATTGAACTGGCCAGTAACATACAGCGGACGAAGGTGACCCTGCATAGGAGGGTCTTCATCCTTACCAGAGAACGAGATAACTGCCTGACATTCGGCGTCCTCAATCGTTTCGGCGTGAAAGGCCTCTGCAGCCGCAACCTCTGTCTCAAACTGGAGGGGGCTTTTCAGGGCTTCAGCGAGTGCCTCGCGCATCTCAGATGACATGCGCAGAGCCTCAAGGATGGAGAGCCTTGCTGGGATGTCGGCCAAGTGCTTCAGGACATCATACTTCTTTGCCAAGCGCGAGCCCCTGGTTGCAGGAGGTTGCTCTGCGATTGGAGGCATGACGGGCCTTGCCGGTTGGGCCGGCGGCCGACTGGTACTTGGCGCATCTCGCTGTTCACTGGTTACAGTCCGGGAAATGGTCACCGTACTGGGGTCAGGAGGCCGGGATGGACTCGTGGCAGGGCGGAGCTGGTCGCGACGCGGTTGAGGCGGTTCTGCCTGGTCCCACACCATTAACAGTGGCGGAGGCGAATCCGTCATCCCCGAATGGGGGGGCTGCGCGCGCTGAGCTCGGTTTTGAGCCTGCTGCCTAGTCTCAGTGGCGTGCACGGCCTGGTTGGAGGTACCAGCAGCTGTGCCCCAGCGACTCCTGTTGCTGCGGTTCTTCCGACGGTGGCGACGACCGGGGACACTAGGGAGGTCAACCTGTTGTTCTTCAACGTCGGGAACCGAAAAGGGATTTACCAGCTCGACGGTATTAACCGAAGTGTACCCAACACTGTCATCGGACGAATCATCCATCACCGGGTGGATCCGAGGAAGTACCCCCATCTCCGGGGGCATGAAATCGCCGAGAGTGCGGGATAGTGGCGGAACCGGCGGGGCGCGCTCTTCCTTCTTGCGCCGCCGCCGTTTTCTCTTCTCGGAAGAGGCGGGCTGGGACGACGATGCCGAAGCAGCACCCGCAGATTCTGGGGGCTCAGGCTGATTCAAGCGCGCACGGATGATTCCATGGGCGCGAATGGTCGTCTTGCGGGCCATCCAGTTATCATACTTCTGGGATCCATGGTCGGAGACCAGCTGCCATTCGTCCTCGTTGCCACTATCATCATCTGACCCCACAAACACACCCGCCACTTGTGCTGGAGCTGGGCCCAACCTGATTACATTGTTGTTAATCTAGTCTTGGAGCCAATCCTTAAACACGTAGCACCGCTGGATGGTGTGCCCCAGGGCCCGATGGTAAGGGCAGTAGCGGGGGTTATCCGTGAGATGTGCCTCCTCTGGCCTCCAACACTCAGGCAGTCGCACAATCCTCTGCTCCAGGGCGCTCCAGAAGTAACCGGGGACCTGATCCGCGTGGAATGAGTAAGTCAGGTATCGCGGGCCCCTGGGAGCGTGGTCTTGACGAGGGGCTGGAGGGGCCTGCCGAGGAGGTGGACCCTGATTATCTCGCCTGGGTTGTGGCGGTACATTACGCGGAGGGGCCAGTCGGTTCTGGGGCTGCCGCTGCTGGGCCGGGAACTGGGCCCGTGGAGGCGGATCCCTGTGAGGCTGTGGAGCTGGCCTCGCCGGCAGCAGCTCCAACGGCCTGGGGGCCTCTATCTGGGCAACAGCAGCGGGCTCAGCCCTGCTGACTCTCCTTGCATGAATCATAGGAGGAAGCGGGTGTGCCTGGCTGGCCTGTTGCAGGGCTTCCTCAAGACGTTGAGCTTTGTCTGAGAAGTCCCGGAACCCTCCGGGGTAATTCTGAGTGATCAGGGAAGGGACCAGCTCGGTCTTGACGTTCCCGACGCACATTGTCAGCAACTGCTCCTGAGTCAATGGCATGTCAAGGGAATACGTGAGACCCTTCCATCGGGCGACGAAGTCCGCGACTCGCTCATCAGGCCTCTGCTTGCACTTGAAGAGGTCTGCGATACTCGTCTTCCGGGTCGTAGAACTGAACTGGTAGAGGAACTGTCTACGGAGGTCCTCCCAGCTAGTTACCGACCCGACGGGGAGCTAGCTGTACCAAATGCTGGCCCTTCCAGTGTCTGGACAAAGCAGCGAAGCCTAGCGGCCTCTTGCTGCGCCGGAGTCCCCAACATAGGCCCTCACCTCGAGTTGAAATGGGCCAAATGCTGTGGCGGATCTTCAGTTCCGTTGAAGGGGGCGAAAGTGGGATTCCCGAATCCCGGAGGTGCCGGCATGTCATCCACCCATGCTGGGTATGGCTTGCCGTCCGGTGGGATCGCCACCTTCCGAGTCTCCAAGGCTTCCAAGCGGGCGATGAGTGCCGCCATCGGATCGTCCGGACATGGGTTCCAGTCCTGGCGAGGATCTCTAACCACGAGCGCAATGCATGGCCCTTCAATCGGGTCGTCGACCGGGTCGTCGAACTCGGCAGCTCGTGGGATGGCGGGCGGAGCGGCCCTTGGGGCAGCAGGAGGAATCCGAGCGGGGTCCCTCAGGTAGTCACGCCGCTCGGGCGGGTGTGGTGAAACATACCGCGCCCTCTTGCCATAGGCGATGGCCTCTCTCCTGTCGGCGAACACGGCGTAATCACGGTTGCCCGGGAGAGTCTCATCGAGGGGTGGTTGTTCCTGTCCCTGCTGTCCTGGCCTAGGATCACCGTAGTCAGGCCGCTGCTCTGCAGCGCGCTCGGTGAGGAGCTGGTCAACTAGCTTATTCTGCTCGGCGAGCTGTTGACGTAGCATAGCCTTCTCGGGATCCTCCTCTGCCCTCTGCATGGAGGCAGATGGGTCGGCGGGCTTTACAGCCCCGCCGTGCTCTTTACCTTTGCTGACGTTTCGGCTCAACGTCAGTGCTTCAGTGGGTGTGGGGAGACCCAGGAGGTTCCTCTGGTGACGAGTAACTCTCACCGATGGATCTAACGACGGCTTGTCTTCGGGGGGGAAGCCCCCGTCGAGAAGTTCCAAGTCGTTCCCCTCTCCCGACAGGTCAGCCATATTGACCGTTTCCGTCCCTGGGGATATACCCTCAGGGCCACCCAGCGAATCGGGCTGTCGGCGAATCGCACTGAAGCGTAGGGCAGCGTACTGCCCCCATCCACGGATGTACACGTGGGGGGTGGCTTCCTCGAGAACCTTGCGGAGTACTTGAAAACACTCGACGCATCGTTGTTGGAGGGCCTCGTGGTGCCCAAATGACCCGGGGTGCCGAACCGCGGGGAGCGTGGCCAGGTCAATTTGAAGGCACTGCTCACCAATATTCCTCAGGTGCACTTGACTCCCGGGGTATGGCATTTGTAGGTGGTGAAGACGGGAGTGAGTCTCCCAGAGAGTTCGGCGGAAGCATTCGAACTCATCCGGGGTGAGCGATTCGGGTGCATCAAAGTCCGGTCCTGCGACTGGCCAAAACTTCTCAGGGAAGTGGCCCTCTGCAAGGACGGTCTAGAAGCTCCACGACTCAAACTCGGGACCCAGGTCTCCTTGGTCCTCTTCAACGGCTGGGAACGGACGGGGAACCGGCAGTGGTGCCGAGGCGGGCCGCCGGGCCGACGGGCTGGCCGGCGGTGAATACGGCGAGCAGGCCGATTGGCCTCCATATCCCGGGCCTCCCTCTGAGGGTGGCGGTGCCCCAGCTACCACATCACGATAGGACGGGCCGGCGAGCGGACATCCTGCCGTAGCGTCGGTGCTCGCCGAGGGTGCACTAGATCGTGGTTCGACCGTCGGTCCCCAGAAAAAGTCTCCGGCTTCCCCGATCGAGGCAGAAGGCGCTTCCGGAGGGGCCGGTACCCACCGCAAGCTTGATCCTTGGGGGTTTACCAGGCGCTCGCTACTCCATATGTACCTTCGGAGAGAAGCGGGGATCATATCGATCTCGCTCTCGGGGAGTACGAGGCTGATGTGCCACATTCCTACCCCTGCCCTTGACTGGCGGGATTGGGGGGAGGGCTCTGTCGCCGAATCATACTCCGCCTCTGAATCAGAGAAGCGAACCGGTCGGATCTCTGTCCGGAATTCCGTAACATTCTTCCCTCGGCGTCGACGCCTCGCCTTCCTGCCCCTGGGTGGTTCTTCGGGGCATGGCTGATCTCTGTCCTGGCGTCCTCCGGCCGCACTGGTGCTGGGGCCAAGAGGACTGGAAACCAAGGTGCGAGGGGCACCGGGACAAATATCAAAGGGGACGCGGGGAGAGATGATTCCGGGCAGGCCTCCGGGCCGGGATCGGAAGGGGGATGACCCATGCCTCCTGGATCGGCCACACGGAGTAGACCCTGCTGGTGAATAACGCTACCGCGAGGTGGTCCGCGGTGGCTACTGCCTGTACCAGCAACCGGGAGAGTCGACCCAACCTGCCTTTGGGGAGGTCGAGGCCTCGATCTAGGTCGGGCATTGAAGTTCCCCTGCTCAGGATGCGCAGGGGCCTGGCGACTGGAGCCAACAGTGGCTTGGGCCAATGCGGCCGCTGTTGCTAGGGCCCCAATGTAGGCATCCTCTTCCGCTCGTGCCCGATGTTGGCGTCGGGACAGATGAGTCGGGATGAGCGGCGCGGGCAGGTGGAGAGCCCGTTCTTCAACTTGAGAGGCCTGGCGGCGATGTCGCCGTGGCCTGACAGGAGCCCTTATCGCGGATCCCTGGAGCGAATCTCGGATAGGGTGGTCCCGGACTTCTTCCACCTCATCCGCATAGGGGAAGGAGTTGTCAGAGCGCTCTGGGGATAAACTCCCGAAGCGGTTGGACGTCGAGGCAGACAGCGGTGCCTCCATGCGCGGCCCTCGGGGGCGGCGTTGGTGGCGAGGTGCAGCTTCCTCGAGGCCCAGGCGAGCCATGTCCCTGGTGGGGATGACTCCCTCTTCCTCATATCTCCGCACCAAGTTGTTGATCACCCTTCTATGGATGACCTCCGAGGGGGAGAGAGGGCGTGGTTGCCCCGCAGCTGCGGCTGCTGGGACGGCTGCGGAACGGGCGGGACCGCGCGGAGTAGCCGCGTCGGTGCTTCCCCTACCCCTGCGCCAGTGGGCAGGTGGCGATCGGGCACTGGATTGGGCGACTTGATTCCTGAAAGCAGGGAGAAAAAACCCATTTACACTGACAGGAGAAAGAATCGACAACCAACCATTAGTGCCACGACGCCTTCCATGGGGGGAACCCAGGCCCTCGACGTCGTGAGACGGAGTGCCCGATTTCCCTTCCCCAGCCCCTGGCGGGTTCCGCGCCCCGGTGTTGAATGCTTGGTCGAGCAGCATGATGGTCTTCCAACACCTCTGAAAGCCATCGGTCTTCGTATTGAGGAGAAGAGATTCACGTCGGGTTCACCATTTTTCTGTTTCGGTGCGGATGTGCGTCGGGTTTCTATTCCGACGCTGTTCCGCCAGGACGCGTTCGCGCGTGCACCTGTCGACCCGAGGGGATGGGCGCGCGCGGCTTGTGGCCCCGCGGTCCCGCTTTCCAAGGGCGGGCGGCATTCGTCCCTTCTTCAGGGGCGTCTGCTCCTTGATCGAAACCGGGATGATGGGACGTCGGCTCCTCCTTCTGTGGACGTCTCCTCGGAACTCGTCGCCTAATCCGGGTCTCCCTCATAGATTTAAGAATGTTCGTGAATCTCGTTCCCGGCGCCATGTCTCCATGGACACCGGTTAATTACGCTGCTTCCGCCCGGACGCTCCAAGGAGTCTGGTCGGGGCAGCAACCTGCGGTGAGGAGACCGGGTGGCTCCGGGTGTTGGGGCTTATTTTAGCACTGCGACTCTGCATGTCTGCCTTCCGTCCCTAATAGGGCTTCTCGAAGGCATGATGGCCTGAGGCATCCCGCGCTGGGTGCGGGGAACTATGTCACCTGAGGTTTTCCTCAGCTTCCCATGTCTAACACGGGGTATGCCGCGAGTTTAACGTCCAGCGGGGACGACATCGGACCGATCAACACGAGGAGTGGATCAGATGACAGAACCCCTTGCGGGGAACCTCCGACGCTGGGGCCAGCACATGGGCGGCTTCCCGGGTGAAGTGGAGTGGAATGAAATGGCATGACCCCACCGGGATGTGGCGGCCCGGGTAAGGATCAGGATGGATGATGGAGTGAAGAGCTTGGACCCCGTAGGGGCTTCCTACGTACCGCGCGTTAGCACGGATCAATGTCAGCGTAGCTCGGATATGCAGTTTAACGTCATGCTGGACGTTGGCAAGCCGACTCACGAAGAGATCAAGGCCGCCGGGTGGAGGATTGAACCGAACCACCTTGCACAGAGGGGGATGGAACGGCCGGGTGGATCACAGTTTCACGTCATGCTGGACGATAAAAGGAGAGATAGAAAAAGGGACAGTGGGGAAGCACAGTGGAGATACACACGTGCAGTCTCCCACAGGGGCGGATTCATAGGTGAATCGACGCAAGTGTGAACCCTGGAGGGGTCCACTAATGGACGAACCGACGTGAATACGACCGGGACGACCAGGTGGTGGGCTTGAACCTCAGGGAGGCTTCCTACGTACCCTGTTTAGGAGACAGGGATCAAAGTCCACGTAGTTCATTCTGTCAGGACTTACGCACTGAGGCAGCCCGAGTGCGGCAAAACTCAGTTGGAGAGGGACTTGGGCCGAAAGTAGGAGACACCTCGATCCCAGTCACACCCTCTACTGGCTTCGGCAGTGGGGGAGCGCAATGGAGATACACATGTGCAGCCCCCCACAAGAAACTAGGGGTTTGTAATACCCTACCCCCGTGGGGAAAGGCCGCTCCAATTAAATCGTCCCTAAAGAGGGGCAATCCCGACATCCCTGCAGAGACGAGCGGGTGGGGGCCACATCCAAACCGGGGGGGGGACCCTGCGTGCAAGGCACGAGATCGGGTGAGGCGGACGGTTTAACGTCTTGCCGGACGAAGTACAGTTTAACGTCGTGTGTTGAGGACGAAGGTGCTTGGCAGTTTATCGTCTTGTCGCTTGGACGAATGCTGAACAGTTTAACGTCTTGTAGCTTAGACGAATGCTGAACAGTTTAACGTCTTGTAGCTTGGACGAATGCTGAACAGTTTAACGTCTTGTAGCTTGGACGAATGCTGAACAGTTTAACGTCTTGTAGCTTGGACGAATGCTGAACAGTTTAACGTCTTGTAGCTTGGACGAATGCTGAACAGTTTAACGTCTTGTAGCTTGGACGAATGCTGAATAGTTTAACGTCTTGTAGCTTGGACGAATGCTGAACATTTTAACGTCTTGTAGCTTGGACGAATGCTGAACAGTTTAACGTCTTGTAGCTTGGACGAATGCTGAACAGTTTAACGTCTTGTAGCTTGGACGATAATTGCCGCTGATGGGTCCGTGTCACTTCGCGCGAGCCTGGAGGGCCGCACGGGAAGACAACGCACGGTGCGGGCACCCGGGATGAGGATCACCGGGCGCCACGCAGGCGGGTACCCTCAGGGGGTGAAAGGGGGCGACCCCGGCGGATTGCGCGCAAAAGAGGAGCTTGGCGCGCAATACTGCGGGTCAGCGCGCAAATGGGCGGGCTGTCGCGCAATTGGGCCAGCCCTTTGCGCGCAGATGATTGAGATTGCGCGCACCGGGCTTCGGATAGCGCGCGGGGGCAACGGCTCATTCTTTAGTGAATGGCCACTTTGAAAGAAGGGGGTGCGCGCAATCGGGCTGGATTGCGCGCACCCGGGGGCAATTGCGCGCAAGAGGCTTCTTTTGCGCGCGAAGGCCCTTAGATGAAAAGTTATTCAAAGGAAAGGAGCCAAAGGGATTACGCGCGAAGGCGAACCCCGAGGCTTTCTTGCGCGAAAGAAAGGAGGTTACCTGAAGATCGGCATTGCGAGCGGAAGGGGTTGGATTGCGCGCACGAGAGACCTTTCGAATTCCGGCAACCTTTAAAACGTCAGGGGTCGCCTTATATTTATAGGCAACCCCGGGCGCGGAATCTCGTTTGCGGGCGCGGAATTTCCTTCGCGGGCGCGGAATTGGGCCCGGCGCGCAAGGGAGTCACGCGGGCCACGGGCGCGCAAAATTGCGCGCCGGCCCAGCGCATTGCGCGCATCCCGGGAGGTTTGCGCGCGGCTCATCAACTTTGCGCGTGGGTCTCCAAAATTCCGTGCAAGCCTTCCGGGCCCTCCGAAACATGCTTCCGACTCCAAATATGACCTCGCTTCCCGCATCCGGAGCTTTGTTTGGGAACAACGGACTTTTCCGGCATCTACAGTAAGTGTCAAGAAAGAATCCATGTTTATTCTAAATATGTTTCCATTGATGGGAATGAAGAATACTATCTTTATGTAACCACTTTGTTTATATGTGGAATGTAATGCAAGTTTTATGATCTAATTCTCTAAAACTCTAAACCCGAAAAGATCCTCAATGTGTAATCTTGTAATAACTCAAGATTAAGTAAGGTTTAAGGCTGGGGCCTTATAGTTGGTATCATAGGTCAGTTTAGATTACTTTAGGGGTTATAATTCTATTAAATAATTATCCAATTTTTTTTTTGAAATGATATAGCATTTGAAAATTACCATGTTGCTTCATCTAAGACATGTTTGTTCTGAATGGTTTTCAGCAGAGGAAACAGTGAAGCAGTGCTAGGAAGGCATACCGAAGAAAATAACCTTCCGAATCAGCATCCTGAGATGGTCGGAATTGGAACTCAATAGTTTGTTGCAGTGATGGAAAAACTGACTCAGGCTATAAATGGTGGTGGTATCCATGCACGAGATCAGCCAGATCAACCGCAGAGGAACATGTCAGTGGTGGAACATTTCATGAGGCAACATCCCCCATCATTCAGAGGATCATCTGACCCTGTGCTAGCTGAAGGGTGGATTAAAGCACTGGAGAAGATTTCCAATGTCATGGGGTGTTCAGAAACTCAAAAGTGTAGTCTTTCAATTTACCATTTGGAGGGTGAGGCAGATTAGTGGTGGTCGATGGTTAAAAATATCAGGGATGCTGATGAGATTGATGCTCTCGACTGGGATGAATTCAAAGGTATGTTTCTTAAGAAGTATTTTCCTAAGGCTGTTCGACTTAGGATGGAAAAGCAATTCTTGGAATTGAGGCAAGAGGAAGACTCAGTGGCTGCCTATGAAGAAAGGTTCACTCGATTGGCAAGGTATGCTCCAAATTTTATCCGAGACCTTGATAGTAAAATCAATCATTTTTACTCAGGATTAAAGCCAAAATATCAAAGGGAATTAGCTTCTCGGAAGTTTAAAAGTTATGAAAAGCTTTTTCGATGTGCTGAGAAGGTGGAAATGGAGTTTTCCGATGATCAAGTGTTCTATAACAACCAACAGAAGAAGAGACCGAGGTGGCAGGAGAAAGGTAAAAATTTTTCAAAAAAGTATGATGGTAAGAAAACTAAGTTTCTAGTTTGTGATAAATGTGGCAAAAGGCATGCTGGGGAATGTCTTCTGAATTCTGGAAAGTGCTACCGATATGGTAAGATGGGAGATAAGGCTCGTGATTGCACTGAAAAGGATCAAGGTGAAGGTAAGACCAAATTTGATTTACAGTTAGTGAAATGTTATAAGTGCAATGAGATGGGTCACTATGCAAACGAGTGTCCGAAAAAGAGCTTGAGTGATGGGAATCAGTTAGACTACAAGCAGAAAGGGGTGGTGAAAACTTTTGCATCTACTTCGGCAGACGTCGGGCCATCAAATAAAGTTGTATCAGGTACTTTGTTTGTTTTTTCAGATTATGCAAGTGTGTTGTTTGATTCGGGGTCTACACATTCTTTCATCTCTGAAATATTTTCTAGTAAAATGAGAATACCATCTCAAGAAGTGACTTCTGAACTTGTGGTAAAAACACCTGGGGGAAATGTTGAGGCAAAAAGAATTTATAAGAATCTTCCTATCCTTATCTGTGGAAAGAACCTACTAGCAAACCTTATTGTTCTACCTCTAGTAGAGTTTGATGTTATCCTGGGTATGGATTGGCTCTCTATTTACCATGCTAAGATTGACTGTAGAGCTAAAGAAGTTTCTTTTCAGAAAGACTTTCAGTTTTTGTACAAGAATGAACCCTTACTGTTGATAAATTATCAAGAGGCCGAGAAACTTGTAAAAGATAGAAATGAATGTTACCTTGCACACATCGTTGAAAATAAAGGAACTCTTCAGATTAATGATGTGCCAGTGGTAAATGAGTATCCTGATGTTTTTCCTGATGAGTTGCCTCGAATAATACCAGATCGGGAAGTTGAGTTTACTGTTGACTTATTTCCTGATGCTAAGCTAATTTCAAAACCCCCTTATCGAATGGCTCAAATTGAACTTTTAGAGTTGAAGGAGCAATTGCAAGATTTATTAGAGAAAGGTTTCATTCGACCTATCAGATCACCTTGGGGTGCTCCTGTTTTATTTGTTAAAAAGAAAGATGGTTCTATGAGACTTTGCATTGATTATAGAGCCTTGAATAACATCACTGTTAAGAACAAATATCCTTTGCCTCATATCGATGATTTGTTTGATCAGCTCTAGGGAGCTTAGTTTTCTTCAAATATTGACCTGAGATCGGGGTACCATCAGCTGAACTTAAAGGAGGCAGATATTCCGAAGACTGCGTTTCGTACGAGATATGGACATTATGAATTTGTAGTAATGCCTTTTGGGCTAACCAATGCACCAGCTGTATTCATGGACTTAATGAATAGAATTTTCCATGAGTTCTTGGATAAGTTTGTGGTGGTTTTCATTGATGATATTTTGGTGTTTTCAGGAGAACGAAAGACATTTAAGGGTTATCTTACAAACCTTAAAAGAAAAGAAACTGTATGGAAAATTCAGAAAGTGTGAGTTTTGGTTGAAAAATATTTCTTTCCTTGGTCATATTGTTTCTAAAGATGGGATAACTGTTGATCCTGCAAAAACAAAAGTTGTGGAAGACTGGACAAGACCCACAAATGTAACCGAGATTCGTAGCTTCCTTGGTTTGGCAGGCTATTACCGAAGGTTTGTTAGAAATTTTTCACGGTTATCTAGTCCAATGACTAAGCTATCTTGGAAGGGTGTTATGTTTATTTGGACAAAATAATGTGATGATTGTTTTTAGGAATTGAAAATAAGATTGGTGAATGCTCCAGTTTTGGCACTACCTTCCAGGAATTGTGAGTTTGTTATATACAGTGATGCTTTATTGAAATGACTTGGTTGCGTCCTAATGCAGAATGATCAGGTAATTGCTTATGCTTCATGACAGTTGAAGACTCATGAGGTAAATTACCCTACACATGATCTGGAATTAGCTGCTGTTGTTTTCGATTTAAAAATTTGGAGGCATCATTTGTATGGAGTAAATTGTGAAATATATACCGATCACAAAAGTTAATGTATATATTCACTCAGAAAGAATTGAACATGAGACAAAGGAGATGGCTATAATTAATCAAGGATTATGATTGTACAATTCATTACCATCCGGGAAAAGCAAATAAAGTGGCTGATGCTTTGAGTCGAAAAAGTAATGCTTCATTAGCAATGTTGCGTTTGGAACGTGATCCTTTGGTTAAGGATTTGATGAACTTTGGTATAGAAGTTGTTGGTGCAGGAAGTTCTTCTGTTTTGTGTCAGGTATCAGTGAGATCATCTCTATCAGATAGAATCAAGAAAGCACATAAGCAAGACAGTGAGTTGCAGAAAAAGGTAGAGCTGGTTCAGAAATGTAAGTTGCCTGAATTCATCATGGATAATGATTGTGTTTTGAGATTTGGGAAGAGATAGTGTGTGCCTTGTGATGCACAGTTGAAGAGACAGTTGTTATGTGAAGCTCATAGTTCTCCGTTTTTAGTTCATCCAGGCAGTACTAAGATGTATAGAGATCTGCGGGAGTATTACTGGTGGGATGGAATGAAAAAAGATATTGCTGATTTTACTGTGAAGTGTTTGACTTGTCAACAGGTTAAAGCAGAGCGGCAGTTACCGAAAGGGATGCTTCAGCCATTAACAGTTCCAGAGTGGAAATGGGAGAATATATCCATGGACTTTGTTGTGGGATTACCGAAGACATCTTGAGGTAATAATGCAATCTGGGTTATTGTTGATCGCTTGACCAAATCTTCTCATTTCCTTGCTATACGAGATACGTTTTCCATGGATCAACTTTCCCGTTTGTATCTTAAAGAGGTATTCGGGTTACATGGAGTTCCTCTCTCTATTGTATCTGACCGTGATCCCAGGATCACTTCTAACTTTTGGAAAGGCCTTAAGAAGTCGTTGGGTACTGAATTAAATTTTAGTACAGCTTTTCATCCTCAATCAGATGGGCAGTCAGAATGAACAATTCAAACCTTGGAGGATATTCTACGTTCTTACTTTATGGATTATCGGGGAAGTTGGGACCAACATCTTTCTTTGGTTGAATTTTCATATAAAAACAGTTTTCATTCCAGTATACAGATGGCACCATTTGAGGCGTTATATGGGAAGCGGTGTCGAACTCCAGCTTTTTGGGATGAAGTGGGTGAAAGGAAGTGGATGGGACTAGAATTGGTAGAAGATATGGCAGAAAAGGTTCATCTGATTCAGAATCACATGAGAATAGCTCAGAGCAGGAAGAAGAGTTATGCGGATAACCGGAGGAAGGATCTATCTTTCGAGGTAGGTGATCATGTTTTTCTCAAGGTTTCTCCTTGGAAAAGTGTGATGAGATTTAGTAAGAAAGGAAATCTGAGTCCAAGGTTTATTAGACCATATAAAATTCTGGAGAGAGTAGGATCAGTTGCTTACCGAGTGGCTTTACCTCCGAGTTTATCTCAGGTACACAATGTTTTTCACGTTTTGATGTTGAGAAAGTACATGCCAGATCCATCTCATGTTTTGAGTCTAGAGGTAGTTCAGCTGGAAGAGAACCTATCTTATGAGGAACAACCGGTCCAGATTCTTGACCACAGGGAGCAAGTGTTACAGAATAAGGTGATTCACCAGGTAATGGTTTTGTGGAAAAACCACATTATTGAAGAGACAACATGGGAATCTGAAAATGCAACGAGGGATAAGTACCCCCATTTATTTGATAAGTAAATAAATTGCGGGGACACAATTTTCTAAAGGGGGAAGGATGTAACATCCCAAGTAAGTAATGAATAATAGATATTTTTATCTATGTCTATTAATGAATTAGATAGTGTTTTATAGGCTTAAAATGAAAATAAATCCAATCTTATGCATGGAATACACTAATATTTTTAAAAGATTATTTTACTGCCTTTTGATGGAAAACCATTTTTTAATCTATCTTTTGAAAATTTTATAAACTATTTTTGTCAAAATAAACTTATTATTTATGATTGGGACATCAAAATTTACTTTGTGTGAATTTTTGGTATTTTTCTGACAATGTTCATTTTTTTAATGAATAGTGAAAAATATTGCATTTTACATCAAAACTGCTTTTTTAATCTAATTTATTTATATGATTAGATTATGTTTTGAATTGGTTTTGAAGTTAAATTACAATATATTTTTACCATTTAATCCAATGGTGGTCATTGGAATCAATTTCACTTTGAAATTGGACTTAAACTGGTGTCAATCCTTTGATACTTATTGTTTCATAAAACACGTTATTTGCTCTGACAACGGGAATTAATTATTAAATTAATTAATGTGACTTATATGTTTTGAATTTTGTAAAATAGACTTCATCTTTGAATTCAGAATATCAAATAAAGCTTAGGGTGAAGTTTTGGTATTTTTCTGAAAAACTTCAATTTTTGATGAATAGTGAAATCACTAAGTGGTAGTTAAAGAAACTGATTTTTCGTTTAAATTAAATTTTGCCACCTTTGTGTTTTGAATTTCAAAAATCCGACATACATGGTTGTGATTAAGAAGTAAAATTTAGTTCAATCAGATTAAAATAATTTTTTGGTGAATAGTAACTTATTATGTTTTTAATCGCGATTAGTGGTAATTATTATAGTTTAAGGTAAAAATAATGCTTTAATGATATGAAATGACCTAGACACATGTACTACCCTCATTGGATGTGTCATGGCCGACCAAGAAAATCCATGGGTCAACTTGGGGACCCCATGGAGCCACTTTGGTTGGGAAATGACATAAATAACTTTTTATTTAATGTAAAAGTAAAAATGACACAAACATAATATGTTTTACAAAAAAAATTTTTATATGGGGATATACAAGTCCGATTTTTGACTATAAATATTCATTGGAAAGATAAAAATATTTCCTAAATCATAGTAGTTTTTTTATAATTTTTTGACATTAAATATATAAATGTATTTACGACATCATAATGATGTAGCGATTACCTCATTAATAAAGGATTTAGATAAAATGAAAATATAATGTAAAATCTATGACCTACACATGTCCAAAACATATTGGATGGGTGTATTTAGAACCCTTATCACCGTATACTTGAATTATATCAATGTGAGACCATTTAAATCCGAAACGCATTTTCAAATAAAGTAATATTTCTTTACTTTCCAAGAGTGCCCCTCCTCTCCTCTTATAAAAGGCCCCCACCTATACCTCTTTTCCCACACTCCCAAAGCCTTTAACTCGGCCAAAACCTTCCCATTTTTTCTCTCCACTTCCCTCTCTTACTCCTTGAAGCCTCACTTTGGGCAGAAGTCTTCCCAAGGAAGCCTTTGAGCTCAAATCTAAGAGAGTTACCCGATTTTAAGGTAATGTCTTCACTTGAGTCCTTTTGTTTTATTTTGCTTCTCCAACCCCCTAAACTCTTTTTATTTATTTCTTTTGTAACAACTACAGTATCTTAAATATACTAGGATTTTGTTATAAGAAGGATTCAAGCTACACTTACACACACCTACATCTAATGGTTAAAGAACATACGGTTTCCGTGGATGGTGAATTTATGCCTCCAGAAACGATGATTGTTCAACATTCTTTTAACACCTTCAATGGTGGCCATTAAGATGTCACTATATTTATATATGATATATAATATGTTTATGTTTTCCTTAAGCTTCTGTATTTTTCTTTTTGGTCATACCTTTATGGTTTCCATTATGGGTAAATGCGATATCTTCATTTAAGGAAGTGCGGACTACCGCCCCCTCAAAGTGATTTGATTCGTTAAATACCATATGTGGGTCGTATAAAGGATGGAACTATGATATTATATATGATATTATACTGGAATTATAATATACCTTTATATCATTATGATTCAATTCTATAAATACGAAATAGAAATGAAAGTAGCATTCATTCGTACGTACGACTTACCATCTCCATGAACGGTGCATTTCATTTCTTACCTCTAAATGATTATGTAATATTATAAATGCATGTATATACTGAATATATATGATATATATGATATATAAATCATGATTATAATCCTGGATATAATGGATACAAAAACAACTTGTAATTATAAAGGGCTTATTTTTGACTCAAGTACCAATGATCGTTAAAATGACCGTTATTAACTTAAATAATTACATAGTGTTCATGACATGGCAATAAGTGATATAAAAGGAATAATTAACTTGAAAAAGGTTCTTAAACAAGTATAAATTAACTCAAGTTTATTATTCAGGACATTAAAGAACGATCGAGTCAAGTCGGACCCGAGGTATGGGACTTCGTCTCAATCTCCTTTCATTGAGGCATATTTTATTTTATACACAACTTTCTTTTATACGGTGTATAAACCACTTTGACTTTTACGTTTATTCAAAAGGAATCTTTTTTATACGAAGCGTTTACTAAACAACAAAAGGGAATGTTTTTGTCGTACGTATGTGGTGACAACGACTTCTCCGCCGCTGTGACCGTTATTTGAGTTTCGACTTCCTCTACAAGCCGTACCTTCTTTTTAAAAGAAAAATAAATACGATGTTTTACTTTTCTTTTATTTTGGTATCAAAAATGGTTTTCATAATGTTTTTATATCAATGTTTTGTATTGATATCTTGTGATTGAAAGGTGGGAATGTTATGTATCCTTTATGCATGTTTTATGTGATATGATTATCTTGAGGTTCTTGGGCATTATTATGAAAACGGGTGGTTCTGTGATAAACTAAGGGTGGGTGAGCCCGATATAGCTCTCCAATTCATTGGGTAACGTGATGGAGTGAGAGGTTAAGGTTTCTCTGAAGAGATTTAGGGAATATACTGTGATGGGTATTCCAAACGTAACCAAGAGGGTTACTCCCTACATAAGAATGTTATGAATGCCTCAAGTTACATTTATGTCTTATGATTTCTATGATTTATTCATGATTTGATGAGGTATGTTAAAGTGCTTATGTTTTATGGGTAATGTATGATATCATCCTTATGTATATATGTACCCATGTTTCCTTTCCATATTTTTATATCCCTTACTAAGCTTTTTATGCTCATCCCAAGTTTTTTGAAATGTTTTTCACAGGTCAAGGGAAAGGTACATGATATGATGATAGTGTCAAGGAAGTGTCAAGAAAGAATCCATGTTTATTTTAAATATGTTTCCATTTATGTGAATGAAGAATACTATCTTTATGTAACCACTTTGTTTATATGTGGAATGTAATGCAAGTTTTATGATCTAATTCTCTAAAACTCTAAACCCGAAAAGATCCTCAATGTGTAATCTTGTAATAACTCAAGATTAAGTAAGGTTTAAGGCTGGTGCCTTATTCATATACCTCAACCTAATTAATCATTTATAGAAATATCATTAATATACATAATAAATCAATATAAATTCTTTTAATGTGGTGATGTTCACAAAAATATCATTAATAAAATTTAGATACTAAAAGAAATAGTAATCATTTACTTGACCATAAATTTCTAGATAAATATCAATTTTTCCATGAATCACTTATCAACTATCAAGAGTATTTATATACCATTATCCAGTTGACCATAATTAAAATAATATTTAATCATATACTATCCCAAAGGTTTATTTAAACATCAATATATTATTTTTCCTAAAACTCAATAAAACACTCAAATTACCTCAAAACATTATCACTTAAAACCTCAAAGGGGTGTCTAAGATATTGAAATTATGATCCACCTTAAACATATAATCAATTAATGGAATTTATAACTCCCAAGTTGACCTCACATGAAAACATTTAAGCCTCAAAAAATTAATAGTTTCCTTATATTACAAATAAAATCATAGACCATTGAATGTCATCCATAAATTAAAAAATGAAATTAACTTTATCAAAGATGACATGAGTCATTTTATCATCAAATCACTAACTGATTTAAAGCTTAGTAATTCTATCCCACCAATTTTAATCATCTCTTTACCCAAATATAAGAAATATAAATTATCTTCATTTTTTTAATGATTCAGTATATTTTTTAAAATACCTAAGGAAAACAATAGCCGAATAATCCTTACATGATTCATGATTCTTATATCAATAATATCATTGAGATAATTCTTGAATCCCAATGCAAAAAAACATCAATCATTTCACTTAAAATATTGGAATAACATATGTTCTTCCATTTTCTAGGACTTAACCCATGGAATATGGAACTAGATTTGATAATGCTCATATTCTCCATACATGAGATATTGAATGGTAAATGGAGAATTAAGGTGCACTTAATTTTCATCCCTCAAACACTATATTTTTATTCTGAAATTAATTTCTCTTTGTACTTAATTTCCATATATAAAATGTCTTTTAGTTCCTTTAAGATATTACTTTGAGTTCTTATCCCCACATTCTCATAATATAATACATTGAATATTATTTACTCTATGGTGTTTATAAAGTTCCATCTTCATCTAATTATTTATTCCATAAATGTCACTTATAAATGTGATTTAAATAAATAAATGGGATATCTAATTAGTCATAATCATAATGTTTCACTTTCCCTCTCCCATTTCCTTTGGTTTATCATGAGGACAATCAATCCATTATCCATCATCATTAACAAAAATATTATTGGTTCTAACCAGGGAAAAAATTCAAAAATAATATTTTTAGAAATAATAATCATCAAGAAAAAATCATCCATTTGATGTATAAATCATGAAACATTATCTAAGATACCTTTGGTTTAACCTGGGCCATTTGTAGTCACTATATATCTGGATCCTTCATAATGGTTCATGAATTAACCTAAACGAATCCCTCGAAAGAGTGAAACAGGGTATGCTGCAAGGGCACACTCACTGTGCAATAGAATAATGGTTAAGATATACTCAATCAACTACATTCATGGGAAATTACCCAAATATACATTTATTCTAAAACCACATCCACTTGTATTATCCAGTATTGGGTTTCTTTGTAGAAAAACCATATAATCTATTCCTTATGATACGTTTAAAACGTCATCCTATACATAAACTTACCTCCATAGCGTTCTCACTAATGTATTATCATCCTAATATCTAATGATTAACTATAAACTACTCCAATACCAACAATAAAAAACCATACATTTCTTAAATATATATCACATCATAATGAATGAATGTTCAATACATGAAATTAGGATCCATTCTGGATCCATAAAGTTTTAGTGACTTTTGGAAACATGGTTATATAAAAAACATAGTTCATCAGAAGTTCTATATTGTCTCAAAGTTATTTGTTTATAAATATCAACCTTCTTAGACACATAATACATAAAAGATTTATTCAAATCATGAGGAAAATAAAATATTGTATATGTAATGTTTAGATGCTCAATAAGTGTAAATAGGGGAGATAATAATAAAACATGGGAAAGAAGGTATAAGAACATGAAAATAACATTGGAAAACCATACCCTATATATCAAATATCATAATATTTATTCATGGAATAAGGAATAGTAGTTTATAAGACATTAAACAAAATGGAATCAATGAACTTTTAAAATGAGAGTATTAAATTAGTATAAGAACTATAACGACCCATATTTACATACATTGTCATTACTCCATAATTTAAGCACACTTATTACAACATATAACAAAACCAGGAAAGGACCGTATAGGTATAGAGTCTTTAGAAACTGAGAAACTTAAACAACTGGTTCATAAAGCATCTACTTTGCCTCCCATTTATTTCATCATATCTAGAGTCCCTTTTTGGCATATCCTACTTAATAACCTTCTTCCTGACCTGGGGAAATAAAACATACAAAAGGGTGAGATTAAATGCTCAGTAAGGGTAAACAAAAGAAATATCAATCACATCATATACATAAGAACATAACTTTTGTTAATCTTAACCTGCAAAATAAATCATAATTTCATAACATGGGATAAATCATAGTAGTGAAATGTAATCCAATAATCATAACTTAAAACATGAAACATTGTGGCATACACAAATAATCATAGATAATCATTTCTTGTTAGTCAAGACTCATTGACAAGACTATCTTAGTGGACAAAGTCCATTTCTGAACCGAGTTCACTCCTCGTTTCAGTCCCGTTTCACTGAACCGGTTTAACCTGCTGTTCCAGCCATGTCTATCTCATGAGATATAAAATATTTATCCAATGCAATGGAGGGAGATTAAGGTCCCACCCATCTCATAATGATACCATTCTTATGTGTGCCACAAAATCATAAATCATACATCATTGCATAACCCATGTAATAAAAATGGGATTCTTAAACTACATGACATCATAAAACAATTCATATAAGATAAAGGAATTCATAAAGATAATTCCATCACAACATAATCAAATCAATGTAACAATAGGGATAAAAACATAACCCTATATTATCTTATATGGAAAAGAATTTTGATAAAACACTTGAACTCCATTCTTGCGGAAAATATCCTTTTTACTTCAAAAACATTTTCCTTTCTTAACATGTCATACAATTTTAAACTAAAAGAAGTTAATTATAAATAAACTTGAAAACTTGTAAAGGATGATTCTTGGAAATAATGTTTTAAAAATCCATTCATGCTGTATAAGTTAATAAAAAACATTATTCTCATACTTTTTTCGGAAAAGTCAAAAAGTACCTCATATGAAAAACGACAAAATATTTCTTTCATATCTTTTACTAAAAACTCACCGAAGGGTAAAATTGGATTTAAACAATTGTAGGTGGATGGAAATAATATTAAATATTGAGGAAACATGGACGTGTATGATAAAATACACCCCAGTAAATACTAAAGTATAAACTATCTCAGATAAAAATGAGATTGTGATATTTCCCTTACCTTAGGTCCAATTTTCCTCGTAAGTGTCCGAACCTCCTCTTTTTGACGAGCCTCTTCTTAACCTCCTCTTAGGGCACTAGGGTTGGTCTTTGAAGAAGACCAGAACCTCTAGGAGGATTCTAGGGAAGTGGGGAAGTAAAATGGGCAGGGTTTGGCCGAGCTTGAAGGCTCAAATTGGTGGGAGGAGGAGAGGGAGGAGGTTCCCTTTTATAAGGGAGGAGAGGGGCACCTTTGGAAATATAAGAAATATTAGTTTATATTAAATCCCAAACCCACTTAAAAACTTCCAAAATGACTCATATATGAAGAATAGATGCGATAGGGTTGTAATATCATCAACCAATAAAATATAGACATGTTAGGAATTTATTTAAAACATTACCAACTTGATTTATCCTTATTTATCAATTTAATTTTATTTGTGGTAATAATATTCTAAATTTTTAATTATTATTAATAATTACATATGTGTTATGAATTTTCCATAATTTGACCCTTTATGACATTGTCGACCATATAAATTTTAATTTATAATTTTTAAATATTTTTGTGATTTTTAAACAATTTTATAATATGTTATTTTTATAAAATAACAATAGTGTCAATTTTGACACTATTCATTTATTTGAATTTAAATAAAATATATACAGAGGATATGTTCAAACTAAAATATTGAATAGATTAATAAAATGTCATAAGTATCTATAAAATTAGTTGATCACATTAAATAGTTCATATAATAATTATTCTAATATTTTAAAACCATTAATTTGATATTTTAATTAATAAAATAATTTCAACATCACTATTGTGTCATAATTACTGATAATTATTTAATCCCTAAAAATTTTAAATAAATTCCTATGATGTAGATAATTATATTAGCTTTCTGGAGACTATTCATTTTCTAAGTTTAATTATGTTTATCACCAATGTAAAATTATTATACTTATATGATTTAAGAAAGTGACATGTTGTCACATTCTTTGGTTTTAATAATAATTAAATTATTTTCGTGGAAAAAAGCCTATTAAATGAATCTAATCCTACCCTTAGGTGATATGGGTAGACTTTAAGTCATCCAATAGAATTTTGGAAGGTGTTAGGGTAATTTTATAATCTTATATTTACCTTTAATTACCCGATTTACCTTTAACTATGGTAAATAAAATTTACCGTAGTTACTATTAATAATGCCCAAAAATAAAAAGTAGCCTATTAACATAATTTGGACCCAATGATTCTGAATATGGAATCCATTTTGAAAAATTCAAAACATATAAGTTTCAATAATTAATTTAAAATAAATCCCGTTGTTAAGAAAACGGGTTTTAGAAGTTAAAACATTGCCAAAGATTGAAATGTTTTTACCTATGATTTCAATGTGAAATCAATGCTAATGAAATACATTATATTAAATGGTAAAAATATATTCTATCTATACTTTAAAACCATTCAATAGTATAATTTAACCATATAAATTATCTCAATGAAAAAAGTTGTTTTTAATTAAAAATTACCGTATTTTTACTATTCATCAAAATATGAAAGTTATCAGAAAATATAAAAAATTTATCCAAAGTAAATTTTTATATCCTGATTCAAAAGAATAATTTTATTTTGTCAAATTGAACTTATAAATGGGTCAAAAACTAGATTTAATGTGGGTGCGCCATCAAAAGGCGGAAAAACTGCATTTTTTGATAAATACTTATTTTACACAAAAAAATTATTTTGTTCTCTTACCATGTTCTAGAAAATGTGTAAGATGAATAATAATGTTGTAAAATTTAAAATTGTGTTAATACTAATCATAACTGCTAGTTTATAATATTATAATAATATATCGTTGTTTAGTGGAACTCGGTATTGCGTACTACAAATGCTATCGAGGAAGGTCGTGATTGCGTGCAGCGAAAGATTCCTTTGATGATTTATATAACATAAAAACAAAATATTTCTCATAAAAGTCTCGGGTGTTACATTCTACCCCCCTTAAAATGAATTTCACCCTCTAAATTCGTCACGTTGTAACAAACAGATGAGGATACCTTTCCCTCATCATATCCTCAAGATCCCATGTAGCTTCTTCTAATTGGTGGTTCCTCCCTAAAACTTTCACCAAGCAAGTGGTCTTGTTTCGTAGGACTTTTTCACTACGATCCAGAATCTCTATCGGTTGTTCTTCATACGAAAGATCTTGCTCCAGCAGTACAACTTCTGAGCTGAGTACATGTGAAGGATCAGGTATGTACTTTCTCAGGAGAGATACATGGAACACATCGTGAACTTGAGAGAGATTCGGTGGAAGCGCCAATCGGTAAGCTACCATCCCAACACGATCTAGTATTTCGAAACGACCGATATATCTAGGGCTCAACTTCCCCTTCTTTACAAATCTCATGACCCTCTTCCAGGGAGATATCAGTAAGAACACTTTATCACCCACTTCAAACTCTAGGTCTTTTCTTCGGTTGTCGGCATAACTTTTCTGTCGACTCTGAGCTGCTCTTATGTGTTGTTGAATAGATCAGACCTTTTCTACCATCTCATCAACAATATCAGGTCCTAATAGATTTCTTTCCCCAACTTCATCCCAGCAAGTTGGAGTACTACATTTCTTTCCATAGAGAGCTTCATTAGGAGCCATATTAATACTGGAGTGAAAGCTATTATTATAAGAAAATTCCACCAAAGGTAGGTGTTGATCCCAACCACCTTTGAAATCCATAGAGAAAGCTCTCAAAACATCTTCTAGAGTTTGAATTGTTCTCTCAGACTGACCGTCTGTCTGAGGATGATAAGCAGTGCTGAAACTCAACTCTGTACCCAGAGTATGCTGAAGACTTCACCAAAACTTTTAGGTAAAACTCGGATCCCGATCAGATATAATAGAAAGTGGTACTCCATGCAATCTTACCACTTCCTTCACATATATCCTGACAAGCTGATCTAGAGAGAAATCCTCTCTAATAGCGATGAAGTGTGCAGACTTTGTAAGACGATCATCTATGACCCAGATAGCATTATTGCCTTTGGATTTTTTAGGAAGTCTTGTGACAAAGTCCATAGTGATGTTTTCCCATTTCCATTTGGGTATGGGTAATGGTTGTAACATCCCCTTTGACTTCTGTCTCTCAGCTTTAACTTGCTGACAAACCAAGCATCGAGAGACATATTCAGCAACATCTCTTTTCATGCCATCCCACCAGAAGTACACTTTCAGGTCCCTATACATCTTCGTGCTTCTAGGATGAATAGAGAATGAAGAACTATGAGCCTCATCTAGTAGATCCTTCTTTAATTCGGGGATGGGAGGAACACAAACCTGATTCCTGAACATTATTATCCCATCACAGTCAAGGTTGAATTCAGGAACATTTCTCACCTTCTTTTGTAACTCGACATCTTCTTTCTGTGCCTCTTTAATCTTCACATGTATAGATGGTTGAACATTCATTTGAGAAAGATACGATTTTTCCCCTTTCATTATAATTCCAAGATCCATCCTTTGTAAATCCATAAATATTGGATCTTTTGTGATCCTCATCATGGATAAACTGGCATTGTCTTGTCAACTTAATGCATCTGCCACCTTGTTTTCTTTCCCAGGGTGGTAATGAATTGAGTAGTCGTAATCCTTAATCAGCTCCAACCATCTTCTTTGGCACATATTCAGCTCCTTTTGTGTGAAAATATACTTTAAACTTTTATGATTAGTATAAATATCACACCTTTCACCATAAAGGTAATGCCTCCAAATCTTTAATGAAAATATTACCGCAGCTAACTCCAAATCATGAGTTGGGTAATTTTTCTCATGTATTTTCAACTGTTATGAGGCATAAGCTATCACCATATCATTTTTATAAGAACACACCCCAAAACCTTCTTGGATGCATCACTATAGATCACAAACCTTTCTCCACTACAAGGCAGTGTGAGCACAGGTGCACTGGATAACCTTCTTTTCAACTCCTTGAAATTCTCTTCACATTCCTCTGTCCAAACAAACTTAACTCCTTTCCGAGTCAACTTGGTGAGTGGATTAGATAATCGTGAAAAATATTTCACAAAACGTCGATAATATCCAGCCAAACCAAGAAAACTTCGGATCTCAGTCACTGTTGTAGGTCTCGACCATCTTTCGATAACCTCTGTTTTTGCTGGATCCACAGATATCCCCTCTTTTGAGATTATGTGACCCAAAAATGCAACTCTTTGAAGCCAAAATTCACACTTGGTAAATTTGGCATAAATATTCTCCTTTGTCAGGGTCTTCAATATAATTCTCAAGTTATCTTCATGTTCTTACTTTCTCTTTGAATATACAAGAATATCGTCTATAAATACTACCAAAAACTAATCAAGGTAGTCTCTAAAGACTCTATTCATCAGATCCATGAAGATAGCAGGGGCATTAGTAAGACCAAATGGCATCACTATAAATTCATAGTGTCCATACCTTGTACGAAAAGCTGTCTTTGGTATATCCTCCCTTTTGACACTTAATTGGTGATACCATTAACAAAGATCAATCTTGGAAAAGTATTGATCTCCTCGTAGTTGGTCAAATAATTCATCAATGCATGGGAGAGAATATTTGTTCTTGATAGTGATCTTGTTAAGCTCTCGATAATCAATGCAGAGTCTCATTGATCCATCTTTCTTCTTAACAAACAGAATAGGTGCTCCCCAAGGTGACGCACTAGGGCGTATGAACCCCTTATCAAGATTCTCTTGGAGTTGCTTCTTCAATTCCTGCAACTCAATTGGGGCCATTCTATAAGGTGTCATTGAAATAGGCAAAGCACCTGGTACGAGTTCTATTGAAAACTCAAGTTCACGATTTGGTGGGAGACCCGGTAATTCCTCTGGAAAGACATCATCAAACTCCCGTATAATGGGCATATTCTTAATCATGAGTTTCTCACCAACCATTTGAGATAAATAACCTTCATTTAGTGGAATCAATACCTATAAAATGGAAGAAATTTCCACTGGAAGGTTATGTTCATCCTTGCATCGATAGACGATCATAGATTGATCTGGAATATAAAATGTGAATTCCCTTCTTTGGAAATTGATATGAGCTCCATGTAGAGAAAGCCAATCCATGCCAAGAATCACATCAAATTCCACTATAAGAATAATCACAAGATTTGCAGGAAGCAGTTTCCCACAAACTTCAATCGGAGAAGAATTATAAACTTTTGATGCGACTGTTGTGCCATTAGGGGTTCTCACAGCTAACTCAACATCTAACTGTTGAGGTAATACAGTGATATCCTTAGAAAATTATTCAGAAATAAAGGAGTGGGTGGATCTAGTATCAAATAAAACATTTGTTACTTTAGAGTGGAAGGTAAGTGTACCTTTAACCACATCGTTATCGTACTCCACATCACTGATAGAAATTGCATGTGACTTTCCTTTGTCTTTAGCCTTAAGAGTTTGTTGACTTCGACCATCATCATCAACCCTTGGATTTGGGCATTGATTGGCATAATGCCCCATCTCCATGCACCTGAAACATTGAAGTGTAGTAGGTTTATTCTGTGTGTACCTTCCTTTGTTTGCATCATTAGACATCTTCTTCCCATCATTGTGGCATTCAAATGCCCGATGACCTTCCTTTCAACATTTGAAACATTTACTTGTCCCTTTAAGACAACTCCCTCCATATTTCATTCCACACTTTGAGAATAAGGGAAATATCATCTTCTTTTAAGTGTGCTCTTTATATTTTCCTTTGTATTCCATTTTCCTCTTCTTATCAAACCCATATGACTGATGGGTTACTCCAATCTCCATCTCGACATTGAGAGCACATCGAACGATTTCCTCATAGCTATTGAAGTCCCTTATGGATAACTCCCTTCGAAGACTTGGTTTTAAGCCACTAAAGAATCGATCGATCTTACTATCAGGTTGGATAATAATACCAGAAGCGTACCATTCAAGTCTTGTAAAATTTGCTTCATAAGTACCAAAAGATTCATCATCCTTTTGCTTCAGTTCAAGAAAGTCTTTCTCCATATTTGTTCGGAGAATATGAGGGAATTACTTATTGAAAAATATGTTCTTGAACTCGTCCCATTCCATGGACTCAATTTCATCCCTTTGCCTCGTATTCTTAATAAGATTCCACCATTGATCAACATCTCCTTCCAAATGATACACTGCTAGAATGACTTTATCATATTCCGAACATTGAGGAACTGAAAATATCTTTTCAGTAGTACTAATCCATTGTTCAGCAACTAATGGATCAGTAGACCTGCTGAAAGAATGTGGACGCTGCCTCATGAAGGATTCAACAGAATGTTGCTCCTTCCTTCGCTCGTTTGGAAGTCCTGCATGATTCATAGCTTGAGAAAGTTGTGTGATCATGGATACAAGATTTTGCATTCTAGCTCCCATAAGGTTTGGTTGCTCATGGGGACAATCATTGCATTGCCCGTTGCATTCCGCATTAACACGGTTCCTTTGGGTTCCAGCCATTGACTAAAACCAAGAAGAATAGTGTGAGCAACACTAATTATAATAGGAAAACCACATAATCAAGAATAAAATTTCACACTTAAGGTCTTATCATTGGTTGTTCATGGCCATTTCTAAAACACTAAGATTGTGTTCAATGCTTAGACTAATCCTTAGGATTCTTACTAAGGCTTTCACATCCTAGTTTCCAAAGGTTGACTATACCTTTCCTCTGTTACCAACTATAATGACCCATACTTTGCATACATTGTCATTACTTCAGAATTTAAGCACACTTATTACAACATATAACAAAACCAGGAAAGGACCGTATAGGTATAGAGTCTTTAGAAACTGGGAAACATAAACAACTGGTTCATAAATCATCTACTTTGCATACCATTTATTTCATCATATCTAGAGTACCTTTTTGGCATATCCTACTTAATAACATTCTTCCTAACCTGGGGAAATAAAACATACAAAAGGGTGATCTCAAATGCTCAGTAAGGATAATCAAAAGAAATATCAATCACATCATATACATAAGAACATAACTTTTGGAAATCTTAACCTATAAAAGAAATCATAATTTCATAACATGGGATAAATCATAGTAGTGAAATGTAATCCCAATAATCATAACTTAAAACATGAAACATTGTGGCATACACACATAATCATAGATAATCATTTCTTGTTAGTCAAGACTCATCGCCAAGACTATCTTAGTGGACAAAGTCCATTTCTGAACCGAGTTCACTCCTCATTTAATTCATGTTTCACTGAACCGGTTTAACATGCCATTCCAGCCATGTCTATCTCATGAGATATAAAATCTTTACCCAATGCATTGGAGGGAGATATAGGTCCCACCCATCTCATAATGATACCATTCTTATGTGTGCCACAAAATTATAAATCATACATCATTGTATAACCCATGTAATAAAAATGGGATTCTTAAACAACATGACATCATAAAACAATTCATATAAGATAAAGGAATTCGTAAAAATAATTCCATCACAACATAATCAAATCAATGTAACAATAGGGATAGAAACAGAACCCTATATTATCTTAGATGGAATAGAATTTTGATAAAACACTTGAACTCCATTCTTGAGGAAAATATCCTTTCTACTTCAAAAAATTTTTCCTTTCTTAACATGTCATACAATTTTAAACTAAAAGAAGTTGATTATAAATAAACTTGAAAACTTTTAAAGGAAGATTCTTGAAAATAATGTTTTAAAAATACATTCATTCCGTATAAGTTAAAAAAAACATTCTTCTCGTACTTTTTTCGGAAAAGTCAAAAAGTACCTCATACGAAAAACGACAAAAGATTCCTTTCATATATTTTACTAAAAACTCAACGAAGGGTTAAATTGGATTTAAACAATTGTAGGTTGATGGAAATATTATTACATATTGAGGAAACATGGATGTGGATGATAAAATACACCCCAGTAAATACTAAAGTATAAAAAATCTCGGATAAAAATGATATTGTGATATTTCCCTTACCTTAGGTCCGATTTGCCTCATAAGTGTCCGAACCTCCTCTTTTTGATGCGCCTCTTATTTTCCCTAAGGTTCCGAATCAGGTGAATGGTGAGATATCTGTTCCGATTTCATCTTTGGAGTTCGCGAAGGCGGTGTCACAGTTGGACCTCATTCTTGTCGCAAGGTTTGGCAAGTCTCGACCTTCAGTGGACAACTTTCACAGGTTCGTCTCCTCTACATGGTTGCTTCAAGAACAGGCGGTTGTAGGGATTTTAGACACGAGGCATTTCCAAATCCGTTTCTCCTGTGAAGATGACTTAATTTATGCCTGGTCTTCTACATCGAGGGTGGTTAATGGTTCCAGATTCTCTCTTTTTCGCTGGTCCTTTGATTTCCATCTCCACCGTGATCCTCCTACCAATGCGTTATGGGTCACGCTCCCCGGTCTTGCTTTACCATTTCAAGAATCCTTCTATCCTCCGTGTCATTGGCAATCTGATCGGGAATTTCCTGTGTATGGACATGAGAACCCGTGTTTCCTGCCATCCTGTTGCTCCGCACATCTGTGTCGAAGTGGATGTCTCGAAGGAACCAGTTGAATCGGTCTGCGTTGAAGTGGAGGGTGAGATCAGATGGAATCAGTCTGTATTCTTTGAGTCATGGACTCCTTATTGTGCGAATTGTCGTCGCCTTGGACACTCGGACCTTCATTGTCGCCGGAATTCCATCTATAGAAAGGATGCTGCTGTGATAATGGAGGAGGTTCCTGGTCGACATATGCCACTGGAGATAGGTGGGTCAGCGGAGCTTGATGTTACTACAACTGCGAAGGATGCAAGCACAGGGGCCCCGAGTGCCAATGCTACTGATTCTGTTCAGAAGGAGGAAACCAATGAGGGTGTCAATCCCTCGGTTGGGGATGTTTTTAAAATGCTGAAACATGATCTCAATTATGGTGCTGGTGTTGATTCAGGAAGGACAAAGGGCTGTTCAGATGCTGATTGTGGCAACTGGATGCTGGTTAAGGGAGGCTGTGAGAATTTTCTGAAGCAAGGCAGTGATGTACCCCTAGAAAACAGATTTGTAGGCTTGAATGAGCTGGACTCCAATGACCAGGAAGAACCCTACCCACATCAGGATATGGCTACTGCTGGTGCTGTTATATCTGATAATATTGGGAATGGGGAAATAGGAGGGGCTGCTGGAGCTCCTGGCATCATGCTTCAGGTGGAACTGGATGAGGGATGTGGTGAGTCACAAAGGATTTATTTATTGAACATGGTGCAGGAAAGTACTGAGGAGGATGCTGAAAAAATCTCAGAGGGGGTGTTGAATGACAATAATAATTCAGAGAAGCAGAATGTCAGGGAGAGATCTTTGAACAGACAGGAATTTGTAGCGTCAAGCTGCAAAAATCAGAATAGCAGGGACCATTATCTGTGTCTGACATCTGTAGACGTTAACAATCAATATTCCAAGTTTGCACCCTCCTTGGTGCATGAAGGCACTCTAGGGATGGATGAGGGGAAAGAAAATCAAGGAGGCAGATTAACAAGTTCTATGAAGGAAGCATATAGTGAAATTCTTAGGAATGGGGAGAAGAGGGATGAGAGTATTGGGGCTTCCATTGCTCCACCAAATAGGAAACCCAGGAAAGACTACTCCAACACGCTGAGGACCATATCCACCAGATCATCTACCAAAAATGGAAAGCTGAAAGATTTGGATCAGAAGAAGGGATGACAGAACAAAGAGCCAATGTCCCCAGCAAAGTTACGTCTGCGGGAGCAGTATATCCACATGTTAAATCAATACGCTCCACAATCTGAATGGGAGTCGGCAGATCCAGATGAGTTCTCAGAAGGTGGTGGTGATGATGTGTTTGATGCTTTCTAAGGTATGAGGCTGTAAGTTTTTGTGGTACGTTGTCTTTTTATTTTTTCTCTCCTATTCTCTTTGCACTTTCTTTTTATTAATAAATTTCTACCGGACTGAGCATTCAGCCTAGTCCTGCACCTTCCTTGCTAAAACCATTTATTTGATATTTTAATTAATAAAATAATTTCAACATCACTATTGTGTCATAATTAATGATAATTATTTAATACCTAAAAATTCTAAATAAATTACTATGATATAGATAATTTTATTAGCATTCTGTATACTATTCATGTTTGAAGTGTCATTAAGTTTATCACCAAATTAAAATTATTATCCTTATAAGATTTACGAAAGTGACATGTTGTCACATTCTTTGGTTTTAATAATAATTAAATTATTTTCAAGGAAAAAAGTCTATTAAATGAATCTAATCTGACCCTTAGGTGATATGGGTCGACTTTTAGTCATCCAATAGGATTTTGGAAAGTGTTAGGGTAATTTTATAATCTTATATTTACCCTTAATTACCTGATTTACCTTTAACTATGGTAAATAAAATTTACCGTAGTTACTATTCATAATGCCCAAAAATAAAAAGTAGCTTATTAGCATAATTTGAACCCACTGATTCTGAATATGGAATCCATTTTTCAAAATTCAAAACATATAAGTTGTAGTAATTAATTTAAAATAAATCCCATTTTTAATAAAACGAGTTTTAGAAGTTAAAACATTGCCAAAGATTGAAATGTTTTTACCTATGATTTCAATGTGAAATTAATGCTAATGACATACATTATATTAAATGGTAAAAATAGAGTCTATCTATACTTTAAAACCATTCAATATTATAATTTAACCATATAAATTATCTCAATGAAAAAAGTTGTTTTTAATTAAAAATTAGCGTATTTTGACTATTCATCAAAATATGAAAGTTATCAGAAAATATCAAAAATTTATCCAAAGTAAATTTTTATATCCTGATTCAAAAGAAGAATTTTATTTTGTCAAATTGAACTTATAAATGTGTCAAAAATATATTTAATGTGGGTGTACCATCAAAAGGCGGCAAAACTGCATTTTTTGATAAATACTTATTTTACCCAAAAAAATTATTTTGTTCTCTTACTATGTTCTAGAAAATGTGTAAGATGAATAATAATGGTGTAAAATTTAAAATTCAGTTAATACTATTCATAACGGATAGTTTATAATATTATAATAATATATCGTTGTTTAGTGGAACTCGGTATTGCGTACTACACACACTATCGAGGAAGGTCGCGATTGCATGCATCGAAAGATTATTTTGATGATTTATATAACATAAAAACAAAATATTTCTCATAAAAGTCTCGGGTGTTACAAGAACAATATTTATGGGACACACATAAGAATAAAAAATAAATTTCTATCATAGTTAAAGTAAAATTCCAAGACCATTAAAATTGAGTGGCTTCAATTCTCAAACAATCATTTCAGTCAACATTCACTCCCAAGTCTATCATAGTGGATAGAGTCCCTTACCAAATTAGGATCACTTCCAATTAGAATACTATTTATCTCATGTGATATCTATCTTTAACTAATCCATTAGAGATCTATATAAATATTCTCCCACCTATCCAATAATTAAAATTATACATATGTTTTCCCTAAGATCATATTGTAATCATCACAATAGGACCCATGAAAATAATTGTTTTTCTTAAACATTTTATTAATTCATTACAGAATAACTCATAGAAAAGGAATGGGTTTTATAAATATCTTATCCTCATAATAATAAACCATCAAAATAAATAATAATTATGGTATATTTAGATCATATCGCCATTAAATAATAATAAACATCAAATGATGTTATCAAAATTAAAAATTATTTTGAAGAAAACTTTGAATACTATTTTGATGAAAATACACTTTTAATTTTGGAATCTCCAAATTAAAATATAATAATTTTCAAAATTTTATTTAAGAAATTTTATTTTAAAACAACCATTTAAAATAGTAAAAGAATATTTAAAACTTTTTCTGTTCATAATAGAGGGAAATCCTATTCATTCCATATACGTTAAAACAAATATTCCTTTAATTGTTCTTGTAAAAAGTCAAAAATACCTCATTCAAATAAAAGAATAAGATTTATTTTAAGAATTTTTTTAATATTCAATGATGGGTAAAATTGACTTCAAAAAATCACAGGAGTATAATAAAAATGATAATAATTTTTTTTAGAAAACACATAGATGGATGAAAAAATTATTTTAGAGAGAAATAAAGTTGATTTTTTTTAAAACATTCTTTCAGTATCACGAGTACATAGAGAGAGGAAAATGAAATTAAAAAGAATTATCAAGAAATAAAGAGAGGATAAGAATAATTAATGAGATTCATGAGAGTAATTGTAACAACCCGAGATTTTATGAGAATTATTCTTTTTAATTTCATTGATTTATTTTGTTGTACGCTACACCAAAATTATAATTCACTATACACAACACTGTATTAGATTGCAGTATACGCAACACTATTCTTGGCTCTTGTCACACACAATTTCAAGTTCATTTTGTGGAAATTATTTTACGCAACATTATGTATAGATTTTGTTTAATGTATAAATGAAATTTGTTTTGATTATGTTAAACGCAACACCAAACAGAGCTTTCACTACACGCATCCCTGACTTGGCTTGCATTACACGAAATCAATACATTCCTCGATAGCATGTGGAGTACGCAATACCGAGTTTCACTAAACGATATATTATTATAATATTATTATGAACTAGCCATTATGAAAAGTAATAGCCACTTTTTGAAATTTTATAAATTTTATTTTTCAAAATGGGCTTCATTTTTGGATTTAGAATATCGAAATTTTCCTAGGGTAAAGTTTTTGCATTTTTCTGAAAACTTTCAATTTTTGATGAATAGTGAAAACACTAGGTTACTATTTAAAACCCGAATTTTTTATTTAAATAATGATTTGTTTTATTTAAATTTATTTTAGTTCAAAATTGATACATAATACCTATATAAGTTCAATGTAATTAATTGGAGTCATTTTATAATAATTTTAGACATATAATTTTTTTTTGAACTTTTCACTGTCTTTTACCCATCTCCGAGGAGAGTTTGAAAATTTACATAAAACATAATTTTACCGATTCTGTGAGTGGAATTTCAAAAATCTGAGAGACACGATTAATATCAGGGAGTAAAATATGGTTCAACAAGATAAAAATAATTTTTGGTGAATAGTAACTTTTTTCTATTATTTACCACGGTTAAATTAAATAGGGTAATTAAGGGTAAAAATGATATTATTATTACCCTAACACATGTCTCAATTTTATTGGATAAGTGTAGTTAGACAAAAAATAACCTTAGGATAAAATATTACCCTTTAGGTCCACTTGGATTAGATTAGGACATTTATTATTATTTTATTTAAAGAAGAATTAAAATATTTAAAATCATAGTTTAATAAATAAAACATTTTTAATATAGGGTTATACATAAGATAAATTCGACTATAAATACTCATTAGAAATATAAAAGGATTTACTACATAATGGTATTTTATTTATAATTTTTAGACGTTAAATAATTTAAGTTATTTATGACACAATGATGATGCAGTAATTACATTTTTAATGAAATATTAACATAATTTATGTTATAGATACCCAAATAAATGTAATTTTAGACTTTTTACAAATTAAACTAATTTTATAGCTTAATGTGACATGTTAGTATTGTTTTAATAAACTTTTTTTGAATTAATCATGCTGTTGTGATTTTCAAAAAAATCAAGTACCAAATAGTGTCAAAATTGACATAAAATATTTTTTAAAACTGATATTTTATTATTAATTGTTATTTTATTCCTAGAAATCTAAGGTTGGGAAAATTACTTATATAAATATATATATGTTAATAATGAACCACTTGGGGTTCCTTTGGCTTGTTATAGGATGTTTATTAACCATATAGTGTAAGAAAACAAAAAGACACGGTAAAAGTTAAATTATTTAACTTAGAGTTAAATCTAAATGATAAGGATCAAATAGTAACCTAAACTTGTCTAAAATCTGTTGGATGAGAGTATTTCGACCCATACCCATGTTATATTTTAAATAAATCAATTTGGATCTATTAAAAACTGAATATAACTTTATTATAACCTAATATTTTTAAGTTTTCCTAAGGTGCCCCTCTCCTCCCTTATAAACCGGGCACCCCTTCCCTCTTCTCTTAACACCTTTTTGAGACATGAAGCTCGTCCAACCCCTAAAAATTACTCTTCTCCACCTCTCTACTTATATCATAGAGGTTCTGGTCTTCTCAAAAGACTAACTCTAGTGCCCTAAGTTGATGTTTAATGGTGGTGCGTCGAAGAAGAGGTAATCTCTTCTAACGATTATTTCAAGTTTCATTCTTCTTCAACTTCTTCTTCTTTAGTTGTTTCATTATAAATTAATAACATAAGTATTAATTATATACTGATATGTCATTATAAATATTAAACAACCCCATTTCACATTCTATCCATCCTACGGAAAACTAAATCACCGCACATGCGTACGTACGAAATATCGTCTCTACGCCGTGGTGTAATCTGTTTTTCCACCACCAACTTACTTGGATGAGTATAATGGTGTAGGGAATAACTATATATGATTATTTTAAAATCATACTGATTATATTTTATTATATCACCCACTCCAATTCCATTCAATAAATATGGGAACGATATCATCGCTCGTGCGTACGTACGGATTACCGTCTCCACGACGCGATGTGATTTATTTTCCATGTTAACAATTCAAGAATGATTATAAAGTATATATAATAAGTAATCATTAAAATATATGATATAATAATGCTACTATATATATATATACATGTATGTCATCGACTTAATTCCATTCAAGTCAATAAAGAAAGGAAAACATCATTCATGCGTACGTACGGCCTACCGTCTCCATGAACGGTGTGTTTAACTTCATTAATCTATCTATTATATATATATATATACTGAATATATATGATATATAAATCATGATTTACATTTTGTATGTAATTAAATCATGATATAAGTAAAAATAATATCAAGAACAGTAAATCGAAAGGCGTACGATAAATGAAACGATTTTACCCAAAACACTGCTTTAACAGGGAATTTATAAAAGAACAGGTACTATAAAGTCAGAATTGAACCATATATGATATAATAAAAATGAATATGATTATGTAATAAGTCAATAAAATTATTTAAATAATTATACAGGAGGTCCAGATACATAAGAAGAATATTAGACATAAAGTAAGGGATAACTATTCCAATCTCGTTCTTATCCGAGATTGTTATTCGTAAGTATTTACTGGGGTTATTGTTATCATCCATGCCCATGTTTTCTAAAAATGTTTTCATGTATTTTTAAAGTACTTTTTACCCATTTTTTAATGTTTCCACATGTTATGAAAGGAATTTTACTTTTGTTTACCACAGGAGGAACTTGTTGACTTTTCCGACAAAAATAAGAGAAAAATGTTATTTTTAACTTATATGGCGTGAACAGATTTTTATGATTTCATAACGCCTCATTTCAATGAAGCTTACTATACAAGATTTTATTAAAATTTTCAAAAAAAAAATACTTTTAAAATTGCATGGCATTTTTTAAAAAGAAAATGATTTTGAAGAAGAAATGATATTTTCCTCAAGAATTCATTTCAAGTGTTTTATCAAAACCATTTTCCATATAAGATGACATTATTTCATTGTGTATGTTTCAAGTATAATGCCTCTATGATTTACATGGTTTCAATTTTCTTATTATGAAATGATATCCATTTGTTTTATATGGATTATGTTATTATTGGATGATGTTTAAGAAACCCATTTTATTCTTTGGGATAGGATGAATGATTTATGTTTATGTTGTGGCACACGTAAGAATGATTTAATTATGATATGGGTGAGACCTTTATCTCCCTCCAATGCATTGGGTAAAGATTTATATCTCATGAGATAGACATGGATGGAACGGTAAGTTAATCTGGTTCAGTGTTACATGACTGGAATGGGGAGTGAACTTGATTCAGAAAGGGACTTTGTCCACTATGATGGTCTTGGCAGCAAAGCCTTAGATACTATGGAAATAATATCATGTGCTTAATGGTTTTCCACAATTACATGTTTTATCTCTATTCTATTTTATCATGATGGATGTTCCTTTATGATATATGCCTTACGTACTTCCAAGATTTATGTCTTTTCTCAAGATTTTGATGTTTAGGTTTTATGTTCATGTTTTTGCAATCAAATGATTATGGATTGTTTTATGTTCTTTATGTTTACCCTTAGTGAGCATTTGAGCTCACCCTTTTAATGATTTCTTTTCCCCAGGATATAAAGAAAGGTTTTATGTAAGAAAAAAAATGAGACAATCTTTACGGGAGATGATGAAGATCATTAATCGTGATTAGAAGATTATTTTTCTGAGTTTCCAAAGACACTAAACTATTACTGTCCTTCGGTGTTTGTTTTTGTTATGTATTAAGTATTCTGGAAAATTAATGTAATGTCCATGTATGTCATGCATTGGGGTCTCTACAGTTGGTATTAGAGGTTCGGTTTAGTTAACCTTTGGAAACTAGGATGCGAGAACTTTTGTGAGATCCCTAGAGATATTTCTAATGTATGTCTAGGGATGTCTATAAGGTTAAGTATACATATAGGTTATAGTCCTATAATTAAGGAAACGATACTAGAATTAAACCTAAGATGTTAGATATTGAAGGTACTCCCCCTTGATTATGATTTTTTCCTCTCACACTATTCTTTTTGTGTTTTAGAAAATGGATGGAAACTGGAAGATTCACGATAATAGAGGATATGATGGATAATGGAATGATATTCTTCATGAGAAACCAAATGAAACGGGTTTGGAAGTCCAAACATAGTTATTATTCCTAATCAGAAATCTCATAATATGATCAATAATCTCAACTTTGGTAAGTATCCCAACTCATCTAATAAGAGAAAGATGGATTTTCACGATGATCATAGAGGAAAGAAAGTACAATTTCCCTCATGTAAATCATGTGGGCAGAGGCATCAGGTAGAATGTTTTAAAGGAACTGGAGGATGCTTTGGGTGTGGAAAAGAAGGACACAAATCCAGTAAGTGTAAAGGAAAAGGTTCAGTTAACACTATGGACAAGGATAATGGTATTGCTATGACATCAACAATGATTAAATGTCTTCAATGTGGAATGTATGGGCATTATGCAAACCAATGCCCTAAGGGAAAGTATCATGAAGAGAATCAACATGGTCATATGGGTAGTATTTATGTTGATGATGATTAAGAGACTACAAATGATATGTGAGATTAAATAATTTTTGAAGCTCAGTCAATGGTTTAAGAAGGTAGTGGAATGATTTATGTTTATCAAGAGTTATGTTGTAT
The DNA here is from genome assembly GCA_963277665.1 of Viscum album. Lineage (NCBI taxonomy): Eukaryota > Viridiplantae > Streptophyta > Magnoliopsida > Santalales > Viscaceae > Viscum > Viscum album. Next base: position 255,005,767 of record OY728130.1, read on the forward strand.
AGGTAATGGTACTATGGAATAAACACACATCTAAGGATTGTTACACTATTGTTTTTCCTAAAGTATTTGAAAGTATATGTTGAATGGTACCGGTAACCATGAACGGTTATTCAGATACTTTTAGAAAGTGGATGATATGCGCATAATGAAGGGATAAGAAGATAACGAGATATTTTATAGTATTCATGAGCTCATGAATGATATAATGACTAACTGATATTATGGTTTGAGTATATATAGTTTTTGGGATTTTGGTATGTGGAAAGAGTTAACTTTTGACAGCACTCATGTTTTCACTAGGGTTCTATGGTAATTCATGTTTCAAATGAATACATGATTAAGGTATTCAAATGTTTGTAATGTGACCAACAAGATATATCTTATGATATATGGGGGATAAATGATGGTATTCACATGCTTGTTATGTGACCATTCAAGTAACCATTTTATTTATACTATGAGCTTGGACATATGTATTTTGGATAAGCCAAAATATTGGAATGAATTAAGATAGACATAAGATAGTATTGTTATGGCTATAACTTTTTTCAATTTTATTGCAGGAATGTTATTATAATGTAGTTTTAGAAAAAAGGACAACCTGTGGGATGGGTGACAACCCGTCGCGCCAGACACGGTTGTTGGAATCGAACCCACAACGGAAGAGTGACTTGACTTTATTTCCTACTACTGGCTTACAGGAAGTCCCTGGTTAGAAGAAACTAGTTTTATTAAGCAGTATAATAGATGAAGTATAAGTCCATTTTTGGAATCATATATGATTAACCTCACTATAGAGTGACTTATGTATATTTGATAACTCTTTCTAACCTTTTGTTTGAGACATATGTAATGACCCAACATTCTATCACATGATCTTCTAACACTTCACGAATGACAAATTAAACTACATTTCTTTAAGAGATGAAGTGGAAATTGTTCAAGCCACGAACAACGGTGAGATAATACTGAAATAAAGTAAGTATTTCTTCTATTTCAAAATTTTCAACTTTAGGAAAATGATCTTGAAAACAAAAAATGTTGTCCTTGTGACCTTATATCTAATGAATCAGATGGTACCTTAGATTATCAAAAATTTATGGCTTTTTAATTGTTGGCTTTTTCGGAGCCATGTTCTCTACCACTCTCCATCAGAACTTGATGGTTAGATTTCTCTTCTATATCCATATGTTCTCCTATGTGGAAACCCATTGATTAGTTAATTTGGTTAACTGTTACGTTTCATACTTTAGTTTTTAAAGATGTGTTTTGGTATTCCTTTTTACGATGTGGGTTTCTATGAAAGAAACTTTCAAGTAGTAAACCATTTATAACCCAGATGAATTTTGAGGGTGAAATTCATTTTAAGGGGGGTAGAATGTAACAACCCTAGATTTTATGAGAATTATTCTTTTAAATTTCATTGATGTCTTGTGTTGTACGCTATACAAAAATTATATTTCACTATACGCAACACCGTATTATCTTGCAATATACGCAACACTATTCTTGGCTTTTATTACACACACTTTCAAGTTCGTTTTGTGGAAATTATTTTATGCAACATTAAGTATAGATTTTGTTTAATGTATAAATAAAATATGTTTTGATTATGTTATACGCAACACCAAACAGAGATTTCACTACACGCATCCCTGACTTGGCTAGCATTACACGCAATCAAGACATTCCTCGATAGTGTGTACGCAATACCGAGTTTCACTAAATGATATATTATAATAATATTATTATGAATAACCGTTATGAATAGTAATACCCACTTTTTACAATTTTATAAATTTTATTTTTTAAAATGGACTTCATTTTTGGATTTGGAATATCGAAATTAGCCATGGGTGAATTTTTGGTATTTTTATGTAAACTTTCAATTTTTGATGAATAGTGAAAACACCGGTTTACTACTTATAAACCGACTTTTTATTTAAATAATTATTTATTTTATTTAAATTTATTTTAGGTAAAAATTGATACATAATACCTATATAAGTTCAATGTAATTCATTGGAGTCATTTTATAATAATTTTAGACATATAAAATTTTTATTGAACTTTTCACCGTCTTTTACCCACCTCCTAGGAGAGTTTGAAAATTTACATAAAACAGAATTTTACCGCTTCTGTGAGTAGAATTTCGAAAATCCAAGAGACATGGTTAATATCAAGGAGTAAAATGTGGTTCAATAAGATAAAAATAATTTTTTGTGAATAGTAACGTTTTACTTTTATTTACCACGGTTTAAAGTAAATTTGGTAATTAAGGGTAAAAATGATATTATTATTACCCTAACACATGTAATAATTGTATTGTATAAGTGTAGTTCAACCAAAAACAACCCTATGGATAAAATATTACCCTTTAGGTCCACTTGGATTAGATTATGACATTTATTATAATTTTATTTAAAAAAGAATTAAAATAGTTAAAATCAATGTTTAATAGATAAAACATTTTTAATATAGGGTTATACATAAGATAAATTCGACTATAAATATTAATTAGAAATATAAAAATATTTCCTAAATAAATGTATTTTATTTATAATTTTTAGACATTAAATAATTTAATTTATTTCTGACATAATGATGATGTAGTAATTACATTATTAATGAAATTTTAACATAATTTATGTTATAAATACCCAAATAAATGTAATTTTAGACTTTTTATGAATTAAAATAATTTTCTAGCTTAATATGACATTTTATTATTGATTTAATTAACTTATTTTGAAGTAATCATGCTGTTATGAGTTTCAAAAAAATCATGTACCAAATAGTGTCAAAATTGACATGAAATAGTTTTTAAAACAGATATTATATTATTGATTGTTATTTTATTCCTAAAAATATAAAGTTTGGCCAAATGACTTTGAAAAAGATATATATTTTAATAATGAACCACTTGGGGTTCTTTTGGCTTGTTAGAGTATGTTTATTAACCATATAGTGTAAGAAAAAAATGACACGGTAAAAGTTAAATTATTTAACTTAGAGTAAACTCTAAATGATAAGGATAAAATAGTAACCTAAACTTGTCTAAAACCTATTGGTTGAGAGTATTGCAACCCATCCCCAAGTTAGATTCTAAATAAATCAATTTGGAGCTATTAAAAACTGTATATGACTTTATTATAAAATAATATTTTTATGTTTTCCTAAGGTGCCCCTCTCCTCCCTTATAAACTGGGCACCCCTTCCCTCTTCTCTTCACACCCTTTTGAGACTTCAAGCTCTTCCAAAACCTGAAAATTCCTCTTCTAAACCTCTCTAGTAATATCATAGAGGTTCTTGTCTTCTCTAAAGATCAACTCTAGTGCCCTAAGTAGATTTTTAAAGGAGGGGCGTCGAAGAAGAGGTAATCTCTTCTAATGATTCTTTCAAGTTTCTTTCTTCTTCAACTTCTTCTTCTTTAGTTGTTTTATTATAAAGTAATAAAATAAGTATTAATTATATAATTATATGTTATTATAAATATGAAAAAACCCCATTTCACATTCTATCCAACCTACGGAAAATGAAATCACCGCGCATGCGTACGTACGGAATATCGTCTCCACGCCATGGTGTAATCTGTTTTTCCACCACCACCATACTTGGTTGAGTATAATGGTGTAAAGAATAACTAAATATGATTATTATAACATCATACTGATTATATGACATTATATCACCCACTCCAATTCCATTCAATAAATATGGGAATGATATCATCGCTAGTGCGTACGTACGGATTACCGTCTCCACGACGCGATGAGATTCATTTCCATGTTAAAAATTAAAGAATGATTATAAAGTATATATAATAAGTAATCATGAAATATATGACATAATAATGATACTATATTTATTTATATATATATTTATTTCGTCTACTTAATTCCATTCAAGTCAATAAAGAAAGGAAAACAGCGTTCGTGCGTACGTACGACCTATCGTCTCCAAGAACAGTGTATTTTATTTCATTCATCTATCTATTATATATATATATATATACATATATTGAATATATATGATATATAAATAAATATTTAAATTCTGTAAGTAATTACATCATGATATAAGTAATAATAATATCAAGAACAAAAAATCAAAACACGTACGATAAATGAAACAATTTTACCCACAATGCTGCTTTAACATGGAAATTATAAAAGAACGGGTATTATAAAGTCATAATCAAACCATATATGATATCATAAAAATTAATATGATTCTGTAATAAGTCAATGAAATTATTTAAATTCTTATATAGGAAGTCCGGATACATACAAAGCATATCAGACATAAGGTTATGGATAACTATTCCAATCTCTTTCTTATCCGAGATTGTTATTCGTAAGTATTTACTGGGGTTATTGTTATCGTCCATGCCCATGTTTTCTAAAAATGATTTCATGTATTTTTAAAGTCCATTTTACCCATTTTTGAATGTTACCACATCTTATGAAAGGAATCTTACTTTTTTTTACCACACGAGGAACTTTTTTACTTTTCCGACAAAAATACGAGAAGAATGTTATTTTTAACTTATACAGCGTGAACATATTTTTAAGATTTCATAACGCCTCATTTTCATGAAGCATACTCTACAAGATTTTATGACTATTTTCAAAAAAATACTTTTCTTTTAAAATTGCATGGCATTTTTTGAAAAGAAAATGATTTTGAAGAAGAAAGGATATTTTCCTCAAGAATTCATTTCAAGTGTTTTATCAGAATCATTTTCCATCTAAGATGACATTATTTCATAAGTGTGTGTTTCAAGTATAATTTCTCTATGATATACATGCTTTTAATTTTCTTATTATGAAATGATATCCATTTGTTTTATATAGATTATGTTATGATGGGATGATGTTTATGAAACCCATTTTATTCTTTGGGTTATGATTAATGATTTATGTTTATGTTGTGGAAAACATAAGAATGATTTCCCTATGAGATGGGTGGGACCTATATCTCCCTCCAATGCATTGGGTAAAGATTTATATCTCATGAGATAGACATGGCTGGAATGGTAAGTTAATTCGGTTCAGTGTTACAGGACTTGAACGAGGAGTGAACTCGATTCAGAAAGGATCTTTGTCCACTAAGATGGTCTTGGTAGCAATGCATTGGCTACTATGGAAATTGTTGGATCTGAATCTACGGATTATACACAAGAGGGGGGTGAATTGTGTCTTTTTCAAATTATTACAATCTCTTCAATTTAGACAAATTCTGTTCACTATGCTTTTGCACGATTAAATATGCAGCGGAAAAAGTAAAAGCATGAACACACGGATGTATAGTGGTTCGGGGAATAGAAGGCCCCTAGTCCACTCCACCAACGCTCAAATCCACGAGCTTGGCGATTTTCACTATCTGGTCCTCGTTTCCACAGACCCGTCCACAACTGAGTACAGGCAGTTGACACCTTTACAAGATTCAGGCAAACACAGCCTTCCTGGTTCAAACACGAACCCACACAGCTTTAGAACGAGAAGCTGATTACTCAAAAATAAAAGAGTTTCGATAAAGAAACACTTCTCCAGTTGTTCTTCACAATTGCAACAGAATGCAATTGACAGTAGATAGATCGTCGTCTTCAGAAAATAAAGATCTGTAATCAAAACAGTTCTGAGTCGATCCAGTTGCAATAGATATTACCAGAAACTTCACAACTTCAGCAGCAGTAGATTCACAACAGATAGTCGATGTAGAACACGTGAATCTGCTATCAAGATCTTCCTTCGGTAATAAAGGTCTTACACTTCTTCTCGATCACCAGAAAAGAACGCTTTCACACAGTCTCTGTTTTCTTGCTCGTCAAAAGATCAATCTCTTTTTCACACACTTTCCTGTGCATATATATATCTATATCTGAAGTTTCCAAGATAGAACATATATTCAAATATGAGAAAATCTTTCGCATAAATAGATCCATGAAAATCTCCTTTAGATTCGCGATTTTAAATGAAATAATAGAGCCGTTGTAACTCCCCTGAAGAATCGGCATAAAAAGCTCCGTTTAAATCAATCATTAAACCGTTGTAAATCGTCTCTGATTTAGTCAAAGTTGTATTTAAGAATCAGCTCGAAATCCGCCTAATAATCCGCTTGATTGACTAATTCAAAAGGAAATATCATCTGTCAAAAATATCCCGACGTCAAACGTAGGGTTGATGACGTGGCTCCAAACGTAGGGTTCACAAACGTAAGGTTCATAACGTAAGGTTCAGAACGTAGGGTTGAACATACATACTTTCTCTTCAGCATTCAAACGTAGGGTTGATCATCCATACTTTTTCTTGCTTCAACTCTCCAAAGAACGTACGGTTGATTATAAAAGTAAGGTTGATGATCCATACTTTTGAGAAACAAACTCAACACTGAAAACTAACGTACAGTTTCTCTTCCATACTTGTCCAACAACAAAAACGTAAGGTTCCTTCCAAACGTAATGTTCTTCTTCCATACTTTTCAACAACGTAAGGTTCATTAACCATACGTTTCAAAATAACATAAAAAGTAAACTTTTCATCCATACGTTACGTTCATCAACGTAGGGTATGAACAGTGATTCCAGTACGCGCTAAAATTGATCTCGCGCTACAGTGATTCCAGAATACGCGCTAAAATTGATCTTGCGCTACAGTGATTCCAGAATACGCTTAAAATTGATCTCGGAATAAATGAAGTATAAAATCTCGTTATATAAAATAAATTCCTGCAAAATACTCAACGAAATAATTAGTAAATAATTAAGGGTATTTGTGAGCATCAAAATCATCATAAAGAGACAGAGTATTATTTAAAATAATCTCCCCCTTTAAAAAACATTATTTTGATTTGTTTAAATACATTGCTCAACAATCTCCCCCTTTTTGATGATCACAAAACCCATAAAATAATAGAACTAATTTAATTGCAATCTTTATTAAAAAAAAAGTTTTATAAAATTTTAGAATTTTGAAAGGATTAAAACAATATTTAACTATAAAATTTCTCCCCCATAATTCTCCCATAAAAATAAATTTTCAAATAGATAAAAGATAAATGTCGTATATATCCAAATGCTCCCATATATTCAAATTTCTTCATAGGAAACGAATGAATTTAAATGTTGTGTTTATCCAAATTCTCCCCCTTTTTGTGATATCAAAAAGAATGAAAAATTACGAATTTGAACACATTCAATATTGCACTGAACTATAAGTAAATTCTATAATTAACTGTGTATGAATAAGTGAATTTCTTATACTGGCTAACTTAATCATAAATCAATAAATAACAAAACAAAAAGATAAGAAAAGAATTTTCATTCACAGGCTATTGTATAAAAACGACAGTGATATACAGAGGAATCAAGGTTTAGGGATAAGACAGGGAAAAAAGGTGTCTATCTCCTTTGGATTGCGGTCTTGATCTCTGTAAACTGGTCTCGAAGCCTCTTCATCATCCCATCTCCTAACTTGATGATAAGATCTCTGTTCTCCTGAGTCATATGAATATCTTCAATCAAATTAACTCTGAAAAACTCATGCATTCTTTCTTCTTTTTCAACAAAAAGAGCCAGCTTTTCTGATAACTGATTCAAAAGAATCCTAATCGGTTGCTCTCCAGATGTCAACTGATCTACCAAAAATTTCTGATTATCTAGCAAAACTGACAAAGGGGCACTATTGCACTGAAGATCGTGTAATCTGTCACTCATATTGCTCAGTGCTCCAGTAATTGCTTGAAATCTTCGAATCAAATCAGGTGAAGAACCTGATCCACTCACAGCACTATTTGCAACAGATTCAAATTTATTCTCCATGTAAATCTTCATCTCAGACAAATCATCTTTTGTTACCATCTCTGATTTCAACTGATCAACAACATTCAACATATCAGTTTTAAACAAATCTACTTCCTGTCTTGAAACAGTAGATTCTTTCAGCTTCTGAAACTTCAACTGCTCTAAGTTCAGAGAATTTCTGAGACTAACATTCTCAGATTCTAACTGAGAAATACGCTTGCATAACTCAACAACTTCTTCTTTTCTCGAATCAGGGGCACCCTGTGCTTGATTCTCATGTCCAGAATCAGATTGACGAAGCAGGACAAGGGGTAAAGAATCTGCATCTGACTGTTCTTTGTCCTGACAAGGTTGATCCACTGAACTTTCCTTTGAAGCCTGAAACTCTTCCACTGAAAAATCTTCCTGAAGTACCTCTGTATTAACTTCAGAAGTATGTTCATCACGAACAGTAGTCTCTCTGACTTCTACTGAATGATCAAGAACAATATTTTCATGAACTTCTTGAGGTCGGGCCACTTCTTCACCAGGCACTGCCTCCATAAGTTGTTCTTGTGGAATTGCTTCTTCAACAGCCACAACAGCAGTTTGAGGTTCTAGCTGAATTTCCGGTTGAGCTACTGGTTCCTCTATCGGTGCAGTCCTCTCCACAACAGCTTCTCTCACAAATGAATAAGAAATTACCGGTTCAGAAGATTTCAAGACAGGAGAGATAATTTCTTCATCAATTGACCTCTTCCTTCTAGATTGAAGTCCTTCTTGACTTCTTTCTTCCTCAACTTCCTCCATCTCAAGGCGAATTCTTCTTGCCACTGTACTAACTCTTGATTCTGCTTGTCCCTCCTTGGACTTAGCCGGTTGAGCCTGAGCACTCTCCGAGTCTTCCTCAGCTCCAACAGGTAAGAGTTTTCCTTTAATTGTGCTCCAGAAATATCCCACTTTCCTCAAAGTTCCAGCATTAAAAACATTACTGTGGTGACATTTCACCCCAGCACTTACCAGTCTGATCATTCCCCTTTTATATAAAAACAAAGAAATGAACCTTCCATATGGGAAAAAGGTCATTCTTGCTTCACTCTGACAGCAGTATCTCAGATATCTTATCATAAATCGAGGATAATTAAACTTAATATCACTCATCAGAAGATACATTATATACATGTCAGGGTATAGAATTTTCTCCATTTCAGCCATCCTTGGTGCTAAACCAGTCTGAACAAACTTTACTAAGATTTTCTGATCGGGCTCCAAATCTTTAATAAACATCTTCTTTATCACTTTTGTTCCAAACAGAAAAGACATAATGTCTTCAGACTTATGTACAGAATCTCCAATATTCCGTAAATCAAAATGAAAAACTCCTTCATGAGGGCAGTTAAGAATTTGACTTATCTCTACAGATGATATGGAAAAGTCCTTATCCTCTATTTGAGCCAATAAACTATCCTCCGTATCCCCAAGGCTAAACTGAACAGTTCTAAAGAAATGTCTCATTTCTGCCTCATATAGAAACTCAGAGTTTTCACTATTAAAAGCTTGCTCAAGGCCTTGAAACGACAACTCTTGCTTCAACAGCAAATTAGTTTCAAACAGCCATTCTAAATCGATGACTTTACCTTGCAGTATTTTCCGACCAACTACTTTAGATTTCTTTGCAGCACTGCTCTCAGCTTCATCTGGACGCTTAGTCTTTGCCATTTCAACAACGATTTCTGAAGGTTCGTAAGTTTAGGGTTTGAAGATTCAGAAAAGGGTTTTGGAGCAGATGTGCGGTTTTAGGTTTTCGAAAGGGTTTCCGAAAAAGGTGAAAACAGTTTAGAAGGTGAAACGGTTCTGACAGCCTTGATTCCCGTGTAATCACTAATCATTACTTTTATTTAAAACAAAATAAAATAACTTATAGCGAGAAACAGAAATTAAATAGAATTCGAAAACAGAATAAGATTAAAAAGAAACTATTTAAAATTAAATAAACCTAACTCCCCCTTAATAAATTCAAACCTTGCCGTGGGAAGTGGTTTAGTAAAAATATCTGCTAATTGATTTTCTGTATTTACAAATTCTAAAAATATATCCTTTTTTAACACATGATCTCTTAAAAAGTGATGTCTTATATCAATGTGCTTAGTTCTAGAATGACTAATAGGATTTTTTGAAATATTAATTGCACTAGTATTATCACATAAAATAGGTGTATTATTGAAATTTAATCCAAAGTCCATAAGAGTGTTTTTCATCCACAACACCTGTGCACAGCAACTACCTGCAGACACATATTCTGCCTCGGCTGTTGACAGGGCAACTGAGTGTTGTTTCTTACTAGACCATGATACTAAAGACTTTCCTAAAAAGTGACATGTTCCTGAAGTACTTTTCCTATCTAATCTACAGCTTCCAAAGTCTGCATCTGAATATGAAATTAAATTAAAATCAGAGGTTTTTGGATAAAGCAGAGATTGATAAATAGTACCTTTTAAATATCTAAAAATTCTTTTAACAGCAGTTAAATGGGATTCTTTGGGATTTGATTGAAATCGAGCACAAAGACATACTGAATACATTATATCTGGTCTACTAGCAGTAAGATATAATAAACTACCAATCATACCTCTATATAACTTGTTGTCCACTGATTTTCCAGTTTCATCCAAATCAAGTTTTATATTAGTACACATAGGAGTTGTAAATGTCTTGCTGTTTTCAAGTCCAAATTTCTTAAGTAAATCAGTAATGTATTTGCATTGATTTAAAATATTTCCAAAATCTTTTTGAAATATTTGAAGACCCAAAAAGAAATTTAATTCTCCCATCATACTCATTTCAAATTCTTTTTGCATTAATTCTGAAAATTCATGACAAAGAATTTTATTGGTTGATCCAAAAATTACATCATCAACATAAATTTGAACCAACAAAACATTATTTTTCACAGTTTTCTTAAAGAGTGTTGGATCTGCTAGTCCAACAGTAAAATCATTTTTCAAAAGAAAAGAACTTAGTCTTTCATACCAAGCTCTAGGTGCTTGTTTAAGGCCATAAAGAGCTTTAGTAAGTTTGAAAACAGAATCTGGTTTTTGAGAATTTTCAAAACCAGGAGGTTTCTCAACATAAACTTCCTCCATTAAATAACCATTTAAAAAGGCAGATTTAACATCCATCTGAAATAATTTAAAATTCATATAAGATGCATAGGCTAAAAGGATTCTAATAGCTTCTAACCTGGCTACAGGTGCAAAGGTCTCATCATAATCTATTCCTTCTTCTTGATTGTATCCTTTAGCTACTAATCTTGCTTTATTTCTAGTTATTATCCCTTGATCATCCTGTTTATTCCTAAAGACCCATTTAGTGCCTATTACTGGATAATCATGTGGTCTTTCAACTAATTCCCAAACCTTATTTCTCTTGAACTGGTTCAATTCATCCTGCATTGCTATTACCCAGCTCTCATCATCTAAGGCTTCTTCTATGGTCTTAGGTTCTTGTTGGGATAGGAAAGCAGAGAATTCAACTATGTTTCCAAAGTTTCTTCTAGTTTGAATACCAGTCTCTAAGTCACCTATCACAGATTCTAAAGGGTGATTCTTTAAGGTTCTAGACTGTCTAGGCATTATATTCAAAGGCTCTTCAGTATCATGTTCTTCTGAACTGGACTGAATTTCTTTTATATCATTTTCAAAATCATTCTTTAAATTCTCAGGTCTCATGTTTTCATTAGAATCAGGTTCATCTATTTGTTCTATCCTTTTCTCAAAAGGATCAGATTCATCAAATTTCACATGAACTGATTCTTCAACAATCCTTGACTTTTTATTATAGACTCTATAAGCTTTGGAGGTTGCAGAATATCCTAAGAAAATACCTTTATCAGATTTTGGATCAAATTTACCAAGATTATCTTTGGTATTCAAGATGTAAACCTTGCATCCAAAAACTTTAAAGTAATTTACTTTAGGTTTTCTGTTATTCCATAGTTCATAGGGTGTCTTTTTCAAAATAGGTCTTATTAAAATTCTATTCATTATATAACAAGCTGTATTAACAGCTTCTGCCCAGAAATATATAGGTAGGCTATATTCATTTAACATAGTTCTAGCCATTTCTTGAATAGTTCTATTTCTTCTTTCTACAATCCCATTCTGTTGAGGTGTTCTTGGAGCAGAGAAGGTGTGTTTAATACCCATGTTTGAGCAAAAGGAATTAAATTCCTGGTTCTCAAATTCTCCACCATGATCACTTCTCAATGAGATTATATTAAAACCTTTTTCATTTTGAATAGATTTACAAAAACCTTCGAATAAACTAAAAGCTTCACTTTTAAATTTCAAAAATAAAATCCAAGTAAATCTAGAGTAATCATCAACTAATACATAAACATATAATTTACCAGCTAAACTTGCTACTCTTGAAGGTCCAAACAAATCCATATGGATAAGTTCTAGAGGTTTAGTTGTAGCAACTTTATTAACAGATTTGAATGATGATTTGTGTTGCTTGCCAAGCTGACATGCATCACAGAATCTGTCATTTTCAAATTTGAGACTAGGCAAATCAGAAACTAAATGTTTCTTAGATAATTTATGTAAAGCATATATATTGCAATGACCAAGTCTTCTATGCCAGATCCAGGATTCACTTATATTAGCAGTTAAGCAGTTTACTTGTTGTTTACACAAGGAATACAAATCCAAAGTATAAACATTATCAGTTCTGGGTGCTCTAAACTTAAACAGTTTATCTTTAGAAACAGTACAACTATTGTTAGTAAAATCAACAGTGTATCCATCATCACAGAGTTGAGAGATACTTATCAGATTGTGTTTTAACCCTTGTACATAAAGTACTTTGTTGATTGAGACTGTCTCTGGATCTCCAACTGTTCCAATACCAATAATCTTTCCTTTGGCATTGTCACCAAAGGTGACAAGTCCTCCTTCCTTTCGAGTAAGAGAAGAGAAATTAGCTGAAGTTCCACTCATGTGTCTTGAGCAGCCACTGTCCATATACCATATTTCTTTCTTTCTTTGGTGACCTGCTACCTGTAAAGACATTCAAACAAATTGTTTTGGTACCCATATTTTGTTGGGTCCAGGAGTGTTAGCAAGCAGTGATCTGGGTATCCAGATTTGCTTTGTTTTCTTAAAATTGATTGAATCATATAAATCGTTGGAAATATAAGCTTTCTTAATTCCACATATCTGAGGTTGTCTTAGAAAACAGTTTTTAGCTATATGACCTCTTGTTCCACAGAAGTTACAAATAACCTGTTTAGAGCTAGGAACAAAATAATTTTTGTATAACTTAGGTTTTTCTCCTTTACTTCCAATTCCAAACCTTTCCTTTTTAATTACAGTTTTTCCAAGTATCTCATTTAAGGTGTTTTCTCCTTTTGTAAAAACTAATGCAGCCGTTTTATAAGATTCTACTTCATCCTGTAGAGTTTTTATTTTTGATTCAAAATTAATTTTATTTGAGTCAGCAGAATTGTATTTGTCAATTAATTCCTCATGTTGTTTTAGCAAAGTATTTCTCTCATCTGAAATAGCTTTGTACAAGTTCTTTATAGATTTATATTTATTAAATAATGAGTCATACCTTTCTTCAAGCATATTGCAGTAAGCTGCAAGTTTTCTATTTGAAAGGCTTGTTTCAGAGTTTGATTCATTATTTGAGTCAGAGGAATAGTATGAGTGTACCTCATCAGTTTCAGCCATGAAACACATATTTGCTTTTAAATTAGCTTCCTCCTTCTCTGAGCATGATTCAGAATAATTACTTGAGTCTTCAGAAACACTCCAAGTAGCTTTCATAGCTTTCTTGTCTTTCTGCTCATAATCATCTCTTTTGAAGAATTTCTTCTTCTTTGCATCTTTCAATTTTGGGCAATCCGGTCTGATATGTCCCATCTTTTTGCATTCATAACATCTCACTTCCTTGCTATCCTTTTTAAAGGATTTCTTGAAGTCTTTCTTCTTACTATAGAACTTTCTGAATTTTCTGGCTAGCTGTGCCAGTTCTTCATCCGAATTTGAAGAATCAGAGCTTTCTGATTTAGCACTCACTTCTCTGTTCTTCATCTTTCTATCCTTTTGTTGAGAAGTCACTTTCAAAGCAGTATTTTCCCTTTTTATGTAGACTTTATGCTCATTTACCTCATCTTGCATTTCAGCTTCGTACATCATCAGTGTACCAATCAGTTCTCTCATAGTTAGATCTTTAACAGAAGTTGATTGTCTGATTGCTGCAGAGATTCCATTCCATCGAGTAGGAAGTACTCTCAGTACCTTCAACGCTTGATCAGCTTGCTTGATTGGTTCTCCTAGAGCTGTTATATTATTGACAATTTCTGTCAATCTTCCATTCATCTGAGTGATGCTCTCTCCTTCAATCATTCTGAAAGTATCGAATTTTAACTTAGCAGTTGCATATCTCATCTGTCTTACATTATCTGTTCCTTCATAAGCAACAGCTATAGTTTGCCACATTTCATATGCAGTTGGGCATTGAGATACTCTGTTAAATTCGTCTGGTCCTAGACCACAGATGATTGCATTCATAGCTTTTGAATTTATGTCATACTCAGCTTCTGTAGCAGCACTCCATGTATCGGGATTTTCAGGAATTTCATAGGGAGTCAGAATCTTTGAATAGACTCTGTAACCAAGATTTTTCAGGTAAATAATCATACGTGATTTCCAGCATCCATAATTATCTCCATTAAAGTAAGGTGCTCTGACCATTGACATTCCCTCTCTCATATCAGCCATGATACACTATGTATAATCTTTAAATACTTCTAGGCTTGATAAGACTTTAGAAATAAGAAGCTCCTCCTCTGATACCAATTGTTGGATCTGAATCTACGGATTATACACAAGAGGGGGGTGAATTGTGTCTTTTTCAAATTATTACAATCTCTTCAATTTAGACAAATTCTGTTCACTATGATTTTGCACGATTAAATATGCAGCGGAAAAAGTAAAAGCATGAACACACGGATGTATAGTGGTTCGGGGAACAGAAGGCCCCTAGTCCACTCCACCAACGCTCAAATCCACGAGCTTGGCGATTTTCACTATCTGGTCCTCGTTTCCACAGACCCGTCCACAACTGAGTACAGGCAGTTGACACCTTTACAAGATTCAGGCAAACACAGCCTTCCTGGTTCAAACACGAACCCACACAGCTTTAGAACGAGAAGCTGATTACTCAAAAATAAAAGAGTTTCGATAAAGAAACACTTCTCCAGTTGTTCTTCACAATTGCAACAGAATGCAATTGACAGTAGATAGATCGTCGTCTTCAGAAAATAAAGATCTGTAATCAAAACAGTTCTGAGTCGATCCAGTTGCAATAGATATTACCAGAAACTTCACAACTTCAGCAGCAGTAGATTCACAACAGATAGTCGATGTAGAACACGTGAATCTGCTATCAAGATCTTCCTTCGGTAATAAAGGTCTTACACTTCTTCTCGATCACCAGAAAAGAACGCTTTCACACAGTCTCTGTTTTCTTGCTCGTCAAAAGATCAATCTCTTTTTCACACACTTTCCTGTGCATATATATATCTATATCTGAAGTTTCCAAGATAGAACATATATTCAAATATGAGAAAATCTTTCGCATAAATAGATCCATGAAAATCTCCTTTAGATTCGCGATTTTAAATGAAATAATAGAGCCGTTGTAACTCCCCTGAAGAATCGGCATAAAAAGCTCCGTTTAAATCAATCATTAAACCGTTGTAAATCGTCTCTGATTTAGTCAAAGTCGTATTTAAGAATCAGCTCGAAATCCGCCTAATAATCCGCTTGATTGACTAATTCAAAAGGAAATATCATCTGTCAAAAATATCCCGACGTCAAACGTAGGGTTGATGACGTGGCTCCAAACGTAGGGTTCACAAACGTAAGGTTCATAACGTAAGGTTCAGAACGTAGGGTTGAACATACATACTTTCTCTTCAGCATTCAAACGTAGGGTTGATCATCCATACTTTTTCTTGCTTCAACTCTCCAAAGAACGTACGGTTGATTATAAAAGTAAGGTTGATGATCCATACTTTTGAGAAACAAACTCAACACTGAAAACTAACGTACAGTTTCTCTTCCATACTTGTCAAACAACAAAAACGTAAGGTTCCTTCCAAACGTAATGTTCTTCTTCCATACTTTTCAACAACGTAAGGTTCATTAACCATACGTTTCAAAATAACATAAAAAGTAAACTTTTCATCCATACGTTACGTTCATCAACGTAGGGTATGAACAGTGATTCCAGTACGCGCTAAAATTGATCTCGCGCTACAGTGATTCCAGAATACGCGCTAAAATTGATCTTGCGCTACAGTGATTCCAGAATACGCTTAAAATTGATCTCGGAATAAATGAAGTATAAAATCTCGTTATATAAAATAAATTCCTGCAAAATACTCAACGAAATAATTAGTAAATAATTAAGGGTATTTGTGAGCATCAAAATCATCATAAAGAGACAGAGTATTATTTAAAATAATCTCCCCCTTTAAAAAACATTATTTTGATTTGTTTAAATACATTGCTCAACAGAAATCATATCATATGCTTAATGGTTTTCCACAA
Source organism: Viscum album (assembly GCA_963277665.1). Taxonomy (NCBI): domain Eukaryota; kingdom Viridiplantae; phylum Streptophyta; class Magnoliopsida; order Santalales; family Viscaceae; genus Viscum; species Viscum album. The sequence goes on from OY728130.1 coordinate 255,022,174, forward strand.
TTACATGTTTTACATCCATGATATTTTATTATGATGGATTTTCCTTTAGGATATATGCCTTATGTACTTCCAAGATTTATGTCTTTGCTTAAGATTTTGATGTTTAGGTTTTATGTTCAAGTTTGTTGCATTCAAATGATTATGGATTGTTTTATGTTCTCTATGTTCACTCTTACTGAGAATTTGAGCTCACCCTTTTAATGTTTTCTTTTCCCCAGGATATAAAGAAATGTTTTAGGTAAGAAAAAAAGGGGACGATCTTTATGGGAGATATTGAAGATCATTCATCATGATTAGAAGATTATTTTTCCGAGTTTCCAAAGACACTAAACTATTAAGGTCCTTCGGTGTTCGTTTTTGTTATGTGTTAAGTATTCCAAAAATGTAATGTAATGTCCATGTACGTCAAGAATTGGGGTCTCTACAGTTGGTATCAGAGGTTCAGTTTAGTTAACCTCTGGAAACATGGATGCGAGAACTTTTGTGAGATCCCTAGAGATATTTCTAAGGTATGTCTAGGGATGTCTCTAAGGTTATGTATATGTATAGGTTATAGTCCTAGAATTAAGGAAACAATACTAGAATTAAACCTAAGATGTTTGATATTAAAGGTACTCCCCCTTGATTATGGTTTTTTCCTCTCACACTATCCTTTTTGTGTTTTAGAAAATGGATGAAAACAGGAAGATTCACGATAATAGAGGATATGATGGACAATGGAATGATATTCTTCATGATAAACCAAATGAAACGGGATTTGGAAGTCCAAACATCGTTATTATTCCTAATCAGCAATCTCATAATATGATCAATAATCTCCACTTTGGTAAGTATCCCGGCTCATTTAATAAGAGAAAGATGGAGTGTCATGATGATTATAGAGGAAAGAAAGTTCAATTTCCCTCATGTAAATCATGATGGAAGAGTCATCAGGGAGAATGTTTCAAAGGAACTAGAAGATGATTTGGGTGTGGAAAAGAAGGACACAAAGCCAGTAAGTGTAAAGGAAAAGGTTCAGTTAACACCATGGACAAGGATAATGGTATTGTTATGACATCAACAATAATTAAATGTTTTCAATGTGGAATGTATGGGCATTATGCAAACCAATGCCCTAAGGGAAAGTCTCATGAAGAGAATCAGCATGGTCGTATGGGTAGTATTAATGTTGTTGATGATGAAGAGAATACAAATGAAATGGGAGATGAAATAATTATTAAATCTCAGTCAATGGTTTAAGAAGGTAGTGGAATGATTTATGTTTATCAAGAGTTATTTTGTATAGGTAATGGTACTATGGAATAAACACAAATCTAAGGATTGTTACACTATTGTTTTTCATAATGTATTTAAAAGTATATGTTGAATGGTACCGGTAACCATGAACGGTTATTCAGATATTTTTGGAAAGTGGATGATATTCACATAATGAATGGATAAGAAGATAATGAGATGTTTGATAGTATTCATGAGCTCATGACTGATATAAGGACTAAGTGATATTATGGTTTGAGTATATAGAATTTTTGGGATTTTGGTATGTGGAAAGAGTTAGCTTTTGACAACACTCATGTTTTCACTAGGTTTATATGGTAATTCATGTTTCCAATGAATACATGATTATGGTATTCACATGTTTGGAATGTGACCAACAAGATATATCTTATGATATTTGGGGGATAAATGATGGTTTTCACATGCTTGTTATGTGACCTTTCAAGCAACCATTTTCGTTATACTATGAGCTTGAACATAAGTATTTTGGATAAGCCAAAAGATTGAAATGAATTAATATAGACATAAGATAGTATTGTTTAAGGGTAGAACTTTTTTATATTTTATTGCAGGAATGTTTTTATAATGTAATTTTAGAAAAAGGGACAACCTGCAGGACGGGCGACAACCCGTCGCATCGGACAAGGCTGTGGGAATCGAACCCACAACCGAAGTGTGACATGACTTTATTTCCTACCACTGGCCTACAGGAAGTCCCTGGTTAGTAGAAACTAGTTTTATTAATCAGTAAGATAGATGAAGTATAAGTCCATTTTTGGAATCATATATGAGTAACCTCAGCATAGATGGACTTATGTATACTTGATAACTTTTTCTAACCTTTTGTTTGAGACATATGGAATGACCCATCAATCTATCACATGATCTGCTAAAACTTCACAAATGACAAGTTGATCTTCATTTCATTAAGAGATTAAGTGTAAATAGTTCAAGGAACGAATAACATTGAGATTATACCGAAATAAATTAAGTATTTCTTCAATTTCAAAATTTTCAACTTTAGGAAAATGATCTTGAAAACCAAAAATTTTTCCTAGTTCCCTTATATCCGATGAATCAGATGGTACCTTATATGATCAAAAATTTATGGCTTTGTGATTTTTGTATTTTTCATAGCCATGTTCTCTACCACTCTCAATCAGAACGTGATGGTTAGATTTCTCTTCCATATCCATATGTTCTCCTTTGTGGAAACCCAGTGATTAGTTAATTTGGGTAACTGTTAAGTTTCATAATATAGTTTTTAAAGATAATTTTTGGAATCCCTTTTTACGATTTGGGTTTCTATGAAAGAAAATTTCAAGTAGTAAACCATTTATAACCCACACAAATTTCGAGGGCGAAATTCATTTTAAGGGGGGTAGAATGTAACAACCCGAGATTTTATGAGAATTATTCTTTTTAATTTCATTGAGGTATTGTGTTGTACGCTACACCAAAATTAGCATGCACTATACGCAACACCGTATTAGCTTGCAGTATACGCGACACTATTCTTGGCTCTTGTTACACACAATTTCAAGTTCGTTTTGTGGAAATTATTTTACGCAACATTAAGTATAGATTTTGTTTAATGTATAAATGAAAAATGTTTTGATTATGTTAGACGAAACACCAAACAGAGCTTTCACTACACGCATCCATGACTTGGCTAGCATTATACGCAATCAGGACCGTCCTCGATAGCGTGTGTAGTACGCAATACCGAGTTTCACTAAACGATATATTATTATAATATTATTATGAACTAGCCGTTATGAATAGTAATAACCACGTTTTGAAATTTTATAAATTTGATTTTTCAAAAATAACTTCATTTTTGGATTCGGAATATCGATATTTGCCTAGGGAGAATTTTTGGTATTTTTCTGAAAACATTCAATTTTTGATGAATAGTGAAAACACTGGGTTACTATATAAAACCCGAATTTTTATTTAAATAATTATTTATTTTATTTAAATTTATTTTAGGTCAAAATTTATACATAATACCTATATAATTTCAATTTAATTCATTGGAGTCATTTTATAATAATTTTAGATATATAAAAATTTTATTGAACTTTTCACCGTCTTTTACCCACCTCCTAGGAGAGTTTGAAAATTTACATAAAACTTAATTTTAACGCTTCTATGAGTGGAATTTCGAAACTCCAAGAGACACGGTTAATATCAAGGAGTAAAATGTGGTTCAATATGATAAAAATAAGTTTTGGTGAATAGTAACTTTTTACTTTTATTTACCATGGTTAAAAGTAAATATGGTAATTAAGGGTAAAAATGGTATTATTATTACCCTAACACATGTCCTAATTCTATTGGATAAGTGTAGATCAGCCAAAAAAATCTTTAGGGATAAAATATTACCCTTCAGGCCCACTTGGATTAGATTAGGACATTTATTATTATTTTATTTAAAGAAGAATTAAAATAGTTAAAATCAAAGTCTAATAATTGAAATATTTTTAATATAGGGTTATACATAAGATAAATTCGACTAAAAATATTAATTAGAAATATAATAAAATTTCCTACATAATGGTATTTTATTTATAATTTTTAGACATTAAATAATTTAATTTATTTATGACACAATGATGATGCAATAATTACCTTTTTAATGAAATATTAACATAATTGATGTTATAAATTCCAAAATAAATGTAATTTTAAACTATTTATAATTCCACTAATTTTATAGGTTAATATGACATGTTAGTATTGATTTAATTAACTATTTTGAACTAATCAATATGTTATGATTTTCAAAAAAATCATGTACCAAATAGTGTCAAAATTGACATAAAATAGTTTTTAAAGAAGATATTATATTATTAATTTCTATTTTATTCCTAAAAATCTAAGGTTCGGAAAAATGACTTAGATAAGGATATATATTTCTAATAATTAACCACTTGGGGTTATTTTGTCTTGTTAGAGTACGTTTATTAACCATATAGTGTAAGAAAACAAAAAGACACGGTAAAAGTTAAATAATTTAACTTAGAGTTAAATCTAAAAGATAAGGATAAAATATTAACCTAAACTTGTCTAAAACCTATTGGTTGAGAGGTTTACAACCCATCCCCACCTTATCTTAGAAATAAATCAATTTTGAGCTATTAATAAATGAATATGACTTTATTATAAAATAATATTTTTATGTTTTCCTAAGGTGCCCCTCTCCTCCCTTATAAAAAGGGCACCCATTCCCTCTTCTCTTCACACCCTTTTGAGACTTGAATCTCGGCCAACCCCTGCCAATTACTCTTCTCCACCTCTCTAGTTTTATCATAGATCTTCTGGTAGTCTCAAAAGACCATCTCTAGTGCCCTAATAAGATATTTAAAGGAGGTGCGTCGAAGAAGAGGTAATCTCTTCTAACGATTCTTTCAAGTTTCTTCATTATTCAACTTCTTCTTCTTTCATTGTTTCATTATAAAGTAATAAAATCAGTATTAATTATATACTGATATATTATTATAAATATTAAAAAAACCCATTTCACCTTCTATCCGTCCTACGGAAAATGAAATCACCGTGCATGCGTACGTACAGAATACCATCTTCACGCCGTGGTGTAATCTGTTTTCCACCACGACCTTACTTGGATGGGTATAATGGTGTAAAGAATAACCATATATGATTATTATAACATTATACTAATTATATGATATTATATCACCCACTACAATTCCATTCAATTAATAAATGCTAACGATATCATCGCTCGTGCGTACGTACGGATTACCGTCTCCACGACGCGATGAGATTCATTTTCCATGTTAACAATTCAAGAATGATTATAAAGTATATATAATAAGTAATAATGAAATATATGACATAATAATGCTACTGGATTTATGTATATATATATTGATGTCATCCACTTAATTCCATTCAAGTCAATAAGGAAAGGAAAACCGCGTTCATGTGTACGTACGGCCTACCGTCTCCATAAACAGTGTCATTCATTTCATTCATCTATATATTATATATATATATACTGAAAATATATGATATATAAATCATTATTTAAATTCTTTATGTAATCAAATAATTATATAAGAAATAATAATATCAATAACAACATATCATAACACGTACGATAAATGAAACGATTTTACCCAAAACGCTGCTTTAACATGGAATTTATAAAAGAACGGGTTTTATAAAGTCATAATTGAACCATATATGATATCATAACAAAGAATATAATTTTGTAATAAGTCAATGACATTATTTAAATCATTATAAAAGAGGTTCAGATACATACGATGCATATCGGACATAAGGTAAGGGATAACTATTCCAATCTCATTCTTATCCGAGATTGTTATTCGTAAGTATTTACTGGGGTTATTGTTATCATCCATTCCCACGTTTTATAAAAATGTTTTCTTGTATTCTTAAAGTCCTTTTTAACCATTTTTAAAATTTACCACATGTTATCTAAGGAATTTTACTTTTGTTTACCACATGAGGATCTTTTTGACTTTTCTGAAAAAAATACGAGAAAAATGTTATTTTTAATTTATACGGCGTGAACAGATTTTTACGGTTTCATAACACCTCATTTTCATGAAGCTTATTCTACAAGATTTTATGAATATTTTCAACAAAATACTTTTATTTTAAAATTGAATGGAATTTTTTGAAAATAAAATGATTTTGAAGAAAAAGGATATTTTCCTAAAGAATTCATTTCAAGTGTTTTATCCAAACCATTTTCCATCTAATATGACATTATTTCATATGTGTATGTTTCAATTATAATGTATCTATGATTTACATGGTTTCACTTTTCTTATTATGAAATTATATCCATTTGTTTTATATGTATTATGTTATGATGAGATGATGTTTATGAAACCAATTTTATTCTTTGGGTTATGATGAATAATTTATGTTTATGTTGTGGCACACGTAAGAATGATTTCATTATGAGATGGGTGTGACCTATATCTACCTCCAATGCATTGGTTAAAGATTTATATCTCATGAGATAGACATGGCTGGAATGGTAAGTTAATCTGGTTTAGTGTCACAGGACTTGAATGAGGAGTGAACTCGATTTAGAAAGGGACTTTGTCCACTAAGATGGTCTTGGCAGCAATGCCTTGGCTACTATGGAAATCATATCAGGTGCTTAATGGTTTTCCACAATTACATGTTTTATATCTGTGCTATTTTATCATAATGGATGTTCCTTCATGATCTATGCCTTGCGTACTTCCAATATTTATGTCTTTGCTCAAGATTTTGATGTTTAGATTTTATGTTAATGTTTTTGCATTCAAATGATTATGGATTGTTTTATATTCTCAATGTTTAACCTTACTGAGCATTTGAGCTCACCCTTTTAATGTTTTATTTTCCCCAGGATATAAAGGAAGGTTTTAGGTAAGAAAACAAAAGGGGATGATATTTATGGAAGATGTTGAAGATCTTTCAACGTGATTAGAAGATTATTTTTCCGAGTTTCCAAAGACACTAAACTATTACGTTCCTTCGGTGTTTGTTTTTTTAAGTATTAATTATTCTGAAAAAGTAATGTAATGTCCATTTAAATCAATATTTGGGCTCTCTAGAGTAATATAACAATATTTCCTCATCAGAAACAAGATCATAAACAATCCTTGTAAATATAGAGATTGTAAAATAAAACCATTACCACTTTGGTAGTATTTAAATCATAAGAACCATGATATAATAAATTAAAAAGAACCAGTAAATTTCATGAAAATATTGATAATAATTATATAACATGTAAAATGGTAATATATAGACCTCATAAATGAAGATAGGTTCCTGACATAAGATATTTCCCAAATAAGATAAATTGAGATGATAAACCCATCCCCTAGGTTCGATTTTCTTCGAAAGCACACTAAAATCATGTACAAAAACATTAAATTCGTTATAACCCTATAATAAAATAATTTAGATACTTATAATATCATATATTATCCCTTTATAACATTTTAAAACAAATTTATTAGTAATTATATATTAAAATATTTGTTTCTGGGTGTTAACTATTTCATTTCTTCATGAGAATTTTCATTTGGTAGTTCTGGTACATGTACTTTTATCATTGGAAATTAGTATAAAAAATTTTAACAATGATTTATATATTACATATATTCATTATATATATATATATTCATCTAGTAATGTTGCATATAGAAGAATGAATTACACCTTTCATGGATACGGTAGGTCGTACGTACATATTAACAATGTTTTCAATTTTTGATAAATAAAACAAAATAATGGTAAATAATAAATCACCATGTATGAATAATTATTAGATCATATAAATAATTTATATTAATTTAATATATATTTATTATAATCTATGTAAAATGGAATGAAAAAACCAATCACATCACTTCATGGTAGTGGTAGTGCACATATATGCATGACTGGAATTATTATTTTCCAATAGATTAGAAGGTAACAAGGTAGATAAGATATTATCATTAAGGAATTATAATTATGTAACAAATATACTATATAAACATTAAACCCATCATAATACCCTTCTATAATATATGGTTATTAAAAATTAATTGTATCGCTATGTGGAGATGGAAAGCTGTAGGTAAGTATAAGTGATACATTCACTACCCATTTGGTGGGAAAGGGGATGGATAATTGTGGTTTCATAATCATAAAAAAAAGTATATTTGGGATAATTAATTTATTATATTATGGTAAACACCATAAAATTATAGTAGGTATAAGAATAATAAAAAAAGGAAAGTGATCAGTTAAGGCAGTTACCTCTTCTTTGAATGATCTCCTTTAGATATAATCATAAGAATCATATGTTTACTATTTTGGAAATAAAATAACATATAAAATGTCGATAATTATATTAGGGAAGGTTTTTTAAGGGTTTTTCAAGCTATAATTCTTAAAATGTGTGACCAAGTGAGAGGAAGGGGTGCCCTTTTATAATTGACGTAAGGGGCAATTTTGGAATTTCATAAAAGATTAAATTATAATAATGTAATTTTGGAGAGAAATTCTTAAAAATGTATATATATTAGAATACAATATATGGTGTGTTTATAATAACATAAATCAAAAGAATCTGTATAGGTTTATTTTATGTTTTAAACCTTATCTTTTGGTTTAACCCCTTAGTTAAACCATATTAATTTTAACCACACTAACCATTTCTTCACTCTTTAAGGGTTATAATTTAACTTATAATGTAACTATAGACTCATAAATGGAAAAATAATGAAATATTAGAACATATGTTGTTATTATTATTATCCTATTTTATGTTTTTTATAATTTTTAAATAATTTAATAAAAATGGTCACCATCACACTTAGTTTTAATCTATATTAACCCAATTTACCATTTACTGTGGTGATAAACTTTACCATGGTTCATATTCATAATGAATAAAAATAAAACCAGAATATTTATGAAATATAAACCTCATGAGTCCAAATATTGAATAAATTTAATCAAATTTAATACTTATGAGTGACTGAAATTAATTTTAAAATAAGTTAGAAAAACGAGATGAAACCCATTTTTTAGAAAAAATATATTTTTAAAAACAAAACAGGATTTATTCTTATTCCAGCATAAAAAAATAATATGAATTCTAATTTTCATTAAATATATAATATTTAAATTTCATCAAAACCATTAAAAAATAGTGATTTTTTAATTTACTAAGATTAAAATACATTGCGTGCATAAAAACAGTCTTTTATAAAAAAAGCCTTTTATATTTAAAAAAGTTTTTATAAAAACATCAAACATAGAATTGATTTCAATGAACTAAATTAGATTATTATAAATATAATATAACTAATTTTACTTTTAAATATTTTTAAAACCAATCTTTTATTTGTACATGATTGAAACAAAAATATAGTTTAAAATAATAATTAGTAGTTTTTACTATTCACTAGAAAATCAATCTTTTTCAGAAACATACCATAATTTTACAATAAGATAATGTGGATATTATTATTTAAAATATATTTTTAGTTTTTTAAGATATTATTTTAAGAGTTTTAAAATTTTAATATAATATTTTATCATATAAATTTTTTTATGGTAATATATTTTTTAATTATAATATAACTTTAGATAAAAATTGAAATATAATTTTATAATAATTAATAAATAAATATTTTTATCGAGATGGAATTATATATATATATAATTAATAATTTTTATAATCTTATTCATACTCACCAATTCAATTATTATGTTATGATAATATTTCATATTTCATTTATGCTCGGTGTTGCATGTTGTATATGTGGTCAAATATAGTGTTCTATTAAAAATCTCAGTGTATTCCAATTTTAATGGGTTGGGTGTGTGAGGAAAAAATTTTATTTGTTTTGGAATGTAATAAGGGAATTATGAAATCATTTGATATTGGTTCTATTGAGGATTATCTTATTCTAATGTAGATGTTGTGATGTGACTGTGAGGAAGTCAATATATAATATTCTCATTGAGTGATGGGTGTTGAACCAAGAGACATGTTTAAGATAATGGAACCTAGAGTAACAGCTATGATAAGTCATGTGGGACCCAAGTGAGTTTCCGGGTGATATTTTTTCCTATAAGAGGGTGTGCATGGGAAATGGGTATTAATGATAGTGGGTGTCACCATAGAAAACTGTTTGACAATGTAAGCCTGAGGAGATTGTGGTGATACATGGGATGATTTCAGTGGGATGAAATTATAATCAAGAATTATATATTATTCATGTGATTCCTTGTATATTATTCTTAGATTTATCCTTCATGTATTCTATTACATAAATCATATTTCTAGAAGGGTAATACCCTAAGTTTCTAGACGGTTTTGGATTTCCTAGGACATGATCCTTGGGATTAATGGCCTATGATCATAGTTTGGATTGCTATATATGGGTTCCTTTGAATCAGGGATACGGTATTCAAACCCCCTGTGTGGAATCTGATCTTGGCTTATAATTCCGCCGACTTGTTCCTTATAATTGGTTAGTTTATTTTAGCCTCCCATGTGGACTACGCGCATGGTTTGGATTCCTGTGGACATGATATAAGGAATTCAACGTTGAGAATAATGTCACTATATTTCAGATGACTCGATATTAGGAATTTTATATGGCCTGGATATTATTTTTCACAACTATGTGACCTACTGAAATACTTCCCAATACTAGAAAAAGTTTTTTTGGCCAATCCTACTTTTCAGGTGAAAACCTGATGAGTAAAAAAAGATATTTATTCATGCCTCAACTTTATGTTTTGTTTATTTTAGGAGTATATCACATGTATACACCATATTTACTGGTTACAAAGGATTAAAAATTTGTCTTTCCCTACTGAGTTGTACTTACACTCTACATGGGAATCCATAAAACTTAGGTACCAGATAAGGCTTCACTAATCACAGGTTTAGGTTAGGGAGAGGTCTCATGGGTGATTAGAGAAAGTATGCTTGAATGAAAATGAGTATGTATGATTGTATGCTTCTGTATTTCAATTTTATATAAATATTTTAGTTTTATTTGATCAAAATAATCAAATGATTCATTATATATTTTATTTATTTATATATCTTATCATCTCACACTCTAATATGGGGTTATATTCTCCTTATGGAATTTTCATGTTTCCCACTACTAATTGGAAGACTCTAGCATATGAGGAGGTATGTATGATGTCAGGTGGTGACCCAGTCTAATTACTATTTAATGTGAATTGGAATGAGGACTTTAAAATTTTAAAATTTCTTAGTATTTTTATATTTATTTAATGTTTTATTATATTTTCTAAATCTTTATATCACTTCTATCATTTATTGGTTATTATGTTATGTGAATAGGTTTATTTAATAGAAATGGAGAATACAATAATTGATTAAGAGAAATATAGTTAAAAATATAATTATTTTTATGAGTACCTTATTTATCTATTGACTATGTTTGAGAATTTGAAAAATCTCAAATATTACTAAATGGAATCATTGAGGTAAACTTTCATTCACTAAGGATATGTCTGGATATCCCAAGTTTAGGACGACTGCTATATGTAGTGCCCCTAATACTCTAGTTCCTTCATAGACCATGGCTATGTAATCATCGAGAAATTATTATTCCATCATCAATTATTCTTATATGACTTTCTAATACATAAAATGTCAATATTTTTATACAATTTTCCTCTTACGATTCATGGTAGTCCCACTCCATCTATCCCTTTGATTTTTTCCTTCTCCTGCTTAATCTTTATAAGGAACTGTTCCACTATTTATGTCTCCTCTATACTCATACCCTCACACCAAACTTCTTCATCTATAATTTACTACATTGGATACCCCTTCATTTTATACCCATAAACAAAGTGTACATGATACATTAAGAACTTAAAATGCTTTTTGAAAATGTTTTAAAAGTAAAGAAGTAAATAGTTTTACTTTAAATTTAAATTCATAAATATATACTAAATATTTATTTATCTATTTAGGTATATCTTTCAATAAAATGATTAGGTATAAAAAATTCATGATGTGTATAATATAAAAACAAAAATCATGGTTTAGTATAATTAGGACGTGAAAATAATTGGAAGAAATGGTAAAAAACATAATGTTTTTCGGGGACACTCATAAAAAGATATAATATAATTAGATTTCATGAAATCCAATGAATAAAAAACAAAAAAATATAAAATAAAATGTTAGGGTGGAAATATGGGTCATATAAATTTGGAAATTTATCTTCAATTTCATTACAAAGTATTATTAATAATTTTATATTAATATAATGTTCTGATAAAACATCCGTGATTGCCAACAAGAAAAGAAAAATATCATAATGTAACTAGGAGATATGTGATATGCCTATAATCATGTCTTATATGTCAGATGTAAAAGAAGAAGAGGTATAAATCTTTAGAATATACTATTTATTAATGAATTACTAGTTGAATACTACAAAGATCGAATTGAAAATTGAAATAAGTCTAATTTTAATGTAATTAATTTAACTATATATTAAATTTATATTTTTTTTATCAAGATTGACTACCTATTTATAAAATATAATATTTTGTTTCTATTGAAAATATAGTTTTCATATAACCAATCACAGGAATCTGAATGTATTTATCAAGTTTTTATTGTGAAATAAGGGATATTTCTTAACTATAGTAAATATAAAACAGTGAAACATCCTATTTATCCTTTTAATCATTACAATTGGTTCTAACCATCATAAAAAAAATATTTGTAGAGTTTCCCATTTAAAAATATATTAAGGATGGTAAAGAGTTTAATCATATTCAATTGTTCCCATTTATGTATACCAAGAATAACCCCGACTCATCTCAAATATGAGGGTACATTGTTATCTATATGAAGAACTCCCCATAATTTAATCAATGTAGATTAGACCGCTATATTTTTTATTTTAAACTGTCAGACTTGAATTTATATTTAAATTAATTAATTTAAACATATTTTAGCATCTTTTTGTATTGTTAATGTTAACAATTATTCTCTCTGTCAATTTTCAAATTCCTCCCCCCTTTATGCACCTCTTGTCTTCATATTGGTCATCACATAACAAGATGAAATTTTGAACATGAAAATACTACTATAACACCTAATATTTTATCCTTAATAATTTGTTTCTCCCACAAAACAACATTGGAAACTAGAGAAGTGTACGCAAAAACATATAATGAATATCTACCTCCACCTAAATAATTTCCTTCTCTATAGTAATAAATAAAAAAAAGTCCTTATATAATCATATTTTCATTAAGACTACAAGAAATAACCTTGAGGTTGATTGAGACCTAGAATTTAAAAACAAATAATATTCCACCTTCAACAATACCCTTCATTATAGAACTAATAATAACACTCATAATTTATAAATAAATAAATCTGAAAATAAAATCAATAAAATAATTTAGATGGACTTCGATATTTTAATGACCAGTGTTAATCATTTATTGTAAACTGATAATAAATATCTGCAATAAAAACCAAATCATAATAATTTTATTTACTCCCTGATCATTTTTATGGATTATCTTATTGATTTCTAGAATATTTCTTCAAAACCGCATTTATCTAACCATTAACATTTTATCCACCATGATACTTGTGTGATACATTCCTGTATATACCTGAATAAAGTCCCAAATAATTAATACCCAAAGAACACTAAAGGAGGGTACATAACCTAGAAAATTTTAATAAAACTCAATCAAATAAAAATAAATAAATAAATTCATGTATTTTTTCATTTAAAACACATTTCTTTCCAAATACAACCCAAAAACGAAATGCAACCAAATATTTCATTCATAAAATTCTCATTACTCATTCAAATATATAAACACATAAAAATAATAATCAATTAAAATTATACAAATTGTATTTATGCTAGTAATGGTAAGTATGATCCAATTACAAAACATATTTTACACACTTATTGTAAGAGGGAGAGGCCTATGGTGAGTAATTTAGAGTTTGAAGAGGGGTGGAGAGTTATTTATGCTAACATTAGCACAATGAAATGACACAGTAATGATGCAAATTGTTGTGGATTTTTTTAGTTATTTTTCTACCTATTTTTTCAATAAATAAGAACACTAAAAATATTTTCATGAAATTATTATGGTGATGTAACATTTTTGAGATTTGTGTTCACTCTCTAAAATATTCCATTGTATTGTCGGGAGGAAATCCTAGGAGGTGGTGTCCCCAAAGAAACATCCCCTGATGCAATGCTAATTTTTATTCTAGAATCTATACTTAGTAAATTTGAATGAATCGATAAATTCATTTAGTTTTCATTAGTAGACATTGAGGAGTCCTAAAACTGTCATTCTATAAAGAACTACCTTTACTCACTTTAAAATTAATTTTATAATTAACCTCCTTTAATAATCAACATTTAATTATAAATTATAACATTTCATTAAATGATCAATATCATTTTATTAATGAATTTATAGACTCATTACACATATAAGTATAATTTAATTTAAAATAAATACAAGGAAAACATTAAATTTAAATAGAAAGTGAAATATAGAAATTAATAGTCATTAAATACATCCAAACATTTTAAATAATAAGAATTACTTGATAATCACTTAAAAATATCTATTACAATAGGATTAAAACATAGTAAATGTATGATTGTTAAATAATTTATATATTTAAATAATTTATCTTGTTTTAATTATTTAATATAACAATAGAACTGTAAATTAATCCCAAATCCCCTATTCATTAGGTTTTTTCAAAAAATGTTCTCAAATTATACATAGACTATTTAAATAAAAATTAGATAAAAATGAATTATCTATCCCAACCACAACTCCTATTAATTTCGTGCTTATGAGTGTCTTTGGTTTTGTGAAATTGAAAAAAAAATACTAACTTGAGTTATCTCTATAACCTTTCTTGTAATTAAACTTATATAGTGATGTTTTATCCATCATGACTTATTAAATTATTTGTATTTATTTTACAAATTATACTCATATGAAAGGAACAAAAAAATAAGAGCTCCATAGAAAATATTCATTATTTGGGGTGCACTTCAATGAAAAATATTGAATTGTCATGTGAAATATATAATAGAACATTAATTATAGGTTTATTTTTTTCATTGATTAATTATTAGTTGTTATATAGAAATAAGCATTGACTATTGATGGGAATTTTCCTCGATTAACAGTTTTTTATACTAGTATAAAAAAGAATTTTGAAAGCACTATGAATCGAAAAACATGGAATAAAATTATAAAACTAATTTTAAATTTTTTGTTTGTTTATATTTTATAAGATATATTCATGTTTTTTAATATCTCTATTTTTATCTAATTAAATAGAAATATACTTTTATAAGATTCTATATAAGATCTATTTGAGAAGAAAGAATATATATTTGGACCAAATGATCATTTACATCTCATTTAGGTGAAAAACACTATGGAAGAGTTTGTTAAAAACCTTGAAAAAAATTGCATTATCTTGATATTAGTGTTCGAGTATCAAATCTTCCAAAAACACTAAATGTGTTGTTAAATTAGAAAAATTAAATATTAAAATTGAGATAATAAAGTAAAAAAATTCAATAGAGTCATTAAATAAAAAAATATAGAAAAATGAGAAATTATCCATTGTGATATTCGCTAAATTATATTCACCTCCACCAGAGAGTGGAAAAATAATGTATTATTATTCATCAACTATGTGTTTGATTTAAGAGAATATTAATGATTTTATATCCATTTTTGATGGTTATAGTAATGATAATGATGATAATGGTGATGACATTGGTGGTGGTGATAGTGACATAGGTCAAGAACATACCAATGTTGTTGATATTAACACCAATAATGATGTTAGTTGATGAGTGTTATTGTGGGAATGATGACGATAAAAAATATTTAAAATACTTGTGTTGATAAATTTATCTCTTTTATTTTATTTTAATTTAATATAAAAGGATATTTTTATATATGTGATGTTATATTTGATCTATATTTGGTATTTGGTTTAAAATATCAATTAGTATATATAAAATGTGAGTATAGTGCATATATATAGGTGTTTACATAGTTCTAACCATTCTTTACATATTTCCATTAACAAAATATTTTTATATTAACCAGATTTTTTGAGTTTGATCATAGAGATAATTTATTTATGTCCATGGTTGTAAATTTGTCCATATAATATTACTACCTTGAATTTATGGAACTATGGAAATAAACCTATAATAATAGGGGTACATTCCATATCTCAAGAAGTTATGGAAATTTATTATGGCCAAATTTTTTTATAATATGATGTGTCCAAATGGTGTCATTAATTACTCAAGGTGTGAGTTAAATTAGAAATTTATATTATTCTCAACCGTACTATCAACAAAGGTATAGAATATCAGATTTTTGGGTTCAAACCCACAGAGAGCAGGGAACGCGGTGATGAAAACTCTTAATTAAATGTTAGGGCCTTCCAATTTCAATTTTATTTAATTAAACTAATGAAACAAATTGAAATAAAATAATTAAAATAGAGAAACCAAATAGAGGGGAACTAGTTTCTAGGGATGGGTTTACTAAATAAATTTAGCATCACTCACAAAGTAATTATATCGGACAGCTGTGAAACCAAACCATTACATCGATAAAGGATATTTTCAATTACTATAAAACTACCCTATAATCCCAATTCATTATGTTCAGAAGAATAAAAATAGTTGTAGTTCAGTTTCTTCATATTTCTATATGTAGAAGAGTAATTACATTCTATGGTTGTGAATAGATCACCTCAATAATGTTGGGGTTCTTTCATTTTTAAAAGATATGGTAAAAGATTAAATGTTGAATAAAGTACACATGAAGTCTCGATATGATACTATCGAATACAATAATCATTATGAGAAATGTTAAATAGAACTATGATGGTACACACCCCCTTTAACTGATTCCACTCCCATCTATGGGTTTTAGCCGACCATTGTTGGGTGATCACCAATGATGATTAAACCCAAATCAATAAGAGAGATATTGAGAATGAAAGAATGAGATAAGAATAAATAAATCTCAATGATTGGAATTAAACTATATAGGATTCAATATTATATAGAATATGAAGAAATAAAATGAAAAAAAGAATGAAAAACCTATCTACGGTGGCCTCCCAGTAGTCACAGCTCCAAAGTGAAATGGAATACCTTTTGATTTCTTAGAAACCTTTATTTATAGTATTAGATGCCATCCCCATGCATCATCTGGTCAAAACACAGCCTTAAATGGTCGCTAATTGTCAAACAATATCATAAAATCCCATGAAGAGATCTACTAGATGTCAGCATTTTTTACAGTATCGAGGAATTACACGACATGTAATGGGAATTCACATCATGTAGTGATGATCCATGATTTTACATGTGGCTTTTGAATATCTACATATATCATAGGAATCTCAGCCTAGATTTGGAATTTTTACTCCTTTCACAACATGTAATTATATTTCACATCGTAAAGAATCCCTTGGCTATATCATTTTAAGAAGTTACAGACTCATGATTCACATCGTGTAAGGATAGTACACATCATGTAATGGGATATCAGAAATGAAATCTATATTTATTCCTTATTATTTCATCTTTTTTCTATCCATAAGAGCCAATGATCATCCTAAAAATGTGGTGTCACGCCACGAGCTTTGCTCACATTATGAAGTGCCATTTTTTCCTCAATTTCCATGTTTTCCTCCATTATTATTTGAATGAAAATCATATATAAGAATTTTAAAAACATTAATATCAGTCACATATATTATATTAAATCATATCATATTCTATGAATTCATATTTAAAAATCCCTCAAATATGTATACAAAATAGAGATATCAGACTACTTCTATGATTTTAGACTATGGTAGTAGACTATTTCTATAATAGGGAAAGAAAATGTTTAGTTGATGTGTAAAATTTGATATATAAGGTTTCATTACTTTTCAATAAATAGAAATGAGTGTGATTATATGGTCTCAAGTATATCAAATAGTGATTCAGGTAAGGTCGTGGGTTGAGCATTTAACTTCTGACCACATAGTGGTCTTGGAATTGTTTTTATAGTATGTGGAATGGACCTTGGGATTCATCTTTAGATAATGTTTTTAATTTATATAAATGCATTTGTAAGTGTTATAGAAATAATATATAATTATTTAAGGGGTTGTAGATGTTTGTAAGGAATCAAATTCACTTTTTTTAGTTTTAGATGATTTCAGGGCTTACAATAGTTTTTTAGAAAAAAGGTAAATCCTAAAACAAAAAAAATCATTTTATTATTCTATTATTTGTACAGAAAATTTTATCCTTATGTTTAGATTAATGATCATTTTATATTTTTTTTGTTAAGGATCATTTAATTATACAATTTTGAGTGAGGATCATTTATCTTTATTTTTTGAGCAAGGATGATTTTATAATTCTTTTTGAACTAAGGAACATTTTAGCATTAATTTTTTAGTAAACCTGATTTTATTCTTTTATTTTGAGGAAGGATCATCCTAGAATTTTCTAAATTTTGAATTGGATGAATAACACATCCAAATATTCTTAGAGAATAAATAAATGATAAAAAACTTATTTAAAGGAAAATTAGGGCTTCCTCATTATCAAAACAAGGAAAAACAATCAATATTGGTCCATTTAGCCTATCTTCTTCTCTGAGGGAGAACTCTTTCATTTCTTCCGAAATTATAATGACATCTAAATTAGGAGGGGATATAGATAAATACAACTATCCAAATGTGGATAATTGTTATATTTATCACTCTTCCTTCATCCCTCACTGAAAAAGCCTAATTTCAGATGTTTTTTAAACATTTAAAAATCATTCAGTTAAGGGAATGTGAGATGATGATTCTTAATGAGTGGGGCCCTGAAAACTCAAAGAAGATGGTGTCCTGTTTATTATTTAAATATATGTGTTTTAAGTGATGTATGGAAGATAGGTATGTGTAGTGTGGGCCGGTTAAGACTGATTATGAGCAAATTAAATGTTTTATTTCTCCAATGAGATACTAGAGTGAATTATCATGTGAGTAATATTGTGGTTGAGCAACTTATGAAACGAAAATTGAGATATTTTGTTCCTTGGTTTTTCAGGAATGATAATGTTAGTTATGTGATTTTTTTCTTGATTTGAGGATTGATGTGGCTTTGTGAAAACTCGTTAGGAAAGGCTAATGTTTTTGGGGGGTGAAGTTGATCAAAAAAAGTGAGGCAACATGAATTTTTTACCAATTTGATGGTACTTACGATTACTGTGGTTGGGTGATGTGGTCCATAGGTGGAGATAGAAGTTTTTTAGAGTTTTTTCCTAGTATGTTGTTAATGTTTCTCTTCATGGTTAGATGATGATGGAAATTTAGGGCATATGAAAACATGATATGACACATAAGGGAGTGTTAACAAATCATTATAGGTGTGGGATTTCATAGATTAAGTGTCACAGGGTATGGTGTTGACCATTTTTTGGATGAGGTTATGATCATAGGAGTCTATGGTTGGGGGTGGTTGAGACCACTAGATGATGGTTGAGTCTCATAATTTATCTTGGGGTTGTTGGTGGGTCTTGGAAGGGAATGAATCATCATACCATGGGATTATCGAGTTATTGATTCGGTGATTGTAAAGTATCTTGTAGTCCTTGGGAGTTATGGTATGGGTTGATGATGTTCCTTTGGTGCATCGATATAACACAGGATGGTTACATGGTTATAATTGAATGTGATTCCATGCATTATTGAATTGATTGGATGTCTAACAGTTATTATGGAATGACAAAGGATGGACGTATCATTCCTCTCTAGCATTGGATCAGTTAGGTAAAGGCTCACTTGTGGGTGATGAACACAAGGGGAACGCTTTGTATTATATATGGTTAATTTATTATTATTTACATTTTCACATGCATTAATATATGAATGGAAATAATGTAGGTATATATTTGGTAGTTTCCTATTGATTTCATACTCTCACCCTGTATGGGACCTCTGAGATGAATTCCAAATTTATGGTTCTTTGTACAGGTGAGGGAAAAGGTTCTATTTCTAAAAACTATTGGAGTTGGGAGTAGAGATGGTGTATGAACTAATGTGGGATTTTAAATATGGTGTGGGTGGTTCATCAATTTCAGGATGATAGTTATTTTTTTTCTTTTGAGAATTTATATATATGTGATCATACCACAAATGATCATGTTTACTTTTTCATGACTATATAACCTAGTTAATTCTTAAAAACTAACTATATGTATATTTTTACCATTTTTTATTATTATTAATTTATTCTGAGGTTTTATTTGTATTGTATTGTTATTATTATCTTTATAGGGTATAGTCTCTCCATTATCACCCCATAGATTCCTTTTTGCTAGTCAGTAGCCTTTGGCATCTAGGGAGGGATACTTATGATCACATGAGTCACCACTGGTCTAGGCACTATCAAGTAGTCCACATTGAAGTGGAATTATAAAGTTGTATCATATATTGGGTATGACAATTTATTACCTAATAAAGTTATTAATAAAGTGTTACACTGATTGGAATTAGTGAGAGGTTATTAAAGAGTGTTTTTTTATTTTGTTGATGGTAGAATAGACATAAGAATATGTTGGAAGTCAGTATAACTACCATTTTAGTTCTTATCCAGCACTTGCATGAGAAGAATTCCGTGTTACTAGGGATAATGAGATTACTGTTTGGTTTTTATGCACACATTTGGGTTATTTTTTATGAACTATACTATTTTTTGTATTAATGTTTTTATTTAAAACTCATTCCATTGAGAAGAAAGAGGGAGTATTTATGCATCATGTTATGAATATCGGGTTTATATGTCATATGTCCATTTTTTGTGACTGTTGTTTAGAACCTAGATAAAAAATAAAGGGTTTAACTATTTATATTTTAAAAATCTAGATATGAAGTGTTTTCTTATATACTCTTTTGGTGTAATTATTCTCAGGTAACCTTGGAAAGTGTAATGGTCATCAAAATGAAAAAGTGGTTCATTTATTTAATGTTCCAGGAGCTAGATATATAGTGTTTTATTACATAGAATCTTGGTGGCTGATGTAGTCCATAAATTCATGATATCTCATTGATATTGAATTGATTTTATTCTACTATATTAAGTTATTCATTATGTTCTATTGAGTTTTTGAATTAATGTGTAATATCATTTGACTATTTGAATACTTTTAAAAATTGTTAAATTAGTAATTTAACTAACTTATTTGATGTTTAGAATAATATTAATTTCTATTGATTATTTTTTATCTTATTTGTGTAGAGGATTGGAAAATGTAATGTGACATAAGATGTCTTGGGTAATTATAAAACTATTAATGTAATTGGTAATTCATTGAGGATTTTTATGGATTCATCCCCTGAGAAAGATTAAAGAAATGAAAAATTAATTGGCACAATATTAATTATCAAGCACCATATAAGCATCCTCCAGTTCTTCAAAGGCATTAATTAGTTATCATAAGAACGAATCTTTTGTTTCTTAATAATAATACATCACTATATGTAAGAATCATATATCCTGGATAACAATGATTCTCAGTGCTACATCATAATTATTTAGTCCACCATAATATTGGTTTCTAATGATACGTAGACATTCTCTTCACCTTCATAAGCATTATCATCATTTGTGTAAACATAAATTTTGGCACTATATGAATTATACAAGTAGTAGAAAACATTTCATTGGAATGGAAAAAATATCAAAAGTATCCTTAGTGACCATTATAAACAACATTCCATTGTGAAAATTTATATAAGTTTAATATTCCAATGAGACTTCTTAAGGACTATATTCACATCAAACTATGGATTTAGGCTTTAAAATCAGAATTATATTGGATATGAACTACATATTATATAGTAAAGTGTAGGACTATCTTCCTTTTGATGAAAAGAATCAATCAAAAATATAGAATGGTTTAATTTTAATCGAACCATTTTTTGGTTCATTATAGAATTATATTAATTCTTTGAAACATTTTTAATGAATTACACTCAAACAGGTAGTAAAAAATATGATTTAATATTAAAGGAGAGCCTTAGTTTTTGTCTGTAAAAGATAATTCATTCAATTCTTTTTGGTGGTGAAGTGTATGGTTCATTCTTGATCAGAACATTTATATCATTAGTTTCTTGTAGAGTTCTTAGAAATCACCATTGTTCTAAACTTGGGTTGTATCTCTCAAGAAGGTGTTATCACCCCTTAAGCTTTTGAGTATCCTTTGGTTACGATCAAGGATCTATCGGATAGTGTACTCTCTTAGAGGCTTCAAGTATATGTTTTCTTATTTATTAATTTACATCAAATATAATCTTTTGGTTTTTGTTATTAAAAAATTATAGGATCACTATTTTGTAATAATTCTATACATTTTACTTCTTCAAAATAGTTCTCATATGTTTGGGTTATTTAATTCTTCCAATATTCCTAAGATGATTATATAAACCCCATAATTGGTATCAAAGTAACTTTCTTCAATAATGTAACATGTTTTTTTGGGTTTTTGAGTAAACTATAATTATAAACGAAGAACGAAGTATCAAAAAATTATTGTGCATTTGTTTATTTCCTTTACATGTAATTGGAGCTATATAAAGGTAACTTTGGTGTTACACCCACATAGTGAGGATATGAGATGGAAAGTGTGGTCTTACATGTACATAGTGGATATATGTGAAGTTAAATGTTCTGGTAAATTTATATAGAGACCCATGTGAAGGTAATAACGGAGTTACCTACATACTTGAAGGGGTACCTTCTTATAAGTAATCATAATTTTTTTTAAATTATTTTATACATTTTAGTTATTAATTATTTTAAAAATTATTTATAAATCATTATAAATGGTATTTTGTGATATTTTAATTTATAAGGATTTTATATATTAATTATTTATACATGGGTTATATATAATTAAATATATGTTAAAGAATGAATTTATTCTTAAATATTAATGGTTAATATTTACAATACCATTTCCAACTTATATGGAATGATTTATGAAAAAATAAAAGGGTTTGTTTATAAATCATAAGAGGCCATTTATAATTTGTTTAACCATTAATAAAATAGGCCAAAATATAAATGATTTTATAATTGTAATTATTAAATATTCATTATCGAATAAAATTTTAGTGTTTAGATTAAAAGAGCCATATTTGAATACGATTAAAGCATTGTAAAAATGTTTTTATTATTGATTAGATAAATTCTTTGAACAATGTAAAATATATGATATTTATATTATATAATGTTTTTATATAATGGAAATTAAATTTCAAAATGTTTTAAATTCATGATATATTATATAAATTCTATATAAAATTAATGGTGAAAGAGGTCATATTGAATTTAATATAAAATGTTTACATTATTTATAATTTATAAAATGTGTATAATTAATATTTATTTCTGAATAGTTCATAAATGTATAATTCTTTATAAAATTAATAATATGTTTATTTTCGAAAACTGATTATTGTGTATGATTTTGTTTAATAGATATATTGTCTTCTAGGATAGAGATTGTTTGTGTCATGTTAGGGTCAATATCATAATATTTGTATTTATCTACCTGGACCTCAATATTTATTAAATTATTAGTTTGAAAATAGTTGTTGAATATAATTTGTGCATATTAGGTGTTAGAATTATCAGGAATTGAACTGTCTCTTTTGTAAAGTCTCCCAATATTGAGGAACTCAGGGTCAAGCCATCAATATTCCTAGATGATTATGCCTTTTAAAAAATTGTAATGGGGATGGATATCTATGGCCCCAACCTTAACCATACATATATTTTCAATATCATAGAAGTTAATTCCTTTTCTGAATAGTCTATATACCTTATGCATACTATGCATTGAGATATTTATGAATATACTTGGATTATTTTTTGGGTGAGTATCACAAATACATGGATTGTTTAAAGAGTTACACATTAATGTGGTGCAAACACATAAATTTTGTTCTCGGAATACGGATTCCAAAACCAAATCATTAGAAGCATGAATATAAAAAATGGTATAAAACATGAAAAGATAATGATTACATAATA
This sequence comes from Viscum album, assembly GCA_963277665.1. NCBI lineage: Eukaryota > Viridiplantae > Streptophyta > Magnoliopsida > Santalales > Viscaceae > Viscum > Viscum album. The sequence continues at coordinate 255,046,158 of OY728130.1, forward strand.
TAAAATATTTAAAAATTTAATATGCGTATGATATATATTATTTTTTGTTTCCATAAAATAAAAAAACATATACAATATAAACTATGATATTTCTTCTAAATTGAAACTTTTCAAGACCATGATTTCCCAATCAGGTAGTTTGAAGATTAACTAAGTTCCCTGGATAATCTTTTATAAGGAAATAAAGTAATGAGTTACTTTGGATTATCATATCGGTTGATTTTCAGATTAATTAGCTTCTCTTTGATTATTTACAGCTTATTTTTGGAATTTACATTTGGTTACACTAGAAAGAAATCCCTAAAAACTATAATACCAGAGGAATTGATTTGAGTGAATCCGTATAACAAATTTCGATAAGTGATTATCTGTTTACTATAGAATAATCTCTATCTTGTAATTGTGATGATTCCCTACCTAAATAACTATGTGGTGAGATTATTTTTATAGAAAACAAATTTCTTAGTGAAATATGAAAGTTAGATCACTAAATATATATAATTTATGAGGCCATTAATTTTTATGGACGAACTTTAATTTAAAAATCCTAATTGAAAAGATATAACATAGGATACTCACATAATAATATGACTTTGTTATAGATTATGGAATATTTAATTGTAATTATTTTGAGTTATCTAATAAGTATGACCTATAATATGATTACATATTAGTATCTATGATTTATAATTATTATCTTAGAGAAACATTCAATGTACCCAAATGTGAATGTTACAGAGATAAATTCAACCAACTCTACATAATGGGTATTAGATATAGGGTGTGTATCATACCTTTGAGGTGAAAAAAATAGAATCATATATAAGAGGAAATTAATGAATGTTGTAGTAGATATTTTTTGTCTTTAGTAGAGAAAGAGTTTCTTAATTAAAGGTTCGAATCTATGATATGATTTTAATAAGTCTATTATTCATAGAATATAATAATTGTTGTTATATTCCCACTATAGACAATAATTTTATTTTTTTATTTTTTTTGGAAAATATGGGAATTTAATTTTTTATTATGGACAATATTTTATATATATACAAAGAGTGAAATATTTCATGTAATTGGGAATATAATGAATGATTTGAACATTATAGATATGGATAATCCTCTTTATAACATAAAAAATTATAATTTTTGAGTTGGTTATGATCACACCTACCTTTTTCATTGTCACCATGAACATATAAATGTGAAATAAATTCAAAAAATCCATAGATTTGAATTTATAGACTCATTTGATTATGAATCATTTATGAATTAAAAATAATACTTATTGGGAAAAATAAAAAATTCACCTTTTTAGAGAAAATGTGAGAGGGATAGTGGGATTTTGGATCTCATAAGTAGTGATGGGTATAGACCAATTATTATATAATAAAATGATTATACTCGGAGCTTTGTTACATTTACTGAGGAATTTGGTCAACATGTTTATGTTTTTCTGATGAAAAATAAGTTTGTAACTTTTTAAAGGTTTAAATATTTGTAGAATGAAGTAAAAAATAAATTGGGAATGATTATTAAGAACATCTAATTAGATATGGGTGGTGAATACTTGATCCAAGAATTCATAACTCATCTATGAAATGGTGTAATTTTCAAACATCTCACTCCCTCAAGAACACTATAATGGAATTCTATGTTTGAAATGAGAAATCATACCATGTTGGACAAGGTTTGATTTATGATAAGTCTATGTTACCTTCCTTTCTCATATTTGTATTATTATCTGTAGAATATTGAACTTTTTCTAAAGTGCCTTCCATTTAAATAAATAATAAAGATACCATATGAAATAAGGTATGTAAAGTGTCCCATATTGTCTTTTATGATGATTTGGGGTTGTGAATCACTCACATGAAAATTGGATTCTGATATGCTACACCCAATGTTTGAAAAATACTTATTTATTGGTTATCTTAAAGAAACTAAAATACATTATTTTATGACCCAACTGAATACCACGTGTTTGTGACCTATAATGGTGTTTTCATTGATAAGTAACACAATATTTGAGGGCATAGTGAGTGGAAAGTTAAAATCTGAGAAATTAAAATCTAGAAAATAAGAAGTTTCACTAATATAGAGGTTGCGTTTTTTCATAAAGATTTGTGGTTGATGAATCAAATCATGTTATACATAGGTCTCTATGGTCTAGTAGGATTCCTACAGAGATAGTGAGATTTTTATTTTATATAGAAACTAATAATGATTTAGTGTTTATAGCTAATGACTCTACCACATACTGGGCATCCATCGAGAGTTATGATTTTGAGAAATGGTTGAAATCCATGAAATCTGAAATGGAATACAAGATCACTAAACATATTTGGAACATGGTGGATGCACCTAAATTGGTAATACCCATAGTATGTAGTTGGTTTTTCAATAATAAAACAATCATGGATAGTATAGTTTCCACCTATAAATCATTCTTTATTGAAAAGTGTTAAAATCAAAATCATGATATTGACTGTTAAGATGGCTTTTAACATGTTTGTATGATAAATTCCATTAAAATGTTATTATCCATAACAGATCATTATGATTATGAGATATATTAAATAAATGTTGAAATTTATTTATTAATAGTATTTTTTTGAAGAAATGTATATGATACAACCTGTTGGTTTTAAAGATCCAAATGAGACTGCTAAGGTATTCTACTTGCTTTGGTATACTTATTTAGTGAAGAAATGTTGTTAGAGTTGGAATATATGGTTTTATTATGTAATCATAGAGTGTTGTTTCATAAAGAGAATAGATGATTTATGTGTATACAATTGGATTAGTGGGAGTATAATAGTATTCTTGGTAATCTATGTATGATATACTACGTATCGGAAATGGTATCCTAATAATTCACTCTATGAAGATGGTTTTGGGTAATTGTTTTTCAATAAAAGGCATGGGAGAAGTATTTTACATACTAAGTATGATGATTAATAGATAAATATCTAAGAAGTTACTTAGATTGATGTGGAACACATATATTGGTAATTAATTAAAGTATTTTAGCTTAGAGAAGTCTAAGAAGTGGTCTTTGCTAGTGTTACATGGAGAAAACCATAGGAATATTGAATTTCCTTCAAATTTATTATAATGGATGTATATAGTTCTATATGCATCCACTATAATATTTTTCTTGTATTTCATGTTTTGTACATGACTTGATACTTCTTATGTTTTGAGAAAAAAAAGTGAATGTTAATCCAATACTAGAGAGATTATCTGGACTACTATGAAGTACTTTCTAAATTTTTTGATAAGGAATAAGTATATATTATTGGTCTTTGGAGGAGAATAATAGATCTTTGTGAAGGGTTCCAAATATTCTAGTTTCTAATCTATACAGGATTTTATTAAATAGCAATCAAGATTATTATTTTCCCTAAATGGTAAAGTTACTAGTTGAAATAATTCCAAAAAATGAATCATAACAGACTAAAAAATATAGGCATAGTACATCATTACATCAGATGCTTTAAATGAATATTATTGATCAATAGGTATATTATTGAACTTAGATAGTTTTTTATAATTAAGGGAGTGATCGAGATACATAGTGACAGTAAGGGTGATTTTATGCAGGCTATGAAACCCAAATCTCACTAAAGGACCAAACACATCCTCCAAAAATACTTCCTCATATTAGAGATCATTGAAAAGGGTAGTTTAAAGATCAATGTGGTGATTATAAAATATAATATAACAGATCCATTAATGAAATTTTCATCATTACAAAACCACGAAGTTCATATAGAATCTATTGGTATATGATAATAAATAGATTGATGTAATAGTTGATTAATGTATCATGTTATAAAAATAAAGTAAAACCTCATTTATTATTCATTAATGTATACCGTAATTTTGTATTAAAAGAATAGATGAATGATCATATCCCGTCAAAGTATGACCCTGAGTTTTCCTTAATCGATGATCATCACATAAAATTATGGGATTCAGTGAAATGTTAAGATTTTCATGAATATAATGTTATACTCAAAATTGGTAGTTTTATTTGAGTTACAGACAATGGATTCCTGAAGTAATATGTAGGGTCTTATTTTATGGATTGATCCACTAAAGTATATATCATGGAATATCATACAATCATCGATATACTTAGTGGTGTATGGTTATTTTCAATCCTTCTTAACTAACATGGGTATGATATCTTTCCTAAGAACTGTTATACATTGATACCATACATAAAAATGTAAATATATGAACATATCATATTAGGGGTATTTGGGTATTTTGTTGAACATGCCTTCAGTTTGAGCATAAACAAGATGGGATTTTTCTACTATATGATAATAAAAGTCATTTGTCCCTTGATTAAATTTGACTGAAGAAATAAATTTCTATGCTTCGTTGTTTCACATATGATATGTTAAATTACTTGAATGAGTTATTTGTGATGTGATATTTTTAAATAATAACGGAAAGTGATTTATTCATGCAATTGGTCTGACTTTTTTATAGGATAAAGAAAAGATGTGTTGGCCAACATTAGATTGACATGTTCCATGTATAGTGGTCACTTGATGTGATTAAATAATTAATTATATAGGTCTAAATATGTTGAATATGATTCATATTTTCATGGTAATGTTCATATAAAGATATGAGTATATTTGATGTAGATCACACTAGACCTAATATTTGATTTGGTAGTATTAATTCCATTATAGAGGATGCTTTTTTATTATATTTATGAAATGTGTCATTCATATTTTTTTCCAATGTATCTATGGATCATCGGGTAAAAATTATATACCGAAATATAAGGATAATGTTTTGGACATATTTTTTGTTCAAAATTGAAAGAGTTTTAAAAAAACCATAGCCAAATGAATCTGGATATATTCATAAATAGTTGTGATGTTTTTTATAAAGTCTTCATGGGATTTTAGTGCTAGTGGGATATTGTTGGATAAACAGTAAAATATAAATACATAAAATTCATGTACAAATTCATATAATGTATGATGTGTATATACAAATATAATATATGATAATATATATATATATAATGTATATTTAATATATGCATATGATTAATGTATGTTTACATTCATGGGATGTGTATATAATATATATATATATATATATGATATATGTATTATATATTAAAAAGTATGAGCATGTTTCATGTGATGAAATCACTAACTATATATATATTTATCTCTCTCTCTCATGAATGATATAATTTGAATTTAATAAATGTTTGGTTCATTATTCCATTTTATTTATTCATTAATGTATTTTTATGAATTGCACTCAAATGGGAAATAAAACATATGATGAATTGTGAAAGAGGATCCTAGGGATTCAACGGTAAAATAGAATGAATTATAATATGTTTATTCGTGAATTGGATGGTTATTATTAGTTTAATGCAGTAGTGATCATTAGATTCAAGGAAAGATTTCTAAAAGATCATTTTTTTCAAACTATGTTTGTCTATCCCAAGAAGGTATTTTCATCCCGTTAAATTTTGGGAATCCTGTTAATATAATCATGTATCTATTAGTATATATACTATCATAAAGATATGAAAAATATTTTTTTTACTTCTTTGATTAATAGAAATGAGAATCCATCAAAGAAGAATATGGAAGTTCTTGCTATTAGTGAATTATATGTGCTTTATTTTTTAGTAATTCTATATGTTTGATTTCATGATGATAGATGTAATATTATAAAGTTGTTTTCCAATTCAAAAAATAATAAAATGATTATAATAAACCCATCACATTAATTTATCCATTTGAATGTAGCCACATGGATTATAATATGCATGAAATTTTGATCAAGAACAAAGAGGGGAAGCTATAATGTTTTTGGTAAAATACGATTGAGGCTGGAAAATAATTCCAAGGAAGAAGGAAACATTATAAAATTAAAAAAAGTTATCTTAGAGGTTTCAATAGGGATTGAATGAAAATGTAACCAAATATCTTTAAAAGGGGATGATTCCTGAGGTAGGTGAGGGTATATAACTAAATCTGGAGATTTTTTTTGTTTCCTCTAACGACCATAGTTTTTAATTTACTTTTCCTTCAATCATAATATGAATTCTTATTTTACCGTCATTTCAGATACCCTTCAAATTGAGGGGTAAAACATTGATTGGTTGGGGAATGTAATTTTCTTCTTTTTTAATGCCCGTGTCATTGAAAATTAATGATAAAAATTTCGATATGTTTTTTAAACTAGTTTTAATATTTTCTAGAAATATTCAATATTAGATAAAATTGTATTTGATTTAATATATTTTTTGTTTATCTTCTTGAATCATGATCTAAAATCTCCCACCAATCAGTTTTAGTTTATATGATGGAATAGTAAAGAGTTTAGTGCTGAAGAGAATCATTATTGTTGGATTATTTTTATGGGGAATTGTACACTCTAGGATTCCTTGAGAAGAACAAGATCTAAATCACTACTGGAAAATGATCCTATACCCACAGAACAAAACCATGGGTATAGACCCCAAAACCATGGGTATAGGCTATACCCACGGTTTGTGGAACCGTGGTCATTGGTGGCATTGGTATATGTCCATGACTTATACCCACTATTTGGAAAAACCATTGGTATAGGGTTTTCCCCCATGTCATAACTCTGTACCCACGGTCTGGAAACCGTAGCTATAACATATTTTACAAAATAGTGGCCCGTGGGATTCGATCTCGTGACCACTTCTCCGTTCAAGAACGTGCTTACAAATACCCCATCACCGCATATATGTGTGTGTGTATATATATATATATATATTATTAAATATATTTATTTAAACCGTGGGTATAGGGGAATAAACCATGGGTATAGAACTCCCACAAATTTTTTTTGTTCCCGTAGAAAGAATAAATTTCCCACACACACGTGGAAAACCTATACCCACTGTTTTTCAAAACTGTGGGTATAGTTTTTTTATCCGATCACTATAACCACGGTTTTGGGGAAAACTGTGGGTTTAGGTCCCCCTATCCCCATGGTTTTGGGAAAAACATGGGTATAAGCATTTATTGATACCCTATACCCATGGTTTGCAGAAAACCATGGGCATAGGCTATCAAAAAATTCCTACACCCACAGGTCTCCCAAAACTGTGGGGAAAGGGTGACCTATACCAAGTTTTTCCCCAAAACCGTGGGTATAGTTCCATTTTCTAGAAGTGAATGTTTATATCAAAAGATAACTATGAGTAATTTTAATTTTTTATTTCACATATAAGAAGAAGGGTAGACTTAATTAGTGATATCAATTATTTTTAACCACACTAAATCAATTTAAACAAGGTTAAAAGGTGAAAGTATAATACATCAGTTTTTTAAAACAATTCCTCTTTGATTTCCTAAGGCCTATAAGTTTCAAGAGGGGTTTTCAGGTCTAATTCTCTAAAAATTTACATGTTTTTTTTCTAATGGATGTTTTTTTTCTAATGGATGGTTTTTTCCTTTTCACGATTGATAATTAGTTCACATGGTCAATTATTTATTTTCATAGTTAATCCATTCCTTCACATAAACCATAATTGTTTTTTCCAATTCAATCAATTATTCTAATTGTCAATATGTTTCTCCGTAGAACTGATAGTTTTCTCTAAATCGATATCTTTTTAAATGGTTGATCTGTTGTTCTCATGGTTGATCAATTCATTCTCATGGTCGATGTCTTGTTTGGATAGTCAATCAATTGTTATCATGGTAAACAAATTCATTCACATAGTTGATAGTTTATTCTAACATTAAATTGGTTTGTTCTCATGGTCAATCCATTCCTTCAAATGATTGATAGTTTGTCTATAATATTGATAAAATGAATATATTTTAGATTAATTCCTTCACATGGTTGATAATTTTATCAAACAATCAATCAGTTATTGTCAAAGTAAATCTATTTCCTTGAACAGTTGATAGTTTTCTAAAAATATCAAAAGTTATTATCATATTTGATCATTTTGTTATTTTAGTTGATCCATTACATAAAATGATCAATTATTTATTATTATTATTGATCCTTTTTCATGGTGGATCACTTTAGGGTCAATCCAATAGTTTCAAAATTTTACAGTTTATGTAAATACAAATATTTTTCCAGAACAACTTGAAAAGCTATTCAATGTAAAATATTATATTTAAATATTAAATAATATTTAATCTCTATTTTAGTGAATAGATCTAGAATTTTTAGTCCTTAAACCTAGTGGTTTTAAATGGGTTGTTTCACATTCTTTAAATGAAATAATATTTAAGATTCATAAAAAGGAAAGTTAACTACCTTCACTTATGGGATATATTTTTGGAAACCATATCTGGAATCATAAAAGTATGCATTTTTTCACTATTCAAGTCCTTCCTTATTTACCTTGAGTCTGGAAGAACCAAACCCGTGTTCTTGAACCATAAAAGTCATCTTCTTTCCCCCAAGTCCTTTCTATTTGTGATTCTAGGCATGATCAATAGCTTGGTTTCCTCTCGGTTTCCAATATTTTTGGTTCGCATTTGAAGTAACTGATTGTTAATATTTTATTTCCATCCTTTTTATACAATTTGTTATGACTTATCAATCCATTTCATTCATGATTTACATCCAGTGACATAATCTTATTTTCAAAAATTGTAGGTGTATCGTGTTTTGGAATTTATTATCCAAGTAGGGAATCCTTTTTTCCAATCTTTTATACACATATTCAATTTGAATGAATATTTATATTGTGTGGGATGTATGGATTAACTAACCAAGAAAACACATTAGATTATTCTAAATTGAAAGGGAAGGGAAGTAATCAAATGTGTTCTTTTGTTTCTTTATTATTGCAAATAATTTTCTCTTGAACCATATAATCTATTCTGATGTGCCTGTTGAAGATGTTATAAAATAAAAACTCCATCATTAATTTGTAAAACTTTTATTGTTTTTATATTTATCCCACCTCTGATAAAATTATTAATATGTATATTCTAATAATAATTAGATTCTTTTGTGAATATGGAACTATGTGAGAACATCTATGCATTAGAAGTTGAATTAATATTAAATCCCCTTGTAAATTTATTATCGAAAAATACGGGGTTTGTAATTATGTGTATGTCCATTACTTGCATATTTGTTATTGTACTTGTGATTATATCAGCCTTGTGGGGATTTCACGGTATTGTGGGTGACTCGTTCAAATTTGGGATGTGTTGCGGGTAGTGAAAGTATAGTGGTAGATATGATGGGTTGTTGTGTGATTACTTTTGTAGTATCCTATCACTATTTGAATAAATATTATAATGTGGAATTTAATAATGTGGGTTGAAAATTACTTTTTGGAAAATGAATAGATAGAATAAATAAACATGAATACTGAGGACTTAAATAATAATTAAATGGAAAAGTTGGATATAGTGCTCTATCAAAAAATATGATGTTAGGTGGCCTAATTATCGAATGGTGGCCAAGAATATAATAATCTATAATTTTATTGAATTTTTATTGAGTGAAATGTAATTATGGGTTCTGTGAGGTTGTTCAGTGGATGGGTTGTATCTAGTTGGTTGTATCATGTAGGAGCATCTCTATAATGATTGACGAAATAGAGAAGGTGATTTAGTATTAATGTGAATCCTCTAGGTTGGGATTGTGTGTTTTTATGTAAATATATGTATGCAAAATTGTATTTTCATGTTACTCTTATAATCACCCCACCTATGTCGAGTATCATATACAGATACCCATATTTTATGGTGGTGTTTTCCCCAACATCTAGATGGTGAGGAATAGGTATCTCATTTCTATATCTTCCCCATTATTCTTTTGGAAGTAGTAATAGGTAATGGAAAAGTCAGTGGTACATCCTAGACCTTGATTATGACACAGTTGGTGGTGATGTTTTTTGATGGGATGATGTGTTATATAGTGTGGTTCCTGCATGGTAGGAGGAGTGTATGAGGTTGATATACTTTACATTCATGAAAACCTACTTCCATAGTAATGGTTTTGTGTTTGGATATGTGATATTATCTTAGTGTCACAAAATATATACATAATGATATTAATACCATTATGCGATGTTGAGATTTGTAGGAGGTTGGGGTAGGTAGGGCGCAGACCAACCCAGTTTAAATAATTCTTGATATGTGGTGATCAGATGACATTGAATGGTTTTAAGAACATAAAATTTTATATTGGAACATGAGAATGACAAATCAATGTGGAAGTGGATGTGGGTCACCTTTATCAATGTTTTCTTATTATTATCTTACTACATTCTTTTAATTTTTTGAGTGATCCTTGGTGTGGTAGGGATGGATATATAGCCCATTTATGTTAATGTTGGTTTTTTTTACTAGTGTATTAGTATTATACTTTCACATATGTATAAGAGACCAAGGGTATGGTCCTACAGAGTATACATGTTATGATTAACCTACATATATATATGTATACTATTTTTAGGTTTCTAGGCCAACTACAGGGACTGAGCTAGGAATTATTAGCATTGAGATCTGTGTTATTACTTTGGAGACTTTATTTTTTTCAATCATATATGGAAATTTTTTGTTCCTTTATACTACTTGATTGATATTTTTATTGCTTTTCATCTCCTCTCTTAGTCCTTTTCTCATATTGAGGGAAACGCCTCCCATTTGAGTGTTTTATGCCTTCAGTGCTAGTGACCTACCCAAGATTTACTAGAGGAGGGACTTAGAGGGTGTATTCTTACCATCACTACTAAACAAAGAGTGGTACTGGTGGAGGGGGGTCGTGACATAGTAATATACTATGGAGGATGAGATATTTGATGATGTTTGGGGTTAAGAACTAGTTAATCTTGCATGGGAATGGTGGGGAAATAGTTTTTTCTAGAATTAGCATGTGATGTAGGAATGGAGATTGGCTAGGACATGGTTGTTTAGATCCCCATGTGATCAAATGAAGGGACCTCAGTCTTAAAAAATAACCAACGTGAGATAATATTGATTGCGGGGTGGATACCTAGGTGAGGTATATACATAATGCTTGTTTTCTTTTATGATTAACATGGGTGTTTGTTGGGAATTAAAATGATTTTAAATTGTTATTCTAAATAAATTCAATGATACCAGTCTTAGGATTTCTTCCCTTGTGTTTCTTTAGATATATATCATGGTCATCATCCTCATCTAAATCTGGTGGTATAGGTTTAGCAGGTGGACCTCGTCGATGCTCGGAGGATCGATCTAAGAGGGGATGATGAGATGTGGTCGAGGGAATTTTTTTGTTTATAATGTCATAGTATTGAAAATTATAATGGTATGATCTATGGTCTAGAGATAGACCATTTTCTAGGAGAGTTTAAGATTTATGTTAGACTAATTCAAGCCTGAGATGAGTAATGGTTTATCTTGGATGGCGTTCATATGTGGGGAATGGTGCACCAATGGTGGATGGTGTAACATAGAGAGTGAAATGAGGAGGGTTTTTCTTAGGCCATCTTCATATGGAACTTCATCTTGAGTTCTTATTGTCATAAATGAAGGGACAAAATAATTAGGAGATGATCTCCCTTCAGCAGGGGAGTCTAAGTGTGTGAGAAATTAAGATCAGGTTTAAGTATATCTTACACTTTTCTTTTGAACTCATTCTTGAATAGGATTCTAAAGAATGTCGTCATTAGGATCCACTAAATCTAGTAATCAAACATTTAATCACCCATTTAATGCTTCCAAGTTATATGAAAGTGTAAAAGAAGGTAGAAGTGATTGAGAGGATGCACTCATATGGAAGAGTTCTGTGATAGAATGGTCAGTAGAGCTTATCACAAAGTATCAATTCAGGTTGGGGAGAATATATATCAGGTAAGCTAGGGTTCTAATCCATATTGAATTGATTATATAATCTAGATCCACATGTTTCTAAGGCATGTGGTTCCCAATAATATACTAGGGTATTTCTATTCACATGCTATTCCTATAGAGGTTATGGTCACTATTAGGATCACCGTTTAGATTCCTAGGGAGTTCATTTTGATTTGGGTAGTTATGTCCCTCTCCAACTATATTAGCAGTAGAGGCTACAACATTTTATCATCACCTGAAATAATGTGAAGCTATTAGTGGTGAGCCCAGCAATAGTATTCATCCTTAGGTACTTAGGATAGGTAATTTTTTTGAAGTTTTTAGTGTTGAGGAAGATTATATTGTTGCAATAAGGTGCATGATATATGGTACTAGCATCAAGGGGACCATATCTTGTTCGAGTTAAGATCTGTTTATCTTCTACCTATGTTTATAATTTGTTTAATTATGATGCTTCAGAATCCATCGTTTAATTTACTCTATTCTGTGAATTTGTAATGAAGGTGAAGATGGTTCTAGTTCACATGGTTTTATCAATTATAGTTTGTAGTTAGGAATAATTGTTTGATGTGTGTCAAGGATCTAGATTGATGATGGGGAAATATCTGTTGGTGGATATTTTCTTCTTATTATAGATGCAACCATACAATTACATCCTTAGTATGGGATGACTATATTCTATACATGCGGTTGCTGGGTTTTTGTTGAGGATGGATATGTTTTCTAATGTGGAGGGATAATAAGTAGTGTTCGTTGGTAAGTGAAACTATTATATGGGTGGTAGTTGTGCATATGTATTCTATCTCAGTTGGTAGAATGGCCAGGGGAGACCGAGGTTGTAGAGATCCCCATAGTTTTTGAGAAGTTTCTTATTAATTCTTAAATGAGGTTTTGAAAATACCCCTTGACATAATATAGAGTTTAGGCTAGAGTTACGACATGATTCCTTTCTAATTTCAATGGATCCTTATCATATTGAACCCACGGGGATTCACTAGTTAAGACTCTAGATGGATAATTTAAAGTAGAAGGGCTTAATCAAATCTAGTGCATCTATTTGGGGTGATCCATTGTTATGAACCAAGAAAGAGGGTAGTATTATAAGGTTATGTATGATATTATAGAAGATTAATCATGTGTACTTCAACAAAAATTAACCTCTTATGAGTCAAAAATCATTTTTTGGACATGGGAGGTGAATTTATTTATTCATACTATATCTCAATAGGAAATGTTCATGGAACTATAAAATTCCAAGTCTGTTGTTTCTTGAGCAGTACCCAAGAACATATTATATATTTTTAGTTTCATTAGGATTCCAAGAAATTACTATAAGTATGTGTCTGAAATTAATTTAATTAGATCCTTGTTAACAGATTTGACAAGGAAGGATTGGGACATCATCTAGAATAATTAGTTTTAGAATGATTTCGACTATTTGAAAAAAAATTGATCAGATTCCCTATGTTTTGGTTTCCAGATGAAGGGGTGATGTTTTTGGAATTTTTTTATTCTTCTCATTATTGATTGCGATCTGTCTTGTTCTATAAAAGTGGATTAGACTCTTATAGGTAGAGTTAGTTTCATCCCCATGAGAATAACTATGCCACTCATGAGATAGAGTTTGTATAAGTACTATTTTTCAAATGTTTTGGTGATATTACACCATTGGTGAGAACTTTTGGTATTCACTAACCATAAGAGTTTGAGGTATATCTTCAATAGTAAGATTCAAAACATCATTAGTGGAGGTTTATGGAGTTCTATAGGATTAAAATTTTGATATCTCTTATAAACCAAAAAAGGGGAATGTATTCATTGATTCTCTAATCTATATGGCATGGGGATATGTGGTTTGTGAGTCTAATGATTCCCGGTATGGGACGAAATATATTGTAGTGGTTCATATAAATGTGGAGTATGTAAATGGAATATGTTTTCTCTGTTAGATTATGGTGGAATCATCTATGATGTGTTAGGCATAGGAGTCTCAGTGGGGATACTTAGAGGTGATACTGATATGGGACCATGTTGGTCATGGTGATTATACATAGGGGTGGACTAAGGATGATTAAAATCAGATGTCATTTTAGGTATGAATGGTTGTTCCATTGGCTATGTATAAGGGAGTTTTCCATGAGTTTCATAACCCAACCATAGTTTCACATTCAAGTGTATCCATGATGTATCATAATTTTAAGAGGTAGTTTTTGTGGCTTAGAACTAAGTGGTTTTCAGTGAGTAAAGTACCATGTTCATGGAGGTCTATTAAAACCACTAGATTAGATTGAGTGGATGTGGGAGTACATATCGATGAATTTCATCATTGGGTTTCTTTGGGAATAGAGAAGTTATTATTATTTTTGGGTAATCATGGACTGGATAATGAAGCCATCCCATTTTCTAGTGATCAAGGAGTCGAGTATTATGGATTCTCTAGAAAGGTAGTGTGTTCCAGAGTTTGTGAAACTCCATGGGATACCAAAGACCATTGTGTTTGTTTGGGATGGTGATCTTTTCTCACAAGTATTGTGGGGAATGCAACATGATTTTGGATCTTAGTTTTCCCTTAGAACTGATTTCCATCAATAGATATATGGGAATACAAATAATACCATCCATAATCTAAAGGAAATGTTTTGGCCTCATATATTGGACATTGGGAGATCATGGGTGAACTGTTTACTATTTATTGAGATTTATCACAACAAAAATATATAAGTAATTCATTGGTATATATTTATTCATGTTATTTTATAAGAATATGTGTCATTATCCATTATGTTGGACTAATGTTTCATAGTCATAATGCCTTGCTCTCAACGTGGTGTAAATCACAACAGTGAAGATTCTGGTGATCTGAGAGTGGATAAAGGTAACAAAGGATCACCTGAAGGAATATGAAAATTTTAGGGGTAGTATACAAGAGTTTTAGGTCAAATACTATGTTTTATTTAAGGTTTATCCACACTTGGGTAGCTTAGGATTAACTAATTGGTTAATATTTCCCCTAGGTTTTCTTGGCCAATCAAATTGTTAGAGCTTGTTAGTAAGGTGGATTATTGATTAGCACTACCACCATAGCTTGACAAATCTCATGACATATTACATGTGTCCTAACCAAGTCATTATCTTATTGATGACTCTCTCCCTTGGTTAATGATGTCACCTATCTATGGGTTTTTCACCCCCTTGTTTGTGTGTTATTTTTATAGTGAGATCCTTCAAAAGTATCACATTGGTAATTGTCCAATATTTTTTCTCTTTCATTCATTGTTTTGTTTTGATTATTGAGGATAAGAGTTTTTTAAGAGGTATATAATTTGATGAAATTGATTCCTAAATCCCTTACATTATGATTTTAACTATATTAGGGGTCCTGAGGGGTGTTTCGGGCCTTATTAACCACCAAGAAAATCTATGTTTTTTCTCATAGTCTATATATTCCTTTATAATATCAATAGTTGTTTACATAACATATTATTTTTTATCATGTAATATATATTAATATAAACAGTCAATAGTTTATTCCCATGGTGAATTAATTTTTCACATGTTTGATCCATTCTATCACATTGTTGATAGTTTTTTCTCATGGTTAAAATTTTTTCTCATGGTCAATCAATTGATCTCATGTTTGATTAATTATTTATTATGGTTGATAAGTTATTCTCAAATTTTATTTTTTCCTTTTCACATTATATATATTTGTTTGAATGGTCTATAGTTTTCCTAATATTCGATCAATTTCCTCTCACAATTAATATATCACTTCAAATGATTAATAATTTCTTCTCAAGGTAGGTCATTTGTTGTCATAGTCAATAAATTCCATCAAATGGTTGATAGTTTGTTCACATGTTTTTCTAGTTATTATCAATGTTATATTTTTCGTTCACAAGGGTGAGATTTTTCTCAAACATTCAATAGAAATTATATTGATCGATTAGTATAATATCATGTTTCATTCAATCCTTCATACGGTGTATAGATTTTTTTCATGATTGATCCCTTATCATTATAGATACTTTATCATGGTTTATCACTTCACTATTAATCAAATATTTCTAAAATTCCTATTTTTTAAATACTAATATTTTTCCAGAGTGACATAAAAATTAATTTTAAAATAAAATGTGTTATTTAAATATCAAATAATACTTTTCAAATTTTGTTTTATGGGTATTATATCCAAAATATGAATTCCATAAAACATAATTTTTTAAATGTGTCACTATGTTTGATTTAAATGAAACCAAATTCAAGATACACACAAAAGAATGTTGACTACCTTAGCATCTTAAGGTTCTTCGGGAAAATGAATGTAACATTTAGAAGTATTGAACATTCTATATTAGATTATATTCTTATTTCTTTTGAGTCTCGATGAACTAAAACATTCTACCTGAACCTTGAATTTTTTTTACCCTAATACTTCTTATTTGTGATTTAAATCATATTCAATTTCTTATCCCACTCTCATATTTATATTATATTTTTCTGTGTTTCAGTTATGAGATTGTATATCCTTCGTATTCCTCATTTATCTAAAAGTTTTGTATGATTGATCAATCCATTGCCTTTGTGATATCTAACTAGTGATATCATCTAACTTAACACTATTTTTGGGGCAATTTATTTGGTAATTTATTTTCTAGGCAGGGGATCCATGATCACATTTCTATTTTGAATTTTTATTATTAGAATTTTTTTATTGGGTGGTGCATATAAATTATCAAATGAAGATAATGAAATATATTATTTTGAATTGAAAATGAAGATGATTAATTACATGTGCTTATCTGTTTCATTACTATTGTCGATTAATTTATCTAGAAATAAATAACCTTTTGTTGAGTGCATTTTGAAGGTATTTGGAATTACAAACCATGTCGTGGAATAATAACCCATTCATTATTGGATTTATATCACCTATAAAAGTATTATTACATATATTTGGATAAATTTTTTTTACCCATTTGAATATAGAAATGTGTGAAAATACCAATGAAAATGAAGATAATTTTTGTAGAATTAACCAATAAATGGATTGTCGTAAAATATATGGTTTTAAAATATTTTATTATATTCTACTAGAATGTTTATTATTTGGATTGTGGTTGTTTGAAATTTTTGGGGTTATTATGATGTTTGAGTGGCTATTTTAGATGAAGGATGTGTTGTAGGTAGTGGAAGTGTAGTGGTGGATGTGATGGGTTTATGTGTGATTCCTTATTATAGAATCCTGGTAGTAGTAGAGTAAAATTGATAATGGTGGAATTTAATAATTAGGGTTGGAAATTTCTGTGTGGTAAATGAGTTAATTGGTATAAAAAAATTAATATCATTGAATTAAATTGTAATTAAATGCAAATGTTAGCTAAAATTTTCTATCATGAAATATGAAGTTTACTAGCCTAATTAATTAATATTGGCTGGTAATGAAATAATATAGAATTGTGTTGAATCTATAATGGAAATAAATGAAATCGTGGGCTATGTGAATTTTTTCTATGGATTTGTTACCCCTTATTAGTGACATCATGTTATAACATTATAATGATGATTGATGATATAGATAGGTGATGTTTTATTGATGTGAAACCTTTATATTGATCTTGTGTTATGTCTATATATACATAAACTTTAGTTTTTCATGTCAATTATATACACACTCTACCCTCATAAACTATCATGTTCTGGAATCTAGATGTTATGGGTTGGGGTTCTTTCCCAAGCATATAGATAGTTAAGAATGGGTGGATAATTTACCATTCTTCCCCACCCTTCCGTTGACATTACATCACAGTTAATGGAAGATCCTAGTCATTTATGATCACATAGTTGGTTGTGATACCTTTTGGTGACATGATATGTTATTTATTGGGGATTATTTGTGGTAATAGGGGGGATGTAGGTTTTTATCCTTCATCTTTAGGATACCTACTTCCCTCGTTGTGATCTTGTGGTTATATGTGTGATTTAATAGAAGTGGCACAAGAGCATTACATGATGAAATTAATGATGGCATGAGATGATGAACCCAATGGGAGGATATGGTTGGTAGGGTTGGGACCCTATCTACATTTGATATTTCTTGTTATGTGATGATGTGATGACATGGAAGGGATGAGAGAACATAATTTTAAGATTTTGTAAATTAGAGTGAAAACATGGTTGGGGTAGTGAATGTTGGATACCTTTATTGATTTTATACTATTATTATCTTACTACTTTTTTGTGTTTTTTTGAGTGTTTTATTTTGATGATGTGATGGACAGATGATCTGCCATCGTGCTTTTTGGTTATACTATTTTTAACTGGTTTATTAGTATTATCTTTCATATTATCATGGGGAACCTTAGATATGATCCTACAGAGTATAAATTTTATTCCAACCCTTGAAATATAAACTATTATTTAGGGATCAATGAGGGATATAGAGATTGATCTATGAATTCCTAGAAACAATATTAGAGCTATTTTAGAGTCATTATCCTTTTATTTTTTTTATATTTGGATACTTTATTTTTATTTGTTTAAATAAACCTGTGGAAGGATTTTGTTTCTTTATACTAAATGATATAGTTGTTTGGTGGTTGTTTGTATCCTCTATCAATCATTGTCTCATATTAAAGGAAATTTCATCCATTTGAGAGTTTTACATCCTCAGACCTAGTCACCAACCTAGGGCCTATTGGAGGTGGGCCATGGGGTCACTCCTTCCATTTACTATCAGTGTATGAGGGGTGACAATAGTGGAGGACCTGAAGGAAATGATAATGGAATCTCCCATTCATAAATTAATAATAATAAGAGCTAGTAACTTAAGGACTTGGATATAATGGAAATCAGAAAACAATCCCTAACCCAATCAACCTTTGATAATTTTCTTCCATATCTTTATTCATTGTGTTACATTTTTTAATAGAAAAAAACTAAATTTTTTTTTCTAATGTGAAAACTAATATTTGAGTACTGTTATCTAGATAGAACTATAGGTTCATTACTAATACTATATTTAACAAAGTATTTAATTTATTTTTCACACTCCTTGAATGGGTTTATATTAAAACATGGTGCCATTTTTTAGGAGTCAACTCCAATTTCTATATTTTAATTTAAGTGTTTTGGAGCTCTAACAATAAACATTGTCTTTTTGACGTAAAAAAAATACTTTGTTAATAAGACTTAGGAATTTAATCTTACTATACAAATTTGAGAATTTTTCATTGAAAATCATTTGTAAAGTGTCTATAGTAAATCTTGATAGTTATATAATGGAAACCAAACCAAATTAGACCATAAGGGGCCTATGTGAACCAAAATTTGTCAACTAAAACAATAAAATTTTCATTATTGTGTTAAAAAATTAATTTGAATTAAAAAATGGCTTTACAAAACTATCACCAAAATTTCATAGATTTGTAGGATGATATCCAAAATAAAAACATAATAGGGTTCATACATTTTTACTCCATATTGAATCCCTAAGGAGTGGATATAGAACAAGTTAGGTGGAGGTAATTTCCTATTTTCTCTCAATGAATAATCTAAAGAGTGGTTGTACAACCTATAAATAAGAGAATTTGATGACAATGGGGACATATAGAGATGTTTCCTTAAAAGATTATTCCATATCTCAAGATTCACATCCATCAGAAAGGTGATCTACACCACTGTGAAAGCATCATGAGAAACTCTTTATGAGTATTAAGAGTGGTTCAAGAATCTATATACTAGTTTAACACATCAATCCATCAAGGATCAAAACATTATTCACTTGTTTTAAGATTGATTTTTATGAAATTATATAAATCTTTTTTTTCATCAGATTACATTGAAAAATTACTAAAAAAAGTAAAAAATACTCATTAAAAAAATTTATATAACTCAAAATAGTTTAGAATAAGTTTTATAGGAATAAGTGTAATTTATAAGGTAAGATCTTATAGTTATTAACATTTTTTATAATATACACTTTAATAGCTAACAGAACATTTTAAAAAATGTTCTTAAAGTAAAAAAGTCAAAAAAAAAATTAAGATCATGTTCACCCCCTTATTATTTAAAAAATCATTTTGATGAATTATAGGGAATAGATAATTGTTCAATGTATTAACAACATAGGAAATATATATACAAAAATATTTGATAGAGAGTCAATTTCCATGATGAATTTGGATTCGGGATCAAATAAATCAGTCTAAAAGACCATACTAAAATCATTGCCAATAATATCCCCATACCAGTAGCAAACCCCACCATTCCTAAACCCTCTTATCTTTATAATAACGAGATAGAAATCATTACACCCAATCAATTACCCAAAACCTCTCATTCCTAGTATGTAAAACTATTCAGACAACCCTCCTCCATATCACAATAACTTATATACCAACGAAAAGGTCATGACGTTGAGGAGTTATAGAATGTAGTCAAGGAGATAAAGAATCAACTCAGTGGTATTGTAAAGATTTTGTACAAAACAATCCATGAAACCTACCCGCCCAACTAGTCCCGAATACAATAGTTACGTGTGTATAATTTCCATAATAAATTGTAATGAAATTAAACCAACAACATTACCTAAAATTGATAAAAATAAACCAAATAGTTAAAAGAATGAAGGTAAAAATTCATAGTAAATTCTTAATAACCAGCCTTGAGGAGATGATAATAAGTACTAATAAAATATTTAGGGTATGATAAGAAATAAGAGACCCTAATTTAAATGAAATAAAGAGAGAACAAATTAGTTCAACTTATATTCCCATTGACAAGGATTGAATCGAAAAAAAACTACAAGATAAATAATTTCAATGATAAATTTGATAAATATTATAATAATTGAGATTAATATTCCCCTTTTATAATCTCTCAAATAAACCACGAGAATTATATGTTTTTAAGGATATTTTTAACAAAAAGGGATGTTTCAAGGGAATGATAGGGACAACCTAGAAAGAAGTGTATCAGCTTTGTTCACATCAAAACTACCTAAAAATGTCATGATAAATGGAAATTTTTATCCCTTTAATAATTAGTTAACTGAAATTTTCAATTGATTTATATGATTTAGGTATTCTATTATTATTATGCCTCAATAATTTTCTACTTATTAGAAAATGGGTAAATTGGTTCCCACTAGAGTAGTGTAATAAATTGTAAATATATCAACAACTTTTACAATAAGAGTTTTGGAAGATGATTTAGTAAGATTTTAAATCATTGTTAGGTTTCATATGAATCTAATAATAAATTTTAGACATATTAGAATAAATTCTAAATTAAAATTCTGGTTCCCCCATTAATGTAAAATGAAATATGTGATAAATCTAAAATGAATAACTACCGTAAATTTGGAGTACCTTACACTGAAGAGCCACTGCGACCTTTTTTATCTTCATCTGATGAAGATTAACAATGTAAAAAACAAAATAATCTGAGATCCATGGTTTATACTAAGTTCAAATGAATCACATGTTAAACATATAGGATTTAAATTTATACTAGGATATTCTGGAACCTCAGTATGTAAAGGAAGAAGAAGATATGAAGCTTTATGTTCCTATGATTCACTTTCTGAATATATACACATTGTCCCATCATATGGTTTTAGGGACTATATTGAACCAGAGGATGATCATGGGTGGTGTTAACATTAATTCATGCATTTATAATACAATTATTAATTCCTCAAATAATTCATGAATCATATGAATGAATAAAATTAACTCTCATTTGTTTCATCTAATGAAATGGTTTTATAAATGATAACATAGATAAATAATAGAAAGTGTGTCCAACACACATAGAAAATTATAAAAAATTGTATGAAAATCAAAATATTAATGAAAACTAATATTCATATTATATATATATAATATTTTTATTTAGACATCTACTTATATATATCTCACAAATTAATATGTATATATATAACACTTTAGGGAGCATTTCCATTAATCTCATACCTACACTAAATATTAAATACCTTTTTCCAATTTCACCTTATATTGTATAATATACACTAACTTGTGAAATTATATCCAAAAATATGTTTTTATATCTTTAAACACTTTTGAAAATCTCTCATCAACTTTACCATACATTACATAATATTAAATACCTTATGAATACCCATACAAAAAAATTTGGATTGACTCTAAAAATTTATTATAGTATCTCTATGAGTTTAATTAAATACCCATTTGGAGTTGTGTCTCCAAAACATCACCTGTAAAGAGTGTGGAATACGAGTACACTCCTCCAATATTTTCTGAAAAAAGGTGAATTTGAAGGATCCATCCCCACCAAGGAATTTCAATAGGGAAAATGACCCTCCTTTGATGTCAGCAGATGTACTGACTCCCAGGAATGACAAAGAGTTGATAATTAATGATACTCTTCATAGATCGTATAGTGGCCCTACTACTCATGAGGTTGTCACTTCTGAGATTCTGAGTCCCACTCCTGCTTTGATGGAGAATGTTTTTACACAGCAGAATGACCAAAAAGAGCCTTCTTCCTCTACAAAAAGGGGGAGCATTTCTGATTAAAGGAAGAAAAGGGATGATTACTTCACTCTCGGAAATGGGGAGCCATTCCCCTCCAAGATGGGGGACATCCATGTTGAGGCTAAGGGAAGTGACATGGATATGACTAAAGCATCATATGGTGAGATTGTTCGAGGAGAAAAGAAGGGAGTCTCTGACAGTGAGGGTGTCATGACTGCTCCAGTTATAAGGAATCCAAGGAAAGACTACTCTGCAGTTCTAAAGACGGTGACCAATAGGTCATCTTCTAAGAAGGCTAAAGAGATGTTATCTATGGAGAAACTGGAGCAAAGGAAGGTAAATACCAAGCTTATCCAACAATATGAGCCTCAGTTAGAGTGGGAATCAGCTGATGCTGATGACATGACCATGTATGGGTGTTGTGATTATGACTATTATGACATGTAATATCACTCTCACTTCCTCTATCTTGTCTCTGCACTCTTCTTTTTATTAATTAATTTTGTGGTCCAAGCGTTCTTGGATATGATTTTTTTGGTAATAGAAATATCTAGATCTATATACATAAGAAAATAGAGGTCTCTAGAAAAGGGTCAATGCTACACAAGCTATAAAGTCATCTAGAGTAATCACTATCAAACACATGTATCAATATACATGCTTCCACTATTATACATCATATGAATATGTGAATTATAATATTTTACCTTTATAAAAGACATCGAGTGACCATAGGACACATACCATGTCAATACCATATAGCCAAATCCTATAATTTTGATTCTCTAAGTATAGAATAATCCGATTTATGAATACATCACATGTTATTCGACCTTATAAATAAGAAAATCATAAATACCTTATTAGAATGGATATATAATATCTAGGTGCAGACGTACAATCACATTGAATTTCTAAATCAAGGGCCCAATTGTCATACTCATCTCATAAGAGTAAAATCCCATATTTACAATGACCTAATATTGATGTATGTGGATATTACCTCACTTTTATGGAATACATAATACATTACAGAAATAGATTCCTGAAGACCGTATTTGTTTATTTAATTTGGAAACATGGAACACATTATTCTAATTTGGTGAATTATCTTCAATATATCCCATAAATATATTTCCTATCGTATTACTACCTAAATCATTTCTTTATATCCTAGGGAAAATAAACATAAGAAATGGCTATATCTGATGCTCAATAAGCGTAAAAAATGGAGATATCAATCATATCAATATAATAAGATATAACAACATAAAAATAATATTATAAAATCAAATCTTTCATATCAAAGATCATAATATTATGTCTTGGAACAAATCATTGATGTTCATCCAAGAACATATTCCCAGAGAGTATAACATAAGAAATAGAATTTTTGGCATACACATAAAAATAAAAAATTATTTTCATATTAGTCAAGGATAATTTATAATATAATCATAGTGGAAAAAGTATATTACAGAATTTATTTCACACCTAGTTCCATCCTTGTGTTATTGAAGCAGGTTTACTTCCCATTCCATCAATATTTTAATGAACCGAGATCATTTATTATTCAATTCATGTCTATATAACGAGACATAAATATTTACCCAATTAATTGTAGGAATATATGGGTCCCACCCATCACATAATTAAAACCATAAATATGTGTTATATAAGAACATAAATTGTTCATCTTATAATATCCAATGGAAAATGGGTTTGATAAACATCATTCAATCATACCATAACCCATGTAATGAAATGGGTTCCATAAATATCATAACATAGTAAAAATTTTAAAAAAATATAGTAATAATAGCGATATAACCCTTGAAAAATATCCCAATCAAAACATAAGTTACATTTGAGATATCACATGAAAATAATTCCTGAGAAAAATATTATTTCTTCTCTGAAAAAGTTTTCTTTTCATTAAATGTCGTGCAATTTTAAAAGAAAAACATTTATTTTAAAATAACCTTGTATGATTTTAATTAAAGCTTTAAGACATTAATGGGTCATGAGATTGTAAAAATACGTTAATTCCATATAAGATAAAAAATATTCTTTTAAAATGTTTTCTACAAAAGTCAAAAAGTACCTCTTTAGGAAAACTAAAAAAGTATCCTTTTAAACCGTTCAATAAAAATTAATACATAGGTAAAAAATGACATTGAAAAATTGAAAACGAATATGAAAAATAGTTTGGAAAAAATTAATAATCTTGGATATGGAATATAAATATTCCCTATTAAATACTTACATACAAACAATCTCGGATAGTAATGAGATTATGAAATTAACCCTTACCATAGGTATGATTTTCTTGGTACAAATCCCAAACTCCAGTATAATGGATTAATGAATGTTATTATCTTCTTAATGGACCATATTTACATTTATGATAAAACATATGGTCATATTATCATCCATTAGGCAATAATATTTCATTATTACTCATATTTCTGGTGTTAAATTCTTTTTTTTCTTACGATCGTTTTGTCATATAATTCACAGTTATGGCATATAGAATATAGTAATATAATTAAATTATTGATATTAAGGTAATATATATCATATTAAATATTTTTATATTTTTATATAATTATTAATGAATGGTGAATATGGTAAATGAATCGCATCATTTCATTGATATATTTGGCGGTACGTACACATGAGCGATGGTATCATCCCCTTAATGGTGAAATGGTTAGGAAGTGGAAGGTATATATTTTGTTTCATAATCAATATAATGTTATAATTATGATATATTTGTTATTTCTATAATTATACTCATCTAGATAAATTGGTGATTAAAATTAGATTACACTATGACATGGAGATGGTATGTCATATGTACGCACACGTGATAATTTAATTTTTCATAGGATGGATAAAATATGGAATTTGGTTATTTTGTAATAATAATAAAATCTCAAAGTATATTTTATACTTTAATTATTAATTTATAATAGTAAAAACACATGAATAGGAAATATAATAAGAAATAATTTTGAAAGATTCAGTGAAGGAGATTACTTCTTCTTTGGCGAGCTCCCTCTAGATATCCTCTTTGGGGCACTAGACATGGTCTTTCAGGAATTAAACCACAACTAGAATGTGAATAGGTAATTTTATGAGTTATATGGATAGATTATGTATGATAATAAATTCTAAATGTGATGTGAAGAAGTGGGGTAGGAGGTTCCCTTTTATAATTGAGGTGGGGGCAATCTGGAAAAATAAAAAAAATGTTAATTTATAATATATTCAATCTCAATCAACGTACCTCTAAAATTATATGGATTACAAAATAAGATGAAATAATTTTGTATTCTCATCAAACAATCTATTTTTTTTATAAGTGTTTATATTTTTTTAAACTTATCATTTTGATTAACCTTTAGTTAAACTATTTTAATTTCAACTAAAGTATCAACTTTTACAATATTAAAAGGTTGTTATTTTTCACTTATGTGATGTAAATTATACTATAAATGGAAAAATTAGAACATTTTAGACCATATTATAATTATTTTTTATTTCTAAAGATGTTTTAGGATTTTCAATTAATTTAATAAACCATTATTGGGATAAAATATCAATAGTTTCAGTTTTGACACTATTAATTTCTTTGATTCTAGAAATATGTAGATAACAACTTACCTTAAAAAAAAATTTATTATATCCCTAATAGGACTAGGTGATATATATATTTATCACAATAATTTTCTAAAATTATATTTATTTGAATATTTTTAATAACATTTATTTGATATTAAATAATTAATACATCATCGTTGTATACTCTGTTAAAATAGTTATTTATTTTCTATTAAATTACCATAAAAAAACATTTAGCTTTAAAATAAATATTTATAGACTAATTTATCTTCTGTATAACCCAATATTAAAAATGATATATTTATTGAAAATATGAGTACGACATCTTTATCTTCTCTTTAAATAAAATATAATAAATATTTTTCTCTCATTCAAGGGGCTTAAAAAGGTTAAAATTTCATCTGAATGATGCTTTTGGTCGAAAATAACTCATCCAATGAAATTAGGACATGTTTTACAGTATGTTGCTATTATTTATAACATTATTATTTACCCTTAATTATCTTATTTACCTTTTACCATGTTATTAAAATATTACAAAAGTTGCTAGTCATAATTCCCCCAAATAAAAGAAACATATTTATAGAATTTAGACCCTTGGGTTCCAAATATGGAATCCATTTTCAAAATTGAAAACATAAAAAAATTTATTAATGAATTTAAAATAAATAATATTGATGAGGTGATAAAAGGTGTTATTAATATCAAAACATTAAAAATATTGAAAACTTTTTATATCTAAACTTAATGTAAAATTTATGCTAATTATATAAACTATATTAAATGAAAAATAAATTAATTGAGTTGTACTTTAAAACTGATCAAAAATAAAATTTAACATTATAAATTATATCAATGAACAAAGTTGTTTTCAATTAAAATTCCGTATTTTTTACTATTTATCAAAACATGAATTATATCCGAAAAATACAAAAAAATCAATCAAAGTAAATTTATATTTTTATATTTAAAAGAAGAAGTTTATTTTTTTATATAAAAAATATGAAAGTTCCAAAATTTTGACTTAAAATGGGTTCTCTATTAAAAGGCGGTAAAATCACCCTTAAAAATGATTTTATGCACAAAATTGGGTTTGTTTTTATCTTACTCTTATAAAGTCTACTGGATGAATATCAAAAATATTTTATAAAATATATAAAATATATATTTCATTATTATCAATCACTAAATATAATTTATTTAATTTATTTAGATGAAATAACGTTAATATAATAATAAATTTTTTATTTTAATACATTCTTATATATTTTCATTTATAATTAGTTTTTAACTAGTGAATTAATCTCACTAACCATATATCTTCTTAAGTTAGGGAAAACTATTCATACATGCTAATTTAATAGATACGTTATTATCCCATTTAAATAATAATAAAATAAAGTTTAGTAGAAACTCAATATTTCTTATAATGCAAGCAATGTCAGTGTTGTATGCAACACAACACATTAATGAAATCAAAAGATTTTTTAAATATATTTCATAAAAATCTCAAGGTGTTACATTCTTCGCCCATTAAAATTGATTTCTCCATTGAAAATATTTTGGGTTATCAAAGGTTTAATACTTGAAATTTCATCTCTTAGAATGCCACATCATAAAAAAGAATTCTAAAACTTACTTTTAAAAGGGGATGTTAGAAACATAATGATTACTCATAACTGGGATTCCATATAAGAGAACATAGTTGGAAAGTGAAGATATGTACGTGGAAGAGAAATCGAACCATCCAGTTCGGATGGAGAGTCAATGAGAACATGGGAAGGAGAAATTTAACAATCACAAAGCCATAAATGCATAATGATCTAAGGGACAATTTGATTCATTGGAAAAGAAGGTACTAGGATAAAAAATTTTCTTTCAATATCATTTCCCTCGAGTTGAAGAATTTTTCATGAGAATAAATACTTACCTGATTAAGAATAGTATCATCCTTTTGTTGTGCCTTGATCAATTTCCAATTAATTTCCTATTCCATGAAATGAAGTTGAGTTTTTTTATTATGGAAGAATTAAAGTATCATAAGATCCATATAATGATAGGTTGTTCTATCTGTCTTAACATCACAACAAACAGGATAGCACATGTTATCCTAAATTCATAATTATTCATATGTAGAGATAATACTTTAATCTCAAAAACATAGAAAGAATTCATAAATGGTTAACTTTATGATCCTTCCAGAATTAAATAATTTTAAAAGTATTCAATTAAAACTCTAAATTCAACATATCATTAATCCCCCAAACTATATGATGTATATCTTAATTATCACACAAAAAACATGTAAAAATACTATCATTTATTCCCTAGAAACATTTGAATACCCTAAATTACCGTACATCCTTATTGAGAACATGAATTCATTAAAACATTAACCCAATAAACATTCCATAAATCATATAAATTCCATAATCTCAATCCATGACATCATAAACCACTTTTTCAGTATATCAGTCCAAAGGAAATTAGTACTATCAAACTTACCTTTATTTAATTATCCCAACATTATGAACATATTAAGGGTTATGCTTCCCTTAATCAATTATTTTACAAAAATATATCAACCACATTTCATGGTTACCATAACTATTTAACACATGCTTTCAAATACTCAAGGAAAAATATAGTGGATCAACCATTAGATATTTAATTATTTTCTAATATAATTACTTATACAATAATATTAACGAATTCCAATACATAAAAACTCAGTAATTACACCACTTCATTTTATACTATATATCGCCAATAGTGGTTGCATGATATTTACCTTCATTTTTTTCCTTATGAGGTTGTTAGCGTTGATATTCATCAATAAATCTTTGATTATGGAATAGGTCAACATAATGAACATTTTCCTTGTACTTGATACATTGAAGTGTGGGAGGAACATTCTATGTATCCTTTTATCTATTCACATCATTAGTTATCTTACTCCCATCAATTGAACATTCAATTTCTTGATGACCTTCCTTTCCAAAATTGAAACTTTTACATGTCCCCTTAAGATAGTCTCCACTATTATTATTTCCACACATTGAGAATAAATAAATAATCATCTATTTTAAACTATGGGTTTTTTAATTTCCATTAAACTATATATATTTTTCTTATAAAAACCATGAGACTGATATTTAACTCCAAATTAAATTTCTTCCATGATAGTAAAACAAAAATTATCTTCATAACTGCTAATTTATATTATGGATAACACTATTAGAAGACTTGGTTTTAAACCACTATAGAATTTATCAACCATACTTTCAGGTTGGATGATAATTTAATAAGATTACCTTGAAAGTATTATAAAATTTGATGTGTAGGTACAAATAGTATCATTTTACTATTTCTTATGCTCAAGGAACTCCATTTCTATATTCATATAGATAATTTGAGGACAATACTTACTAAAAAAATAAGTTATTGAACTTGTCCTAATCCATAGATCCAATTTCATCCTTTTGCCTCGTACTATTGATTATAGTCCACCATTGCTTCAATACACCTTTTAACTGATAAACAGACAAAATTATCTTCTCACATTCTGAACACTATTTAACAAATAATATATTTTCAATGGTACTAACCCATTGTTCAATAACAAGTGGATCAGAAGATCCACTAAAAGAAGTTGGAGGTTGCCTCATGAAGGACTCAACAGAATTTTGTTCCCTCTATTTTTGATTTGTCAGTCCATAATGATTCATAGCTTGAGAAATATGGGTGTGCATATCAATGATATTTTTCATTCCATATCCCATATCATTCAGTTTTTCAGGAGGACAATCATTGCATTGTCCATTTCAAATTCCATTAGCATGGTACACGTAGGTTCCAACCATTGATTAAAACTAGTATGAATAGAGTGAGAAACACTATTCATATTGTTAGATCCACATAATCAAGGTAAATTAAATTTAACATTTAAATCCAGGAAACCTCAGGTTTTATAATAGGTTACTCATGATCATTAGTAAAACACTAGGATTATAACTTAAACATAGACTTAACTTTAGGGTTTATACTATGGTTTTCTCATCCGAATCTACAAATCTTAATTAAATTGTTTCTCTTACACTAAATATAATGACCCAAGCCTAATATAAATTTATATTACATAACTTTTTAGAATAAATAATACATTAAAAAATAGATACCCAAATACTATAATAGTTTAGTTCCTTTGGAAACATGGTACAAATTATATTAATTTGGTTAATGATTGTTAACATCTCCTATAAATATATTCCCATTTAGTATTCCTCTCTAAAAGTTTTCTTTATATCATGGGGAAATGAAGCATAAGAAAGGGAAATATCAGATGATCAGTAAGGGTTAGAAAGGGAGATATTAACCATATACTAATAATAATATATAATAATATAAATATTACATTCGAAAATTAAATCTTGTATATGAAATATCATAATATCATGTTGAGGAATAAATCATAGATGGTCTTAAAAGTACATATTCCTAGAGGGAATAACATAGGACCTGGAATATGTGGAATGAATATTAGAATATAAAATTATTTCCATATAAGTCAAGGATAGTTTCCAATACTATTATAGTTGAAAAATTATATTACTAAACTGAGTTCGCTCCTGGTTCTAGCCCTGTGTTACTGAACTCGGTTTACTTCAATTTCCATCCCTGTATTACTGATCAAAGATCATTTCCCATTCCATTCCTATCTTTGTCATTATATATAAATATTTACCCAATTTATTGGAGGGAAATATATATCCCACCCATCACATAATAAAAACTACACATATGTGTGCCATAAGAACATAAATCATTCATCATATTAGAACCCATGAAAGAAAATGGGTTTTATAAACATCATTTAGTGATAACCAAACCCATGTAATGAACTTGGTTTCAAAAATATCATTACATAATAAAAATATACCAACCATATGAATAAATGGGATATGACCCATCAAAAATATCCTTATTAAAACAAAAATAACATTTGAGATATGACTTGAAAATAATTCTTGAGGAAAATATATTTTCTTCTTTGAAATTTTTTTTCTTTTCTTAAAATATTTTCCAATTTTTAAATAAAATGATTTAATCAAAAATAAAATTTTAATATTATAAAGTAATATTCAAGTCATTAAGGTTTCATAAAATCATACATATCTATTCACTTTGTATAATCTAAAAAAACATTCTTCTTATACTTTTGCTGGAATAGTCAAAAAGTACCTTGTTAGGAAACCAAAAAAAGATTCCTTTCAAACTGTTTAATAAAAATTTATAAATAGGTAAAAATTAATTTAAATTATTTTAGAAGAAAATAAAAAAATATTTTGGAAAACTTTTAATAACTATGGACGTGGATGATAAATATTCTCCAGTAAATACTTACATATAAAAAATCTCGGATAATAATGAGATTTTGAAATTAACCCTTGCCTATGGTATTATTTCTTTCGTACGTATATGATAATTTTGTATAAAGGATTAAAAAATGTTATTAACTTATTCCATGACAATATTAATTTTAATTATATCATATATGATCACATTGTTACCCATTTATTAATAATATATCATTATTACCCTTATTTCGGTTGTTAATCGCTTACTTTTATTATACATATTTTGTCGTATAAGTCTCAGTTATTCCATCTAGAATATAGTTTTTTACTTTAAATAATGATAATAAGGTAATATATATCATATTTAATAATTATATACATTTATATAATCATTATTTAATTGTTAATATGGAAAATTAGTCACATCTCCTCATAGATACAATAGTTAAAAAGTACACCAGAGCGATGGTTTCATTCCCTTAATGGTGAAATGGAAAAGAATTGGATGGTATATTTTTTTCAAGAATAAATATCATGTTATAATTATCAAATATAAATATATATTATTTTCATAATTTTACCTATCCGAAAAAAGTGGTGATGAAAAATTGATTACACTACAGCGTGGGGATGGTAGGTCATACCTACGCATGCATGGAACTTTCATTTTTCATAGGATAGATAAAATATGTAATATGGTTATTAAATAATCATAATAAATTCTCATAATATATGTGATACTATATTTATTACATAATAATAGGAACAACACATGAAGATGAATTAGAAGAAGAAATAATCATGAAACCGTCGGTAAATGATATTACCTCTTCTTCGATTAGCTCCATCTAGACCTCCTCTAAGGGAAACTAGAGTTGGTCTTTTGAGAGGACTAGAACCTCCAGAATGTGCCTGGAATCTTTTATAATATAAATGGGTAGGGGATGGTTGATCATGATGGATCAATGTAATGTGAATAATTGGGGAAGGATATTCCCTTTTATAATTGAGGTTGGGGCACTTTTTTGGAATTTCTACAAATATTAACTTATAATAAACTCTATCTCAATATACATACCTCCAAAAGTATACGGATTCTAATATAAGATGATAAAACGTTAAATATCATTAAAAAATACAATTTTTTTTTCATTTTTTAATATTTTTTTAAACTTTATGATTTTGATTAACCCTTGGTTAACATATTTAAATTTTAACAAAAGTAATAGATTTTTTAATATTAAAAGGTTTCAATTTTTACTTATATAATGTAAATTAGACCAAAAATGAAAAATATAGAACATTTTAGACCATATTATAATTATTTGGTATTTCTAATATGTTTTATGATATATAAATAATTGAATAAAACAATATTTTGATAAAATATTTACAGTGTAAATTCTGATACTATTCATTTCATGGATTTTTAAATATATCAAGATAAAAAAGTTAACTATGAAAAAAATTATTATATCTCTAAGAGGTAAAGGTCATATGAGAAATCTTATTGATCACACTAATTATCTCCAATTAAATTTATTTTAATATATTGTTATAACATTTATTTATTATAAAATAATTACTACATCATAATTGTATAATCCTGTAATGTAATTATTTATTAAATAATAAATTACCATGATAAATAAAAACATTATGGATTTAAAATGACTATTTATAGTCATATATGACTTCTATATAAACCTATATTGAAAATGAAATAGTTATTCAAAATATGAGTATGACATCTTTATCTTTTCGTCAAATAAAATATAATAAATATCTTTCACAATTCCAAGTTGCTTAAAATTATTAAAATTTCAACCCAAGGATGATTTTTGTTGAAACCCAACCATAAAATAAAATTTATAAAAGTTTTAGGGTATGTTTAAATTATTTATAATATTATTTTTATCCTTAATTACCTGAATTACCCTTCACCATGTTAATAAAAATTACAAAAGTTACTATTTGTAATTCCCAAAAATAAATGAAACCAATTTACATAATTTGTAACCACTCACTAAAAATATGGAATAAAGTTATTTAAATTTAAAATATATAACTTTTAGTTTTTGATATAAAATTAATCATGTTGATGAGGTGAAAAAATGGGTTATTAAATTTAAAACATACAAAAGATTGAACAGTTTTTATATTTAAAAACAAAATAAAATTGATGCCAATGATATATATTAGATTAAATGTTAAAATATTAATCTAATTATACTTTAAAATAAATAAAATATATTATTTAACATTACAAATTATATTGATGAAAAATTTGGTTTTGAATTAAAATTTAGTATTTCTTTAAAATTAATCAAAACATGGAATGCATCAGAAAAATAAAAAAATATGAAAAATCAAATTTTATATTATTATTTATAATAAAAGGTTTATTTTTTTTCATAAAAGAAATATAATAGTGTCAAAAAAAGTTATTCAAAATGGGTTCTCCATTAAAAGGTGGTAAAATTACAATTTAGAAAAAGTTGCTTTTATGCATAAAACTAAGGTTGTTCTAATATTATGAATATAAAATCGGTTGGATGGATATAAAAAAATATTTTATTGAATATATATCATATATATTTAATTAGTATAATTCAATAATTTTAATTTCATTAATTATTTAAGAAAAAATGACTTTGGGATAATAATAATTTATTTATTATAATCAAATGGTATATATTTTGTTTATAATTAATTTTTAACCAATGAATTATTCTTATAAACCATATATTTATAGTATGTTAGTTAATACAATTAATACCCAATAATTTAACAACTATGTTATTATCTTATTTAAATTATAATAAATTTTTGTTTCATTGAAACTTTGTGTTGCGTGTAACGCAAGCTAAGATGTTGTTTTTTGTAACACATGACATCAAAGAAATAAAACAATTTTTAAAGAATATTTCTCATAAAAGTAATAGGGTTTAATAATCTTGGTTAATCTCTAACCAATTAAATTATTAGCTATATACCGAACCACCCATGTATTATAAAATTCAATATGTAGACTTGAGTAAGTAGGGTATCAAAGTATGAAGGTTCTCATTCTATGTATCTCACCAAACTCAGATAGTGGTGACTTAAATATGATATGTGCATCATTATTATACCAAATTTATCTATATGAAACTTCATATGGTATAAATATTAAGTGATACAAAGTACATAAAGAAAAATATTTTTGTCTGGTTCCTCATGATCATATTATGTTTCTCTATACAAGAATCCTACTCATAATAACCATAACTTTTTGTCGCAACCTATAATACTCAATGATGAAACTTTTTTTGGGGTAAACTCAAAATCATACATCAAGAGTTACATTATCATTAAACATTACTAAATTTATAATGACATATACATTTATTTCTCTAATGTGAGTGAATGATAAATAAGATGTTTCCTTTAATTTTATACATTTTAATATCATTTTTCTCTTGATGAAAGTTTAGAAAACAAATAATAAACACCAGTTTATCAAATAATATATTATAAAAGTTCATATCAATCTTATTGTTTCCTCACTTTCATGGTTTTATAAATCCTTTACATCATATATAATTAATATCACATCTCTATGTGACAATCTTATGAAACCCTACCACTAAAATCTTTAGTGAGAGACATCTATAATGTAATTCATTTTGAATAATTGTGAACTTTTGGAATCATATTCACAACGATTCAAATTCATGAATAGATTCAAACTACTAATCTTTACAACATCAAATTTTATAATGTTAACTTCTATTATCTACATAGAACCCTTTATATGTTCATCATAATCATATTTTAAACCCTATTCCATAAAAAATATTCCTTGAAATAATTTAATAGATTGCATTATTGATTATTGGTCCTCCTAAACTATTTTAGGATATTATAAAAAATACATTTAATTAACATTATATTAAATTTCTATTTTTAATCTTTGACCTTCTGGAAGTCAAACCCTACTCAAAATGGCATCTGAAGCATTATATTCACTTCATAATATAATGTAATTATACACAAACAATTTTGTGTTAATAAATAACATTTATTTCATTTTATAAGGATTATAAAATAAATAAAATATTTGTTTTTATATCATATACAGTATTCTATGTCTTTTAAACATATTTATTTGTAAAGAAGACTTTATTTAAATATACCACTATTGGGTGGAGTGAACACATTTCCTCATATTTAGTCAAATATTTAGATAAACATTTTGTCATGGATTAAACAAATTTATCCCCATATCTACTTCACAAAACATGTTATTGAAATTATAAAATCATAAAACTTTTGTATTAAATTAATAATATAATAATTATACACAATATCTCTTTGAAATTGAGCGAATTCTCTTATCAAATAATTTAAATGAGACGAAGATACACTTATTTTTCATAGATCTATTTGAACTTGAAAAATACTTTACATTAAAATGCAAGATGTGTTAACTATTTACTCCATGAATATAAAATACAAGATTTATTGGTTATTCCTTTTATTTTGAAATCCTATATATTTATAGTACATTTAAAAATATACATTCAGTATCACATACCTTGAAAAATAAACAAAGTAATTTATATAACATTCATA
This sequence comes from Viscum album, assembly GCA_963277665.1. NCBI lineage: Eukaryota > Viridiplantae > Streptophyta > Magnoliopsida > Santalales > Viscaceae > Viscum > Viscum album. The sequence goes on from OY728130.1 coordinate 255,082,131, forward strand.
CCTGACATCTAAATTCCATGGAGTTTTTGAAAAACATTTTTTCATATATCTTGTATAATCTAGTAAAATTTAATTGTTATTATTACTTCCTAACAATCATACCTTTCAATGACCTTGATTGGATTCTTCAAGAAAAATGTTTGATCTTTTCATCCAAACTTTTTTTCTTTTGGTTTTATGTTTTTCTTACTTTTACTATCATTACAAAACTTTAAAACTTGGAATCATATTATTAGTTGGCATATATTCATAAATACATGATAATATCAGTTAAATATTCTTCTGAATTCAATAATACTATTAGAATGGTCTCATATATAACAATAGGATAAATTACCTAACCATAACAAGAAATTTTTATCCACCCTTAAAAACATTATATAAATACAAAAAACATAAATCATATTCATTTAGAAAAGCCACATCATTTCATTTAACCAGTTATTGTTTATATTATCTTCTCATTAGCTAAATGAGATATAATACACATATTATGATAAGTTTATCCAAGATTGGAATCCAAATTATAAAAATAAAAAATACATTTCTCCATTAATAAGAAAACATTTCAAACATAAATTATTTTTATCTTATGAGCTTTTTTATATTTAAAAAACATGTAAAACATACATTTGATATAATAAATCTATCAGAACAATAATTTTTGTATCCCATAATGTTTTAAAGAACCCTTTAGTCCAAAAAATTCATTAATATATTCAATCATATTGAATATTATTTATCACACTCAATCATATTCAATACCTGAGTGGAGACTAAAATTATACTTGAAATCTTAAATTAGTCACTCTATTTTTCCATAATAATATAAATTCACCTTTTTAACTATATTAACACCTTTTTATTAAGGATGAAAATTTTCTAGCACAATATAATTTTCCATTAAAACATATATTTAAACATAAACCTTACTTAAGAACATTTTATTATGTTTATAATCTTAAGAGTAACTTATATTAACCTTCTCCTTATAAGTATTACTCACAAATTATAGATTTATTATAATGATGATATTATCTACAACAAATTATTCTATGAGATAACTATCGTGTATTATTAACCATTTAATAAGGACATTTATTAAATGGACCCTCTCTAAAATGATGAAACAACTTTAAAATTCTTCATATTCATCAGTGATTCCAAACCATATTTTACTAATCATTGAATCCACTAGGGAATTCATTTCACCACATAATTATTTTTGTATGTAATAATTCAAATCATATAATATTTAGTTATTGGATAGATTAGTGAACAACCCTTTTTCCAATCCATCATATAGATAAAATAAATTATATTAATCTATTATTTTAATTGTTAGCTCTTAATAAAAATTGTAACCCATAGAAGACTAATAAAATAAAACCAAGGAAATCCAAGGGCACTATAATCTTCTATAAAACATCTCGATAATACAATCCATAGTCACTTATTACTTGCTTTCCTTAAATAATGTAATACTAGGGATCCCATTTTCTTATGAAACATCCATGTTGGATGGTGGATGTATTAACACATGTTTCTTTGTAAGGAATCACATTCATAATATTTTAAGGGTAATTTAATCTCACCATTTTATCTCATGTTATTGCATTTTATATATGTATTAATCTTGTTATTTAGTTTGGAATCACATTCCCTCCACCCAACTAATATGTTCAAACCATATTGATGTGTAACTCTTCACACAAACCACATGTTTGTATTACTTAGCAGAAAATAGAAGTCAATCATACTCATAAATATCTAAATTCATCATATGGATCAGGTATATGAACACTTAACATAAAGGTAAAGAATTATATGAGATTAAAAATCTATGTACGAGTAAGCCCAAAGAGATATATAGCTAACCCCAATCACCATCATAAAAAAGGAATAATCTTGTAGATGGGTAGGTATTCTAACCCCAAGTCCCTCTTCTTAGGAATAATTTACTCAAAAAATAATCTAATTCCTCATAACTCTAACATATAGTATACAAAAACAATATTCAACAAAACAAATCAACCTTATATCTTCAAATCGAAATTGAGTTCAAGGAGATAAAAAACTAAATTCATTATGGATTCAATCCTTGAATATAGTACAAGGCTCTATTAAAGAAAACAATTTACATTTTAAACAATAGAATACACAATATTCACATTTCTTAAAAAATACTATGCATGGAAATAGTAGGGAATATCCATTTAAATAATTCAAAATTCTAATATTTAAAAAAGTTGAATGAATTTATTAAAAAATCATAAATTAAATCTATTTATTAAACTTTTATAATTTTCATCTTTAACATTATGTACATTAAATTTATTTGAATATAAATATTTTATATTCATACTAATATGAACACTTTCATATTTATCATTATATGGAACTTATATTTACATATATGAAATTATATGAATTATAATGTATTTATAATTGAATTTCTATTATTTAAACATATTATATAATATAAATATCATATACTTATTTTTTATTTAAAACCCGATTATATCTATTTGTAAAAAACATTTTATGTGCTTTAAATAATATCCAAATAAAGCCTCATTTTAGTTTGAACAATTATAAAAAGTTAATTATGAATATTTAATTATTTAAATAAAAAAATTTTATATTTTATTCATATTTCATAATTTATAACCATTTATAAATTATTTATTATTATTTGTAAATAAACAATTTTGTTTCTATATTATACATATTTCTATACAAATTTTGAAAATGTAATAAAAATATTAACATTTAATATTTGGGAATAAAATTTTTCATAAAAAATTAATTAAAAACAAATTATTATTAGTTAATTTATAACCATTTTATATATTAGGTTATCCCAAAAAACCATTTATAAATATTCATAAACATTTTATAATCAATTTAAAACGTTTTAAATATTATCTTTTTTAACAATTTTTCTGTTTACCCTTTTGCAGGAACCCAATCCAACATGGTGGTAAGCATAGTCTAACATTATAAATACACTTTGTGTAAGGTTAATCAGATTTTTTATCTCACGGGTAATGGTAATTCACTCCTTACATTTATGTAGATTAAATGTAACATGTTGCACAAGGGTACAAAAGATTCTTCCTTTACAAGAATGATCCAGGTAAGGGCGCATATCAATCTACCTTTAAATATCCTTCTAACATTGATATGTAATGGTACTGACATCAAATATTCTTCTCATAAATAGTAATAAATGTTATATATCCATTTAAATATGGTGTTAACTTAACCTAAAATCCTTCATTTAAAGGTAAGCCATAGGTTTCCATTACATATACTTAAAAAACCCATCGCTATGTTTATGTATCCTATCACATAATGGTAAGTAGAACATTACCTTTATGTAACCCTTTTAAAAATTAAATTACCTTTATGAATAAACAATTTACCTTTACATGAGATTTTGTAACCATGTACAATCTTTAAATGTATGGGTAAGTTATGTCATGCCCTTACATAACACCTTTAAGCAAACCATTTTCATGAGGATTACAATATAGACGACCTCTACAAGAACCATTCACGTAATGGTAATCCTTGTGTATCCTTAATTTCATAGTGGTAATTCTAAGGGACCCATACACGGACTGATCTATTTATGTGTAAGATAGATGACCCTTATACAGACCACTCAGTGTAAGGATATATCCTCGGTTACCTTTACATTGCCCAGCTATGTGAGGGTAAAATAGATCATCCATTTTTTTTAAAACCTAAAATCACCACTCTTTTCTTGGTTTTTTCTTTATTACAATGTACAATTTCATAAATCATAATCCTGAGCTCACTATGATATAAATATATGTTTTTTAGGAATCACATAATAATTGTTAGACATAAAAAAGTAATTATAACCCAAAACTAAGGATCTACCATGCAAGATAAATGAAACCTATGATGATACTAAAATGATGAATTGAATTAAATATGTCGCACCGTACACCAAAGAGCAATTGCATTGTTTTTTATCTTTATCTGATGAGATTTATGAATTTCACAAAAGGGAAAAAATGAAATCATCCCACCTTTTTGGTGTATCCATCAATCAAATGAATCAAATATTATACATGAATGATTCTAATTTATCCAATGATTTGATATTATCTTAGCATGAAAATAAATAATAATAAAGATAGATTTGGGTTTGTAGGAGTCATTGGTTGAATATCAATACATAATTCCACAACAGGGTAGTAGGGTTTATATAGAACCTGAGTATTATCCTAGGTGGTTTCCACATTAATTCAAATGTATATAATGCATGAATTAATTACTAGTCTAATTTATAAATATTATTCATCAATATAATTAGATCATATTCATTCCATCATATGAAATAGTTTCTTAAATGATAAATTCAATGGAGAATTGACAGGGTGTCAAATACACATAGAATAATATACCCAATGGCATGAAAATCATAAAAATAATGAAAACTGATATATATGTTATATATATAAATTATATATACATAAACATAAACTTATTTATATATCAAATTTAAAAATATATTAATCTTTAGGTCATATTTAAATTAAACTTATCATCCCATCATACTTCTATATACTCACATGGAGAAAGATAAACCCTTAACGCACTCACTGTAACACCTCGAGATGTTGTAATATTTTTTCTATACATTTATAACATGTTCTATATATTTTTTCACATACAACACAAAAATTAAATGATCCATAACATATTAGATGAATATTATTAATAAAATTTATTGAAATGCATATAAAATTTGACTAAGAAAACTTAATGTTTTAAAATGGAATTTTTCAATAAAATAATATTTTATTTATATATCATATTTTCAATTAAAAGATAAATTTATAAATTTTAGAATTTAACTTTTTTAAATAAACATTATTTTTTAATTCATCGGGTCAAAATTAGATTAGTTTATGTTTTTAATATTTTTTTATAATGTAATTTATTTTCAGGAGAATAGTGAAAAAATAATGATATTGCTAATACCGTCACTTTTATGTATTAAAATTTTTTGAAAATAATTTTCATATAAAAGAAATATTTAAAAGTAAAATAAATAATTTAAAAATATTGTGTTAAATATTTCTAAACCAAGATTAACATTTTAGGAAACATAAGTATAATGTTTCTCTAAAAAACATTCTTTATTCACTTATAATAAAAATTACTTTTTATCACTTATAGAAATTAAATCTCAAAAACTAGATTTCATATTTTATATCAATATGTTCATATTATTTAATAATGGAAATATCATTTTTATGAATAAAAATTTTATTACTAATAAAAAGGTTAATGATCTTGATAATGGGGAATGGGTTTTTAAAAAAAATTATTAATGTTCTGTAATCTTTATCAAATAAATAAAATTTATTTTTTCATATTATAAATTTTATTTTATTTTTACCAATGAATAGAAATATATTATCATTAATTTAATTGGAAATAAATGTTATATAATATTATGAATACATAATGGTGAAAACAACATTTTTTACAAATATGTTTTTCTATATATTAAATATTGTTCGTGGTGGTTTTTGTTTTGGTAGTGATTGATGTTTGGTCTCATGATGTTTTGGATCTATTCACTATTTTCTCCTTGATGATATAATATGTATTTGGTGATAGTTTCCTTAATTTTATGTGTTTTCTCATACTCTTCCCCTGCTTTAGAACTCCAACGGTCCCATCGATGTCAGATTTGTGTGTTGGTTTGGATGGTGTCTTGGGAGGTGGGTTAGAGTGATCAACGATGTTCTTGGAGGCCACAGTGATTGGTATGCTAATTTTTATTATTATTTATTTTTTACACAATGGATGATTTTATTTTTGATGGAATACGACTACCAATTCTTCATCTGGATATTACTGTGTCTTTATGGTGTTTTGTTGTTAGTTTCTTCATCTACTATGTTGCAGTCCGTGGGTAAGCTCTCACCGGTATGGACACCTCAATGGTCCCCAATAGTATCAAGTGATCTAGTGTTTGGACGTACATGAAAATATTAATATGGGATGATGATGATGACATTGTTTGTAGTGATGTGATGATGTAGGAAATGTAGAGTTTGATGCATTTGTCTAGTTACGACATCATCAATGGACAACTCACATGATGTGTAGGGATTTACATTGACATGAAATTTCAAATACATGCTTTCTGCTCTGTTTTTTTGCTTCTAGTTTTCGAATATTGAAGCCATCAATTTTCCTAATAGAATGTTTTTTTTTTCATTTTGAATTTGGAATCTCTAATAATTTTTCCAGCTAGAATGTGAAACTAGGACATTTTGAGGGTTCCCACTTTACCCGTAAGTGTGGTTTTATGAAAATAAATAAAAATGATTTGGAGGAGGTGGTATATATTAAATATTTTGATTTAATATTTAATTTTATCTTACATAGAAATTTAATTTGATTATATGGGCCTAAATTTAGGATCATCTCATTGAAACTTGGTAATATTAATTAACTTATATTTTTAGTAAGTCATAAATTACGTAGATAAAATTAGTTACTATTTGAAAAAACAATGGTAAAGTGTTAAAATATATTTATAAATGACTACAAAAAGGTTTCAAAAAGTATTGAAAATTATTATTAGTTAATTTATCAACCTTACCTAACAATAAATTCCATTTTCCTTCATTTTGAATCCATTTAACATTGAATAGTTTTGTCCCATTATTGAAAAATAATGGGTATTCACAAAAGATCTATTTTCTTCACTTATAAAAGGGGATCATTTCCTCCCATTAATTTTTCCATCATCCCTTATAAATTCCAATGAAACCATAAAAAATCACCCTATACTAAAATTTCCTTAAACTTTCTAAATCCCATAATCCCTAGATGTTACCCTAAGCCCTTCATTTCATGGAAACTTTTAAGGGAATGTTCAAAGTCCCAACATGAGCATTACTTAATCCTTATCCTTTTCTTCTTTATATACACCTTCAAAACCTATCATAACCATAGTAATATAATGGAATCATTTTCATTATTATATTGATATAACAGTCATTATTTATTCATTCTCATGTACTTATAAAAAACAAAAGAACATTGATTCTGTGTTTGCATTGACCATCGCCTCCATGATGCAACATCTTCCATTTCTAACCACCACCTCTCTTCACTGGTTATAAGGATTAAATTAATGAATAAATGGTACATATAATATATAATTATTATTATCAATAGACAAATTATAATACACCTTCATCCCCACTAATTTATTATAAAATGAAAATATTAACAGTTTGTTGTGCGGACAACCACCATTACAAAGTAACACATCTCATTATTCACATAGTATCATTGTAATTTATTTAAATATATTCCAATATGATTCCATAAAAAAAACACTTCCAAATAATTAAAATGGTAAATTAAATGGTTGGGGGTGGGGTGGGAAAATCCCATGCAGGATGGAGCCCGTATGGGCTTTAGATCACAAAAGCCTTCATTCTAAGCTGGTTGATTTATAAAACCTGTATAGCCCCGAAAAAACTGCGGGAAGGCCTACATGAAACCTATATTATTTATTATTATTATATATATATATTTAATATAATGATAATATTACAATATATATATTATAACATCTAATACACGATCTTGCACATGTGTGTTGTTGATGGATATCTCTTTTTTTATTACCAAATTCAACTTTTGGGTGAAATAGTAACCAATTACTTCCAATAATCTCTTTAAAAAAAATCTTAACAACAAAATATCAACCAAAAAGAAAATCAAAATTTAAAATCCAAACCAAACTGTTTGAAACCACACATCGGGAAGATGCATTACCAAAAAGGTAGGTCAAGTCCACCATCCCCACACATCAAAGTCATCGCCTCTCTTCATTCATGAAACAAAATAACAATATTCATGTTTCTAATTAAAATAAAAATATAACCCATGAATCATAAAACCACATCAGCACCAAGAACCATAAGAAACATAACAAACAAAACAACAGAAATCCAAAACACTTTCGAAGCTTTATGGGGGAAACAATACCACAACCATAGAATAGAATGAACACCTAAAAGATAGAATATGTAGTCTTGAAACTAGTTGGAAATATGAACTATGAATATTTATAAAAAAATAAACCTCTTGAAAGAATAATAGTATCATCAAAAATAATAAAAAACCATCCCTAAAACTCAGGGTCCATTTCTAGAAATGCAAACCTTTTTTTTGAAACCACCACCATGAGATTAGAGAAGAACCCCCAACATTAATGAATAGCAGGTGATAAAACACCATTGAGACCCATAGAATAGAATAAGGAAAAAATATTCATGATCTATGGATCTTTCACCTAGTACATGAAATGTTATAATATATTGATATATATATATATATATAATATATTAAAAATAAGAAAAAAATTAAAACAATGGTGAATTTGTGATACAAATATAAGAAAAATATGAGAAAATAAAAAACTGTTACAAACAATAAATCCCCACCTAAAATGGACTGTAGATATGGGGACCTTATTGGGGTCTCCACTTCATGGGTATAAGGGAGTTTTATTGGAATAAGAGACCTACTTTGAGGCTTAGTGGTGTGGATGGCCAAATAAAATTTAAATCTAGAGGGAGACAAGGATTTCTCATTAGTAGTCAACAATGATGATGTTGAGACTTAGTGGAAACATAGATAAATTCAGTAAACTGGTATTTTACATTAAATTTATAATTCACCAGGCTGCGTTTTGTCGAGGCAAGGAGAGATGGTTGGAGGAATTATATAAAAAGAAATTTAAATTCATCATTTAAAATATATAATGGATTTAGGGGTTAATTTTAATCATCACATTGAATGAAAGCTAACAACACATGATGCTGTTTAAATTTATTCTAGGTAGTCTCCTCCTTTCAGAATGATTTCATTCTCTATGATTCATTTTTTCATTAAAAAAAATTATTTCATTTTCTACCCTTTTACTATAATCCAACAATTTTATGTGTCTCCTTTATTTTTTTCTTTCATTTCACCCACCAAATTAATTCAAGGATACAATGAATATTTATTTAAATTAATTATGAAGTAAAAAATAATAGTTTGTTTAATATTTATTGTAAAAATATGAGTTTAGGGGCTAGCTTTCACCAATTATGGCTTACCTGCATGTACCTGTATCCGCACGAGATCAACTCTCATAGGCCCACACTACAAATAGTCAAACAAATTAGGCCTATCCCACCCTTATATTTCCCATATATATAATGTTTATTGGTTGTGGGAACATTTTTAATCATTATAAATAATATAATATTATATATAAATAATTAAATTATTACAAAATAGACTACTTTCATAACCATACTCATCCATTTGTAATGGTATGTTCATGTTTGAGTGGGCCTAACCAAAATCACGGATAATGCTATAAAAAATTATCTGGAATTACTATGAGGAAAAATTCTAATATTATTATAATTATGTAATAAAACATTTATTGTTTTATGTTTCAGAAAAGGTTATATTAATAATTAGAATTGTTATTAGAATATCATCATCAATCACTAAAATTACTGAAATTAGCTGACACTGATTCAACTTTTAGGAAACAAAACTCAACCAATGATGGAATGAGATTATATTTTTATAATTAAATTAAATTTATATATTATAATACATTAAATTATCATTGAATAAGGAACTTGGTATAAAATAATGGGTACCATAATCTAAAACCTAAAGAATACATGAAACCATTAAAGGTACCAACACTTAATGGTAAAGTTGAGCTATAATTATCTAATATATTTCCCCAAAATGGTTATAAGTGAAGTATATATAATAAAATATATCGAAATAATGATCCAAAAAGGTAATTAATATAGTTTTTTTTATATGTGGTTAGATTTAAATTTACTCAGAGTGAATTTATGATAGGGTTTCTAATCTCAATTTTCATCCCTTGAGATATATTTGTCATTATAGACCATGTTTTATTTGTAATGTCATATATACTTCCCCATTAATTTTTTTTATCTTTTTATTATCATTATTAATGGTATTTAATGTTTTATAAGAAATAATATCCATTAAATAGTGTTGATTCGAAAGTCTTTAATGTAGTAAGGTGTTCTTTGTATTAATTTTAATTCCTCGAAAAATAATTATTATTAATAAGTATGTTATATTTTATATTGTGTGGTTAATTCCAAATGAATTTATTTTTCCATATTCATGAAGATTTTGGGGTTTTATGATCCATATCATGTTGTTTATTTAAACGGGTTTGGATTCAAAAGATACAAAATAATAAGTTATTTTGTTAACTCATCAACCTTCATTGAGTTCTAATTTGTATTACTTAACTTCTTTTCAATATGAATGGTTTCTTATCCCTTGATATTTTATTTCATTGTAATTTATATTCATCTCTAGGGAAAATTAATATTTAATGTAACTCATAGCCACATCATTTAAAATATTGGTAAAACTAGTTTCTAAAATATTATCATATCGTTTCCCTCTTCGTATGAGAATTATTCTGTATAAATCTTCCATTCCATGTATTAAAATTGTTTTTCAAATAATTTTTACTCATAAATATTTTTAAATTAAATTTATTTCTTTTGAAATTAAAATTTTTAAATAAAATGAAATTATTTATTAAAAAAAGAACTGTGTTTTTAAGAAAGAATTATTCAGTGCTTTTATGTCCTCACAAAAAATGTTTTTGAAAAAATATTTCTTTTATAAATTTTAATTTATAATAACCTTTTTTACTTCAAAGGATAATTTTTAAAATGTAATATAAATCTTAAATTTTTTTCTAATGAAATGATTTTTATGGAGTTTTAAATAATTTAAAAAAGGGATATTTATTCTTTTTTTCGAATTGATTTATTGGAAAATCCTTTCACTTAAATTTTACTCTTTAATACAAAAACATCTAACTCAAATAGAGTTACGTTTTATGAATATCCTTCTAAATTCTTAATGAAAATCACATTTTCGGTGATTGAAATTTTGTAATCAAATAATCTACTTTTTATTTCATGTTATACGATACCATATGGAAATGTAAGGAAAATCATTTTCTTTTTTGGTATTTTCATGTTATGACATTAGATTGGTTTTTTATATAGAAAACATATTTATGGATTATAATTGTGAAATATTTTGGATGTAATAAATAGTTGATACATTTTGGTTATGATAAATCCCAAAGATGGTTTGGGTCCGATAAAGCCTTGAGATGGTTCAGGACTGATAAAATCATAAGTTAGTTTGGGTTTGATAAATCCCTAAAATAGTTTTCGACAATTAAATATCTCTAATATATTGGTTTAAGAATTATATCTCAAAAGATAATTATGCGTTCACATACTTGAATTTTTTTAAAACTAAATGGGTGGAAATAATTGGAGTTGTTCACAACTAAAAGGGTGGAAATACTTTGATTTGTTCATAATGTGTTCCTAATAATTTGTTTGTGCTATAATTTTATACATATTCTCATGACTGTGTAATTATCTCATGTGTCATGTTTGTTGAGTCATGTCTCCACACACCTTTTATCAATATATTTTGTTTTTTAATTACATATTACATTAATTATGTTTTATGATCTTTGTTTTTTTGGGTATGGTTTTCTTATGTACATTTATTATACTCAGTTAATCATATTATGTTTCCTTTTGATCATGGATTTCCTTCACTAATATTTGATCTTACTGGGAATTTTATTTCACCCCTTTCTCATGATTCCATTTTCAATTGTTAAAAATAAAATTAATATTTATGATGTGTCTAGAATAATATCTTGTGTTGTGAATTTTGTCATAGATTCTAAATACTTGTTATACATTAATTATTTTCTTATATAGTTATGTAAATTATCATTTGTTGAAAAATATATAGGTTCTATTAGTTACTATTTTTTTCTAATTTTTTTAAACTCCAAACCTAAAATATATTGGTAATGTATTATATGGAAGAATATTATGTAACACCATGTAATTAAGAGGATAATGTCTATGGGGAATCTAAGTTACTTTCATAAAAAGGTTTATACAACTTTAGAGGTTTAGAAGTTAGTTAAAAATAATTTAAGGGTTGATAAGTTAGGGTTGATCATAATCTCCAATGTATAGATAATTATTTATGTTAATTAATAAAATATTTAATATTTTAGGGGTTATAAAAATAGATCCTTAGTTAAAATACAAGGGATAGGTCTAAGAGATAAGTATATGTATAAAATAACATGATAATGTTTTTGGTAAAGTATATATTGTGTGGTTCTATTAGAAATTACATCCATATATAGATACAGAAAAGTGGATGTGGATGTGGTACAAATTCTCCTAGTGAAAATCAGCCTGAAAAGAACAATTTAGTTTCCAATAAATCATCAGTTTGGCTCATTATGAGGGCGCTTATAACAGCACACATAGCTATACACTTTTAGGGGTTTTCAAGGGAAAATAAATTTTTCTTTAGAACTCATTAAGAAGGGTTTATTATGTTAAGAAATTAGGTGGTGGAATATTAAATTACCCAACCTAAAGAATGATAGATTAAACTAGGAGTGATATTGGTTAAACTTAAAGTATAATAGTATAAAGTTTGGGTACCTTAGACATTTATAAGATGGAATATTCCAAATCAACATATTTCATTACTCTGATTCTATTTAGATACCATTGATCACTCATGAATAACTATTTTGTTTTTATTTGATGATAAAAAATAAGCAGTATCAAATTACATTATAATTAGGTGGTAGGTATTTAATTTCATTTATTATTTTTATTGATTAGATTGAATAAATATCTATAATCATGATAAAAAGGAGGCAATCTTGCTGGACTCTCCTATCTAACCTGGATTATTTAATTACAATAATTATTTGAAAATCTAGTTCAAGTGGTCCAACTAAATTTTCTAAAGTTCCACTCACTTTAAAATTACTATACAAAATATCCAACTCTCGTCCTACTATTTGATATTATTATGGGTCTTTCAAAGTTTTTATAGATATTTTAAACACATAAAATTCTCATATTACTCAATTTGGGAATGTCCACTACGGGATTTATTGATATTTCACAATGTCACAACCCAAATAAGGTATTAACAAAAATTATAAAGATATGTAAGAGGGTGATCACCAAGAACCATATATCTAACATATTTTAAAAATTAATGTATGTTTTACATATTTCTATAACCAAGTGTATTTTCAACCATTCCACTTTGATCATATATAATGGTTTTATAGAAAAGAAATTTAGAATGAAATTTCAAAACTGTATGTTCAAAATTAACTAATACATAAATCCATTTTTCATTTCTCGCACTCATTTAAACAAGTATTTCACTCGTGTTCTTGTTCATAATAATTTGGATAATTTTAAAACTTTATGATGCAATGTGTCAACTCATGGATGCAACCTGATGAACCACTGATCCAAAAAACTGACAAAAGAATTAGACTAATTGGCCATAATCGTTTTGAAAAGGAATGTATATAGAAACTCCTATGACTCATAAATATATATGGAATCATATTTGGAATAAATATTATATTTGATAAGGAACACTTAAAGTTTTAAAGGGTAAATTTACCCTAAAATAGTGTTTTCTTTATATATTATATTTTCTTTCAAAAGCTAAATACATAAATTTTTTAATTTTAATTTTTTAAAGTGAACATAACTTTTTAAATCATCATATAAATATTATATTTTGGAAAAAATTTCATATTATTTCAAATATAATTTCTTTTTATTTGAATATTAAAAGAATACCAATTTTGCGAACACCGTCACGTTAGTGACTTCAATGCTTTGAAACCATTTTCATATGAAACATTATAAATTAAAATAAATAATTTTAAAATACTATGTTTGACTTATAAAACACATGTTTAATGTTTTCAAATAATAAATTATATTTTACTCAAAAACTATTTTTATTCACTTATGTTTAAAAAGACTTTTCATCACTTATATAAATTAAATAAAAAATGGAATTAATATTTTTTATCAACATGATCATATTAATTAATAAGTTAAATTTTATTTTTGGGTATAATAGTATGATTACTAAGATTAATGTTAATGACCATGATGATGGTGAACGGGTTATTATCAAAGAATTGTTTTATTAATGTTTTGTGATATTTTTTTATAATGAAGTAAATTGATATATTTTGTATAATGAATTTTATAATATTTTTACACATATAAAAACATATATTATCAATTATTTAATTGGTATTAAATGTTATATAATATTAAGAATTCTTAATGGTGAAAACAATACTTTTTCTATAAAATAATGTTTCTATGTATTAAATATTTTAATTTATAAGTAAATATTATATTCTTTGTAAATTTAATTAAATTATATAGGGTATAAATTTAGGATAATTACACCAAAATTTTTTGTGATATGTTATCTTATATTTTCACTAAAATATAAATTACATATTTAAAAACTAGTTATCGAGATAAAAACAAAAAAGGACCATTATAACAACCTTATAGTAAATGTATAAAAACATGTTTAAAACATATTTAAAAATGAGTTGTGTAGGATTAATAAACCTTATCTCACAAAACACACTATTATTTCTCAATTTTGGATCAATTTACCCTTGAATAGTATTATTTTATTATTGATAAATAATTGGTATTCACAAAAGGTCACTTTTCATCACTTATAAAAGGGGTTAACTTAATCCCTTTTAATGATCCATTTACCTTTAAAATTTATTTTAAAAAATATCCAATTGTCCTCTCCTATAATTAAATATTACATTATAAGTCCCTTGGTTACTATAATTTATGCTAATCCCTACATTTCCATGAATACATTCAAGTGAATGTTCAAGGTCCCAATGTGAGTATTACTTAATCGTTAGCATTTTCTTAAATATATTTCCCTTAATAACCTATCATAAAAAATTGATATTACAAAATAATTTTAAATATTATAATTTAGTGATATTTTATTAATTAAAATACATTATTTACTCCTTCCAATCCACTTACAAAAATAAAATAATATCGATCATGTGTTTGTACGGATTGCCCCCTCCATGAGGTCGTGTCCTTCATTTTCACCACTTCCTCTATTCATGGATTATAATTTTTTAATTGAATAATAAATGTTATATATATTATATAATTATGATAAATGAGATAAAATTTATCATCCACCTTCATTCCCTCTTATTCAATGGGGAATGAAAATTTCAATCATGAATTGTATGGACTACCACCTCTATGGAGTATCATACCTCTTTTTTATCTAATTTCAATATTATTTATTAAATTTTATGAAAATATTATTTTAAACCAAAAAATATATTAATAATAGCATTATTAATATATAATAATTATATTATTACAAAGGAATCCACTTTCTTGAGCATATTCATCCATTAATTATAGTTTGTTCTTGTTTCGGTCTGCCTAACCACCTACTAGAAAAGTTCTATAAAATAGTAACATGGATGATTATAGGAAATGAAATACTTATATTTTTATAAATAAATAATAAAATAATTATTTTATTATGTTTAATTAAATTTTATAATATATATTTAACTTATTATTAAAATATCATATTCGGTCGCTAAAATTACCAAAATAAGTTGACATTGATTCTAATTTCAAGGAACATAACTAAAACATTTAAGCAATTAGATAAGATATTTATAAATAAAAATATGTAATCTATAGAAGTTACTTAAATTATATATTAATACAAAACTTGTTATCAAATTATGGGTATCGAAATCGACATCATACATCACATGTAAAACCATTAAAGTTATTAAAATTCTATGGTAATGATAATCTATCTTTTACTAATATATTTACCAGAAATGGTTATAAGTGAATGTAAATATATAAGAATAAGGCTATTAAATATTTAATTGATATAGTTATATTCATTTTACATGAGGTTAGAGTGCAATCAAAAAATCTAGAATCCAAGGTAAGGGTTTCTTGTCTCAATTCTAACCCCTTGAGACATATTTCATATTATATTAAATGTTTTATTTTAAATGGTGTATCTAATACCAATTTTATATCCTATATCATGATTCTATGATTATTCATCGCATTTAATTTTTTAATGAAAATCATTTCCTTTGAGGGGTTTTGATTCAGAAGTTTTTAAAGTCATAATGGGTTCTTTGTCTCAAATTCAATTCCCTGAGACATATTTATTATTATGAATCATAATGAATTTGATATTGTGTAATTTCTACATAATTAATCTATTTATCCATATTCATTAAACTCATGTGTTTTGAATATCTATATCAGGTTATTTCTTTAAAGTTTTAAATTCAAAAAATTCTAAATATGGAATTGTTTTTTTAACTCAACTCATTTTATTGAGTTATAATTCATCTTCTTGAATTTATTTCATACAAGATTGGTTTCTTTAAACATAATTTTGTTTCATGGTAATTTCAATTCTTATTTGGGAAAATTTTATTTTTAATGTGACTTGTAACCTCATATTTTACAAGTTTGGTAAGAGCATTTTCTAAAAAACTCTTTTATGGTTTATCTCACCATATGAAAATTTTTTATTGAGAAGCTTCCAATACATGTTTTAAAATGGTTTTAAAAATTATTTTAAAAAATTATTATTTTGAAAACAATTTAAATATTAATTTATAGTAAAATATTTTTCAAAAATAAAATTCTTTATTTTAAAAATGAAATCTTAATATTTTTGTTCCATTTTTATTGTTCTTATTTCTTCTTAAAAAAGGTTTTTAAAAATATATTTCTTATATAAAATTTAATTATTGAAAACTTTTTTTGTTTTATAGGTTAAAATTGTAATGGAAAAAAATTATGAAGTTATCAAGAATTTTGAAAAATAATATTTTTTATTGTCCTTCAATGTGATTTATCTTATAATCATTTGGATTATATTTTCCTATTTTACCCCAACATATCTAACTATTATAGAGTTATGTTTTATAAATATCCATCAAAACTCTTATATGAATAATTCAATTTGCGTAATTTTTTTATCTATCGATCAACTATTCATTTCATATGATGTGATACCATTTGGAAATGATATAAAATCCATTTCCTTCCTATGGGTTGTTAAAATTATTATATTGGAATAATTGTGTTTGTAAAACACATGTGTATGGATTTTAATCTTTAAATTATTTAGATATGATAAATACATAAGATGGTTTGGGTAAAAAAAATCCCTGAGATGGTTTGGGTATGAAAAACCCCTAATATAATTTGGGTCTGGTAACACCCTATGATAGTGTGGGTTTATTAATGACCAAATAAAGTTATTTTTATAAACCCCTATGATGATTTGGGTTAGTTAAATCCCTATTTGTTTTGGTTAAGGATTTATATCTATTTAGATAATTATACATGGACTTACGTGGATTTGATCAAATCTAAAAGGGTGTACATACTTGGTCTTTTCACAACGTAATGGGTGGTTATACTTGTATTTGTTGATCATGTGTTCCTAAACATACATTTATTACATTATTTTATACGTATTCTCATGAATTTGTTATTCACTCATGGATTATGTTTATTGACAAGTGTTTTCACATTCTTTTGGTTCATTTCTTATGTTATTTAATTACATAATCCATGAATCATGTTTTATGATCTATGTTTCGATGGGTAAGATTTTATTATGTGAATTTATTATATCCTAATACTCTTATAATATCCCCTGATGATCCATGGTTTTATCCTCACATGCTTACCTGTACTGAGAGTTTGATCTCACACCTTTATTATGTGTCTATTTCCCCATGTTATAAAGGAAACTAATACATATTTTGTGTCTAGATGAGTATTTTTTAGGGATAATTTTTTATGAGATTTTTAAGACTTTATATGGATTCATTAGTTTCTTATATAGTGGGGAAATTCTCATTAGTTTAAAAAGATATAGGTTTTTTAGTTTATTTTTTTTCTAATTATCAAAAAATATAATACTCAAATATCAGGATAATGTATTGTAATGAAATAAATATTTTAATGTCATGAAATTGAGGAGATAATTTCCATATAGAGTCATACTAACATATAATTTTGATTACTATGTTATTATATATATATCCAATGGAATCATCATTGTACATGATGGATCCCTCAAAATAGAGTTTTCAGATGACACATTACAATTCATAATTATTTCCTCCATTAGGTAAATTTCAATAGAATATTACCTTCTTATAATTTCCTAAATTAGATAAGATAAATCCATTGATGATCTAGGTATGTTAAATCAAATTTTATCCTTTGAGAGCCACTAAATTATTGATAATTCAACGGAATCTTAATCTATTGAGAAAGACAATTTTTTCTTGAATAGAGTAATAGAAAAATTAATAATATATTAATGTATTTGATTATTTATTTAATGATAAGGAAGATAATATTTCATAATGTTTTTAGGATAAATAGTCCTTAGAAGTGAGTAACCCCAATCTAATTTCATCCTTATAGATACCCTCAAAATTGGAATGAAAATAACTTCTTACTAATTCAAGGTTTCTGTACCAAATGCGAGGAGAAAAATTACCAATGAAAATTTATAATACATTTTGCAAAAAAAGAACACAAAGTTATTTATGTTTTTAGGAAAAATTTGGAACAAATAGGTTTATTTTATGTGATATTCTAGGTATTAGTCTCAAAATATTTATGCATGGGATTCGTCTTGGAGAAAATTTCAGTCCTATTTGGAATCCCTAAGGATTATGAATCCCACCATGATACATTTTTTAAGAAATAGATAAATATTTTTTAAATTCAAGGATCATATATCCTATCTCAACTAACAATGTTTTATCCTCACTATTTTAGATTAAAAAAAACTAGACTGACTATTACGAAAAATGAAAAAATGAGTTAATTCTTATTAAAACTAAAAATAACTAGAGAGTTATTATATATTATAGGAATATAAATCATTCCATTAATAATTACAATTTTCCCATTTCAATAATTGACTACATTTTGGAGATATTGGTAGTGAGAACTCACTATTTTTTCTTAGAAAACTTTTGTGTACCCATTTTCTTAGATGAACAAGTTAAGACAACCATTACATGCATAGTTAACAAAATTTAGTTTATTATAATTGCATTTGGACTATGTAATTTACTAATTACATTTATTGGATCCTGATAATGGTATTTTAGAAAACATTATAGAATTATTGATGGTATTTTGGACAATTTCATTATTTATTGGAAATTCTTGAAAACATTGCTTGAAAAATATGGAACTCTTTTTAAAAAAATCATTGAAATGATCGTGATTTTAATCTTTAAAAATTTTATTTAAAATAAAAAAGATTAATATTAATTAAGCATGTAATTTTACAAAAATAAATTGAATTATATAAGTCAAATATTTATTGGATAAATTCATTTCCTTATTCAACAAAATTGAAACATCTTATATCTTTTATAAGACATTTAGACATTTATGGGAGGTTCATTAAGGATTTTAGCAAGATTTATATTCCTATTTCATGGATACTTTTTTTAGATTGTGAATTTAATTTTGATTATGAGTCTATGTATTCTTTCGATGACATGATGAGAATTATTTCACATCACTTGTGATGAAACAAATAAATTGGGAACATGTCTTTCATGTAATTTGTGATACTTCCAAGAATACACTTAGACTTGCATTTTCCAGAATAATTGAAGAAAAACCAAAATTAATTTCCTATTTCTCAAGAACATTGTATGTTTCTAAACTCATCTACATAAAAATTATTTTTATAAGATGGATTTTTATAAGATAAATTCAAATATTATCTTATTAAAAGTAAAGTTATAATTTTTTCTAATGATGCATCCCTTAGATACTTAATAAATATAGATGTATAAAATACTAAGATTCTGAGATGGATGTTTCTACTTCAATAGTTAAATTTTTAGATCAAATAAAATAATAAAATTTACAACCAAGTGGATAATAACCTCATCAGGATTCCCAATATAGTAGAATTTTATATTCCAAAAAAGAGCTACTGAATGACAACATTCTAGGAGAAAAACATTATCTGGTTGAAGGATAAGTTCCCTGTTATACTATCATAGTAAATTATTTGGTAACTTATCAGGTCCCATATCACCTAAATCCCAAAAATAATCACATAAATAAATATAAACCCATATCTTACATTTGAAAGGACTTATACCTTTGGAAAATTTGTAATAAAAAAGG
Organism: Viscum album; assembly: GCA_963277665.1. Classification (NCBI taxonomy): domain Eukaryota; kingdom Viridiplantae; phylum Streptophyta; class Magnoliopsida; order Santalales; family Viscaceae; genus Viscum; species Viscum album. The sequence continues at coordinate 255,102,428 of OY728130.1, forward strand.
ATAAAAATATTTGTTTCTAAATGTGGTATTAAATTGTTTCTTTAATTTTATCAGGTTATATCTTGAAGAGGGAACTATAAACCTCAAAGAATATCCTTGAATGTTTTATAATATGGGATTTATTAGTATACCTTGTTGAATTATTGACACTAATTCTATAAAAAATGTAAAAAATAACAATTTACTAGAATCATATCAATTTGATTTAAAATACACCAAAATTTAATGTGGTTTTTTTAAAAAAATTATAGCCTTGGGAATATATTTTATGAGAAATTTTCCAAGACATGAAGTATATTACATCTTTTTTGCATTTTATCATATTTAAAAATGGGTGGAACACAAGGCTAACTAAATTGATGATGCTAATTTTGTTTGCGATTTTGTCAGAGCAAACATATTTTATAGTTTTCGGGTATTGAGATACATCATCAGTTTTCAAGGGATCTAATTTCTGAATAAAAATATGGATTCTTTGATGTGTAAGTATAGATCAATTCATAACACATAAATACCCTACCACCTATAAAAATGGCCATGATGAAGTGTCCAATATGGATATCTAATGAATTTTAATGAAAAATATTAAACCTAATAAAAATATTTGATACAAAGATTTGAAGAAAACATATATGATTATTAGAAAATTTAAAAACACAAATTTAAATGAGGTAATATTGGACAATTTATGGATAGACTTATCATTTACTAATGGAGTTAGAAGAAAAATCCTACTAGGTAGTGAGATAGATAAATATGGACCTGGATTAAGAAAGAGAAGTGGGAAGACTATAGTTTTTTGGAATAGAGGAAATAATGATATAGTTTTTTCAAAACTCAAAAATTTAAAAATAAATAATTAGAGTGGACCATGAAAAAATCATTCAAAAAAAATTTATACAGTGGACAATGGGTAATTATATAACTCAAAAATCAAAATAAGTTATTTTAAACACCATTCTATATGGGAGGGACAATTTAAAGTTTCTCATTTATATCCTTCTAGTTTTGTTGATGATTTGAATGTTGGAGACCAAAATAAATTCATTATTAATGGGCATAATTTAAATGAATTCCATGGAAGAACTACTGTTGTAGATCACACTCCTATAGCTTTTTTATTGATGATAACCATTAAGTTGTACCTCTTCATAACACTTCGATGATTTTTGTGATGTGATTTAAAATTTGTTTAATGATAAATATGTTTTTATTGATAAATATATTAGAATTAATTTATGAAAATAATTGGTGGTAAATTAACCATTATAAAATCAGATTTTCTATTTTTTTGGGTTTTCAAATTTTCCACCTATTTAGAAAAATTCTGTTTCTGTTTCTTTTTTACCATGTTTTTAAAACCCTATGATCTTAATTTGAATGTTCATGAAAAATTTAAATCTATGATAATTTTAAGTAACTAATTTTACCTATTTACTCACCCTATATGGATGTTTAAACAAAAGTGTTAGAAAACTATAAGTGAGAAATATTCAAGGAATGACCCATCATTTTTTAATCACATTCAATGACATATTGGATTATACATTAATCAGTTACCTGAGAAGCTTTTGATATTTTATTATATCTTCATATAATACCCTTTTCTAGAGATAAACAATAAAAAAATTTATTGCTAAAACCTTCAAAATAATCAACTCAAAAGATTGGAACATTGAGATCATTGTGCTATATATAATTGGTGAATTATTTTGATTATAAATCCTATTTTTAAATGAATTAATATTCTTAAATAACTATATATTTAATCATATTATCCATTATTATCCATTAAAACATTATTAGGAAGCTGAAATATAAAATAAAAACCCCTTTCTACCATTCTCTTGAAATATATGCATGATCCAAGTTGAATTCAAGTGTGGGGGATGGGAGAAAGTGAGCTGGAACATGCTATTTGGTAGAATCTGCTTGAGCTACATAAGTAAGTGCTGCACCATTTATATTTCTTCTGTGTGGGAAAAATAATATTGGGAATTATGTAAACAGGCCATGGATATCCTCCAATGTTGTTCATGAAAATCCATCACTATTTCAAGTTAAAATTAAACCACTTTTTCTCAGAAATCTGATTCTAAAAAATATCTAGATTTGAATCCAAGATGAAACAATTACCTTAAGGGTGAAATATTGAAGAAATATATCATTTATATTGAGGTACTAAAATAGTGGATTACCTAATAAATTATTGTTGATTTTGAAGTAAAACTAAAGTTTTATGGGAGATAAAATCTATTGTGAAAATATCGAAGTGTGTTAGGCTATTGAGAAGGTTATATTTAGAAATATTCGTGTATAAAATTGAAATAATGGCCTAAAAAGATCCAAATATTATTGTACATAAGTAAACTATCTCTTTAAACTAGTGTTTGTAAGAACTCGCACCTAATAAAAAATCATAACTTCTTCTCTACATTGAAGAGTATAAAACAATTCAACCTTATTGAAGGAAACATAGATTGTAGATACTATATGCTGGTAAAATTACAAAGGTTTGGACTATTTGTTAAAATTAGAATGGTAGGTAAAAAATAAAGCCTTTGGTGACCCTTTAAAAAACAAGAAATGATAATATCCTTTATAAAAATTAACACTTTAGTGTTGAGTGACATATTTTTAGGAAGGTTTTTGTATGTGTGTATGAGAGTATAAAAGAAGTGTAAATTAATTGAATTTACTTAATAAATAAAATGTAATTAATAAAACTAAGGAGACATAGTATGTTTGAGAATCATCATATTGGAAATGGGACTCATCTTGGATAGTGTTTGAATCTTTCTTCGGTATTATTTTTTAGGATCATTTTTTCGAGAGTCCAGGAATTAATTATGGGTAAATTAAAATGGTCTATAAATTCATGATATTTCATTGATATTAAATAAATTTTATTATCTCATTTTTATTTATAAATTATGTTCTAATGAGGTTTAGAATTAAAGTGTTAATACATTTGATTTTGTGAATATTAGTGAAAATGGCCAAATTAGGGATTTAACTTTTGTATTTTTTTGGAATAATACAAATGTATTTATACATATTATTATTTATCTTAATATTCAAAATTCCCAGTGAATTTAATGTGACATTAAATTTCATGGCTGATAATAAAAATATTAAAGGAAGTAATGATTCTTGGATATTTTTTATGGATTCATCCCATAAGAAATATTGAAAAATAAAAACAGTATTGAGATGGAAAACACCATTAGACCCTTCATAAGAATCATAAATGATTACATAACCATATTATAGACTCCATAAGAATAAATTTAGTGCTATATAAGCATCATCCAATATTCTACATAAGCATCATATAGCATATGTAGCCATGATTCTTCTCAGTTCCACATAAGCATAATCCAATACACTATAACCATTATTCCCAATGATTCATAAACATGGTTTTCACCTACATAAGCATCATATTAATAAGTGAAAACATATATCTGGGCACCATAAGTATTATAAAAGATGAAAACATGTCTTTATTGTGATGGGATAACCCTAAAAATGTTCCATACAGATATCTATAAAAATCATGCCTTTTTACAAATCTATGGAAGGATGATGTTATAAGGGAACTTCATAAGTATTATCTCCATTTAAATCAAAGGATTTAGGATGATATATTAGAATTTATGGAAAAAAATTATAGTTTGGTGAATATATTATGATATTAATGATATTAGGATCATGAATAAATAGATAAATATATGTATTTTTGGGTAGATAAGATCAAGACTAGGAAAGAAATCCTGGGAGGAAAAAAAATATCCAAAATTAAAAATCAAGTATATTCAATTTTTTTTCCATTGAATGAAAGATAATGAAACTAGAGTTCTTAAAAATGATAATGTAGAAGGTGGGAGAGGATAGAGAGTATTTTTTGGGATATTTTTTTTTCTGCTACTATTTGTTAATTTAGTTTTTATTTTATGCTTTTATTTAATTTTTACTGACATATTATTTACACCTCATATATTTCACCCTTTGATTGGATTCTTAAACCATTGATAGATCTAGGAAGGGAAGGTTTTTCTTTTTTATTGATTCAGTCTTTAAAAAGTAATGTATAAAATCTCTTCATTTTATTAAACTGGTTTTTGTATTCAGTATTGATTTTTAATATCAGATGTGTTTGTGTCTGATTAAATTATATTTATTATTTATTTCATTATTTGATGATCCATAATTCCCCTCCACTCATTTATAGTATACATATGACAGAACAAGAAATAAACGAGTTATTAATTACTTAAAGATTGTTGGATCAAGTTGAATTGGTAGTGGGAACTCTTGGTTTTAATAGAAATAATAAGTAATAATTGGGTATTTCCTGATATAGATAATGATGTCTTATAATTTTCAATTTTCACATAGGAATTAGTGTAAAACTAAGTAATGATATATGTTATGTTAAACCTTGAAAAATGAAATCAACTAAAGATGATAGTTGAAATGATTGTGGAACCTTTCATTCATTGGATAATTTGGATAATATCTAATAATTAAATGACTAAGATAGCATTATAATTATAAACCCGTCCTCGACTTGAGCACATTTTCATCATTTTAGTTTCAATATATTACTTCATTTCAATAATTTTTTTTATAACAAACAAATCCAAAAACAATTTCTAAGGAGACACCATATTTTTTGGTAGTCCTCTAGGGAGATAAACCTATGGTGAAAAATTACACAATATTTAACCTAAGACATAATTTGTTTTAAAGAACCCAGGATAGGGTTATTGTCAATGGAATCCTACTTAGACACCCTAGTTATGTGATTATAGGTTTCTGCATGCTACCTAACCCAAGTATTGGTAGGGGAGGTCCCTAAGGTGGGATGGTACCTGACATGGGTGTGGAAGGGGTAATTTGTCACGTTGAATATTATATATTTACCTATTTATGATATTAGTTCTAATATATCTATTTTGATTATGGTATTTGTTTCCTAATGAGATTCCATCTATATAGTCTCTATTAGATAATTAGGAGGGAAAAAATGTTGTTCCACTAAGGCATTCAATAGATTAGACCCCTGATGGAGGGGTGATCATGGGTAATATGTAGGGTCCCTAAGGCAGGAAGGATGGCCATAATGGGTAGAATGGATGGGGAAGTGGTTGTATGAATATATCAAGATGATAACAGTTTGGCGTATTTGATGTATTAATTAGGGAGATCAAGTAACTGAATTTTCAATTGCATATTAGATGCGAGAGTTCCGGTCATAGTATCCATCTTTTTTCTAGGGGGAGGGTGGACCACATTCATTAGAGTATTGGAGAGACTCTATTCATATGATATTTGAATAAATTGAGACACCCACATGGTAGAGGGTGAATTCTTCCATATATATTCTCAAAGGAATAATAAAACCTTAGTGGGAAATACAAGTATATGTGGGAAGGAACGAGGGAATGAAATGGCAGGAATTTGGGGCTATATTGTTCAATTAATTATTCTTTAAGACAGTAAGGGATTATTAATCCCATGAGTTCATGAATTTTTAGAAGGAAGAGAACATATTTATAGATTATGATGATGGGTTTTTTATCACCTATATTTTTCACCAATGAAAAAAGATACAAATTATATAATGAAAGATATCTCCATTATCGGGGGTGAGGGTTTATGTTTTTATAATGTATTTATAATTATTTTAACAAATGAATGGATCTAGTTCATATTACTTCATTGGTTTTTATGTAGAGATTTAAAAAATATTCTAGCGACACTAAGAACCTTAAAAATCATAGAATATAAGGAAAGTGAATTTTTCATAGTTCTATTGAAATGATCCCCATCCCCAACTTCTTCTTCAACTAGAGTAAATCTGGGATGTGAAAACATTGAAAATTTTCAAAACAATTGATTCAAACACTAAGATAACCTTATGAGCCTGATTTATAAAATAATAATTGGATTCAATAAAATATTAATAAAAAATCATTTAAAATTAGATCTAGTATAATCCAACTCCTTTTAATGTTATAACCTTTAAAGGATAAGACTATAAATGATATCTAAGATAATTTTCAAATTTTATCTATATTTTTAATATCATAGGAGTTTTTTAAGATCAATTGAGATGGAAGGTCTTCCCCTTCTCTATTTAAAGGTAAGCCATGGAATTTATATATAAAATCTATCATTGGGATGTTGCCACATGGGATGAGATGTAGAAGGAATTCCCTCAAAAATACTTCTCTTCCTCAAGGAGGAATTATATAATGAAAGTGATCTATGGTATCATTAAAGAATGTGGATATAATCTCTATGAATTTTTGGAAAGATTCAAGTGATAAAAACATACAACCCACATCACCCTTTCAAAGATCACCATTTCTAGATTTTATTCTTCCTAGGGATTATGGAATATGATGGGAATATACTAGATTCATCCACTATATGAGTATTAATCAATAATCACCTCACTAGAGTTAGAGAGATGATTAAGACGATCTCTAAAAATTCTGAAAAATTTGGAATAAGATTCACATTTATTTTAGTACATGAGGTAAATTTTTTAACTCCCCTCTACTTGAAAATGAAAGTTAAGAACTAACCTCTATTCTAAAAAATATATTTCTGAACAATGAATTAGAAAAATCATCTCATGCACCTCCAAAGTTATTCTAGCATTATATCTCTCAAGACCACTCCATAGATGGATCAACTCAAGTCCAAGGAATAGACACCTATCACAACATGTTCCAGAGATAGTTCCATTGACAACCAACAAATAACTATGGATGTAAAGAATGTTCTAATACTCATTTTAGATTTGATAACTAGAAATAGAAAATAGAACATTTTTAGAAAGGTTTTTAACCCATATATAACCTCCACCCTTCCAATGAGGGAGATATAACCCATCTATAAGGTACCAATAATTGTATAATCAAGATCCCACAATAAATGTGTTTTTGAAGCATCTTGTGGAATCTAAAATCACTCAATAGACTGCCCTTAACACTCATGAGGAAACAATAAAAGAGATACATAGATATATGAACCATATTATGAATACCATCAAATATTTAATAATCAATTATCAGGTAATATTTCAACTCAATTAGTACCTATCCCTGAGGGAAATTTTACTTTTATTACTATAAGGAGTTTTAAGGAACCGGGGAGTGGTGATGAATCATCATATCAAGAGGGAATAGGAAATGGGTATCCCATAATACCTAGTGAATTTTTCCATGAAAAATAAGTTTATGAACTAGTAGAAACACCCAATTAAATAAATAAAAAGGAAAATTCAAAATATGGGAGTCATATAAACCCCAACCACCCTTACCTACAAGGACTAAACCACCCAAAAAATTCATTAATAACACACTACAATAATGGGTTCTAGAAATATTCATGATACATTAGATCAATATCCATTTGATATAATTAATTTGAAAAAATATGAGGTAAAAAAATCACCTAAGACATTTCCCCTCGGAGAAGTAGATTGTGATACAATGAAAAGATATGATTTGGTAAAAATGTTTCTTCCTTTATTACCCCACAAATTCTAAATAAATTTCGAGGTCTAAGAACTTTCCCTATATCTTACACTATAGCTGTGCTTACATTTTCCAAAAAAAATTGTGTTTTCTAAAAATAAATAAATGAAATATATTATTCCTTTTATTATTCATTATATATCTGAGAACATGTTGGGACCACATTGTGTATAAATATTGTATTTTTTGTTAACATTTTTTGATAGTGGTCGAAATTAAGAAGGAGATGAAGAAGGAATAAAAAGTTAATGGTGATTGGATGAAGTGAGGTTGCTTGTAGAATTGTTATGGAATCATAGCATGGGACGTCATACTTGAGTAATTCTCTAGTAAGATCAAATCCGATGATTGTTGAACTGATCCTATGTTCAAATAACTTCTGTCAAAGGTGAAACATTGTTTACAATAATGAAGAATGGAGAAGTATCAGCCATACGAGGATGATTGAAGAAGAATGAGGATTTGAAGAAGACCATACAATTCTTTATTATTGCATGAAAACCATGAAAGATCTTACTTGAATAATATAATCATATGATTTTCATGATGTGTATAATTATGGTTGAATAAGAAGAGATAATGTGGAAGGGCTTGGAATTATGGGGTAGCCATGCATTTCACATTGTATCAAAATCAGATGATGCTTTATGAAATTTATTTCAAAAATATCATAATTTTAGAGAACATGTGATATAAGCCTTGTGTAGAAAAGGGGGATAAATGATGATGCCAGTCATATATAGTTTTGATTGGAAGGAATGGTGATTCTAGAAGATTTGGAAGTTTCAGTGATTCCCATTGAAAATATGATAATTATAATGGTGTTCGATCAAAGACTATATATCACGATATATACGGTTCATGATGAAATCAGTTTTTCTTTTAATATGCCATATTATAATGAACCATCATGGGTGTTCTTTATAATGAAGTATTGAAGGTGGAACCATTCTCTAGTGTTTGCCAAATTTTTGGGGTTGAAAATCAGAAAATGGAGAAACTTGTTTTTATTGAAGGGAGGTGTGAAAAAGATTTTAAGTGTGTGCGAAATATTGGTTTTTGTGTGCAATATTGAACGTGTTTTTGGAACTTGCATGCATGGCATGATTTGAGGTTGAAACTTCAAAAAATGGAAAATGCATGAAGTGCGAAATAGATTCTAAAAGGGCATGAAAGTTGAGGTTGGTGCAAAAGACACTTACGCGCCCAAAGAGACATCAAATGGGGTTTTACGCGACACATCAGGATCTTGCGCGACGTTTGGAAGGCTGAATGAAAGGTAAGATTCGAGGTCTATACTTCAAAAAATGGAAAAGTAAGGAAGTGCGTGAAAGATTCGAGAAGTGCACGATAGATGCGGTTAGCACGAAAGAGACTTATGCGCCCAATGTGACGTCAAATGGGGTTTTGCGTGATGTGTTAGGATCTTTCACAACACATTGGGGTTTTTTTGTGCAGGGGTTGATGAGGTATATAAATAAGAGGTGCCCCTCTCACATTTTATTTTCTCAACACTTAGAAGAAATTAGAGCTCTAAAGCGTTTAAGAAATATACTCAAAGGCAGTTGCGTGAAATATGTAAGATTTGTGCTCAGGAAAGGATAGTTACGCAGAAGAAGAGAGTTGTGGGAATGTTTGAAGTTGTGCGCAAGAGTTCTTCCATGAAAAAAGATGAATTTTGTGCAAATTCATTAATGTTGCGTGAAATATTCCCAAAAGAGGTGTGCAAATAATTGGACTCGCACAGGCCTTTGACAGGTTCATTACACTCTCAAAGCAGCATTGCAAATAAGAAAGAACAGTGAACCACTCGGAATCTCAAAGAGAAGTTGAACCGCACTCACACGATAGTGTTTATCACCCTTGGTGTGCTTTGCGAAGTGAAGAACAACTGGATTTTCCACTAAATACACATCTGCACAAAGGAAGAAGGTAGTATACCGACACACTCATGTGTTGGTATTGAGAATTGAAAAAAGAGATTAAGACACTGCAGAACCATTCCATAATATATTATGTTAAAGAAAAAAAGAGAAGAATAATAAGAACAGAGTATTCCTAATAGAAACTATTAGTTATTCAGGGCCGTCATATTATGATGATTCCAATTAAGCTGATATTCATTTCCTGAATAATCACATAGGTGCATGTGATTCTAGCCAAGAAAATAATGAGAATAGTTCAGTTGGTGTTGTAGTAGATAATAAGAGAAAGAAGGGAAGAAGAATTAAATTCCTAATACTTTGAAAGTAATCAGGTGAATAGCACTAAATAAGACTAAGAGAAAAACATAACTTTGGAAGAAGGAAGAAGACTATCTCCATGGGCAGTATAAAGAACTAGCTAGAGGCTACAAGTTGAACTAGGCTATCACCATTCCAGGGAAGAGGATTGTCTTCCACCCCCTTCAATATGTAGGGACTCACACAGGCTAGAGGATTGTTTTACTAGATACTCCACTGTAACATCATATCACATCATAGTGTAGAATCTAAGCATTGGTCATATATATGCATGGTAAGGACGTAGCTACTCTTATTGAGTGGAAAACATTGTAAAAATATCGTGTTTTTATTTTTACTTCTTTCTATGATTGCATGAAACAGGGAAAATAGAATGAGATTATAATGATCCTAATAGGTCAAGAAATACAGGGATAAAATGTTGAAATTGGGTTGAAAAGTTCCCAGCACTGATTGGATTCTCAACATTGAAGATATTCTATTTGAAGACTTGAGATTCTTTCCTAAGTCAACAATGAAGGGAAGTTTTGATAAAGAGTCAGTTATCTCTAAGCATAATTCTATATCTACCAAAACCATGGTGAACAGGAAAAACAAGGATAAGAGAAAGTTGAAGAAGAAGTCCCTCTTATCTAAAGAAGAGTAAGCATCTGTTTCTCTATATCTAGCTGAAATTGATGACACACGAGAATTGGAAATTAATGATAAGGTGGCTCATGTTTTCACTAAGAAGATGTAAAACCTTCCTACTTCAAATGATATGGAGGTATGTGTTAGTAAATTTTGAAATTATTCTCATGATGAAAATTATTGCACAAGTGTTGGTGATCAATCTAAAACATCTTAAGAAATATCAGTTGATAGATTAAGAATGATTATGCATGGTATTCCTGATGAAATTGAATCCCTTCTTTGTGGAGTATATCAATGCCTGCCTGAAAATACCACTCAGCTGGAAGAAGAAACTGATGTTTTGGAGAAATACTTACATGAAAAAATTATTGAATGTTTAAATCTCTCCATAAAGGTTGGAGCCTTTGAAGAAACAAAGAGGGGATATAAAGTAAGTTCATCAAAGTGGCTCAAATATATTGAATAAAATGAGGGTTACAACAAGACTCTGGAAGAGAAGATCCAGTTACTTGAAGATGAGCTAAAATGGAGCAATGAATTTAAGAAGTTATATTTGGATGAAGACTCTATGAAGATCATATAACTTGAATCTTTGTTACAAAACATTTTAAAGATGCATGAAAATGATGTTGAAGGATTGAAGAAGTCTTGTGAAGATATAATTACTATTATTGAAGACCAAATAGTCATCCTCAATATGAGATGTCTAGATTTGGAATCGCAGTTGAAAAATCTTAAAAAGACACATATTGAGACTCCACAAAACAAGGAAATTGTTTCTCTTAGTACTCAATGTTCACTGGAGGATTCTACTATCCAAAGACCTCCAACATGTGATAATAAGACCATGACTTCACTCATTAGTCCATCATAAGCATCTGAGAAATAAAAGGTATCATCCATACTAATTTGTACTAATGTTTCTAAAATTACTTCTACAAAAAATGCAGGTTGGAAGAAAAATTATAAACAAGTATGGTTGAAGAAAAGTTAGAAGAAACCTGCCACCATGCCTAGGGTGGATAGGTAGAAATTTTTTGAAGAGGATACCCCACATAAATCACAACATATAAAGAAGTAGATTCAGAACCCTTATAAAGAATATGGTAAGAAGGCAAAGTTTTTTTGTCAATGTTGGTGCTGTAATAGATTTGGGCATTGAGCACAAGAATGTTGCTACAGTCCCTTAAATATAAAATCATAGAGAAATTTCATCTCAGGGGGGAGAAATATTGAAAAGAAAAAGAAATTTCAACAAATCTATAAGAATCTGTATACTGAAAATATATTTTTAATGCTAGACAACATCAGTAATATTTCAAATGGGCATGGTCACAAGAATGGTGCATGCTTATTACAGAATTTATTCAAAGCTAATAAGAATAGAATACCACAGAAGCTGGTGAAGAATGGAGAAGCTGTCTTGGGATGTAATCAGAAGTTTGTTGGAAAATCAAATGCTCCCATGAAGATCACAAGGAGGAAAAATGAGAAATTATTGGATTATAAATCTAAGAAGTTGATGGGTAGTGCATCTAAAAGAACAATCAAGAAGGATAACACTATGAAGAATCCAAGTGGAAAGTACAAACATGCTTCCACAATTCCTAAAGACATATTGGTTATCTGGCCTATAAATTTATAAAGAATGAAAAAAACAGGAAGATTTATAGGAGAAGAATAGTACAAAAAGTAATAAGAAGATTCCACAAGATGATGAAAAAGTGAATAAGAGTTTGCAAACAAAAGGAAACTCTAATGTTCAGGAAGTTTTGTGTGTGAGGTGAAAACAGGATGGTCACACTGTTAAAAATTCCATTGAACTTATTCCATCCCAAGAAGAATTTATCAAAAGGATGAAAATTGCACCAGGAGATTCTAATTATTGGAAAGCTCTTGATGAATGAAGATTCACACAGAAAAAAATGGAAGAAGTATTGAGATCCAAACAACCATAGTTAGAATTGAATATTATATGTTCAAGTGTGATGAGTGGAGAAAATATAGCATCTTGGTTGAGAAAATCATCTCAGCCTTCCTGCTCACATTAAAGAAGTAAGAAGGATCCAACTTATTCCCGTAAATCTTTAGTTATTGTATTTTTTCTGATAATACATTTAATTGAAGGTGAATCAAGCTCTCAGGGGAAAACCTAAGAATTAGTGATTTCTATCAATGCATGATAGAAAAGCTGAAGAAGTTGTCATCAATGGAAGATTCATCAATTGATATTAAAATATTAATTTGATAAGGTATCACCATTGTTGAAGATGATGAGGATTTTTCCCTTTATATGGAGACAAATGAAGAATCTTCCAAAGTTATTATTTCAATCAATATCAACTTTAGCAGGTATCAAATTCAATTACTCTAGAAATTATATGAATAGAATGTCATTGGAAAAGGTATATAGTGTATTAATCTCTTATCCTTGGTTACTCAAAATAAATTTATTTTTACAAAGGGGGGGCGGGGCTAACTAGGTCAATCAGTGACAAAAGAAGAATAAAAGTTCCCCAATGCCACTTATCCTGCCAATTGCACTTGAATGTTTTTGATCCATTTTTTTAAGTGAGTTCGGGGATTTTAGGTTGATTATTTCCTATCACATTAAATATCTTTACCATAGAATGAATGTGTAAAACCCTTGAAGGTAAGTGTATGAGATCTCATTTCATGAGGTATCATGATCAATGAATAATGGAAAGCTTTGTTGTCTAAATCAAATACTATTGTTTTCTACAGTGAGAATTGATCAAGTAGACTTAGAGTGAAATGATTGAAGACACACTTCATATGTAAGGACTAAAACTCTCTCTACCATGAACTTTGTATTTCTTATCAATAAAGTTGAAAGAAAGTGAAATGAATGTTTGAAATGTAAGGGGGAGAGAAAGATGTAAAGGAGAGAGAAGATTTTCGTTTTGACATTGACACATTAATTTAAGGAGACATTAAGGTATTGAAAAAAAATACAAAGGGGGAGATTGTTTGGACCAAATTGTGTATGAAGATTGTATTTGTTGCCAAATGTTGTCAATACTGGCCATAATTAATAAGGATATGAACAAGGAATAAAAATTTAATGGTGATTAGAAGGAGTGAGGTTTATTTGAGAATTTTTATGGAATCATATCATTGGATTTCATACATGAGAAATTCTCTAAGAAGATCAAATAAGGTGATTGTTGAACTGATCCTAAGTTCAAAGAACTTGTGTCAAAGGTGACACATTGTTTACAACAATGAAGAATGGAGAAGTATCATCCATATGAGGATGATTGAAGAAGAATAAGGATTTGAAGAAGACCATACAATTATTCATGATTTCATTAAAACCACACAAAATCGTACTTGAATAATAGAATAATATGATTTTCATGATCTGTAGGATGATGGTTGAAGAAGATTAGAGAATGTGGAAGGTCTTAGCATTCTTAGGTAGCCATGTATTTCAAATTGTATCAAAATTAGACGATGCTTTGCTGAAATGTATTTCAAAAATATCATAAGTTAGGAGAACTTGTGATGCAATCCTTTTGTAGAATAGGGGGATAAATGATGATGTTAGGCATATACAGTTTTGTTTGGAAGGAATGATGCTGCTGTAAGATTGGGAAGTTTCAGTGCTTCTCATTGAAAATATGAAAATGCTAACGGTATTCGATCAAAGACTATATATAACAATATATATGGTTCATGATTAAAGCAGTTGTTTTTTTAATATGCCAGATGATATTGAAGCACCATTGGTTTTCTTTCCAAATCAATATTGAATGTGGCGACATTCTCCAGTGTTTTCCAAATTTTTGGGCCTGAAAATAAGAAAATGGAGAAATGTGTTTTTGGTGAATGAAGGTGTGCGAATGATTTGAAGGGTGCATGAAATCTTGGTTTTTCATGAAATATTGAAGGTGTTTTTGGAACATGCGTTCAAGACATGATTAGAGGTTAAAACATTGAAAAATGGAAAAGGCATGAAGTGCGTAAAAGACTCAAAAAGTGTGCGAAAGTTGAGGTTGACGCAAAAGAAACTTGTGCACACACTACGGCGTCAAATGGGGTTTTGTGTGATGCATCAGGATCTTGGGAGACATTTGGAATGTTGCATGAAAGTTGTGATACAAGGTCTAATATTTGATAAATGGAAACAGAAGGAAGTGTGTAAAAGATTCAATAAGTGCGTGAAAGAAAAGGTTGGCACAAAAGAGACTTATGTGACCAATGCAACGTTAAATGGGGTTTCTCACGATGTGTCAAGATCATGCACGACACATCGGGGTTTTTGTGTATAGGGTTAGACAAGGTCAATAAAAATGAGGTGACCCTGTCACATTTCATATGCTCAACACTTTTATGAAATTAGAGCTCAGAAGCAGATAAGAAATATAATCGAACAAAGTTATGTGAAATAAGTAAGAGTTGCGTGCAAGAAAGGATAGTTGAGCGCAAGAAGAGAGTTGCATGAAAGATTGAAGTTGCATGCAATAGGTCTTCCATGAAAAAAGTTGAATTTTATGCACAAGTTGTTAATATTGCACACAAGAAGCCCAAAAGGGTGTGCGAAAGATTGGAGTCCCACAGGCCTTCGACCAGTGCATACCAATCTTGAAGCGTCTTTTCGAAGAGGAAATAACTGTGAAACATTCGTCTTTACAAAGACAAGTTGAACTGCACTCACACGACTTCTATTTATCACCCTCTTTGTGCATTGAAAAGTGAAGAACTAATGGATGTGCCACTAAACTCACATCTGCACAAAGGAAGAAGGTAGAATACTGAAACACTCATGTGTTGGTATTGATAATTTAAGAAAGATATTAAGACACTGCAGTACCATTCCATAATATACTATGTCAAAGAAAAATAAGAGAAGAAGGGGAAGAACAGTGTATGCCCAATTAAATGCTAACAGTTATTCAGGGTAGTTAGATTATGACGATGTCATGTAAGCTGATCTTCATTGTTTTAATAATCACATTAGTGTATGTGATTCAAGCCATGAAAAGAAGGAGAATAGTGCGGTTGGTGTTGCACTATAGAAGAAGAGAAAGAAAGAAGAAAGAATTTATTGCCTACTTCTTTGCAAGTAATCAAGTGAAAAGCACTAAAGAATACCAAGAGTAGAACCTACCTTTTGAAAAAGGAAAAAAGACTGTCTCCATAGGAAGTATAAAGAACCAGCTAGAGGCTGCAAGTTGGACTAGGCTATCACTAATCCAGGGAAGAATATTTTTTGACACCCCAATTTAATGTGTAGGGACTCACACTGCCTAGAAGATTTTTTTCCAAGCCACTCCACTATAACAGCATGTCACATCATAGTGGAGAATCCGTGCACTGATCATATCCATGCATAACAAAGACGTATCTACTCTTATTGAGTGGTGAACCTTATAAAAATATCATGTTCTTATTTTTACTGCTTTATATTATTGCATGCGAGAGGGAAAATAGAATAAAAGATTAATGATCTTAATAGGGAAAGAGGTATAAGGAGAAAATTTTGAAATTGGTTTCAAAAGTTCCCAACATAGATTCTCCCCCCTCTCAATTAATTTAAATGCATGAATCGATTGATTATTTTTTAATTCTTAATTTAAACAATTTATAAAATATATTAAATGTATTTATTAATCCTTTCCAAAGAAAAAGTATTTGTCATCTCGTTTTCTATTAGAACAAAGGGGATATCTCATTTTTCTACACTCAAAATATATTTTAATATAAACTATGAATACTAAGTGTTTTTTTGAATGTGTAGGATTCCTTTAACGAATTTGATAATTAAAGGGGTCTTTTTTCCTCAATCAAATAATTAAACAATTTCATGTTTTTAATTAATTTTTTCAAAATAAATGTGTGTTTAAAATCTTCAAAACAAATTATCATTTATATATTTAATTATTTGATGGACTTTGATGATATTTTAATGATTTTGTTTTCAAAAAATTATTTTATAAATTATTTGTCTATGTTTTTATAAGGATTGATTGGAACATTTTGAAAAACATTTATTTATGTAAGTATTCCCCTAAAATGTAACGATATTACTAATTTGTGTCAAGTATTTGTAACATGGAAAGTAATAGAATTTCTCTAATGGGGATATATGGCTATTTTTTATAATAATGGATTGAAACTATGAAATTTCATCGGAGGTGATGATGTGTCATGATTGTTCGGGTTGTTATATGTGTTTTATATTTTAAATTAATCTTATTTACTCTATTTTCATATCATGGGAGACTTGGGTTCTTGAATAGAAATATTGGGAAATGTATCACTAGGTATCAATGAAACTCTATCTGGTAAAAATTTAAATTACATCACTGGTGAAGGATTCTACATTAGAAATTGATTATTCCTACTAGTGTAGGATGCCCCATTGGCTAGTGTCCAAACACATAAAAGAAGATTTTACTTGAATATAGATATGTATGATGATTTTAGGAGACCCTAAGATTTGTTATTTTAGGTATTTTCGTATGATGATCATGATTTGGTTTTTCTATTAAAGTAGATTTATGGTTATTTTATATTATTTTATTGTTGCAATAGTTGAAAATTATTTTTTAAGTGTTCATCATATTTCAGATTTTCATTATAAAATTATAAATATAACTCACTTGTGTATTATTTATGATATATATATGTTGTGTTAAAGTTTGAGATATTTCCATTATTTACATAACATGATTATTTCTAAATAATGGTTTTGAAAAAATTTACATTATTTTATATAGAGAATTTTCTATATATATTTTTTAAATATAGATGATAATAAAATATGAAATCATTTTAGATTTGGTAGAAAAATTTTTGTTATGGTATTAGTTGACCTTTATTAATTAAATTGAAAATATTTCATTCAATGTTTAATTTTCAAACTAGCATGCAAAATATTTTCATTAAAACTTTATGTTAGAGGTGCAAATATGATAACCCATATGAATTGTTTCCCATGCCTCTTTTACATTAGATTTAATATAGGTTCTTCTATGTTTTAATTGATGATACTTGAATTTTGGTTCAAGTATGGTGATGTTGTTAGGTAAAATGGAATTTTTCTTAGAACATTGTGATAAGGGGTTAGTGTAATTATTATTATTATGGTATTTTTCTCTTTGATTGTATAAATCCAATTTTACATTCTTACCCTAATTTCTATTATAAACTATGTACTTTTTGTAAATAATTTTTAACATTGGTATTTCTTGGGTGTTTGTTTATGTGTAATAGTTTTATTTTCAATTGATATCGTATGTTACAATATTAAGCAATGTTTAGTTTTAATTTTATTATAAATCTATTTATTTTATATGCAAGTAACATCAACTTGAGAAGTGTTCATAATATACTTCTAGAAGAAATTACCCTTCTTATTATTTTTTCAATGGGATAAATCTTTCCCAATTATAATTATTCTGAATCCCATTCATTATTTTACCACTGGTAATGTGGATGTGATTCAGGCCTTGTCATGGGTCATCTTAAGCATTAGGTCAAGATAACTAGGGTTGGTTTATGATAAAATGGTATCAAAGACCTATTTTTTTATATTAATAGGCGAGTGGAGGTATATAAGAGACAGGATAATCAAAACCCACGAGATTGGTTCAAATAAGTGTTTGTATCCACTTTTAGTATTGAACCTTGAGTGGTTATGTGATGTTTTAACTGAGTAAATCTAGTGTTGGGTTAGATTTATCTTTCCTTTCTAGGGGAAATTAAAAACATCAAAGGATGTTTTAGGGAAATAGATTTAGTTTTTAGAGTATTGTGCATGGGTTTTAAACCATACATCATAGAATTGTTAGGTTTTACTTTGTATTCTTATTTATATAGTTTTTATAGTTTCTATTAGTATTTTTGAATTTTTTATGATTGATTTGATAGTATCTATATTATTTAAATTCATTTTAAATTATCTTATTATTCATTTTAAATGTTTTACATGAGGATTTTTATTTTTAATTAGATTGGTTATAATTTCATATGTTGTTACCTATGGCATTAACCTTTTTAAAACTGAAATTTCTAAATCATAAGTGGTTTTATAAAATCTATTTGAATTTCTATAATATTTTACATTTTGTATGAATAAAACCTATAGAAAAAATATTTATTTTAAACTAATAATAAGTTGTTTTAAGGTATTTATATTCATTTTAGCAAATAGTTTAAGGAATCTAATTTCTAAATGTTTTAATGAAAAAAGGAGTTTTCTCACCTACTATAAAAGATCTAAAAAAATTACTTAGAAAGATTCCTAAAAAGGATTTAATTATTTCATCAATTATTTATTTTGTTAAGATAAATTGTGTCCCATATATTATATATGGGTTTCAAATTGGTTGTTTTTGTAGATTATATATACCTATTTAATTAATAAATGATGGATTTATATAAGGGTGTTTTGAACATTTTTTATAAGGAATTTAACTCTTACCTTACCATAAAAGAGTTATAATATAACAATTGTTTATTTTTTTAATGGGAATATATAAATGTAATAATTCTTTGTATTTTAATTAGTGTGGTTTGAGTACTTTATTTGGATGAGATGATTGAAATGAATCTCTCTCCTTTTCAAACAAGTTCTCAGAAAATATTTGATAAAAAATTTCTTATTTGAATCTAGAGACAATAATTTTACATAAAATATTAATATATAATTTTATCTAATTATCTTATATAAATATGTTTTGTCCATTACATATTCATATCAGAAAATTAGGGTTTTATAAAAGTAGTATCCCTTAACATTGGTTTTGGGTTTTTCATGGAGTATGTCATAATATGGATTATATTCATCTCACAATAGAGGTAATTATCTTATCTAAATTATTTATTGGTCTTCTTGATGATGATCTAATTTTTATTCAGTTTGATGATTGGGAATAAATTTACCACTATTGAAGACATCATATCTAAAGAGTCTTTAGTTTTGAAATGGATGTTTAAAAATGGCCTCCCTTGGATCTCAAGGGATGATAATCCTCTCTAATTCCTATTTGGATTGGATTTATTCGATTTCAATTCTATATATTTTTATCTAATTCAATTTTAGAAATTGCGATTACACTTAGTCTTCTTATCAAAATTAAATCATCTACTATCAATCGCTAGTACCCTTCTATTGATAGAGTTTTTGTAGTTATTGATCTTGCAATAGATTTTCGAAAGAATGTTTGGATCAAACATGGAAGGGAATGTTTCTTTAAATAAATTCACTATGAGGATTTTCTTATTTTTTTTCCCTCAAATGTATGTGGTGAGAAATTTTTGGTTCTAATTGTGGTCACTCATTTGTATCTTTTAAGGGAATGGGGTTTAGTAAATATGTTGGTTTCTGAATCAAGCTAGAGATCATATCTTGACTGAGTGTCATTTCCTTTAAAAATGAGCATGTCCTATATAGTCTATGTTTGTGGGATCTATATATGACATAAAATAAATGATATATAGTTGAATAAGTCTTTATATGTTTGATATTTTGATTCAAAATTAGGTTTTATCATATAGGATAAATCAAAAATATAGAAATAGAATTATTTATTTGGTAAAGAATTTAGGTGGGGTGCCTCCACTAGTCAAGTATGAATATTGGAGGACTCTAAGGATAATAGAAGAGCATATTCTCCAATTTTTGAATATATCTATGATTTTCTTCTATGTATGATTATGTAGTGTCCTTGAATCATATAAATATTAGGGTTGGTTTTTTCGGATCTTATTGGTTTTGCTTCTATATTTATAGTCAAATTGGGGAGGGGATATTCATTTTTGGTTTCCCCAGGTGATAACTCATGTATTTATTAGGATGGATCCCTTATTCCTCATGTGTCTATTAAGCTAGTTGTATTTAAAATATGTAATGTAAAAAATTCTGTAATTCAACCTAGATATTTTGATAGTGTAATTGAGACAAGGAAAGAAAAATATGATGGGCATGAGGATGAAAAAGAAACTGCATTAGATTTATTAAGATCTAATTTTGATATAGATCTTCCATTAGATAGGATAGAAATATGTACGATATGGAAGGATGTTGACTAATAAGACTGGTTTCCCAGATATCATATAGAAGTTATTGTAGATAGGTTTTATCATTTAAACAATATAAAGGGTTAGAACATGATTATTGAATCTGAGGGCTTCAATATATATCAGTCAAAAAAAGTATACCTCATAAAAATTATATGGGTGTTCAGGGTTCTATTATAATTAGATTGATTATAAAGGAACCTTGGACCAAAAAATATGAAACTAATCCACGGATGGTCTCCTTTGCGCTATAAGGATTGGAAATAAACATTTAAGCTACGATTATTCTATAATGTAATACAAATGAAAAGGAAACATGGTAGATTTATAAAAGGTTTACAAATAAATGTTCCAAAAGAGATTTTTTTATTTTCAAGTAGAGAGATCCTTTCAATAAAAATAGCAACATTAAATGGATCAAATTTTAATAATATTTATGGGGATGGAATAAATTTCTAGAATATTTAAAAGACACTCCTTCTCTACAATATTTAAATATTGAAGATAACTATTGGTAATTTCCAATAGACACTATTTGTAATCATAATTTTTTAAGGTAAGATTAATGGGAATTAATGTCTTTTGTTCTATTTCATTATTTGATCTATTTTTTAATCAAGTACTCCTCCACCATGAGTGGGATTTTTATGCAATTTCATTGTTGATACAAAAATTAAGGTGATTACAATGTTTCAAAATTAAAATAGTTCCAAAGTAGTGTATAAGTTTTTTTATTTCAAATGTGATTATTTAAAACTAAATTTCCTTATGTATGTGATATATGGATATGTGATATATGGTTTTAATTCATCATAGAATGTTGTTTTCTAAGGAAGTGGTCCATAATGTTTGGAAAAAATGATATCAATTTAATCATAACAACACATTTTTCATATCTTGACATAGAAAACATATTTCAATGGAAACCTAATTAGAAAGGGGTTACAAGTTCATTATATGGATTAGTGTGATTTACATATATTGACCCAATGTTTTTAACATATATATGTTCATGACATGTTTTATTTTATTTGGTTTTTATTCATAGTTTTTTTTTATAAATGAATCACAATGTGTATCCGACTATGATCATGACTTTATAATAAGATATTATTTACATAATGTTGGTTTAATTAATTTTTTTTATAAATCACAGTGACACAAAACGGTAAATGTATGAATGATTTATTTTTTTTACACCTTTAAAAAAATTTAAATTATTATATAAATGATTTTTACTACCATCGTTAGTGATGTGCCTCCAAATATTAGAATTTAAAAATAATTTTTTGTCTTTTATTTTTGGTTCTAAAAAGGGTTAGATTTTTTTTAAACATTTATTTTATATCCAATAGTCATTTATTTATTATGGTGTTTTTAGGTTTGTTGTGATTAATTACTCTGAATCACTATAATTATTGAATTCATTTTTGGAAAGATTAAATTTATTTATTATGTTTTAATTTTTTAGTTACTTGAGTAATAAATAGTTGCCTAGTGTAAGAGAAAGAATAAATGGTGGGAAAATTTACCACCCTTGAATAGGGTTTTAATAAATTATTTTATTATGTTTTATATGAAGTTTTCAATTATATGAAATTATCTATTATTGTGTAGGTGTTTTACTCTAAAGGAAGTCCATGGGACAAATTTTTTTATGGTGAGAATATTATAAGACCCATAACATCATTTTATAGTTTATAATCAATTTTTAATTTATTTTTATCTCTCTTTATCAATTTGGGTTATATTTTGGGTTGAAAATGTGTGTATGGACCCTATAAAGATGTTGAGGGTATTTGCATAGGCCGAGAATCTAGTTCTTAGAGTTAGTCTAGGATTGAGTCTAGAGTACTCTAGTAGGATGAAAACCATATATTGACATGGGGAATTAAAATTCGGATAGAGGATTATTTTGGATCAAATCATAGAGAAGTGGAACTATGGTGTGAAGGATTAAATGAAATATAGAAATGGTTGGTATTATGTAGTCTAGGTAGAAAAAATATGGTTTCTACCCTCATGCATAAGGTTTAACTCTGGGTTGCTTAAGAGTTTCCTAGGAATATATAATTTTTAAATCTAGGTTAACTTAGGATACATAATTTTTTCCATGTGAAAAAGGTAATACATAAGGGTCTCCCTATGATGTTTAACGGTAGTTTGGAAGATATGCAAGGGTTTGTATATTTGGGTTAGAAAAATAGAAAATTTATTATATGTAAGGGTAACAGAGATTTATTGGGTGATACATGGGGGTTACTCTGATACTTATGGGCTAAAAATGGTAAAGTATCTGGTATATATAGGTGGTATATGGATGATATGAAAGGGTTGTCTCTAGAGGATGTAAAGGTTTGATACATAAGGGTTCCATAAATTGAAAAAATCAATAACTTTGATAGTCTTGAGGGGGGTCATAGAGCCAATCTAGGGTCACACTGTGATGTGTTTTATGTCCAATTTTATTTTTATTAATTCATTAACTAGATAGATTGTATATAAAAGAGGGTTTTAACATTTGGTCTAGTAGTACAGTGGTAAGTCCCCCCCTCTCTCTCATTCCACCGTTTTCATAGTGCTTTTACATTGATTTCTTCCATATTTGATTTTGATTCATCATGTTAAAAACCTCTAAACATTCCCATCTCTACTTCTTCTTCTTCTTCCTTTTACCCTTTTTCATTAATATGGTAAAACTGACAACTTTTTAATTTTTACTGAATCTGTTACATGGTGTTTTCATAATTTGTGGCTTATAATTGGCTTCTAAAAGTTTTATGTTCCTCTTTGTGATGGAATAACACCATTTCTTAAGGAAATAATGAACTGATGTAGGTTACTCCTTGTATAGTCCTTCCAATTTAAATATATGAGTTTTTTTATTTCTATTTCATGATTTGAAGATGTTATAAAATATATTAAGTGTATCAGTTAATAATTTTTAAAGTAATATTTTTTTCTCTTAGTTTCTATTCATTATAATGTTTATTTATTATGTTTCTCTCCTCGATGCATTTTTCCATATAAATTGTGCATACAAAGTATTGGCCTAGATTCCTATGAATCTATTTATATTGATTTTTTAATTAAATTGATCTTTCATAACTAAATTTATTTTTAAGGATAAAATCCATTTATTTATGAATTTTTTTCTAATTAAAGGTGTGTTTTCATTCTTATAAAACAATATCTATATGATACTTATTTATTTGTGGTACTTTGATGATGAATTCATTATTTTGTTGTCATAAAATGAATTTATTACTTAGTTTCTCTATGATTTTATAATGCTTTATTGACACATTATAGAAAGATATTGATGTACGTACACCCTTTATGTGATCCCCTCTTTGTAATTTTTGTGAAATAGTTGTAAAATATGAATTATTAGAATTACAAAAGTGAGGGGATATGCTTATCGTATTGTTATTTATGATAATAAGAAGTCTATTCTATGAAATGGGATGGGAGGTGAGGGTGTGAAGAGATTTTTTTGTTATAGGTGTTTTATGTTGTATATTAATCTTCTCACCTCATTTTTTATTCCATGGGGACCTATAGTGGTTAGGTATGGATCCTAGGATAAATACCACTAGGTATAAATGCCAATCTACTTAGTTAAAATATAAATTGCCTCATTATTTAAGGATTTCTCTTTAGTGACTTTTTATTCCCTCTAGTATAAGTTTTGAAGCCAAAATATAAAACACACTAAGAGGGGAGGGATGAATTATGGTGTGGTATTATTTTTTCCAACTTGGGTAATTCTCCTATGTTAATAGAAGGAGTATAAATCAATCAATATATCATGCATATACATTAAACTAGATGCATGGAATATAAATAGTGGTTGAAAATATTTTTTGTGGTTCTCCCAAATAGGTTAATCCAAGGAGAACATGCCAACATTTTTTATGTGATATGGATGCAAGACTCTTTAAAATGGTTTTTATAAGGTTTTTAGAAGGGATAAATTTTGATCCGAGGATCAATGTCTCTTAATATGATATCATTAATTGTTCAAGATAAGAAATTAAAAATGATTTATAAATTTTAGATTTCTTATAGTAACATTCAAAACAAAAAAAAATACAACAAGGGTGTTTTCATTCATCCATTATTTGTTACTCTACTTTTCAAAGCCTCATGGTCACTAATATAATTCAAAATCCCCAAAAAATGTTTAGAAAACATGTTGTTCTGAATAGTCTCCTCTCCATTTCACCCAATTATTTCTTCTAATACAATGTGTTTACAAGTACAAATCCAATAATGACAGAGAACACATCAATTTTTCATTATTATTCATGATGATGATACCTATATCATGGAATAACAACTTATTTAAATTCAAATATAATATCCATTATCATCATCCTTTTTTAAACATATGTATATTAAGAAAATCCCCCAATAATATCTCTATGATCTTCATTAGAATCAACCGAATATTATTTCCCATATACCTCTATTTTAATCTCCTAAAACATTCTACCAATATGTCCACAATAACCTCAATTATGATCCTTGAAATACCCGAACTATTATATAGAAATTAAAATTAACAATGATTTCCATAAACTGTATCCTAAAAAACACCATAAATTTTGGTTGATTTTCCATTTATTCTAAACTATCCTGTAACTTCTATATTTTATAGACCATATTCACAATTTGCATAAAAATTTACTTCAATATAGGCATTATGGCATGTCATTATTGTGCTCAGTTAAATATAATCTTCCCTAACATACCTTACGTGATACTTCCATGGAAACCACCACACCCATAGTGAGTATCCATATTTTATATTTCTAAGTATTTAGTTCAAAACAGTAGGCTCCATGATATATTTATTTTCTATTTCCATATTTAGTTGTAACTAAACACCACAACCCAACCCACTCTCTTGAAAGTGGAATGGTTTCTAAAGGATGTCTGTTTTGAAACCACTATGATATAGACTGATACATTATTAGTGTCTACTATTTGTTTTACCCATATGAATGTATGAATTATAAGATTCATAATATACTCGTAAGTAGGTTTATAGAGTTAACCTCATGAAAATATTCAATAACCCATTAATTGTTTTCATACAGCCTTATATTTGTCCTTTTTTACCTTCAAGTGTTCTAGAGACCTGGATAACACTTTACACATATCCCAAGATTCCCTTACATAGATTTATCCATTTAGATATTAACATTATGCATCCTACCTGATCACCTTTATATGTCCTAGAAAAATTAAATATTACCTATATGAGGCTTTGCAATTACATTTATGTAATGTAAAAATGATTTTATACTGTTCCAACACTACCTTTATGCAAGTCACTCACTAGAATAAAATTTAACTCATCCTACCTAGTTTTTTAGTAAACAAATTCCAATTTTTATTTAATATATACTCAATTTCGAATCGATATAACCAAATTTATATAGAAAAAAAATCTAACGTTATTAAGATATGGTTAAACAATTCTCCCAATTTATATTTTTTTCAATATATAAAACTCTAAATATCCCTCAACATATCCCTAAATAATATGTTCTCCAAACCAATAGCTTCTTAATTCCTCCCCTTTGGTAATAAAATCAAATGTGGGAAACTCTAGAGTTTTTTCTTTTTAACCACTATGTAAAAAACATATGAAATAGAACATTAATGCTATCTTTAAATCCTATAGATCCAAGGTTCTATGTAGGAAACAGGAAAGTTTATTTATGATTATAAATCCTTAAAAACATAAAGTTTAAATTATGAAGCTGCACATACTCCCCTGGAATGATATCATGATCAGTCTAAAGAAATATTAAAAAATCATGACCTGTAATCAAATAAAACAACCTAGAGTGAAAAAAATAGAATTGGGAGAGGGGAGTAAATTGAAGTCTTCATAATGTGAAGGGGGTGGTTGAATGGTAATCTCAATTTCACTACTATTTTCATAGAAGGCAATCATAGGTGGCTATAAATTTCTCCCAAGTATTGCATTTGTGGTTTCATCTATAGTTATTGAGAATGAGACTTTGTGATGGATATGTATTTTACTTAGAATGTACATAAAGAATTCATTATTTTATTCTTACTCAACCACCCCACAAATTTAGATGGAATGTATAATAACAAACCACTTGTGGATTTCCAATCCATTACATTTCCATCCCATTCATCATCTGAGAAAGTTTAAATACCATGCTTCTACTCTTCTTTAGATAATAAGACATATGTGAGAGTTCCCAAAATTTATCTCATGAGTCACCTAACCACTACCAAATTTTATTTCTTTGGGTTCATATTGAAGTTGGTTTCTAAAAATATACCATAATAAATATTCGGTTGAGCTTTTTAAGGTATAAAAAAACTTATAATTCTTTTATAAAGAGTGGGCTCTTGTGTCATTCCATTTTCATGCATCACAAGCTTGGTTGCAACTACATTAGGTGTTATAGAGTACATTTATTCATGCATATAAATTTTTTTAAGAATCTTAACAACATAATTTTCATGTGAGATGAATGCATATCCTTATTTCTAGATTACCTATTGTCCCAAAAGGTGAGTTAGTTCTCTAATCATATACATCTTAAATTTAGATTTCATCATATTAGGAAATTTCACCAATGAATAATGTTTATTTCATCTAAATATGAAATAATCTATATATACCAATACCATGAACTAATACTCATCTGAAACTTGAACATACAATTTTTTGTATGCCCTACCTCTTCTCAACATCAACTTTATTGGATATGAATTGAGTAAAGAATACCAAGAACATGGTTCTTTCTTCATGTTATAAAATATATTAGTTAGCTCAAATAATTTATTCTCATCATTAATAATCATGAACCCCATAGGCCATGATATATACACTTATGCTTTTATAATTCTATTCATTAATTCTATTTTAACATCCTTTTAAAATATTTTGTATCACCTTTTTAAAACCACTAAAAATATTAATATAATATACTCATGTAATTCCACTAGAGAAATGTTCTACTCCCCATAAACTCTTTCAACCTGGGAATACTCTTTATAGACCTAATTAAATTTACTTTTAATCATTTCATTTCATCTACTTTATTTCAAAAAAACCCATCTTATTTCTTTTAACATAGTGATATTCAAGTCTGTCTACTAGATCTTGGGGTTATTTTTTATATATCTAATTCAACATATAATTTATAGCCTTCATGAAAGAGTCATCCTTATCTTTTTCTTCAAACATTGTATACCCCACAATATATATAAAGACTACATTCTCCATAGTCTTAATTCAGTGTGTCTGTGTAGGTGAAGTCTTATTCCCAATAATATTTAATATATCAGCTTCCATTTTTATTTTTATTTTGTGTGGTGTAGTTTCATGTTGTTCACCAACAAGTAAATATTCAAAATCTACCTATGAATAATCAAATCTTGGTGAATCTCATTGAAATTTTGTGATATCATCATTTTCATAATCTTCTATATACATCTCATTCAAAAATGATCCATTTATAGTTTTCAAGTCCTTATCTTCAATAATTTTGAAATCATAGTCCTCAACCATTTAAATTAGACTTTTATTAAAAAACTTTCTGGATTTAATTTTCCTTGAATACATTAAGAGAACTTCTTCTTCAACATCACCATATTTTCCTTGGTTTTCTTGTTTTTTAGGATGAATCATGTAGTTCAAAACCTAGAAAAAATTTTCAATAACGAATTTATCACATGGAACTTCTCATTGGGAGTTTACTTTTCTCCTTGGATGAGAAGAGAAAAATTATTATTATAAACAACAAACTACACATCTTTTTTATAGTATTGATATGTATCATCTATTTTAATAAACATACTTTTTCCCATATTATTCATCATCCCATATATACATTCTAAAATTCAATTTTTTATCAAGTTATTACTAATGATAACTCATTATTACCTCCATGTTATTAAATATAACTTTAAAAGACAATATATTTGTACTTAATTCCATTACTAGATGTTAAGATGTTAATGGAATGACCCATCTATTTTTCTAATCAATTTATATATTTCATCATACAGTCTAATACATAAAAAAATTCATAAACATAACACATCCCATACAGATGTAGTTTTGAATAAAAAGTATAAAATAACTTTATTCATATTTTCTTTAAATCTTCATGATACAATAAATATCAATTTTTACTAGGACATATAGATTTTAAGACCATTTATTTTAATGTTTTTAGGGACTGGGTACTATGTTTCCTCTCATGTATGACATTCAGGTATGTTCCCTATCACATTTCATGTCGGTAATATATATTTATTTCTTCATCATGGAGAGATTATCCATTATTTTTTGAGGTATGTAACATATCATTATGTTCCATAGATAATTATGTTTAACTACTATGATAAATCATGTATTTTTTTACTGTTAAATTCATCGTGATTTTACAGTTCCTCAAAACCTTCATTAGCAAGCATCCTAATTTGTTTTATGAAATGAATTATTTATGAATAAATTTAGTTTCATAAAATAAATAAAATATAAATTCTAAAATCATGATATTTTACTTTAAAACATTAACCAAAATAACTTTTGAATTTTTAGTTCATATCATGCAGGCATAGTTCTACCATTTCCCCTTATTTTTAATGTATCATTATTACTAAACTTTACTATTCTATAAAAAAAATTATATTCATTAATAAATTTTAATTTATGATCATATAGGATAAACACCCACTACCAATAATCTATGTTATATTGGTCTTATACTCTTAAAGAGAAACCTCAGTGAGATTACCATTTTATCTCATCGTCTTTTCTTTTTAAGACAGACCAAAATGAGTTTGATTATGACATGTTTATTCTTATGTTGTTCCTCTATGAATAAATTTGTATCATTAATGCTCTTATTATAAAGGATTAAAACTACATATCAAAGGAACTATTTTATTATGTTTCATATTATACTATCATCTCATTTTTTATTCAACATCCCTTCTTACCCTTTCCCATTAAAACATTGATTTGTGTCTAAATCTAGATCTTTTAACACAACATCCATAAAAAGTATTAGCAATTTCTAATGAATTGTGTTGAAAATTACTCCTTTTGTTGAATATATATATCCCTTACAAATATATTTTTTTTGAATGAAATAGTTTATTTTATGACCAAAAAATCCAAAAAACAGACATTTTACAAGAAAATTATCTTCCCACTTATATATTTCCATATTTCACCTACCTTTCAATAATTTTTATGTTGCCTTTATTTTTATAGTTTGGTATTACAAAAAAAGTATAATTACTTTTACTTATTAATTTTATTTATGGTTTGGCTCAATATACGATGCAACTTTTACCCATGAAATTGAGTCTTTAATATTCTCTGACCTTTTCCACATTGTTTGAACCTTAACATTCCATTTGCATGAGATCTATATTAGAGAATTTCCCAAAATGAAACATATTATTTAGCTAAAAAATAATTAATTCATTTTAAATATTTGTATTTAAATAAATTATTTCTCATTAGAGGGTTTCAATCCTTCTTTCCCTCTATTTTATAGATATATTCATATCTTTGATCTATTTTGCAAACCCCTAAATATTTATTTTTTGATCAAGAACTTCTCCCTAATTTATATGAAAAATATTTTTTTTCATTCATTATAAAATTAATTTGAATTATTTTATATTTAATATAATACATGTATTCAAAATATAATTTTAACAAAGAACCCATACTTATATTTTTATTTTTTTTTAATATTGATCTCATTAAGGATCCTTTTAACTCCATCTTGAATTCCAAAAAACCTTCATGTTCATTATATTTATTCTATCCAATAATTTGTTCTTAGATTGTTTCAATCATTAAATAGTATTTATTGGACATGAATTATATCTCCACCCTTTCAAGTTTTCCTTATAATTTTCTTTCTCTTTATTTACCAAAATCCTTATTTGGAACATCTTTATGGAAGAGTTTCCATATCTTATATCTTTTTAGGGTGGAAAACTCATCCTTGGCCTTTAAATGGCCTTACTTTCTTTCAAACCATTGAAAATTATAAGAAACTTAATTTCAATTTTTCATACCTTACCACATAAAAAATAATAGTTTTAGTTTACCTTCAAAAATTCCATTTTATCCCTTGAATTCCCTAGAAAAAAGGAAGATAAATTCATAATCAATGTTTTTTAGTTTTATTCTTCATTAGTGATTAGATATTTTTCAAATTTAAATTTAATTTCTATATTATCTTATTTGTTGGTCCATTTAGGATTAATTCTCATATAATATTCCAAAATAATACTGTGTAGAACATCATGAAAGAGTAATGAAATATTTCTCTCTTCCAAATAAGACACCTTCGGATTGAAGTGAGGTGGAAGTCTTGTCAATATTTTATTCACAATTCTTAACTCATGTATAACATCATCATGAACCTAGATGGCTCTAAAAAATCGATAATTTAATTAAATAAAGAATCTACTCTCTTATAATGATATATATTTATGTAATAAATCTTAATATATAAGACCTGTAGTTCCACTTCCTTCACTTTGTTGTCTCCTATATAAATACATTCTAATTTATCCTATTTTGATTTTCAGTTGTATAAAGCATCACCTTATAAATAAGGTCATATGGAGCACTATCCAAATAATTTTTGGACTTTTCATATTCTTCAAACAAATTTAATTCCCCTTTAGTCATAGATTTCCCCAAAACATCACTAATTTATAACCAATCAATTATGAAAATGAAAATTCCATTCTGAGTGATCTAATATGAGATCCCATTTGATTTTTATATGTTTTATAATTAAAACCAACAAATAAATTAATTACTCTAATATTCATATTGTTATCCATGGTAGTTAATTGTAGAGAACTAATTCATTAACTTCTCCATTAACTCTAATACCAATGGTTGTAACCACGACTTAAGACACCCTAAGATAAAAGGATTGAATTAGGTTGTGATGTTATTTTCAACTTATTAGATATGATTGTAAGTAAAAAAAGTATTACTAACCTATCAATATAACATTCCAATACACCCAACCTGATTCAAGAAATATAAATAGTGGAAACAAATATTTCAATTGGTTCACCCTAACGGTTTAATCGAAGGACCACACACAAATATTTTTTCAATGTAATAGGGATGTAACGATCTTTACTAGAGTGGTAATGGACTTAAAAAGGGATAATTGCTGATCTCAAGTGCAATCACTCTTCGAATTATTTTTCAAACTATTCAAGGTCAAAAAATAAAAATTATGAGATTCATATAGTTTTCTTATATTAATATTCAAAAAAATGACAAAAATATAGTGAGGGTGTTGTCTTTTAACCATTACTTGTTATTATCCTTTCTACAATATGATGATCACTAATATAAGGCAGTTTTCATGGGGATTTTTTAAAAAACTAGATGTTCTAAGTTGTCTATATATATCTCTCTCCATTATTCCATATACGAAAAAAATTATACAATCTTATACAAATCCCTAAATGGTGAAGATCAGAACATGTCTTCATTATTCTTCAGGATGTGGTCACAAGTTTCAGGAAATAGCTACCAATTTAAATTCAAATAAAATCTCAATGAAGATAGTATATTTTCAGTCCTATATAACTCAATTTATTCCCTTAATAATATCTCTACATTTTTCATTTAGATTATATGATCATAACTATCAGGATAAGTATATCTAAATTACCAAAAATATTCCAATAATATATAAAAAACCTTCATTAATCTCTTTGAAATTTCATCACTGTTATATATCCATTAAAATGAACAATGATATCCATTAACTATGTCCTTAAAAAAATTCCATGAATCTCATTTGATTCTCTATTTATGCTTAACATTCCTATAACATCTATATTTTAGAATCCTTGGAAACAACATGCCTAAAAATTCCTTCAATCTAAGAACCACAATGTGGTGTTGTTGTACTCTATTCAAAACATTCTTCCTTAATTGTACATATATGAGACTACCACAACAAACAAAATTCCCACAATTAGTTTCCTCATTATTTATAAAAAATTATTTCATTTAATACACCAATCTTCAAAACATTTCAGTTTTCTATTACCTATTTTAGATGTTTCTAAACACCACATCCTTTCCCATTGTCTTTATAAATGGTATAGTTTCTAAAGGTTGTCCGTTTTGAAACCATTTTGATATAGACCAATATGTTTTCAATGTTTTCTACTCATTTTACCCATATGAACCTATATATTAAAATATTTACATTATAACCTTGTGTAGGGATATATAGTGACCATTATATTGACTTTTTATGACTCTTATGTAGTTTTCATATACACTTTCATGAGTCTATATTTACCCTTACATGTTCCAAAGAATTAGAATAAACATTAAATAGCCCAAAAGTTACCCTTACGTAGCTTAGATAATTTAGATATTACCATTACATATCCTTATAATGTAGAATTTTACTTATATGCAACTGGTCAATTACCTTTACATAATTCCAAAATGACATATATACAGACACTCCACTTCCCTTATGCAAGTAACCCAATAGAATTACCTTTACGTAGCCTACCTATTTCTAAGTAAACCTCCTTGAGTTCTCAAATAATATGCACTAATTTGAAATTTAAATCACCAAAAACATATATAAAAAATCCAAAATTATAAATCAATGATTCCAATAGTTTGATTTTTCTCTACCTATAATCTTATGCATAGATGAGGTTATTTGATTTTGATATGGATTTGTATGAAAATATTAGGAGGCATTGTCCTCAACTATATTAGGGAATATCTCATTATGATCATGATTTTATTATTCTATGGTAGTCAATTTACGATTATTTCATATTATTTTCTTATTACTATAGTTGGGTCCATTTTTTCATTGTTATTCATCAGCATGGATTTCCTTTTAAAAGAATAAATTTATATATCCTATGTATTATTTATTATATTTTAAAGGAGTGTTAATATGTGAGTTATTTACATTATTTCCATAATGATAGTCTTTCAAAATTGATGTTTTGAAACTATCTCTTTTTCTTTAAATTCCATCGTTTTATGAAATTTTTTAAATCTTGATCACGTTAAAATGGGTAAATTATTTAAAATAGAAAGAAAAAATTTAAGTTATGTTCTCATGTGACCTTTTAAAATTAAATTGAAAATGTTCCTTTCATATTTTTATTTTCAAAATAGCATGGAATGTATTTACTTTTAAAGGTTATTCATGGTTCATGGGGAGGATAGTTGTTTGTCATTATTTTATCACGTCTATCATATTATAAGTTCACTGGAAGTTCTTCATTGATGTAAAAGATTATTTCTAGATTTCAATTTGAATATGGTTATGGTGATAATAAGAATAAAATTTTTATTGACATGTAGAGATGGGCGGTTTTTATCTTTGTTATTATATTGGTATTTTGTTCTTATAGTGTTTTAAAAAACTTCATATTTTTTACACCATATATTATTCTTTCTTTTGTTATCTTATTTTTATTGCGAAATTTTCACCTTGGTAGTGTCTGGATGTTTGGATATGTTTATATGTTATATTTATAATTGATGTGTTATGATTAAATTATTTTATATTTTTTTAGTTTCAATTTTATCATGAAATTTATTATTTTATATATAGGTATATTTGACTTATAGTGTGGTCATATAAGACATATATATTAAATTTACCTTTCTATTATTTCTTTTATTATAGAATATCATTCCCAATGATGATCATTATGATCTTTAATAACTATTTATTAATCTATGGTGATTAGGAACTCGTTATGGTCAATGTCATAGGCCATCCTAGGTATCGGGTTAGGATAGCCCGAGTTAGTTTGTCAGATTTCCATTTTAGTCAAAGGGATAGAGATATTTTATTCCATTAACTAGAAAAGGATGAATGATTTCGTGACATATTCAATTAATATAAATTATCATGCACCCAATATATACATCCACACCATGGAAATATGTTATCCAATTTTCATTCATACATCAAAGTACATGATTGATGAAACACATTAATAATAATAATAAGTCTAAGGACCAATACAGATATCCACATGTGAAAATATCCAATGACATATAAACAATGTGGAATTACTATTTCTAGTTTGTCTTCATATACTCTTTATCTAGGAGATTTACAAATGGAAACTTTGGGAGAAGAATTCTCAATTCATGATAAACAACAAATACATGATATTAAAACATCTTATGTTTCTTGTTATATAGATGTTTTCTTGACCATAAGACAAATATTTAAGAATATTTTCATATCATTTCATGGATATCATTATATTAGTGAATTTCCATTACCGTTCAATGTGAAAAATACTCTAAATACATTATCCTATTAATGTTACATAGAACAACAATCAACATGTGATTCGATATTTATTCATATTATGGTAATCAAAAGTAAAAAAATACAGTTGTTTCTAGGTCAAAAAATCCAAAAAACCAAGTAATAGAAATCATCATAAATACATATCAAGGTAAAAAAATATAATTCATTCTCTAAGATTAACCAAACTAGTCCATAATATGTAAATCTGTTAATATTGATTAGTTGATTATTTTTTATGGGTATATAATGACAATACTAGATACCCCCCATATATTAATGATTCACACATCGTATATTCTACCCTCTTATAATAAAAAATTATGAAGTATAATGAATATCATAATGGGAACTTTCACATCGTAGAACAATCATTGAGCACAGGTTCGATGTAGAAATTATATCATATTATAATTTTACATCATTAATATATAATGGTCAACCCCTCCTTATGTCTAGTATTATTTATATTCTTTGGGAATTCATATTTTCTACAGAATTTTTATATATTTATTACATCATTGAATTTATTTCTAGCCTACATTAACTATCTACATTATCGAATAATCAATTACCTACCCCATATTAATCATCTAGGTCTCATCACCAATTTTCATAATGAATAAACACCTAAAAACATTATATGATGTAGAATCACTAATCGGTGTAAGTGATTATCTATATACTCATTATCAAATATCCTGTTACAATATCATCATGTTTTAGGATAGTTATATGATTTATTAAAATTTCTACACACACTCATGTCCAAATTCATAATTTATCATTTTCATCAACTTTGGGTGCCCAAATTAAAAAATGAAGGTCATGTAATGAACCGAACCATAGGTTCCCACCTGGAAAGGGATGGACAAGTTGTCATGAGGTAGAAGCTACTGAGAAAACTACACAACATGCACCAGGGGTCAGACAACGTGGGACCTCACTTGGCCTCCCATCCATGTCCTTACCACTAAATAGCTTTTCTAGTGATGTAGTAGTACAATGAATGTAAGGATACACTAGGTGTGTCTTGGAAATCCAAGGCCTACATGTGTGCTCTATGTTGTGCCAGTGTAATTCAGGTCATGAATGTGTACTTGGTCGGGTTTCTAGATGTACATGTCTACCAGGCCATGCCCACATACTCCCAATGTACACGGTGTGTCTTTCCTTATGTGTTCTTGGTCATGTGAATCTAGAATATGACTTAACCACCCTTTTAGGTTCATAGGACATGTGGTCCTAGAAACACCCGATGTGTGATCCTTTTCTCTCTTGAAAACTAAGTTGCAGTTGAATTCAAAGACCACATCATGTGTTCTTCCCCACTACACGGAGTGTTGTCATGTCTCTTATATAAAATATAGATATTTCATGAATATTCTCAATTTTTCTTTCTTGCCTCTATTCATGTCTATTGAACACATGAAATAATATTTTACAGTCTTTAACCATCAATTTTCAGACTTCGATGGCTGAAAATCAAAATATGGTGATCCCCTTGAGGCCTACAACATCATGGATTGTGCCTCACATCACCTACTACATGGACCCATCACCCATCCAGATAATGGATCCAAGGAGTATCACCAGCATCTGATGTCATTCCTTGATCCATCCAGAAACTAGTGATTCGTGTGTCTTTCATGCTACCACTATGAATTCAGGGGGTGAATCATTCTCGAACAAACCCATAAATTTCAAACCCTGACCCCATAAGATAATGATGAAGCACGAAATGAATGATGAGGGTAAATTCACAATAACAAATTAAATCATTTTTCCAAGTGTTGTTGGACAACATTTACATAATAGGGATGTCCAAGGGAGATAACATTGCATAGAAAAATAATATGATTAAACAATTCAATTATCCAGATGATCAAATGGATGTGTGGGAAAACACAGATCAATGCTAAATCATATTAATATTCCATGAAAATTTTTTTAATGAAGGGTAGAAAATAAAATTTAAAATATTTGCTTTGATTATGGATTTATCATTGGTGAGTAATGTGTTTTCCAGCAATGATGATGATCCATTTCGTTTTATACTCATTGATTTACCATGACCCATTTGTTGGTGTTCTTCGATCTCCATACAAAAATGAAGAATTATCTCATATTATTATCAAATATAGAAAGGGTTATGAGGAAAATCCTACAGAAATCATCACAATGATATATTTTTATGGGTTAGGTTAGGTTTATTAAATAAATTATTTAATAAAATTAATTATTTAACTTAACATACTCTCCAATGGCTACCTTAGCCAAACATCTTGCACTAACCCACCTTTGGTCATGTATAGGGTAAAATCTACATTTTTGAGACAATCATGGTCTTAGATTTCCAATATCAGCCTTCTTTTGGGAGTTATCCCACTTTTTAAGGTAACCCACAAGGTTGTGATATTAATATATTTAATATATTTATAATATAAATTCCATACTCATTGAGCATTGGAATGTTATTTCACCATAGATATGGGCTACAAAAATATTCCTTAATTTGTTTTAAAGTCTTACAATTAAATAATAGGTTCACTACAGTATTCCTCCATTCAAGGATTTTCAACCCAAAATGTAGACTATAAATAAAATGGATGGGATAATAAGCATACTTATGGCTCTACCGATCTAAGGTTCTCTCCTACATACTACCATACTCTAATAGAAAATGAAAAAATGGAATGGTCCTTCCTCAGAGGATCCCCTTCTTCCAATCCTTGATCACCATTATGTGCTCTATGATGGTGTCTCCATCCTTGATTTCTATCTCTCCATAGGCTATCACATGAATGGGATCATGCATGTGTCTCCTCAATTTTGACCCATGGAAGACGTCATTTTCCCTATACTAGTGTGTGGGAATGGATATATAGTAAGAACCCATTCTAATCTTGTATAAGAAAAAAATTTCCCAAAAAACCACAAGGATAGAGTTCCCCTAACCAAATCTCCATAGTCCACATTTTGGGGAGACTTATAGGAAAACATGGTCACCCTTTTCGAAATAAAAAACACTACGACATTGATCTGTGTATAATTTTTTTAGCTTTTCACTACCCTAATATTCACACGGATCACCTGAACATTCTTCATCATCCCTTGCACCATATATGGCCCAAAAAAATATGCCTCACTGATCTCAGTCCAACATAAGGGTGAACTAAAGGGTTTCCCTTATATGGACTCGAAAGGTACCATAGCTATCATAGAGTGATAGTTGTTATTATAATAAAACTCTACCAGTGGAAAGTGGTCCTATCAGCTCTAGTTAAAGTCCAATATGAAAACACTCATCATTTCATCTGACACATGGATGGTGCACACAATACACCAATCTACTTGGGGGGTGAAACACAATACTCAGCTACAACTAGGTCTAGAATTTCTTTCAATAAGAATCTCCATTAGTGTGACATAAACATCACATCATGTTTGGAAAAAATCCTCAATGTTACCCCCAGGATAATGGCGATCTCCCACACATAAAACATTCACAAACACTCTATAAAACTATACTCAATGATGTAAGAATGTGTGCCAACTTGGCCAGTTGGTGAACTATCTCCTAGATGGAATCATGGCCTCTCTCCATACGTGGAATCTATATATCAAATTCCATGGATATTCCATCCCATTTCAACGTTGGGATGTCAATAGGCTGCGTAAAACCTATTAGAACCTAGTACTTGTAATTCACTTGCTAACTTGTGAGACACTTAGAGATGAACTATAAAATTATCTTCCTCATTACATCCCACCAAAATTTCCACTATAGGCCATTTTACATATTCACAGCTATATGATGTAAAACTAAATGGGAAGTGTGAAACTCCATCATTACCTACTATTGTATTGTGTCCAAAACCACCATCCACCAATGGAAAAGGATGAAATTATCCCCTCTTAATGAAAATTCCATTTGGGGGATCTTTTGATGATATCTATCTATGAAGAACCTTACAGTTGTTTTCTTCCAAATGATTTTCCCACGCTTGTTAGAGAAGTAAAGGAGTCAACACCAACAACTGAAGACAAGATTCGCCCCTCTCCTCTACTACGTTTAGATGTATTGAATCCAACTACTCATATACCTCCTCTACCAAGAATGAACAAGACTTATGGATAAGGTAATATTCCATAATATTTCTATTACAAGGAGTACAAAATATCTTTAAGTCATAGTCTTGTTGGAACTCTAACCAATGTCTCAATCTCAAGATTAGATCTCTCTTTATGAAAATATACCTCGGAATCTGATGGTCTGAGTAAACTCTGATTTTCTCTCCAAGAAGATAGTTCGTCTACACCTTTAGAGAGAATAATAACTCTTCCAACTCTATGTCATGAGTAACAATGTTATTATCATGGGGTCTCACCTTCCTCAACCCATATGCAATCAATTCCCTCATCTACATGAACACATTATTGATCCCTATCCTTGAGGCATCAAAATACACTACATACTCCATGAACGCTTCCAAAAATATTAACATTAGAGCACTGGTCAACCACAGACTCTACTCATCGAAGGATCCATAACACTTTTCAGTCTAGGTAAACAAATTATTTTTCCACATTAATGTGGTAAAAGGGGCTATAATTATTTATAAGTTTTCCACGACCCTTCAATAACACCCCACCATGGTATGAAAACTTTTCACCTTTAATATGCTCTTAGGTATATCCCATGTAATCATTTCATCAATCTTCCCTGGGTCCATATCTAAACCATTATAAAAAATGAAATTTCTTATAGAGTGGACCTTATAGATCTCTAATTGGAACTTTGAGATATTTCCATAAATATGGTTCTTCAAAAGTAATCCTTGGAAAATCCTCATGTTCTATGTATGATCCTCCTATGATGCAGAGTATATAAGTATATCATAGAAGAAGAAAACAAAAAATCTACCAAATTATTATTGGAAGATCTGGTTTATCAAATACATAAACATAGTGGGTAAATTCATCACTCTTAAATAAAACACCATGAATTCATAATATTCATATCAACATTGAAATGCATGATTTATAATATCAACCTCACAGACCCTCAATTGGTGGAATTGAGACCTATGAATGATCTTTAAGAATATACTCAGGCCTTGAAATTGGTTAAAGAGGTATTAAATCCTAATCATGGGGTACTTGTTTGTTATCATTTCCCCATTCAAGTGATGATAATCAACAAAAATATGGAATAACGCATCCAAATTTTTCACAAACAAAACATTAGATGCCCAGGGGGACTCACTTTTTATGATATAACCCTTCTCTTGAAGGTACTAAAAATGCACCCTCCACCCTTGGTGATTAGTAGGTTCCATTTGATATACTATAAAAGATATCGGTTCACTATAGGGGTTCAAGTCAATGTAAAGTTCATCTCTTTAATCAGAGGTAGGCCCAGAACAACCTCATGTATGATTTCAATAATGTAATACACTAATTATGGAATCCAGATTCCTAAATAGCCTACTATAATAAGTGATAATATTTTCAAATGATGGGAGATGGGTTGCATCCTTTTACTAGCAAGGCCCACCCACTCAGTCATCTGAACTCTATCACTTGAAAAGGATAATCTCACCCCATATATATAAAGTAATAAAACCCTCCTATTATATCCATAAATCTAGGCTCTAATAATGTAGGCCTCATAAACACCAAAGATTACTTCATAAGTTTTCATCATGATGACCAAGAGTTCTATTGAGAAAATATTTCCACCGAGCACTATGTTTCACAACCAGTAGATAATCAATATCAAAGAATCACATATGGTAATAACCTATAGAAAATTTTTTTGGGCTAATATCTCAACATGGGTCATTATATATCACACAAGGGATAAAAGAATTAAGGATTGAATACAACCTATGTCTACAGGTACTAGAGAAAGATTAGAATAAACTGATATCGTACCTCATATAAACTTGTGTGCTTCGAGTCATAAGACTCCATGGCCTGCAACTATCTACGACCTTGGTTTATAGAACCTTATGCTTGGTGTAGTTTTCCCAGTGGTGGTATTGGATGTATCTCATAATATTACCCTCCACCAACATCTTCTCCTACTAGATCCCCACCTTCTACTCTACTAGCACCACCTCCCTGGGGCCACCTAGCCATGTTTGGGGGAACTCTAATCACGATGTTGCCTTTACTATGGAGGCCCAAATTTTGTTTGTCTTTTGTCCTTAGCATTTGTAGTTAGATAATCACATGCCATGTGACCTCAATTGTCTCATTCATAACATGACGCCCCTATGGGATGACTTTTTCCTTTTGTGAGCCAATTTTTACATTTCCATGTGACTGACACCAATAAAGTGCAAGTATCTTACTCCATGATCCTACCAACCAATTCTTTCTATCTCTTGAAGATGACATAGTCCCTAATTCTCACTACTAGATATAGCTTCCTAGGATCCCTATAAAGAAATCTATCCATCACTAGTTCACATTCAAGCACTCCATCATAGGTGGGGATGGACAAGGGGACTACACTGGCACAAATGTCTATGCAGATACCTTACTTGAACTTCTTCTCTCAGAAGTGACCATTTTTTACCATTTTAAGGGAGTACTGTGTAAGGTCATTGAACTATTTTTAATACTCAAAATCCATCATACTACCCTTTTATAGTTCAATAATCGCTTGGATCAAAACTAAGTGAAACAACTAAGGGTAGTATTGCTCAGAAAACAGCTAATAGAAGTTAGACCATGAGAGATTTGTCTCATCAGTAGTCTTAATAACTAGAATCAATCACTACCCAACTACTCCATGGAAAATACTATATACCAATGAAACTGTCTAATTAGTTGGGGCCTTTATGAGCTTGAATAATCATATCACTAACTCAGTCCAATACTCCCCTACCTAGGTATCTAACTCACTGTGGAACTTTAGTGTCCTCTAGTGTAGGAACCTTTGTAGTGATCTATTCTTGTTCACATCCTCATCTATCCCTTTATGTACTAACTATTTCTTGATAGGTGGGGATTCTATAATCCACCTTCCTTGATGAATCACCATGTGATATGGCCCTTGAAAAAGGCCTCATCACTTTTCGGATAATCGTGATGATCATGAATATGTAACTTGTTTGGTTGTAATTGTGGTGGAATATTGAATGTGATCAAGATATACCACAATTAGATGAGAATATATATACATATGGAGAGATAACTAATTAAGGATATTAAAATCACTCAATCCTATATTATTGAAGTAACATTGATATCTGCAACCAATATAACAGTGTGATGAGATGAAAAGTAGGTAGTCAGAGTCCCAGTGTATAGATAAATTATCCACAACACCAACCCTAGATTCTATGGATAGAAATTTTCACTCAATATACACTGACATTATTTCACTATGTCCGAACCAATCCTCTTAAAGAAAAAAACTACAACCACCATCCCAAGGAATGAACCTAGATTTGATACCCCTCTATAATGACCCAAACGTCAATAGAAATCATGGCTTATGGAAAGTCAATCCATCACAAACCCATGATGGAACCTTATAGGCTATGGGATGGTGACAAGAACCAATAATAAATAATATAATTGTGATACCTTTTTCCTATTGTACATATACACATGAACCCAACCATCTCCATGATATAAT
Organism: Viscum album; assembly: GCA_963277665.1. Lineage (NCBI taxonomy): Eukaryota > Viridiplantae > Streptophyta > Magnoliopsida > Santalales > Viscaceae > Viscum > Viscum album. The sequence goes on from OY728130.1 coordinate 255,144,957, forward strand.
GTAGAGGAATAATAAAATATAGTAACATCTATAGTAATCCATGCATAAATTAACCTCCAAGGAATAAATCAGAGTATGAAAGAATACAACAAATTTGTAAAGAATAAAAATACAAGTCCAACCAGAATTGAATTCCCAATATAATAAAAAATTAAAATATAGAATAACTGAAAGATTACATATACTAATCTCAAAGCCCGACCATTGTACATAGGATTTTTCCCTCAAGTATATTCTTAGCCCACCAAAATCAATGTGGATCTTTCCATTGTCTACATCAGATGAGAAATATGTGAGAAAATCCCAGGTATGGGTGACTATACACATACCCAATTGGGAACACAAAAACTAAAACTGAGAAATAGAAGACATGATAGAAGTAGTCATCTCAAACCAATTTAAGATGGATATAAAACCCAATAATATATATATTCTAAAAAACCCAGAAAAGAGAGAAAGGGGATCTGTATATAATAGTGTATCCCATGATGACGAGTCTACCTATAGATCCAAAGGTCTATCATTGGTTCCATGCTTCTCGTGTGTCTATCTATGAAAACCATGGGGAGAAACTACACATTTCCACTACTCTATAGCCTGAGGGGGAACAACCTCCAATAGATTACCACACCTTAGTATGATAAGGGGTTCCACTCAAAAAATTAATGAGATAAACCCTAGTGAGACATGGTGATTCCACTAGGTAGACAGTTAGAGGACCCATGCCCTAGTGTTTCATGGGGGTGCCACTCAAAGAATAGAGGACCTTAACCCTAGTAGGATAGGGGTGACATAAGGTAGGTATTGATAGTGGACCCATGACCTTGTGCCTCTAGGTGGTACCACTTATTAGATATCGATAGTGGACCCATTCCCTAGTGTGCAAGGGGGTGTCACTAAGTGGTTAAAGAAACCATGCCCAAATTTCATTTGATTTCCACTTAGTGGGTATATGCGCTATGACCAAGTATCATAGGGGTTGATTATTAAACCAGTTCAAGGAGTATGGGGGACCTACACCCTAGTATGACTTGTGGATTTCTAACCCCATTTATAATATATGATGAACCTGGCTGATCACATCCATAATCAAGTGTTTCCTAAAGATGTATCATGCTCAAAACATTCCACATAATTTCTAAAAATCCACAATAAAGGATACCATCATGTCTAAGTAGAAAAATTATTATCATAGGATTCTTACAATCCATAATATATGTCCGTATAAAGGATTCATGAGAGGTAGAATCTATTGTTAAAACCACACGCCACATGACATCACCTATCCTCCCAGCCGTTTCATTTACATTCCATGCATTGGCTATCCCTGTAGCATTATACGACATGTAATGCTATACCCGATGTTTATCAACCTCTAGGGTCCTACCCATGTGCTCCATGTCATTATCATATACCTTGGTCATTGTTGTATGCCTATCTATATACCATGTAGAGCTCAGGTAATGGGTCTTGACCGTGTACCTATCGGTATGCCTGTGTAATCCTGGAGTACACTATGTGTCATCCTACATGGGTTCCTTATTGTGTACTTCTAGAATAAATCATAGACACCTAGGGAAGGACACACAACATTTGGTCCTAGCCACAATTAAAAGGTGATCCTCAATATTCTTGAAAACCTAGCCACTATTGAATCTGAAGAACATGTTGTGTGTTCTTTCGAACTACACAACATGTAGTTCTGATTTCTATAGATATTCCAAATCATTCATGTAGATTATAGATCCACCCTTACCACACCAAACCATGCCCATTGAGCACCCAAAATTGTATTAAACCACCTATGATCATCGATTATTTACACATGATTGTCAGAAATCAGAATCCAATAATCCCCTTAAAGCTCCCAACGTCGTGCGTCCTCCCACTTATCACTCACTACCTGATCCTGTTACCCATATGAATCCCAAATCCACATAGTAACACCCATATCTAGTGTCATTACTTGATATTTCTACAAAAAATTGATGTACATGTTTTTCATGCTCCCTCAATGATCTTGGGGGTTCAATCGTGCTCGAACCCACCCCCATAAACATTAAATTATGAACCCATAGGCCAAAAGTGAAGAAAAATATCAACGAAGAGGGGAAATGAATCAGAAAAAAGTACATCTTTAATTGTCTAAGTGTCATTGTCAAAAACTTATATAATAGGTATGTCTAGGGGAGATATAATGTCATAATAAAATTTAATTGATTAATCAATTTGATTATCTATATGGAAACATGCGAACAATGTGAAAATATAGACTAAAGATAAAGAAGAATAGTTCATCATCAAACTTACAACAATGGGTGTGAACCAAAATTTATTATCCATACCTAGATTATGGATTATTGTTTTGAGAATACTGTATTTTCTAGTGATGAGTATGATCTAATGCATTCACTGATAATCGATCCAGCCCAAATCGGTCGTTGGCGTTCTTCAATCCCGATCTCCCCCATGAAGAATGATCTCCTCATTCTCTCATATCTAAAAAGGGTTGCACAACTAACCATTATAAAATTACCAAAAAGGTATATTTATATAGGTGGTGTTAGGGTTCATTTATTTAATAAATAAACAAACAAATTCACTTAATTCACCCACTAATGTATGCCTCTGCCAAATGTCTGGTACCAACAAAACTTCTATCCTACCTAGGGTAAAACCCATATTTTGAAAATAACCATCATCAAAGACTTGAAAGCCAAGAATCCATTTGGTATTTAATATTATTTTTTCCTAAAAATTAAATTAAAGTGATATTCATATATTTAATATTTTTTTATATTAATTTCATGCTCACTAACCTCAGAATCTCACAACATCATAGCGTTTGGATTTGTAAATATTTTTTAATATATTTCAAAGTATTATATAGAATAAAATGGTCACATTATGGCCACTACTACAGATTCATAAAAAATTAGTGTTACCTTTTACGTCACTAGTAAAATGATAATAAAGGATATATGTTTATCATCACCCAATATCAGCACTAAAAAAATAGTTGATTAAGGGGTGCCATTTTCAGTTCTTCTTTTACCAAAAATAAAGGATAACTTTTATTGGGGATTTATTTAGCAATAATAAATGGTTCCCTTTATGGAAAATTTTCATAGCACTGATAAAGGGAACCATATTTTATATACACATATTTATATAATATTAAATATGATTCGTATAAATATACATATTTATATATATAAATAGAATATATAATTTTATCATTTATAATTAGTTTATAATCTATTTAAATTCAAATTATATAATTTTATGACATGAAAAAATATATATTTATATTTATATTTATATTTATATATTTATATTCGTATAAATAAATTTATAATTAATATACATATACATATATATATGTGTGTGTGTGTGTGTGTGTGCTTATATATATATATATAGACACACTATACACATATAAATTTATATTTATGAGTGTTTTTTTATTTAGATACATATATATTTGTCTTTATGTTTATTTTTAAACAATGATGGGTTAATACATATATGTGTATGTGTGTAATGATGTGTATGTTATCTGTGTGTGTGCTGGTGGGTGCATATGTATGTGTGTGTAGATATGTGTATGTGAATATGTATGAATGTGTGTCTGTTTATTTGTGTATGTATATTGTGTATATTTCAATAATCTATCTACATTACCCTTTATAAAAACAATAAAAAGTGGTCAATACAGAATAACATGAAAGAATCAGATTCTAGAATGAGCTCTCCAAGATTAGTGTTTTAAAACATATAAGAAAAAAAGTTTTGAAAAATCACAAATATATGTTGAGAAAAACTCTATCTTTGTTAAGTATATAAAATTAAAAACATTCATTCCTTGAATAAAAATGTAAGAAATAAATAAAACATTAGTTTTGGGTGGTACAGACTGATAATCATACATCCACGAGAGAAACATTACATCATTTAATTTCTACAAAAAGTAAATATTAAATGTTAGAGATGGATGAGTCACTAATATTACTATATAAAGTAATATCATTATATTCATTCCAAACAAAGGTTGTCCCACCCCCATATTTATATAGAGTAGTGTTCAGTCATCCGATTTCTCTAACCATTGACAAATGTGGGAGTTCATTTGCTCCACTGTTCCAAATACCAATCTTCTATAGGAATCTCTAGTGTGACCACTAAATTTTATAAATAAAAACACATAACAACATACATATTTTAGATGTACCATATAAACACCATAAACAATAGCACTTCCTTCTAAGAAACATTAGATGAAGCCCCTTCTGAAAAAATTCCTTATAGAGACCTATTTCAGAAGTGCTAAAGGAAAAAACTATCTCAACCACTAATTGAAAGAACTATAGATATTAAAGATCCACTAATTATGGTAAACTAATTCCATCCTGCTAAATTATACATCTCACATTCCCAAAAATCTTCTACTACAATACATATTCAGATAAATCCATGGAATCACTTTGAACATCCTCTGCGTACAATGCTTCTCCAACTCATTCCGTTCAACAAAGCCTAAGCGAGGATTGATGTTTCCTCAGTATTTCAAAAACTAAACTATTAGTAAACATGTTCACCAGATATTATTTCTAATATATCATCCATAACTCCAACTCACAATCTTCTATCATCTTCTAGATGTAATGTCACTTAATATCAATATTCTTAGTTATTGATTGAAAAATTAGATACATATCCAAATAAATTGAATTCCATCTATCACGGTAGAGAAATAATTTCCCCTCGCCGCAACCATGTTCATCAAATTAATGCACTAACAACATTGTGTCCTTGTTAGATTTCATAACATCGGCATACTTAACTTGTATTCAATAAAGTGAAATAACTAGTTGTAACATGGACAATCAAATAATAGTGGTTCCACCAATAGTGTAAACATATCCATTTATGCACTTTTGAGATTCTAAATCACCCCAATGTCAATATCTACAATCCTAGGTAATGGAAATTCATCTCAAAAAAATAGTTATTCATTATGTTCCTTTGATATAACAAATAATCTACTTTAAAACTTCCCAAGGATCTTTCCCAAGGTCTTTCAAGAACCTACTGAACATTCATATTGCATGAGAAATATCTGGATGTGTATGAGTTATTGAATACATCACAGTTACTAATACTAAGGAATATAGAAAATTTTTACATTCACTTATTTTCTTTATTCATTAATGTTTCCAACTCCTATGAAATATTAAAGTGACCGGCGATATGGGTTGAAATCAATTTCTATCTATTTATTCTGAATCTCTCAATGATCTTATAGAAGTAATCCATATTTTATAAAACTAGGATTCTAGTATTCTTATCACGTTCAATCCTCCTGACCAATCTCATTTTTTATCACCACAATATTTAATCTCAAACATTTTATACTAGTCCTCCTTCAAATTTTTTATCAACAATATATTTGGACCTACCAAAAACGTATAATCAAAATACAAGATTAAAATTGTGAAGTCATTTCCATTGAACTCATTCTTGTAATAGAAATAATTGGAGTCATATTATGTGAAATATTTCTCTTTCATAAAGGAATAAAACTTTTAGTTTCAACACCTTGGTTCTTTTCTCAAAATATAAAGATTGCTTTTTAATTTTCACACCAAACCCTAATTTCAATTATCCAAAAAACCAATTAGTTTATTTATATATATTTATTCCTCCAAATACTCATGAAGAAAAGTCTTATTCATATCCACTTGATCTTGGTAAAAATTTCTATAAGAAACCATGATTGAAAAATATCATATGGTAGTATGGCTAACTACTAGAGAAAATATTTCAGGGAATTTTTGTACTTTCCTTCTACTAAAATGCCTTTACAACCAAACTTTAGATTTTTCCTTCTAAAAAATTATTATTTCAAACATAATACTCAGTTGGGTTTAATTTATTTCTTCCCTTTTCGTAATTACATTTTCTATCAAGTGTTATTCACACATAGTGAATCCAAATACTCCTGTATTGATAACTCATAATTTCTATAATCATATAGATTTTCCACTTGTTCTAGACCCTATGGTTCTCAAGAATCAATTAAAAATATAAAACTATGATTTTATCCATAATATTTACCTAGCCATCAAACCATTAAAATATTTTGTAAATAAACAAAATATTTAGATCTTTTTGTAACTATAATGTTCAAAAATTTCCTTTTCATAAATCTTGATCAATATTCCTCAGTTCATGATATTTTAGATATAACTTCTAGTAGATAAAAATAAGAAATTTCTACTCAACCCTTTGAAATTGCCTCAGGAATACGTGAACTTCAGATATACTCATTGATTTCTTAACATTATGGGACTTGTGATCCTCTAGAACCAACATTCAGATCAACTTGAATTAAAGTTGAAATTTTTTATCATACACCTTATTATTCATGTTCCAATATTTCAACAAGATATTATCATTGAATATCATATTCAAACATTTGAGAAATTTTTTCTTTTCATCATAACATATTTAAAAACAAAATTCCTCATTTTTAATGATTATGAATAATCATGATTAGTATTTTTTATAAATATTATCTCTGTCATTATTATCTACATGAATTTAGTAAAAACATCTAAAGTCTCTGAGGTGATAAACATACTAAATATTTCTGGACCGTAGTTCTTCTAGTAATTACAATAAAACTAGTGTTGATGGGATTATATTGATTAAGTAATTTATAGCGCCCACTGTATCCATCAAAAACTCAATAGACATTCCATAATGTAACAGTATACTTATTATTCTCTATATAAATGTAAGATTCATTCTATTGAAAACATAATTTTGTTCAAATGTTCATAAAATAGATTTATCATATCGTACTCCACCATTTCAGTAGTAATTATGGAAACTCATTCTGGTAAACTCGTCATCATTGCCTAATCTCAAACATTTTATCTTGATTCAAGTTTCTATTTTCACCATAGCCTTCCATTAAAAAAAATTTCCAAACACTTCACTCTAATGTTTAAAAAATTATACCCATTCTTTTCTTTTGGAACCATCAATGATGGTAAAAATGTACATGGATCTTCTATGATAATGAACAGAGGAAAGACAGAGAACATTTATATGAAAAAATTATAGCTTCCAACATTTTTGTATTTCCTCATACAAATTTAAATACACCTTCTATTTCTTCTTGAGTGTATATCTCCTATGAAATATGAGTTCTAAATGATCCAGCTTCAATATTCCATTTTCCTCTATAATCATTATACCTTTGTCACTAAGATTCCCTAAAGGATTATTCCAAAGTTCGGAACTTTCACATTATGATGTTTTGACAAGTGTATCTACCATCACCCTTCTAGTCAGATACAATTACCTGTTTCTGTACATCTATCTATGCCAAGAGTTCCCTAATTAATTTTACATACCCATTATACAAAACAAATTTTTAAACCTTCTTCATCTAGATAAAAAAAATGTAATAAAGTTTATCTAAAGACATAGAACTTATCATATATCTTTTTTTTACAAGGAAGTTCCATTCTTCAATTAAAATTTCACTAATATATTCCCCACAATGTTAAGAGATTCATCATAAATAAGATACACTCTAATTAAATTTCAAGATACCTTATTTTACATTCACCCTTTTTCTCATGTGGAATTAAATTAATCTTTCAAATCTACAGTAAAATATTGAAATTATATAGGAAAACTCAAAATTTGATTTACAATCCTATCTATTGAAACACTCAGTTTCATAGAAGCTGTCCTCTTTGAGGTTTCCTTAAATCATTAACATATTTCTTGAGGTGGCCTCTCTTTTTTCAATTCTAACAAACATGTTTGGTTTTGGAACCCAACCCAATACTCAGAACCCATTATTTCCTCTTTGATTTATCCTAATTCCTCCAATGAGGAAATCATGTTCTTCTTTTGGTATTCAATACATCACATTAAGAAGTTTAACTCTATATTATTTGGAGCTCCTAATTTAAAATCTAGTTCCAAACATTAGTGAATACCAAATAATTCATTCCACATGAACTACCCACATCTTATTACATAGTTTCCCATGATTATAGTCAATATGATAGTATACCAAATTCCAAAAAATCATTTTTTAATGTAACCATCACAAACTATTGTTAGCTCTAGATTAGGTTGAAATCATAAAATAGATCTAATGCATACATTCCATTTGATACCGTATTGCTGAACAACCTCCTCATTTAGATGACTATGCTTAGTGTTATAGGTTTCATGTGCATATCTTTATGGGTTTCAATTAACTTTTCTATGTTTTTATTATTTTGAATGTTAGAATCCAAATTGTAGATTAATGACATTAATATCACACCAAATTCATTGTAATCCAACTTTTATCATTCACATTTATCCATTGCTTTAGGTTTAACCCCCTTAAACAAGATCTCAAGATCATATAGAATTAAATTTGACATAATCTTAATTCCATTCCTTTTAAATTTTCATTATAAACCTTTTCATATTCCAATGCAATACTTATGAAATCTAATAACTCCCACATAAATTTGAAAAAACAAATCTGAAAAAGAAAATATTACCTGAAGTATCAATAAGTCCACTCAGTCTCTAATGAACTAACCCCTCAAATTCCACTTGTTAAGAAACCATCCATAATTTCATTCTAAAAAAATTATAATAAATTAATCTAGAATCAAAATGATAGAAACAAAGCCAAGAATTAACTCTATGAACGTAATGTACTAGAACATGGAAGAAATATTGTTCACCCAAAAAACCAAAATAAGTGGAAACAAACTTCAACCTTATTCGGTCAAACAATCAAAAAACATTCAATAAATGAAATTAAATGTAAGAAATAAAGAAAACATTGGGTATATGTGGTTGAGAAAAAAATCCTACATCCACAGGAGAAGCATTGCAGCATCTCTATTATATATAAAGTAAATATTACAATTTAAAAACTATTGATTCACTTATATTACTATATCAAGAAATAAAATTACATTCATCCAAACCACATGTGGCCCCACCTTCCTATTTATAGAAAGTACCATACAGTCATCTACTTACACTAATCTCCATGAAGTGTGAGGGTCCATCAATTCCATTATTCTCACCACCGATTACATGTTGAAATCCTCAGTGTGACCACAACCTTTGATAAATTACTAACCTCAATAGAAAAATGAACAACCACCATATTTTCGTCATACATGTTGATCTTCTAAAATAATAATACCATGCACTAAGAAACATTAGAAGATGTCCCTTACAAACCACCTCCTTATGGAATCCTCCTTATAGATTGATGAAAGAAAACAATGTTTCTACCACTACTTCAATGAACTGAAGATCTTATGGAACCACTCCTTCTTGTCAGCTAGTTTCATCCAATTGAAGTATCTTTCACACATTCCCAACAATATACACACATTTATGTGTTAGTTCACCTATATATCACACAGATACATGTAAATAAGTATTTACACATTTGTATAAATAATAATATTTTTTATCATAGTTAAAATATTTAATTATAGGTAGTAATTATTTATATTTAATGTATCCAATCAATAAAATAAATATATATTTATATATAATTTTGTAATAATAATATGAATCTTCATATTGAAATTTTAAATCTATATAAATATAAATATTAAAATTCTTAATTTTAATTTATTGTTTTTTAATTAATATATTATGGAACACATTTATACATGATATTAAAATTTATTCATTTATTAACGATATAGTTAAAAAAATTATTTATTCAGTTATATAATTAATAATATTTTTAATGATAATTAAAATTTCTAAATGTTGTTAATAATTAATTTTATTTATTTATTTTCAATATTTATTAATTCTTATTGTAAAGTACTTTTTAAAATATAATTTATTATAATATTAATACTTTTACTTAACATATGTATTATAATATTAATAAATTAATTTATAAAACAGTCATTATAATATTAATAAAACATTTGTTATAATATTAAAAAAAATTATTTAATAAAAAATTCTTATAATGTTTATAAATTTATTGTAATATATATATATTTGGTGATTTGGGATATAGTTACAATCAATGACCCCCTCCCTTAATGGTATAAATAATTCAATAGCCCCCAGAGATAGTCTAGATTAAACCCAAGAATTATTTAAATTATATATTATATATGTGGATAGCCTGTAGGCCACCCCCTTTTAGCCACCAACCCTATTTAGGGGGCTTCTCCTCCCACCCACTCACACCAACTATCTCAAATCCCCCATCGTTAGTTGGGGCATCTTTCCTCAATCGTTCATGTGAACCAGCATCAATCACTAGCCCCTTCTAGTTAGGGTCCCTTCATCATTACCCCAAAAACATCACTGCCTCCTTTTATATCATCAACAGCTTCCACACCAGACCCACTAGACATAACATCCATGGCATCCATCATTTATCATCAGCTACTGCACTAGGCTTTCATGACGTATCCTCTACATTATAGACCACCAGTAATGGTTTCCAATGTGTCTTATTATTTCTACCCGCACATCTACTTATGGGGTTCCACCTATAAGACTCATATGAAAACACAGTCCATGAATCATGTTGGATTCATATGATGCTAGCCCATCATACACCACTAAATAATTGGGGGAAAATAATGCAGAGGTAGGAAATAGAACCCATCAATCATCAAACTGCATCAGAACCAAGGACCATAAGAAACATAACTACCAAAAGAACAGAAAACCAAAACATTTTCAAAGCATCATGGGGGATACAATACCATAACCATAGACTAGAATGAACACCTAAAATACAAAACATGTAGCTTTGAAACTAGTTGGGAATAGGAACTGTGAATATTCATAAAAAATAACCCTCCAGAGAGAATAATATTAACATCAGAAATAAGAAAAAACCATCCTTGAAACCTGGGGCCATTTCCAGAATTGCAATCCCTTCATTTGAAACAACCAACATGAGATTAGAGAATAAACCCCAACACTGATGAATAATCGGTTATAAAACACCATTGATACCTAAGGAATAGAATAAGGAAACATTATTCATTCTCTATGGATCTTTCACATACTCCATGGAATGTTATAATATATTGATATAAATATATATGATATATATTAAAAATAAGAAAACAATTAAATAAATGGTGAATTTGTGATAAAAATATAAGAAAAATAGGAAAAAAATGTAGTAGATAAAGAATCCCGACATAAAATGGAGGGTAGAGATGGGGACACGATAGGGGACTCATCATCATCAGAATAAGGGAGGTTGATTTTAAAGGGAGACCTAAATTGAGACTTAGTGGTGTGTGTTGCCAAATAAAATTTCAATATAGAGGGAGACAAGGGTTTGTCCTTGGTACTCAATAATGATTATATTGGGACTCAATGATAAACTATCATTTTAATTTAAATTTAGAATTCACGAGACTTCATTTTGTCGAGGCAAAGAGAGAAGGTTTCAGAAATTATGTAAACATTAAATTAAATTCATAATTTAAAATATAAGATGGAATTGGGGGTTAATTTTGATCATCACATTGAATTATCAATTACAACACATGATACTTTTTAAATTTATTATAGGGAGTATCCTCTTTCAGGAGTGATTTCATTCTCTAGGATTCATTTTTTCATAAATAATAAAAATTATTTCTTTTCCAACCCATTTACTCAAATCCAACATTTCCAAGTGCCCTGTTTATTTTTTTTCTTTCTTTTCACCCACTAAATTAGTTCAAAGATACAATGAAATTTTATTTAAATTAATTATGATGTAAAAATTAATAGTTTGTATAATATTTAATGTAAAAATGGGCTCATGGTCTATCTTTCCCACATGTGGGATTACCCTCAAGCACTCATATCCACACGGGATCAACTCTTATAGGCCCACACTACAAATAGTCAAAACAACTAGTTCTATCCAACCCCAATACACCCTATATATACAATGTTTATGGGTTATTGGACCATTTTTCATCACTATAAATAATATAATATTATTCTTAAATAATTATATTATTAAAAAAGAAAGTACTTTCTTAACTGTACTCATCCATTTGTTATGGTATGTTCATGTTTGGGTGGGCCTAATCACAATCATGGATAATGCTATAAAAATTATCATGCATTACTATGAGAACATAAATTATAATATTATTATAAGTAAGTAATAAAATGATTATTATTTTATGTTTCTATAAAGGTTATATTAATTATTTAATTTATTATTAGAATATCATCTTCAATCACTAAAATTACCGATATCAGCTAACACTGATTCAACGTTCATAAAAAAAATAAACCCATGATGGAATGAGATTTTACTTTTATAATTAAATATAATTTATATATTACAACACTTTAAATTATCTTGGAATAATAAACTTGGTATAAAATAATGGGTACCATAATCGATAACGTAAAGAATTCATGGAACTATAAAAGTTACCAACACTTAATGGTAAAGTTTCGCCATAATTAACTTATATATTTCCCCTAAATGGTTCTAAGTAAAGTATATAGAATAAAATATATATGATTAATTATATAAAAAAAGGAAATTAATATAGTTATATTTGCTTTATATGTGGTTAGAGTTAAATTTAACCCGAGTAAATTTATTGTAGGGTTTCTAATCTCAATTTCCATCCCTTGAGATATATTTGTCATTATACACCATGTTTTCTTTGTAAAGTAAAATATGCTACCCCAATAATATTTTTTATCTTGTTATTATCTTTATTAATGGTATTTAATGTTTCATTAGAAATTATATCCGTCAAAAGGTGTTGATTATAAAGTCACTAATGTCGTAAGGGGTACTTTGTCTTAATTTTTATTCCTTAAAAGACATTTCTTATTAAGAACTATGTTATCTTTGATATGGTTTTGTTAACTCCTAATGAATTTATTTTTCTTTATTCATGAAATTTTTGGGGTTTTATGATCCATATCATGTTTTTTCTTTAAATTGTTATTCATTCAAAAGATAAAAATAATAAGTTATTTTGTTAACTCATCTACCTTCATTGAGTTATAATGTGTCTTATTTAACTTCTTTTCAATAAAAATGGTTTCTTGGTCATTGATATTTTACTTCATTGTAATTTATATTCATCCCTAGGAAAATGTAACTTTTAATGTGACTCATAGCCTCATCTTTTAAAATACTGTTAAAAATGTTTTCTAAAATATTATTATATGGTTTCCCTCTTCGTATGAGAATTATTCTATACAAATTATCCATTCCATGTTTTAAAATTGTTTTTCAAGTTATTTTAACGCATAATTATTTTTAAATGAAATTTATTTCATTGTAAATCAAAATGAGATTCATTATTTTAAAAACAAAGGTTTGTGTTATTAAGAAAGAATTATTTAGTGATTTTATGTCCTTGCAATGAATATTTTTGAAAAATTATTTCTTTTATAAAGTTTAATTTATAATAACCTTTTTTTACTTTAAAGGATAATTTTTAAAATGTTATATAAATATGAAATTGTGTTTTAATGAAAACATTTTTATAGAGTTTTCAATAATTTCAAAATGGGATATATATATTTTTTCAAATTGATTTTTTAGAAAATCAGTTCACTTACATTTTACTCTTTAATCAAGCATATCTAACTCATTTGGAGTTTTGTTTTATGAATATCATTCTATACTGCTTAATAAAAATATAATTTTGGGTGATTTAATTTTTGTTATCATATAATATAATTTTGATTTTCCATTATGTGATACCATTTGAAAATATTAGGAAACTCATTTTCTTTTTATGAGATCTTCTTGTTATGAAATTGGATTGGTTTTTTATATAGAAAACATGTTTATAGATTATAATTGTGAAATATTTTTGGTATAATAAATCAATGATACATTTTGGGTATGAAAAATCCATAATATGGTTTGGGTCCTATAAAGCCTTGAGACAGTTCGTGATTAATAAAATCATAAGATAGTTTGGGTCTGATAAATCCCTAAGATAGCTTTGGTCAATTAAATGCTTTTAATTCATTTTTTTATGAATTATATCTCAAAAGATAAATATGAGTTTACATACTTATTTTTTTTACAACTAAATGGGAGGAAATAATTGGATTTATTCACAACTAAAAGGGTGGAAAATCATTGATTTGTTCATAATCTAATCCTAAGAATTTTTTTGTGCCACCGGTTTATACTTATTCCCATGAATGTGTTATTCTCTCATGGGTCATGTTTGTTGAGTCATGTTTCCATACTCTTTTTATTAATATATTGTGTTTTTCGATTACATTTTACATGAATTATGTTTTATTATATATGATTTATTGGGTATGTTTTTCTTATTTACATTGATTATACTGGTGTACTCATCTTATGCTTCCTTTTGATCATTGATTTTCTTCGCTAATATTCGATCTTAATGGGCATTTTATTTCACCCATTTCTCATGATTCCATTTTACTAGGTTATAAATAAAATTAATATATATGATGTGTCTTCAATTATTTCTTGTGTTGTGAATTTTTTCGGAGATTCTAAAGACTTGTTATGGATTAAATAGTTTCTTATATCGTGATGAAAATTATCATTTTTTGAAAAATAGAATGGTTGTGTTAGTTACTATTTTTTCCTAATTATTTTAAACTCTAAATTTAAAATATCCATGTAATGTATTGTAATGAAATATTTCATGTAACACCATGTAACTATGAAGATAATATCTATGGGGCATCATATATGGTATTAGTTAAATTTTTAGATAACTTTCGAGGTTAATATGTTAGTTGACCATAATTTAAGGGTTGATAAGTTATGGTTGATCACAATTTCCAAGGAATAGATAATCCTTTATGTTAATTAATCAAATATTTTATATTTTAGGGGTTATGATAATTGATCCTTAGTGAAAATACAAGGGATATATCTAAGAGATAAGTCTATGTATAAGATAACATCCTAATGTTTTGGTAATGTATAGATTTTATGGTTCTATTAGAAATTACATCCATGTATGGATACTAAAATGTGGAAGGGGATGTGGTACAAAATCACCTAGTGATAATCATCCTGAAAAGGCCAGTTTAGTATCAACTCAACATTTAGTTTGGCTCATTATAAGTGGGATTATAACTACACACCTAGATATTCACTTTTGGGGGTTTTTCATGGGATAATCATGTTCTCTTTACAACTCATTAATAAGGGTTTATTATGTTAACGAATTAGGGTGTGGAATAATAGAGAACCAAAACTAAAGAATCCTAGATTAAACTAGGAGTGATATAGGTTAAATATAAAGTATCTTAGTATTAAATTTGGGTACCTTAGGCATTTAAAATAAGGAATATTACCAAATTGTATATTGTTTTACTCTGATACTATTTTGGTACCATTAATCACTCATGAATAAGTATTTATTTATTTGATGATAAAAAATAAGCAGTATCTAATTCTATAGTAATTAGGTTGTAGGTAGTTAATTCCATTTACTATTTATGTTGATTAAATTAAATAAATCTCTATTATCACGATGGAAAGGAGGAAATATTTCATGACTCTCCTATCCAACCAGGATGATTTAATAACAATCATTATTCAAAAATATAGATCATGTGCTCCCACTACATTTTCTAAAATTCATCTCACAGGAAAATTACTATACAACATATCCAACTCTTCTAGTATTTGATATTATTATGGGTCTTTCAAAGCATTTAGACATATTTTAAACACACAAATTTCACATATTACTCAATTTGGAAACTTATATAAGGGGATTTGTTGATATTTTACAATGTCACAAACCAAATAAGGTGTTACCATACATTATAAAGATATAGAATATGGTGATCACCTAGAACCATATATCTAACATATTTTAAAAATTGAACAATGTTTTACATATTCTTATAACCAAGTATATTTTCAACCAATCCACTTGGATCATGTATAACGGTTTTATATAAAAGAATTCTAGAATGAAATTTCAAAATGGTATGTTCAAAATTATATAATAAATAAATACATTTTTCATTTATCACACTAATTTAAACAAGGATTTCACTCGTTTTCTTGGTCATAATAATTTATATAATTTTGAAACTTTATGATGTAATGTGTCAACTCATGGATGCAACCATATGAACCATTGACCATAAAAACTGACAAAGGAATTGGAGTAATTGGCCATCATCATTTTAAAAAGGAATGTATATAGAAACTCCTATTACACATAAACATATATGCAATCATATTTGCCATAAATATTATATTTTATAAAGAACATGTATGGTTTTAAAGGTTACTTTTTTGATAAAAGCGGGTATTCTTTATATATTATATTTTAATTCAAAAGCTAAATTCATAAATTTTAAAATTTCAATTTTGTAAAGTGAACATAATTTATTAATTCATTATGTCAATATTATTTTTTGGTAAATGTTTCTTATTTTTTCTAAATTAATTTCTATTTATGTGAATAATGAATGAATAACAATTTTGATAATAACATTACATTGATGACATCAATGTTTTGAAACCATTTTCATATAATTTTTTTTAAAATAAAATAAATAAATTAAAATACTGTGTTTGATTTATAAAACCCATGTTTAATGTTTTCAAATCATAAATAATATTTTACTTAAAAAATATTTTTATTATATTATATTTAAAATGAATTTCCATCACTTATAGAAAATAAATAAAAATTGGATTTAATATTTTATGTCAACATGTTCATATTGTTTAATAAGATAAATTTAATTTTTAGGTATAATAGTATGATTACTAAGATTAATGTTAATGACCATGATAATGGTGAAAGGGTTGTTATAAAAGAATTGTTTTATTAAATTTGTGTAATGTTTTCGTTTAATGAAGTAAATTGATATATTTTATATAATGAATTTTATAATATTTTTACACATATATAAAATTATATTATCTATTATTTAATTGGTATTCAACGTTCTATAATATCAAGAATACTTAATGGTGAAAACACTACTTTTTCTACAAAATAATGTTTCTATGTATTAAATATTTTTATTTATAATTTAATATTATATTATTTGTAAATTAAATTAAATTATATAAGGTATAATGCTAGTATGATTACACCAAAATTTGGTCTGATATTATTTATTATATTGTCACTAAAACGTAAATTATATATATAAAAACTTATTACCATGATAAAAACAAAAAGTACAATTTTAATAATCTAATATTAGATGTCTGAAAACATGTTTAAAATATATATAAAAATTATTCGTGTATGATTAATAAGCCTTATCTCACAACACAAACACAATTATTTCTATATTTTGTATCCATTTACCCTTGAATAGTTTCATTTTGTTATTGATATTTAATTGTTATTCACAAAATTTCACTTTTCATCACTTATAAAAGGGGTTGACTTAAACCATTTTAATGATTCATTTACTATTAAATTTTATTTTACAAATTCTCAATATTCCTCTCCTAGAAGTAAATTTCACATCATAAATCCCCTAGTTAATATAATTTATCCTAAACCCTACATTTCCTTGAATACATTCAAGAGAATGTTCATTGTCCCAATGTGAGTATTACTTAATCATTAGAATTTTCTTAAAAATATTTCCCTTTATAACCTATCATAGAAAAGTGATATAATGAAATAATTTTAATTATTATATTTATGTGTTATTTTATTAATTTAAAAACATTATTTACTCCTTTTAATCCAATTAGAAAAATAAAATAATTCTGATCATGTGTTTTTTTAGATTGGCTCCTCTAGGAGGTCGTGTCCTTCTTTTTCACCACGTCCTCTATTTGTAGATTATAATTACGTAATTGAATAATAAATGTAAAATATATTATATAATTTTGATTAATGAGATAAAATTTATAATCAACCTTCATTCCCTCTTAATCAATAGGAAATGAAAATGTCAATCATGCATTGTGAGGACTACCGACTCTATGGAGTAACATAAATTGTTTTTCATCTAGTTTCATTATTATTTATTAAAATTTATTAAAATTTTATTTAAAACCCTAAAATATTTAAATAATTTCATTATTATTCTATAATAATGATATTATTACAAAGTAAACCACTTTACTAACCATATTCATCTATTAATTATGGTATGTTCATGTTTGGGTTGGCCTAACCACCTACTAGAAAATTGCTATAAAACACGATCATGGATGATTATAGGAACATAAAAAATAATATTGTTATAAATAAATAATAAAATAATGAATTTATTAGGGTTAATGAATGGTTATAATATGCATTTAACTTATTATTGAAATATCATATTTGATCGCTAAAATTACAAAAATAAGTCGACATTGACTCTACTTTCAAGCAACAAAAAATTTAATTTAAGGAATGAGATAAGATATTTATAAATAAATATAAGTTATCTATTCAAGTTCCATAAATTATCTAGGAATAATAAACATGGTATCAAATAATGGGTATTGAAATCGACATCGTACATCATATGTGAAACCATAAAAGCTATTAACATTTGATGGTAATGATAATCCATATTTTACTAATATATTTACCAAAAATGGTAAATAGTGATGTATATAAATGTAAATATATAATAATAAGGTTATGAAATATTTAATTAATATATTTATTTTTATTTTACATGAGGTTAGAGTACAATCAACAAAGCTGGAATTCAAGGTATGGGTTTCTTGTCTCAATTTTAACCCCTTGAGACATATTTCATATTATATACAGTGTTTTATGTTTAAAAGTGTATCTAATACCAATTTTATATTTTATATCATGATCCAATGATTATTCATTTTATTTAATTTTATAATGGAAATCATATCATTTGAGGTGTTTTGATTCAAATGTTTTTAATTTCATAATGGGTTCTTTGTCTCTAATTCGATTCGTTGAGACATATTTATTTATATGCAGCATGATGTATTTGATATTGTGAAACTACAAAATAATGAATCTATTTATCCATAGTAATTAAACTCATGGGTATTGAATATTTATATTAAGTTATTCCAATAAATTTTTCAATTTATAAGATTCCAAATTTGTGATTGTTTTTTTTAACTCAACACCCTTTATTGAGTTATAATTCAGCTTCTTGAATTTATTTCATCCAATAATGGTTTATTAAACCATAATATTTTATTTCATGGTAATATCTATTTCTATTTGGGGAAATTTAATTTTTAATGTGACCTATAAACTCATATTTTAGATGTTTGGAAAGAACATTTTTTAAAAAACTCTTTTATGGTTTCTCTCACCATATGAAAATTTTTTATTGATAACCATGAATTCCGTATTTCAAAATGCTTTTAAAAATCATTTATAATTTTTATTATTTTTATGAAAAATTAAATATTATTTAAAAGTAAAATTCTAATTAAAAATGAAATTCATAATTTTAAAAAGTGTTTCTAAATGTTTTGTTCAATTTTGTATTGTTCTTATTTCGTCTTAAAGAATGTTTTAAAAACATATTTCTTATATAAAATTGAATTTATGAATTTTTTTTGTTTTATAGGTTAAATGTTTAAAAAAAATATCAAGTCCAAGGTATTTCATTTTAATGAAAAAATTTTACGAATTTCTCATGAATTTAGAAAAATAATATTTTTTATTATCCATTAATGTGATTTATCTAATTAACATTTGGCATATATTTTCCTATATGACCCCAAAACATCTAATGATTATAGAGTTATGTTTTATAAATATCCATATAAACACTTATATAAATCATTCATTTTGAGTAATTTTTTTATATCAATGAATCTATTTTTCATTTCATATAACATGATACCATTTGGAAATGATAAGAAATCCATTTCCTTCCTATGGGTTCTTAACGTTATGATATTGGAATAATTTTTTTAGTAGAAAAAATGTGTATGAATTTTCATTTTGAAATTATTTGACTATGAAAAATACCAAAGATGGTATGGGTCAGATAAATCCCTAATATGGTTTGGGTATGATAAAGACCAAAGATAATTTGGGTCCGATAACACCGTGAGATAGTTTTTTCCCATTAATGCTTGAATATAATTTGTTTTTTATAAATCCCTATGATTATTTGGTTCAGTTAAATCCCTGGTTTTTTTGTTAAGGATTTATATATATTTAGATAATTATACGTAGACATACATGGATTTTTTCAAAATTAAAAGGGTGTACATACTTGCCTTTTCACAAATTAATGGGTGGTTATACATTGATTCGTTTATAATGTGTTCCCATACTTATATGTATTCCATAATTTTACACTTATTCTAATGAATTTGTTATCCACTCATGGATTATGTTTACTGACTAGTGTTTTCACATTCTTTTGATTCATTTCTTATGTTATGAAATTACATACTTAATGAATTGTGTTTTATGATCTATTTTTTGATGGGTATACTATTATTATACGAATTTATTATATTCTTATACTCTTATTAAGTTTCCTTATGATCATTGGTTGTATCTTTACATGCCTACCCATACTGAGCATTTGATATCACACCATTATTATGTTTCTATTTCCCCATGTTACGAAGAAAACTAATACAAATTATGTGTCTAAATGAGTATATTATATGGATAATTTGTTATCACATGTTTAATAATTGATATGGATTTAGTAGTTTCTTATATAGTGAGAAACATTCCAATTAGTTGAAAAAAGATATAGGGTTTTTAGTTAATTCTTTTTCAAAATTATAAAAAATTATAATCCTAAAATATCAAGATAATGTATTGTAATGAAATTATTATTTTAAGGTCATGAAATTGAGATGATAATGTCCATATGGAGTGATAATAAACTATCATTTTTATTACTCCCTTATTATATATTTCCAATGCAATCATCATTGTAAATTAATGATCCCTCCCAAAAGAGTTTTCATATGACACTTTCCACTTGAACATTTTTCCTCCATTAGGAAAACTTCAATAGAATATTCCCTTATTATAATTTTTGAAATTATAGAAGACAAATCCATTGATGATCCAAGTATGTTAAATTAATGTTTATCCTTTAATAGCCACTAAATTATTGATAATTAAATGGAAAATTAATTTATTTAGAAAGGTAATTTTTTCCTAAATATAGGAATTTGAAAAATAATAATATATTAATGTATTTTATTATTTATTTAATTATAAAGAAGATAATATTTCATGTTTTTTTGTAGGATAAATAGGCTTTGTAAGTGAGTAACCCTATTCTAATTTCATCCTTATAGAAACCATCGAAAATTGGAATGAAAACCACTTCTTACTGATTCAATGTATGTATACCAAATTAAAGGAGAAAAATTCTCAAGGAAAATTTACAATAGCTTATCAAAAAAACAAGAACACAAAGTTATTTAACTTATGAGGAAATTTTTTTGAACAAATTGGGTTTAGTTTAGGTGATATTATAGGAATTAGTCCCAAAGTATTTATGCATGGGATTCTTCTTGGAGAAAATTTCAGACCTATTTAGAATTCATAAGGAGGATGAATCCCGCCATGATAGATTTTTTAATAAATAGATAGAGATGTTTTAAATTAAGAGACCATATATCATATATCAACTCAAAATGGTTTATCCTAATTATTTTAGATTCAAAAAAACTCGACTGACCATTACAAAGAATAGAAAAAATGTTTTAATTCATATTAGAATTCAGAATAACTGGAGAGTTCTTATAGATTATAGGAATCTAAATCTGTCCACTAATAATTATAATTTTTCCATTTCAATTATTTATTGGATATTGGAGATATTGGTATTGATAACTAACTACTATTTATTTGATGTATTTTTAGTAATCTTTTGGGTACCCATTTCCATAGATGACCATGTTAAGACAGCCATGACATGTATAGTTAAAAAAAATTATTTTTAAGATAATTCCATTTGGACTATATAATTTCCTATTTACATTCATAGGTTCCTGGTAATTTGATTTTTAGAACACATTATGGACTTTTTGAATGTATTTTTCGATGTGTTCAATATTTTTTGAAATTCTTCAGAACATTTCTTGAAAAATCTGGATCTTTTATTAAAAAAAATTATTGAAAAGTACCTGATTGTAATCCTTAAAAATTTTCATTTAAAATTGAAAACATTAATATTAACTAATCATGTAATTTCACAAAAATAAATTGAATTAGATAAGTAAAATATTGTTGAGATAAAATCATTTCATTATTCAACTTATGTGAATCATCTTAGATCTTTTATAGGACTTTTAGACATTTATGGGATGTTCATTAAGTATGTTAGTAAGATTTATCTTCTTATTTCATGGATATATTTTTTAGATGATGAATTTAATTTTGATTATGAGTCTATGTATTCTTTTAATGACATGATGAGAAGTACTTCAAATCACTAGTTATGCAACTACTAAATTGGGAACATATATTTGAGATAATTTATGATGCTTCCATGAATACAGTTGGATTTTCCTTTTCTAAAATAAATGAGGAAAAACCAAAATTAATTTCCTATTTATCAATAACATTGTATGTTTCCAAAATCATCTGAATAAATATTATTTTTATAAGATGTATTTTTATTGGATAAATTCAGATCTTATCTTATTTAATGTAAAGTTATTATTTTTTCTAATGAAGCATCCCTTAGATACATGATAAATGAAGATATATAAAATCCTAATATTCTAAGATAGAAGTTTCTAATTTAACAGGTAAATTTTTATATCAAATAAAATAATAAAATTTAGAACCAAGTGGATGATCACCTGATCAGGATTCCTAATAAAGTAGAATTTTATATTCCAAAAAAGAGCTTGTGAATGAACACATTATAGGAGAGAAACATTTTATAGTTAAAGGATAAGTTCCCTATTATACTATCATAGTAAATTATTTAATAAATTTTTAGGTCCCATATAACTTAAATCCCAAAATTAATAACATAAATATACTTAAACCCATTTCTTACATTTGAAAGGATACTTACCTTTGGAAATTTTATAATAAAAATGATAAAAATATATTTTCCTAAATGTGAAATTCAATCTGTTCTTGAGTTTTATCGGACTATATATTGTAAAGGAAACTATATACCTCAAAGGATATCTTGGAATGTTTTATAATGAGGAATTTATTAGTATACCATGTTAAATTATTCTGATGAATTCTTTAAAAAATATAAAAATATTCTTTTACTAAAAACATATCGATTTGATATGAAATACCCCCAAATTTAGTTAGTATTTGTGAAATTTTTATAGTATAGGGAATATATTTCATTGGAACTTTTCCATGACATGAAAAATATGACATGATTTTAGTAGTTTATTATATTTAAAAATGAATGGACCTAGGGCTACCAAAATTGATGATGCTAGAGTTGTTTGTGATTTTTTCAGAGAAAACATATTTTACAGTTTTTTAGTATTGAGATACATCATCAGTGATCAAGGGATCCAATTTTTGAATAAAAACATGGATTCATTTATTAGTATGTATAGATTACGTCTTAAGATATCAATACCCAAAAACTTATAAAAATGGCCTTGATGAAGTGTCCAATAGGGAGATCTAAGAACTTTAAATGAAAAATGTTAAACCTAATAGAAAATATTTGATAAAACGTTTGGAAGAAACCGTATAGAATTATAAGAAAACATAAAAACACCAATTTGAATGAGGGAATATTGGATGATTTATGGAATGAGTTACCATTTACTAATAGAGTTGGAAGAAAAATCCCACTAGGTAGTGATATAGGTAAATATAGACTTGGATTAAGGATAAAAAAGCGAGATGACTATAGCGGTAAGGCGTAGAAGAAATTATGATATAGTATTTTCAAAACCCACAAATTTAAAAATAAATAATTAGAGTGGATAATGAAAAAAATCATTCAAAAAAATACTTTCATACTAGGGACAAAGTGATATTGTATAATTCAAAAATCAATTTGATTTATTTTAAAAATCATTCTATACGGGATGGTCTATTTATAGTTTCTAATTTATATACTTTTAATATTTTTGAAATATTTAATTTTTGAGGCCAAAATACATTCATTATTAATAGTAACAATTTGAAGGAATAAAATGGAAGAAATAGTGTTGTAGACCACACTCCTATAACTTGTTTATTAATGAGAACCATCAGGTTTTACCTCTGCTTAACACATTGGTGATTGTTATGAAGATATTTAAAATTTAGTTAATGCTAAATATTTTTTTATTGAAGAATTTAATATAATTAATTTATGAAAATAAGTGTGGGTAAATCAACCATTATAAAATAGGATTTTTTGTTTTTTTGGGTTTTCAAATCTTCTATCTTTTTAAAAAAATGGTGTTTCTGTTTTATTTTTAGTATGTTTTTAAAGCCTATTGATCTTAATTTGAATATTAATACAAATTTTAAATCTATTAAAATTTTAAGGAACAAATTTTACATATTTACTCACCCTATATAGATGTTTAAACAAACATGTTTGAAAATAATAAGTGAGCAAAATTCATAGAAGGACCCCTCATTTTTAATATAATTCCATGAAATATTGGATTATATTTTAATAAATTACTTGAGAATCATATGAAATTTTATTATATCTTCTTATAACACCCTTTTCTTGAGATTACCTAGAAAATTTTGAATAGTTAAAACATTCTAAATAATCTAGTCAAAATCATGGAACATTGAGAATATTGTGTTATATATAGTTGATGAATTATTTTGATTTTAATTCTCTTTTTATAATGAATGAATATTCTAAAATAACTTTACATTTAACCATATTAACCCTTAGTATCCATGAAAGACCTTATTAAGAATCCAAATTATAAGATAAAAATTCCTTTCTACCATTCTCTAGAAATATATACATGGTCTAAGTTGAATTCAAGTATGGGGGAAGGTAGAAAGTGAGCTGAAACATGTTTTTTTGCATAATTTTCTTAAGCTGGTTCAAGAAGTTATACACCATTTATATTTCATATCTATAAGAAAACCCACACTAGGAATTATGTAAATTGGCGATGCATATCCTCCAATGTTGTTCAAGAAAGTGCACCACTATTTCAAGTGAAAAGTAAACCACTCTTTCTCACAAATCTGATTCTAAAATAAACTAGATTTGAAACCAAGATGAAAAAATGACTTTAAGGGGGAAAGAAATAATAAATATATCATTTATATTGAAGAAATAAAATGGTGGATTACCTAATAAAATAATGTTAATTGTGAAGGAAAACTAAAGTTGTATGGGAGATAAAAAATATTATGAAAATATTTAAGTGTGTTAAGTTGTCAAGAAGGTTATATTTAGAATAATTATTGTATAAAATTAAAATAATGGCACAGAAATATCCAAATCTAAATGTACTTGTGGAAACTATATCTTTAAAATTGGGTAGGGAAGAACTCACACCTAATCAAGAATCATTATTTCCTCTCTACATTCAAGATTATAAAACAATTTAAACATACTAAAGGAAACATATATTGTACATACTATATGAATGTAAAATTCAAAAGGATTGAACAATTTGTTAAAATTAAATTGGGTGGGAAAAATCAAGCCTTTGGTGACCCTTTCAAAAACAAGAAATGAGAATATCCTTGATAAAGATTCACACATTAGTGTTGAATGAAATATTTTTAGAAAGGTTTTATAATTATATATGAGAGTAAAAAAAGAAGCATAAATTAATTGATTGTACTTAATAAATAAAATGGAATTAAGAAAACTAAGGAGACATGATATGTTTGAGAATCATCATGTTGGAAATGGGATGCATCTTGGATAGTGTATGAATATTTGTTTGGTATAATTTTTTAGGATCATTTTTCAAGAGTTCAAGAATTACTTGTTGGTAAATTGAAATGGTCCATAAATTCATGATATTTCATTGATATTCAATACAGTTTATTATCTCATGTTTAGTTATTCATTATGTTCTAATGAATTTTATAATTAAAGAGTTAATACATTTTATTGTGTGAATATTGTAGAAAATTTCCAAATTGGGGATTTAACTGAACTATTTTTTAGAATAATATGAATGTATTTATACTTATTATTCATTATCTTATTATTCCAAATTCCCAGTGAATGTAATGTGACATTATATTTCATGGTTGATAATAAAAATATTAATGGAAGTAGTGATGCTTGGAGATTTTTTATGGATTCATCCCATAAAAAATAATGAAAAATAAAAACGGTATTGAGATGGTAAACACTATTAGACAGTTTATAAGAATCATATAGGGTTTCATGACCATCATCTGTCCTCCATAAGAATAAATTTAGTTCTATATAATCATCATCCAATGCTCTACATAAGAATTATACAGCCTTTGTAGCCATGATTCTTACTGTCACATACGCATCATCTAGTAAACTATAATTATTATTCCCAATGATTCATAAAAATAGTTTTTCCATATATAAGAATCATATTAATATGTGAAAACATCTCTATGGGCACCAAAAGTATTATACAATATAAAAACATGTCTTTATGGGGAAGGGATAACCCCAAAAATGTTCCACAAATAAATCTATAAACATCATGCATTTTTATAAATCTATGGAAGGATGATGTTATAAGGGAACTTCCTAAGGATCATCCTCACTTAAATCAAAGGATTTAGGATTCTATGTCAGTATTGATGGAAACCAATTATAGGTGGGATAATAGATTATAATATTCATGATATTCTAATCAAGAATAAATAGGAGAAGCTATGTATTTTAGGGCAGATAAGATCACAACTAGGAAATAAATACAGTGAGGAATAAAAATATCCAAAATTAAAATGAAATGATACTGAAAATTTGACCATTGTATAAAAGATAATGAAACTAGAGTTCTTAAAAATGATGATTTTGAAGGTGGGAGAGGATATAGAGTTTTTTCTTGAGAGTTTTTTTCTACTACTATTTGTTACTTTAGTTTTTATTTTCTACTTTTGTTTAATTTTTTAATGACATATTCTTTCCCCCCATATCTATTACCCTTTGAATGGATTCTTAAACCATTGAGAGATCAGGGAATGGGAGTTTTTTATTTCATATTGATTGAGTCTTAAAACATTAATGTATAAAATCTCCTTATTTTTTAAAACTATTTTTTATATTCACTATTAATTTTTAATATCAGATGTGATTGTGTTTGATTAAATTATTTTTATTATTTATTTCCTTATTTGATAATCCATAATTACCCTCTCATTTATAATATTTATATAATAGAACTAGAAATAACTGACTTATTAATTTCTTAGAGATTTCTAGATCAAGTTGAAGGCTAGTGGGAACTCTTAGCTTTCTTGGAAATCATACATAATAATTGTGTATTGCCTGATATAGCTAATGATATTTTATTATTTTCAATTTTCACATAGATATTATGTTAGAACAAAGAAGTGATATCTATTTTGTTGATCCTTGGAAAATAAAATCAACTAAAGATGAAAGATGAAATGATTATGGAACCTTTCATTCACTGGTTAATTTTGATAATATCCAACAATTCAATGACTATGATAGCATTACAATTATAAATCTATCTCTGACCTAAGAAAATTTTCATCATTTTAGTTTTTATATATTACATCATTCTGAAACTTTGATTTCGATACCAAACAACTAATTTTTTTATGAAGTGACACTATATTTTTGAGTAGTCCTCTATGAAGATAACCCTATGGTTACTAATGATAGAATATTTAACCTAAGAAGCAATTTTTTTGGAACCCATGATAGGTTTATTGTCAATGGAATCCTACTTAGACACCCTAGTTATGTTACTATAGGTGTGTGCGTAGTAACTAACAATAATATGGGTAGGAGAGGTCCCTAAGGTGGGATTGTACATGACATGGGCGTGTACGGGATAATTTTTCACATTGACTTTTATATATATTCCTATTTATGATATCAGTATTATTATATCTATGTTGATTATGGTATTTTTCTCTTATGAGATTCCATCTAGATTGTCTTCTTTTATAATTATGAGGGAAGAGATGTAGTTCCACCAGGGTCTGAAATAGATGAGTCCCCTGATGGAGGGGTCATCATGAGTCATATGTAGGGCCTCTATGGTAAGAAGGATGGTCATAGTTGGTAGAATTGTTGGGGGAGTGCTTGGATGAATGGATCATGATGATAATAGTTTGGATTATTTGAAGTATTAATTGGGGAGATTAAGTAACTGTATTATCAATTGCATATTTGATTCGAGAGTTCCAGTCATAGTATCCAACATTTTTCTAGGGGGAGGGTGGACCACAAGCATTATAGTATTGGATAGACTCTATGTATATGGTATTTGAATAAATTGAGACACCCCCAAGGTGGAGGATGAATTATTCCATATATTTGTTCAATGTAATAATAAAACATTAGTGGGACATACAAGTACATGTGGGAAGGGATGAGGGAATGAAATGGTAGGAAATTGGGGCCATATTTTTCATTTAATTATTCTTTAAGACACTAAGGGAAGATTAATCCCTTGAGTTCATACATTTTTAGTATGGTGAGAACATAGTTATATATTATAATGGGGGTTTTTTGATCTGCTATATTTTTCACCAATGAAAAAAGGAGACAATATCATTATAGTGTGATATTTATTGGATGATTTATTACATGGAATAGAGTCATAGATGAACATCTTTAGGTTCAACTCATTAGTAGAGGTAGTGAATCTTGAATTGATATATATGGGGGATGGGATCTAAAATTTTGAAAATAGGTTTTTTATTATTCATTTAATGTAAAAATTAATTTAATTAAAATGTTGGTTAAATTAGTAATTTTTATGACTTTGTGAATTCTGAAGATAATTTCTAATTTTCTCAAAATATGGTTTTTAATGATTTATTTGCTTTTTAATTAAATGTGAATCCAAAATTTAATTTCTCTATATTTTTAATTGATTGGAAAATTTTTTTTATTGAAACGTGAAATTTTTATGATTTTAACTTCTAAATATATCTAATTAAGGGACCGAGTGACCACATGTTCTGGAAAGGGACCAGACCACAAAAAAACCATGTGAACGCATACTGAAATTGAAGTAACAATATGTGGAAATATATAGAAGGGATCATACTAACCATATGAAGTTCTCATAGTTTGTATTTTAGCTACAAGAATAAATTGAAAAGATACCACGAGGCCCCCACCTACCACATGAATATTCTTAAGAGGCCATGAAAAATGGGCACATAGTCTATTAACTAACCACATGTGTAAAATTATGAAAACTACTAAAGTTACCATATTGATAGAATTTAAATCTATATTCCTGGATAAATTAAAGAGATTGTGGTTGTAAATCCCTATTTTCAAATTCACAAATAACAAATAACTATGAGATTAAAATAAGAATGATCACATTTGTTTATGATGCTCTTGTATGATAGAGAAGAAGCTAGGACAATGGTAAAACTACATCTAGTGTGCCGTCTCATTCCTCAATTCTATCGAATGGCCACAAATCCAATCTAATGAGAGTAGGGAGATCAAACTATGCCACTGAAAAATCTCTAAACCACACAATATAGACTCTATCTTCCTTGATATAAGTTCTTTGAAGCATCGATGAAATAAAAAACTCTAAAACCAAGCAATATTATTTTCAAATATTTGAATTTTGAGGTGCTATCTACATTGTCAAAATTTACAAGGAGAAGTGATGTATCCATATTCACAAAGAGTAGGGATGTAGTAAACCATAAAATTGTTGGTGATGTATTATAATTAAATAAAACTCACATAACTAAACTGAGAGATACCTAAATGGGTACTCTCATGCATAAAAAAATCCCCTATAACCAAATCAATAAACTAATCAGATGCCAAACCAAACTATCTAAGGGTACATCCACGTATGGGTAATTTGCCTCCATGTAAGGGTACCACCAGGGATTCAAGGGAAATTTCAGGGTAATAAGAGAACCTCTGACCTATGTAGGGGTATATCAACCATTTATAAAGAAAATTTTGCGTTTTAATGGGTATCACTTTCACATTAAATTAATTCATCCAAATCAAAAATTATATCAATGAATATTTTCACACTGATATCATATATTCAAAGAGTGAAAATTATATTATGGGTGGAGAATGGTTTAGTATAAAAAATATTCCAGTCCTTTGATTGTAAGAATTACAAACCGTCAAACAATGTATGTTGAATTGATCTGAATAGAAGGAATTTGGATTAAACATTGAGGGATATTTATGAATTTTTAGGTTTTATAGATAAATATCAAGTTAATAATGAGGAAATATAAGGTTGATTAAACAACTAATTGTGTTTATCTATAAAATATGACCTATTAACTAGAGAGGGAGGTGATTCTATGATAATCAAACCTAATATGATACTTTTTTTCACTTTTTCATTCATTTTGTATTGTTGTATAACTCTTGTGATGGAACACAAATCCATTAGTGGATAAACTAAAATGATTATCATTATCCCCTATTAATTAAGTCTATATTTCAATATTTCAATAAATAATTTTAATATCTAGATTTATTTTAAAGGTATAAATAATATGATATATACTCATTTATCATAATTTTAATTAATCTTCAAATATTCAATAGATCACACACATATGGTCACATTGGTCTACCTCATTTCTTGGGTTCATGAGTAGTGGTGTGACTTATGAGAAATGGGATACCTCTATTTACAAGGATATAAGATAATGTAGGTTCTGATTATCATTGCATCCATCGATTAATACTGAAAATTCTAGTTGAGGGTAATCACGTGAGATTTCACTTGATTAGAGAAAAACTAGGAGGGTATAAATTGGAATACTTTTTTAACAGGAAAGATAAGGGGATGATTAGAGGATATTACACTATCTTCAAACCAAAATTTAAAAATAATCCAATCAATCTTAGAAACTATTTTCACAAAATCAAACCCAGAAAAAAAATATAAATACACACTTATAATACTCTCATATCCAGAGAAATAAATAAGTCTACTACTACAACATTTTCTTGTGTTAACAAATAGTTTTTTGAGAACCCCAAGTAAGGTTCTTCGTGAATGATATCATCATTATCGGGGGTCAGTGATTATGTTATTATAATTTTATTAAAATTATTTTAACAAATGAATGGATCAATTTCAACTTACTATATTTGTTTTTATCTAGAGGATAAAAAATAAAATTTTGCGACACTGTGTACCTTAAAAATCATAGAACGACAGGAAAGAGAATTTTTCATAGTTCCATTAAAATTCTCCCCATCCCCAACTTCTTCTTCAACTATAGTAAATCTAGGGTGTAAAAACATGTAAAAAAATCTGAACAATTTATTAGAACACTAAGATAACTCAATGAGATTGATTTAAAAAATAATAATTATAATCAAGAACATATTAATAAAAAATTATTTAAACCGATAAATAGTATGATCCAACTCCTTTTAATGTTTATACCTTGAAAGGATAGGACTATAACCAATATCAAAGAAATTTTTTAAATTTATTCTATATTTTTAATATCATAGGAGTTTTTTAAGATCAATTGAGATGGAAGGTCTTCCCCTTTTGTATTAAAAGGTAATATGTGGAATGGATCTATAAAATCTATCATTGTAAAGTTGCCACAAGGGATGAGATATAAAATTAATCCCCTAAAAATACTTCTCTTCTTCAAGGAGGAATCATATAATGAATGCGATCTATGGGGTCATTAAAAAAGTGGACAGACTCGATATGAATTTTGGGAAAGATTCCAGTGATAAAAAGCATACATCCCACATCACCATTTCAAAGATCACCATTTATGGATTTTATTCAACCAAGGGATTATAGAAAATTATGGGAATATACTATATTCATCCACTATATGAGTATAAATCAATAATCCCCATACAAGATTAAGAGAGATGATTAAGACAATCTCTAAAAATTTTCAAAATTTTGGAATAAGATCCACATTTATTAGATTAAATGATGTAATTTTTTTAACACCCCTCTAATTAAAAATTAAATTTATGAACGAACCACTCTTCTAAGAAGTCTATTTGTAAACAATTTATTGGAATAATTATCTCATGAACCTACAAAGTTATTCTAGATTTACGTTTCTCAAGACCACTCCATTGATGGATGAACTCAAGTCTATGGAATAGACACCTATGATAACATGTACTAGAGATAGTTCCAATATAAACTAACAAAAAACAGTGGATGTAGAGAATTTTATAATAGTTATTTTTGATTTGGGTACTAGAAATAGGAAATAAAACTTTTCTAGAAAGGTTTTTAACCATCATATAACCTCCACCCTTCCAATTTGGGATATATCACCCCTCTATAAGGTTCCAATAGGAGTATAATCAAGATACCACCATGAATGAGTTTATAAATCATCTTTTGGAATCTAACACCACTCAATATACTTCCCTTAACACTGATGGGGCAACAATAAAGGAGATAAAGGATAGTTGAACTATATTATGACTATCATCAATGAATTAGGAATCAAGTATCAGGTAATCATCCAACTCATTAAATCCTTAACCCCAAGATAAATCTTAGTTTTATTAAGTTAAGGAGTGTTAAGGAGCTGGGTAGTAGTGATGAATCATCATATCATGAAGGAATAGGAAATGGGTATCCCATAATACCTGATGAATTCTACTATGAAAAAAAAATTGAAGCACTAGTAGAAACCCCCCATTGAAGAACTAAAAAGAGAAATTCAAAATAGGGGAGTCATATCAACCCCAACCCCCTTACTTATAAGGACTAAACCACCCAAAAACTCATTAAATACACACAACATAAAGGAGTTCTTGAAATATTCATGAAAGTTGAGATCAATATCCATTTGATATAATTCATCTGAAAAAAACTGGTAAAAAATCACCTAAGACATTTCCCCTTTGAGAAGGATATTGTGATACAGTTAAGAGATATGATTAGGTGAAATTTTTTCTTTCTTTGTTACCCCTCAAATTCCTATGAAATTTCAAGGTGTAAGTACTTTCACTATCCTTTACACTATTGGTGTGCTTACATATTCCAATACATTGTGTGATTTTTAAAAATAAATAAATGTAATATATTATTCAATATATTCTTCACTATATATGGGATAACACAAACCCATCCATGTTATTGTAAAACTCACCAATCAAGTCACTACCTACCTGTTAGGTGTTTTTGAAAATTTCTTGGTATGTGTACATAGATATTGATTCCTTTTTAGCATCTACATTTTCAATATAGATGAAGGAAAAGGTAAATACAGTCTCACATAATTATAGGTAGTCCATTCATAAATACTATTAAAACCATAAAAAATTTACTATAATGTGTTCTTTTCATGATTTCTTTAGGAAACAATAGATTTCAACATTCCTGGCTCA
Source organism: Viscum album (assembly GCA_963277665.1). Taxonomy (NCBI): domain Eukaryota; kingdom Viridiplantae; phylum Streptophyta; class Magnoliopsida; order Santalales; family Viscaceae; genus Viscum; species Viscum album. Next base: position 255,178,416 of record OY728130.1, read on the forward strand.
ATAAAATAACCATATGAGAGACCTATTTTTACATTAAAACAATTTTAAATAACTTGTTTGTTAAGAAACAAAAATTAAATGTTTGATGACATAATCAGATTAAGAGAATATTTATATACCCCAAAATTTTATAGTAAATCTTTTTTAATGGTGATCATAATATGGAAATAGATTTTAGTGTTAAATAATTAAATGAAATATATTATATTTATTTAAATGAGTTGGTGAAATTTACTACTAATAATTATACATTACTTGGGTGGGTTTCCGATATGGATAACATTGAACATAATATGTCATGATATATTCCCCTAAACTAAAACATAATTTTATTACATAAAACAAGAAAGATGTTATATTAATGAGAAATAAAAAACATCTAGTAAATACATGAAATAATATAAAACCTAAGAAATATTGTAAAATTCATTAAAATTTTGAACTAAAATGCTAGAGTAATATGCAATACATTAGAGAATATTCTAGGGGTTATCCCTACAATTTTCATGCATATAATTTGTTGTAAAATGAGTCAAAACCAATGAAAAAACCAAAATAAGGCACATCATAACCCTTCTATTTAAAAATATATAGAAAAAAATTTAGTGTCTAGAATAATTTACAACATATCAAACTCTCAATGGGTATGTCCCATCCATATAGTTCCATATAAAATTGGATACCCAATTGTTTAAAATCAAAAAAAATGAACTAGTTAAAAAAGATAATCCAGAATAGATTGATATTCAGCATATACTATAGAAGATTGAACAATTTCACCCATAAATAACACTTTCCCATACCCGTGTTGGACCAAATGTTAGAAAGGATGGCTTGGAAACGATAATGTTGTCTACTAAATGGATTTTATGTGTATTTTCTAGTTCAAAACTCATTTCAAGATCAAGAAAAAATCACTGTCAGTTATCCCTTTGGAACATTTTTCTACTGAAGGATGCATTTCAGTATTTTCAATGCCTCTAGTTCTTTTGAGTGTTATATGGTAAATATTTTCATAGAACTAATTAAGTGATTCTTGGAGGTATTCTGTAATGATGTTACTGTCTATATAACTTTTTTTTAATGTTTTTTAGAGAGTCTATAAAATGTTTTCAAAAATATTATTTGACAAAAAAATGGTTTTGAAATTAAAAAAATGCCATTTTATGGTAGAAAAAGGAAATGATTGGGTCATGCAATTTTTTAAGATTTAATTGTAGTGGAAAATGCTAAAATTGATTTTATTTAAACACTATATTACTCAACCGCTTTGAGAAACATTTTCTCATTTTTGGGGGATTATGGATTTTATAGAAGGCTTATTTGGGATAATAGAATTATCGATTTCACCCTAAATGACCTACCAAATAAGAAAATGAGTTTGTTTTTTATGATTTATGTTGGACATAGTTTGATAATATAAAAGTTATCTTGATAAATTCAACTATAATCTATCCAAAAAATATCATGAAATATATTTTCAATCTTGCATGAAATATATTTTCATTTAAATTTTATATCAGAGGTGCATGTAGGATAGCTCATAGGAATTATTTTCCCACACCTATTATACATTAGGTTTAATATCGGTTTTTATATGTTTTAAATGATGATCCTTGAATTTTGGTCCAATTATGGTGATGTTGTTAAGTAAAATGGAATTATTCATAGAACATTGTGATAAGTGGTTATGGTAATTATTGTTATTATGGTATTTTATTCCTCGATTATATCAATCCAATTTTACATTATTACACTAATTTCTATTATAAACTATGTTCATTTTTGTAAATAATGTATAACATATGAATTTATTGGATATTTGTTTATGTATATCAGTTTAATTTATAATTTATTTCGTATGTTACAATATTAAGTCATGTTTTGTTTTAATTTGATTAAGAAACTATTTATTTTATATGCAAGTAACATTGAATTAAGAAGTGTTCATCATATACTTATTGATGAAATAATCATTTTTATTATTATTTTAATTGGGGGAATTATTTCCCAATGATAATTTTTCAGACTCCCATGCATTATTTACCACTAGTGGTGAATGGGGGTGTTCTTCGAGCCTTGTTATGGTTTATATTAGGCATTAGTTTAAGATAGCCAGGGTTAGTTTGAGATAAAAGGGTATCAAAGACCAAATTTTTTATATTATTTGGTGAGTGGATTTATATAAGAGATATGATAATCATAACCCAAGAGATTGGTTCAAATAAGTGTTTGGATCCGCCTTTAGTATTGAACCTTTAGTGGTTAGGTGATATTTGAACTGTGTAATTCTAGTTTTCTGTTAGATTTATCTTTCCTTTCTATGTGAAATTAAAAACTTCAAAGGAAGTTGCAAGGGAATCTATTTAGTTTTTTTAGTACTGTGCATGGGTTATATACCATACATCATAAAATTATTTGGTTTTACTTAGTTTTCTTCTTTACATAGTTTTTATAGTTTATATTAATATTTTTGAATTTTTTATGATTTATTTGATAGTATCTATATTATTTAAATTTATTTTAAATTATCTAATTATTAATTTTAAGTGATTTACATGAGTATTTTGGTTTTTAATTAGATTTTTTTTAATTTCATATTTTGTCACCTATGGCATTAACCTTTATAAAATAGAAATTTCTAAATCATAAGTGGTTTTAAAAAATCTATTTGAATTTCAATAGTTTATTTCATTTTGAATGAATAAAACCTATATATAAAAATATTATTATTTAGAAAATAATAAGTGGTTTAAAGGTATTTATATTCATTTTAGTAAATAGTTTATGGAATCTAATTGTTAAATTTTCTAATGATAAAAGGATTTTTCTCACTAACTATAAAAGATGTGAAAAAAGTACTTAGAATGATTCCTAAAAAGGTTTTAATTATTTAAACATTATTTTATTTTGGTAAGAGAAATTTGGTTTGCTTAAATTATATTTGGTTTTACAATTGGTTGTTTCAATAGATTATATATATATATAATAAACGATGGTTTTCTAGAAGGGTGTTTTGAACATTTTGTTGGTATAAGTAATATGAATTTTATCATGCTTTAAAAGAGATATAATGTACCAATTATTTAATGGGGTTTTCTAATGGGAATATACAAATATAATAATAATTTTTTATTTTAATTAGTGCAGTTAGAGGATTTTATTGGGATGAGATGATGGTAGTTAAGCTCTCTCTTTTTGAAACTAGATCTTGAAAAATCATCGATGACCAATTTCTTAGATGAATCTAGAGATAATAATTTTACATACAAGATTGATATATAAGTCTTTATATGTTTGATATTTGGATTCAAAATTAGGTTTTATCATTAATGGTAAATCTAAATTTGGAAACATAATTATTTATTTGGAACGGAATTTAGGTGTGGTTCCTATACTAATCAAGTATGAATATTGGAGGACTCTAAGAATATTATAAGTGGTTATGTATCTATTTTTTAAAATATATATGATTTTTTTTCTATGTATGAGTATGTGGTGTCCTAGAATCATATAAATATTAGTTTATGTTTTTTGGGGATGGGGTTGGGTTTTATTCTATATTTATAGTCAAATTTGGAAGGGGAGATTCATTTTGGGTTCCACCAAATGATATCTCATGTGTTAATTTGGTTGGATTCCTTATTCCTCACTAACGTAAACAAAAATAAATATATCATATTTTAATAGTATTTTGTTCTATTTAATTGTTTTTTCTATTTTTTACTCAGGTACTCATCCACCGTGAGTTGGATTTTAATGCAATTTAATTATTGATAAAACAATTTGGGTGATGATAATGATTCAAAATTAAAATAGATTCAAAGAAATGTAAAATTTTTTTATTTCAAATTGGGTTATTTAGAACTAAATTTCCATAAGATGTTATATATGGATTTTTAATATAGGTTTTAATTCATCATAGAATGTTCTTTTTTCTAATGAAGTGGTCCATAATGTTAAAAAAATATGATATTAGTTTAATCACAACTATATATGTTTCATATCTTTACATAAAAAAATTATTTTAATGAAAACCTATTTGGAAAGGGGTTACAAGTTCATTATGTATATTAGTGTGATTTACATATATTGACCTACTATTTTTAACTTATATATGTTCTTTAAATGTTTTATTTTATTCATTTTTTTATTCATAGATTTCTTTAAATGAATACACATGTGTATCCAATTATGAACATGACTTTATTAGAAGATATTCTTTATAGAATGTTGATTCAATTTATTTTTTGAGAAATCACAGTGATACATAACTATAAATGTATCAATGATTTATTTTGTTTTATCCCTTTAAAAAATTGGAACTTAATATATATAAAATTTTGACTACCATCGTTAGTGATGTGCCTCCAAAAATTAGTATTTAAAAATAAATATTAGTTCTTTTATGTTTTGTTCTAAAGAGGATTAGAGTGTTTTGAGAAAACATTTCTTTCATTTACAATGGTGATTTGTTTCTTATGGTGTGTTTAGGTTTTTTGTTTTTAATTATTTCGAATCATTGTATGTATTGAATTTATTTATTAACAGATTAACATTATTTATTTAGTTTTTAATGGTTTGTTACTTGAGTAATAAATAATTATTTTTAGTAAGTTAAATAATAAATGGTGGGAAATTTCACCACCCTTGAATGGGGTTTTAATAAATTATTTTATTATGTTTTATGTGAGGTTTTAAATAATATGAAATTATTTATTATTTTGTAAGTGTTTTAGTCCAATGGAGTTCCATGAGACAAATTTTTTTTGGTGAGGATATTATAATACCCACAATTTCAGTTTCAAGTTTATAATCTATTTTTTATCTATTTGTATCTCTATTTATCAATTTGGATTATATTTTTGGTTGAATGTGTGTGTGTGGACCCTATAAAGGTGTTTTGGGTATCAGCATAGTCCAAGAATCTAGATCTCAGAGTTAGTATTGGATCAAGACAAGAGTATTGTAGTAGAATGAAAACAATATATTGACATGGGGAATCACATTATGGATAGAGGATAATTTTCGATCAAATCATAGTGAATTGAAACTTCTATGTGAAGGCTACAATGAAATCTAGAAATGGTTGGTCTTATACAGTCTAGTTAGGAAAAATATTGTTTATGCCCTCATGCATAAGGTTTAACCCTGTGTTGATTAAGATATTCCCGAGGAAAATATAATGGTCAAAACTAGGTTACCATAGTATATAGAAATTTTTCCATGTGATAAAGGTAATACATAGGGTTCTCCCTATGAAGTGTAAATGTAGTTGGGAGGATATGTAAGGGTTAGTAGAGGTGGGTTAGAAAAATAGATAAATTATTATATGTAAGGGTAACTAAGATTTATTATGTGATACATGGGGGTTACTCTGATACTTACGGTCCAAAAATGGTAATGTATCTACTATATAATTGTGGTATGTATATTATATAAAAGTGTTGTTTCAGGATGATGTATAAGGGTTGATACATAAGGGTTCCCTAAATTAAAAAAATGAATGAGTGTGATAGTCTTAAGGGGGGATCACAGTGTGAATTGTGGGACACAGTATGATGTGTTTTATGTCCAATTTTATTTTTATTAATTCATTAACTAGTTATATTGAATATAAAAGGGGGTTTCACCATTAGGTTTAGTAGTTCAAGGGTAAATACCTTTCTCTCTCTCTCTCATTCCACCCTTTCATAGTTCTTTTCCCTTGATTTCTTCCATCTTTGAGTTTGGTTATTCAATTTAAACACCTCTTAACCTTCTCATCTATACTACTTATTCTTCTTCCTTTTACTCTGTTTTTCCCCTAATATGGTATAAACAACCAATTTTCCACTGTTAATAAATTTTTTACATGGTGTTTTCATAATTTGGGGCTCATAATTGTCTTCTAAAAGTCTTATGTACCTCTTTGTGATGGAATAACAACATTTCTTATCGAAATAATGAAATAACATATGTTACTTCTTGTATGGTTCTTTCAATTTAAATCCAGGAGTTTATTTTTTATTTTTATTTCTTGATTTGAAGACATTATAAAATATATTAAGTGTATTAGTTTATCATTTTCAAAGGATTATTATTTTTTCCCTTAGTTTATATTCAGTATAAATTTTATTTATTATGTTTCTATGCTCGATGTCTTTTTCCATATAAATTGTGAATAAAAATTATTTGACTATATTCTTAGGAATCTATTTTTAGAGATTTTGTAATTAAATGGGTTTTTTTAAAAAGTTTTTTAAGGATAAAATCCATTTTTATAATTTTTTTCTCTAATTAATGGATTGTTTTCATTCCTATAAAAACAATTATATATATGAACTTTTTTTATTTGTTGTAATTTGATAATGAATTCATTATTTTTTTCATAAATTGATTTTATGACTTAGTTTCTATATGATTTTATAAGGCTTTATTGACAATTTATAGAGAAATATTGTTGTACGTACACACTTGATGTGATCCCCCCTTGCAATTTTTATGAAATAGTTCTAATATGGGAATTATTAGCATCACCCTGGTGAGGGAATATTCTTATTGTATTTTTATTTATGATAATAATGGGGTGATTCTATGAAAGGTGATTCGAGGTGAGGGTGTGTTATGATTTTTTTGTTACAGGTGTTTTATGTTGTATGTTAATTTTCTGACCTAAATTTTTATTCCATGGGGACCTCTATTGGTTAGGTATGGATCCTAGGTTAAATACCACTAGGTATAAATTCCAATCTACTTAGTTAAAATTTAAATTAACTCATTATTGAATGATTACTCTTTAGTGAGTGATTATTCCCTCTAGTATAGGTTTTGAAGCCAAAATATAAAACACGTTAAGAGGGGAGGGATGAATTATGGTGTTATTCTTTTTCAATGTTGGATCATTCTCCTATGTTAACAGAAGGGGTAAAAACCTATCAATATATCATGCATATACACGAAAAAATATGCATGAAATTTAAATAGTGGATGAAAATATTTTAGGTGGTTCTCCCAAATATGTTAATCCAAGGAGAACATGACAACATTTTTTTATGTGATATGGATGATCTACTATTTAAAATGGTTTTAATAGGGTTTTGAGATGGGAGAAAGTTTGATCCCAGGTTTAGTGTCTCTTCTTATGATATCATTAATTGTTCAAGATAAATAATTAAACATGATTTATAACTTTTAGCTTTTTTATAGTAACATTCAAAAAAAACCAATACAACAAGTTTGCTTTCATTTATCCATTATTTATTATTCTTCTTTTCAAATCCTAATGATCTCAAATATAATGTAACATCCCGTAAAATATTTTAGAAAACATGTTGTTATGAATAGTATCCTCTTCATTTCACTCAATTATTTCTTCTTATATGAAGTGTTTATGTGTAAAACTCCATTAATGATAGATATCATGCTAATTTTTCATTATTATTCATGATGATGCTACCAATATCATGAAATAACAACTTATTTAAATTGAAAGAAAATATCCATTACCATCAGCCAATTTTAAACCTATGTATTCAAAAAAAATACCCCAATAATATCTCCATGGCCTTCATTAAAATCCACTGACTATATCTTCGCATATATCTCCATTTCAATCTTCTAAAACATTATAATAATACGTACACAATAACCTCAATTATTATCCTTGAAATACCAACACTATTATACAGAAATTAAAATTAACAATGATTTCCATAAACTGTATCCTTAAAACAAGACCATAAATTTTATTTGATTCTCTATTTATTCTAAACTAGCCTGTAACTTCTAGATTTTAGAAACCATATGCACAGTATGCATAAAAAAATTCCATCAATATAGGCACTATTCCATGTCAATTTTGTCCTCAATTAAAAATATTCTTCCTTAAATTACCTCACATGATACCACAATAAAAACCCCCAAACCCAATGTGAGTTTTCATATTTTATATTTCTAATTATTTATTTCAGAACACTAGGCTCTATAATGTCTTGATTTTATTTTTTCTTATTTAGTTATGACTAAACACCACAACCCAACCCACTCTCTTGAAAATGGAATGGTTCCTAAAGGTTTTCTGTTTTGAAACCAATATGATATGGACTGAGAAATGGTCAGTATCTACTATCCGTTTTACTCATATGAATGTATGAATTCTAAGCTTTATAGTATACCCATAAACAGGTGTATAGAGTTAACCTCTTGTAAATATTAAATAAACCATGAACGTTTTTCATATACCCTTGTATGTATCCTTTTTTTACCTTCAAGTGTTCCAGATACACTGATAATACGTTACACGTATCACATGTTTCCCTTACATAGATTTAGCCATTTAGACGTTACATTATGCATCTGACCTGATCACCTTTACATGGCCGACATTAATTAAATCATACCTATTTGAGGCTTCTAAATTACATTTATGTAATGTAAAAAATGACTTTTATATAGTTATAACACTACCTTTATGCAAGTCACTCAATAGAATAACCTTTAACTCATCCTGCCTATTTTTGTGTAAACAAATTCAAGTTTCCATATAATATATACTCAATTTATAATCCATATAACCAAATACATATTGAAAAAAAATCTAACTTTATTAAGGTATGGTTCAAAAATTATCCCCATTTATATTTTTTTCAATATATACCACTCTAAATCTCCCTCAAGATACCCCTAAATTATATATCCTCCAAACAAAGAGCTTCATAATTCTCCCCCTTTGATAATAAATTCAAAATGTGGGAAACTCTAGAGTATCTTCTTAATAACCACTATGTAAAAACATAAGAAATGAAACATTAACACTCTCTCTAAAGCCTATGGAACCAAAGATCAATGTAGGAAACACGAAATTATATGAATGATTATAAATCCATAAAAAATATAACGTTTAAATTATGAAGTAGTGCATACTCCCCTTAAATGATATCATGGTCTGTCCAAAGAAACATTAAAAAAATCTTAACCTACAATAAAAAAAAACTTTATGTGAAAAAAAATTACAATTAGGAGAGGGGAGTAAATTTAAGCTATCATAATGTTAAGGAGGTGTTTTAATGGTAAAAATGATCCAATGTTACTAAAGTTACATGATAGCCAATGGTTATGTTAAAAAATCATCCACCTATAGCTCAGTGCCATAAAATTCCTTGTAAATAACTACATGGTCAACCTTTTATTGGATAAAATCATATTTGTAATAAATATTCGTAGTCTAAGAATGATACAACATGTTTTAGGATAGCTCAATTTCACTATTATTTTGATACAAGATGGTAATAGGTGGATATAAATTTCTCCCAAGTCTTCCATTTGTTGATTCATCTATGGATGCTGTGAATGGGCCTTTGTGATGGATATTTATTTGACTTAGACTATACTTAAGGATGTAATTAATTTATTCTTACTCAACCACCCCTAAAATTTAGACAGAATGTATAATAATCCACCACTTGTGGATTTCCAATCCATTACATTTCCATCCCAGTAAACATCTAATAAAATTTAAATTTCATGCCCCTTCCCTTCTTTAGATAATAAGACATATCTGAGAGTTCCCCAAATTTATCTCATGAGTCACTTAACCACTACCAAATATTATTTCTTTGAGTTGACATTGAATTTTTTTTCTAAACATATATCATAATAAATACTAGGTTTTATTTTTTTATGGTATAAAAACATCTTATAATTCTTTTATAAAGAGTGGGCTCTAGTGCCATTCCATTTTAATGCATCACTGGATTAGTTGCAACTATAGTAGGAGTTTTCGAGTACATTGATTCATGCATATAATAATTTGTAAAAATCATAGAAAAATAATTTTCATGTGAGATGAGTGCATATACCTCTCTTTAGATTACCTATAGTCCATGAAGGTGATTTAGTTCTCCAATAATTGACATATCAAATTTAGATTTCATCATATTAGAAATGTTAACCACTGAATGCTGTTTATTTCATCTAAATATGAAATCATCTATATATACCAATACCATGAACTAATACTTATCTAAAACTTGCACATGAATTTTTTTGTCTACCCTACCTCTTCTAAACATCAACTTTATTGGATATGAATCGAGTAAAGAATACCAAGAACATGGTTCTTTCTTCAAGTCATACAATTTTTTATTTATATTAAATAATTTATTTTCATCATCCCCAATCATAAACCCCATAGGCCATTATATATACACTTCAAATTTTATAATTATATTGACTATTTCTATTTTAACATCTATTTAAAATATTTTTATCCCCTTTTTACAACCACTAAATTTAATTATAGAATAGAATCATTTCATGCCACTAGAGAAAACTTATACTCCTTGTAAACTCTTTCAACATTGGAATACTCTTTATAGACCATATTTTTTTTACTTTGAATCATTTCATTTCTTCTAATTTATTTCCAAAAACCTTATTATTACTAATAAAATAGTGATATTCAAGTCTTTATACTAGCTCTTGGGGTTGTTTTTTATATATCTTATTCAACTTCTAATTTATAGCCTTCCTGCAAGCCTCATCCTTATCTCTTTCATCAAACATTATATACCCCACAATAGATCGAAAGAATAAATTATCCATAGTCATTATCCAGTGTGTTTGTGTAGGTGAAGACTTATTCCCAATAATATTTAATAGATCAACTTCCATTGTATTTTTTATTTTGTGTGGTGTAGTTTTATTTTGTTCGCCAATAGGTGCATATTTATTTTCTACCAATGAATAATCAAATATTGTTGAATCTCATTGAAGTATTATAATTTCCTCATTTTAATCATCTTCTATATAAATATCATTCAAAAATGATTCATCTATAGTTTTCTATTCCTTATCTTCAATAATTTTGACATCATAGACCTCAAATATTTATATTATCCTTTTATTGATAAACTTGTAGGATTAACATTTCCTTGAAAACCTTATAAGGAGAACTTCTTCCACTTTACCATATTTTCCTTGGTTTCCTTGTTTTTTTAGGATGAATCAAGTACTTCCGAAGATAGAAAATTGTTTCAATAATGAATTTGTCCCATTGAACTTCTCATTGGGAGTTTACTTTTCTCATAGGCTGAGAAGAGAAAAATTATTTGCGTAAAAAACAACATGCACTTATTATTTATAGTATTTATGTGTAAAATATCATTTAAAAAATTTATTTTTTTCCATATTATTCATCATCCCATGTATTCATTCTGAAATTCCATTTGTTATCATGTTCTTACTAATGATTACTCATTCTGAATTCCATGTTCTTAAAGATAATTTTCTAATAAAATAGATTTATACTTCATTAAATTACCATATATTAATATGTTAGTGGAATGACCCATCTCATTTTCTTGTCAATTTATATATTTCATCATACATTTTACAACTTCAATTTTTTTTCATAAACATAACACATCACATACAGATATAGTTTTGAATGAAAAGTATAAAATAAATTTATTTTTATGTTATTAAAATGTTCATGGTACAATAAATATCAATTTATACAAGGACATATATATTTAAATACATTTCCTTTTTATGTTTTTAGGGATTGGGTACAATGTTTCCTCTCAGGCATGATATTCATGTATATTCCCTATCAATCTTCATGTCGGAAATATATATTTCTTCCTTTATCTTGGAAATATTATCCATTATTTTTTAAGTAATATGTCATATAATTATGTTCCATAGATAATTTTCTTTAACTACTGTGATAAATCATGTATTTTATCTACAGTTAACTTCATAATGATTTCAACTGGTCCTTAAAACATTCATTAACAAGCATCCTCGTTTGTTTTTTTTAAATAAATTGTTTATGAATGATTGTGTATTCATATAATAAATCAAATATAAATATTAAACTCATGATATATTTCTTTAAAACATTAACCAAAAAACATATACACTTTTTAGTTCATATCCTACAGGCATAGTTCTACCATTTCCCTTTATTTTTAATCCATCTTTATTACTAAACCTTATTATTCCGTTAAAAATTTATTTTATATTCATTAATGGATTTTAATTTGTGATCATATAGGATAAAAAACCAGTAAAAATAATCTATGTTCTATCAGTATTATAATCTTAAGTAGATCCCTTAGTGAGATTATCATTTCATCTACTCATCTTTTCTTTTTAAGACAGACCAAAGTGATTGAGTATGTCATGTTTATTCTTATGTAGTTCCTCTATGAATAAATTTGTTTCATTAATATTCTTATTATAAATGATTAAAACTATATATAAAAAGAACTATTTTATGATGTTTCATAATATAATATCATCTCCTTTTATATTCAACATCCCTTCATACCCTTTCCAAAAAAACATGGTTTGTGTCTTAATCTAGACCATTTAAACTAAAAAATATATTTATTACCAATTTCTAAAAATGTGTGTTGAAACTTACTCATTTTATGAATATATCTATATCCCTTACAAATATCTTTTTTATTCAATTAAATAGTACATTGTATGACCAAAAAACCCAAAAAACTGACAATTTACATGGAAAATTATCTTCCAACTTATATATTTCCAAATTTCACCTACCTTTGAATAATTTTTATGTTGACATTATTTTGATATTTTGGTATTACAAAAAAAGGTATAATTACTTTTACTTATTATAGTTTTATATGTTTTATCTCAATAAATGATGACTCTTTTACACATGAATCTTCATCTTTGATATTGTATGACCTCTTCAACATTGTTTGAGCATTAATTGGAATTCGTATGTGATCTATATTAGAGAATTTCCAAAAATGTAACTTCTTCTTTGGCTCAAAAATAATTAATCCTTTTCAAGGTTTTTATTTAAAGAAATAATTTCTTATTCAAAGGTTTCAATCCTTCTTTCCATCTATTTTATAGATATATTCAAATCTATAATATATTTTTCAAACCCCTAAATATTTATTTTGTGGTCAACAACTTCTCCCAAACTTATATGAAAAATATTGTTTCCTTCGTTATAAATTTAATTTGACTTATTTTATATTTAAAAATAATACATGTATTAAAAATATACTTTTATAAAATAACCCATAATTATATTTTTATTTCTTTTAATATTGATCTCATTAAGGATCCTTTTAACTCCATCTTAAATTACAAAAAACCCCCATGTTCATTATATTTATTCTATTCAATAGTTTTTTCTTCAATTGTTTCAATCATTAAATAATCATTATTTTAATTGAATTATATCTCCACCCCTTCAAGATTATCCTCATAATTCTTGTTCTCTTTATTTTCCAAAATCATTCTTTGGATCATCTTTGTGGAAGTGTTTCTGTTTTTGAGATTCTTTTTCGGTGGAAAACCCGTACTTGGCCTTTGAATGACTTTACTTTACTCTTCCACACCCTTAAATATTATAATAAAAACAATTTAAATGTTTCATAACTTACCACATAAAAAAATAATTTTTTAGTTTACCTTTAAAAATTTCATTTTATCACTTGAATTCCCTAGAAAAAAAGTGAGTGAAATTCATCATAAAAGTTTATTTATTTTTATGATTCATTAGTGATGTTTAGATTTTTTCATATTTAAATTTAATATCATTATTATCTTATTTTTTAGTCACTTTTGAATTTTTTATCATATCATATTCGAAAATAATACTGTTTAAAGGATCATTGTGAAGTTATGAAATATTTCTCTCTTCAAAAGAAGACACCTTCGGATTGAAGTGAGGTGTAAGTCTTCTCAAAATTTTATTCACAATTATTAAATTATGTATAACATCACCATGATCCTAGATGGCTCTAAATACTTCTATAATTTAATTATATAAACAATCCACTCTCTTATCATGATACATATTCAAGTCATAAATCATAATATATTGGACCTGGAGTTTTACTTCTTACACTTTGTTGTCTCCTATATAAATACTTTCTAATTTATCCAATTTTGATTTTCAGTGGTACATAACACCACCTTAAAAATATGGTTAGATGGGGAACTATACAAATAACTCTTGGCCTTTACTTATTCTTAAAACAATGTTTATTATCCTTCAATCATATATTTTTCCGAAACATCACTAATTTATACCCAATCAATTATGAAAATGAAAATACTAGTCTGAGTAATCTAAAATGAGATCCCATTTGATTTTTATAGTTTTTATAATTAAAACAAAAAGATAAATTTATTCCCATAATATTTATATTACTATCTATTGTAGTTAGTTCTAGAAATCTAATTCATCAACATGGCCAATAGTTCTTATACCATAAGTTGTAACCATGACTTAACACACCATAAGATAAAAGGATTGAATTAGGTTGTGATGTTCTTTTCAACTTAATTTCTCTTGATTCTAAATAAAAAAAGTGTTACTAACCTATCAATATAGCATTCCAATACACCCAAACTGATTCATGAAATATAAATAGTGGAAACAAATATATCACTTGGATCACCCGAATGGTTTAATACAAGGACCACACACCAATATTGTTTCAATGCGATACGTATGTAATGATCTTTACTGGGGTGTTAGTGGGCTTAGATATGGGTAATTTATGATCTCTAGTTCAATGGATCTTCTAATGATTTTAAAATCTATTCAAGGTAGGAAATTAAAAATTATGAGAAACATGTATTTTTCATATATTAATATTCAAAAAACTAAAAAAATATAGTTAGGGTGTTGTCTTTTAACCATTATTTTTTCTTCTCTTTTTAAAATCTGATGATCACAAATGTAATGAAGTTTCTACTGACCTTGTTTTGAAATCCAGATGTTCTAAATAGTCTATATATCTCTTTATCTTCATTATTCATTATACTAAAAACATTTTTTATACAATCTTGCAGAAATCCATAAATTGTGAAGATCACAACAAGTCTTCATCATTCATCATGATGTTATCACATGTCTCATGCAATAGCCACCCATTTAAATTCAAATAAAATATCAATGAACATAGTCTATTTTCAAACCTACATAACTCAAGTTATTCCCCCAATAAAATCTCCACATTATTCTTTTAGATCCTCTTATTATAACTATCAAGATAAGTATATCAAAATTACCAAAAATATTATAGGAATATATAAAAAAACCTTTGTTAATCTCTTTGAAATATCATCACTATTATATATCCATTAGAATTCACAATGATATCCATTAACTATGTCCCTAAAAAATCCAGGAATTTCATTTGATTCTCTCTTTATTCTTAACATTCCTGTAACGTCCATGTTTTAGAATCCATGGAAACAACATGCCTAAAAAATGCCTTCAATCTAGGAACAAAAATGTGGTGTTGTTGTACTCTATTCAAAACATTTTCCCTTAATTTTCCATATTTTAGACTACCAAAACAACCAAAAATCTCTAAATTAGTGCCCACATTATTTATAAACAAGTATTTATTTAATACAATAATCTCCAAAAAATTTATTTTTATGTTACCTATTTTAGAAGATACTAAACACCACATCATTTCTAATGGTCTTTATAAAAGGTATAGTTCCTAAATTATGGAAGTTTTGAAACCATTGTGATATAAAGCACTATGTGTTCAGTTTTTGCTACTCATTTTACTCATATTAATCTCTATATTAAAAGATTCATAGTATACCCTTGTCTAGTGATATACAGTGAACTTCATATTGACATTTTATGACTCATGTGTAGTTTTCAAAAACACTTTCGTGAGTCCCTATTTACCCATACACATTCCAGAGACTTAGAATAACCTTTACATAGCCCAGAAGTTACCCTTATATAGCTTCGATAATTTAGAGCCTACCCTTACATAGATTTACAAAGTAAAATTTTACTTATATGTAGCTAGTCAATTACCTTTATATTATTCCAAAATGACATGTATAGAGACACTCCACTTCCTTTATGCAAATATCCCAAAAGAATTGACATTATGTAGCTTGCCTATTTTTGAGTAAATGTGTTTGAGTTCTCAAATAATATGCACTAATTTCAAATTAAAATCACAAAAAAAACTTATTGAAAAAAATTCCATCCTTATAAATCTATGGTTCCAATATTTGGATTTTTGTCTACCTAAAATATTATGCGTAGATTAGGTTATTTGATTTTTATATGGATTTGTATGAAAATATTAGAAGGCTTTATCCTCAACTACATTAGGTAATATCCCATGATGATCAGGATTTTATTATTCTATGGTATTAAATATATTGTCATTTCATATTATTCTCTTATTACTACAGTTGGGACTATTTTTTAAGTGTTATTCATCACCATGGATTTTATTTTAGAAGCATAAATTTATATATCTTTTGTATTGTTTATGATATTTTGAAGGAGTGTTAATGTGTGAGTTATTTCTATTATTTCCATAATGTTAGTATTTTAAAATTTAGGTTTTGAAACTATTTATTTTTCTTTAAATTTGATCCTTTTATGAAATTTTTTAAATCTTGAGCACATTTAAATGGGTAAATTGTTTAAATTGTGATGAAAAAGATTAATTTATGTTATCATGTGACCTCTTAAAATTAAATTGAAAATTTTACTTTTCTATTTGATTTTTCAAAATACAATGGAATGTATTTACATTTAATGGTTATTCCTGGTGCGTGGAGAGGAAACATATTGGCCATTATTTTCTCACGTCTATCATATTATAGGTTCACTGGAGGTTCTTCTTGGATGTAAAAGATTATTTCTGGATTTCAATTTGAATATAGTCACGGTTATAAGAAGAAGAAAATTTTTCTTTACATGTAGAGATGGGTGGTTTTGATCCTTTTTATTATATTGGTATTTTGTTCTTATGGTTTATTAAACCACTTCATATTTTTACTCTAGATTTTATTCTTTTTATGTTCTCTTTTTTTATTCCTATATTTTTACATGGGTTGTGGTTGGATGTTTGAATATGTTTATATGTTATATTTATAATTGATATGTTATGTCTACATTATTTTATATTTTTTAGTTTCAATTTTATCATGAAATTTTTTATTTTATATATATGTATATTTGACTTATAGAGTGGTCATGTCACACATCTATATTAAATTTACTTTTCTATTATTTGTTTTATTATGAAATTTTTTTCCCAATGATGATCATTTTGATTTCTAATAACTAGATATAAATCAATGGTGATTAAGAATGCATTGTGGGACATGTAAAAGGCTATCATGGGTATCGGGTTAGGATAGCCTGAGTTAGTTTGTTAGAATTCCATTTTAGTCAATGGTATTGAGATGTTTTATACCATTAACTCGAAAAGGAATAATCCTTTCTTATCGTATTCAATTAATATCACTTATCATGAACCCAATGTATACTACCTCACCATAGACTTATGTCATCCATTTTTCATCCATACATCAAAGTACATGATTGATAAAACACATTAATAATAATTATAATCTATGGACCAATACACATATACACATGTGATAATATTAAATGACATATAAAACTTATGGAATTACTATTTCTAGTTTTGTCTTCATATACTCCATATATTTAATATTTAAAAATAGAAACTTCATGAGAATAATTCTCAATTCCGGATAAACTACAAACATGTGATAATCAAACATCATATATTTCTTGTTATACATATGTTATCTTGACCAAAAGGCAAATATTTAAGAATATTCTCATATCACTTCCTGGATCTCATTATATTAGGGAATTTATATTACCATTAAATGTGAAAAAAATTATAAATACATTATCCTATTAATGTTACATAGAAGAAAAATCACTATGTGATAAGATATTTATTAATATTATGGTAATCTAAAGTAAAAAAAAAGACAGTTGGTTCTAGTTCAAGAAGGATAAAAAAACCAAGTAAAAATAATTGTCACAATTACATCTCAAGGTAAAAAATTATAATTCATTCTCTAAGATCAACGAAACTAGTCCATAACATGTCAATCTATTAATATTGTTAAGATGATAATTCTGTGATGGTTACATAGTTACCATACCAGATAACCCCCCATATATTAATGATTCACACATCGTATACTCTACCCCCTTATAATAAAAAATTATAAAGTATAATGAATATCATAATTCGAACTTTCACATCATAGAACAATCAATGAGCATGGGTTCCATGTAGAAATTATATCATATAAAAATTTTACATCATTAATATATAATGGTCAACCCCTCTTTATGTATAGTTTTATTTATATACTTAGGGAATTCATATTTTCTATAGAAATTTTATATATTTATTACATCATTGATTTAATTTCTTTTCCACAATAACTATCTACATTATCTAATAATCAATTACCTACCGCATATTAATCATCTAGGTCTCATCCCCACTTTTCATAACTACTAAACATTTTAAAACATTATATGATGTAGAATCACTAATCGGTGTAAGCGATTACCTATATACTCATTATCAAATTTCCTATTATAATATCCTCATGTTTCATGATTGTTATATGATTTATTCAACTTTACACACACAAACTCATGTCCAAAATCAAAATTTATCATTTTTATCATCTTTGGGCGCTCAAATTAAGAAATGATAGACCAGTAATGAATCAAACCATACGGTCCCACCTAGAAGGGGATGGAAAATTTTTCAAGAGGAAGAAGATACTAAGAAAACTACACAATGTGCACTAGGGGTCACACAACCTCTGACCTCACTTGGCCTCCCAGAAATTTCCTTACCACTAAATAGCTTTGTTGGTGATGTAGTAGTACATAGAATGTAAGGATACTCTAGGTGTGTCTTAGAAATCAATGGCATACCTGTGTGATCTAAGTCATTCCAGTGTTCTTTGGGTCGTGCTCGTGTACTTGGTCGGGTGACTAGATGTAGCCGTCTACCAGGCCATCCCTACGTACTCCAAGAGTACATGGTGTGTCCTACAATATGGGTTCCTGGTCATGTGAATCTAGCATATGCATTAACCACCCACGTAGGGTCATAGGACATGTTGTCCTAGAACCACCCAATGTGTGATCCTTTTCTTCCTTGATAACTATGTATCAGTTGGATCCAAAGATAACATCATGTGTTCTTCCTCACTACACTGAGTGTTGTCATGTCTCCCATATAAACTATAGATCTTTCATGAAGCTTCTCAACTTTTAATTGTTTCCTCTATTCATGTCTATTGACAACTTTAAATAATAGGTGACCATCTCTGACCATAAATGTTCGGCCTCTGATGGTTGAAAATAAAAATATGGTGATCCCCCCAAAGACTACAACACCATGCATTATGCCTCTCATCACCTGGTACATGGACCCATAACCCCTTCCAAATCATGGATCCATGTAGTATCACCATCATCTAATGTCATTCCTTGATCTATCCAAAAACCGGCGATTCATGAGTCTTTCATTATACCACTATGAATTCGAGGGGGTCAATCATGCTCGAACCACCCAATAAATGTCAAACCCTAACCCCAAAAGATAATGGCGAAGAACACAATGAATCAAGATGTTAAATTCACAATAACAAAGTAAATCATTTTTTTCCAACTGTTCATAGACAACAATTACATAATAGGGATGTCCAAGGGAGATAACATGGCATAAAAAACAATATGATTAAACAATGAAATTATCCAGATGAGATCATGTGATGTGTGCGAAAACATAGATCAAATATAAAGTATATTAAGAATTCAATCTCAAAAGTTTAATCAAGGTTGGAAACTAAAATTGAAAATACATGCCTTGATTATGGATCATACATTGGTGAAGAATGTGTTTTCTAGCAATGATGATGATCAATTGTGTTTGATACTCATTGAACCACTTTTACCCGTTTGTTGGTGTTCTTCGATCTCCATCCACCAATGAAGAATTATCTCATATTCCTATCAAATATAATAATGGTTATGTGGAAAACCCTTGAGAAATCATCATAATGATATATTTGTAGGGGTTAGGTTAGGTTTGTTAAATAAATTATTTAATAAAATTAATTATTTCACATAACGCACTTTCCAATGGATACCTAAGCCAAACATCCTGCACTAACCCACCTTTTTTCATTTATAGGGTAAAACCTACATTTTTGAGACAACCATAGTCTCAAATTTCCAATATGATCCTCGTTTTGGGATTTATTCCACTTTTTAAGGAAAACCACATTGTTGTGATATTAATATAATTAATATTTTTATAATATCAATTTTAGACTCATTAAGCTTTGTAATATCATTTGATTTTATCTCTCGGATCCAAAAATATTCCTTAATTTATTTCAAAGTCTTACAAGTGAAGAATATAGTCACTACATTATCCTTCATTCAAGGATTTTTAACCCGAAAAGTAGAAGATAAATAAAATTGAGGGGATACTAAGACTTCCTATGGATCTCATGCTCTACGGTTCACTCCTACATGATTCCATACACTAATAGAAAATGGACAAATGGAATGGTCCTTCCTCATAGGATCCCCTCCTACCAATCCTTGGTCACTATCAGGTACTCCATGATTGTGTCTCCATCCTTGATGTCTAGCTCTCAATAGGCTATCACATGCATGGGATCATGCATGTATCTCCCCAATTCTGACACATGGAAGACTTCATGTTCCCAATGCAAGTGTGAGGGAATGCTTATGAAGTAATAATCCTTTATAATCTTATATAAGATTCAAAATGTCCCAAAAAACCAAAATTATAGATTTCCCCTAACCAAATTACTACTGTTCACATTGTGGGGAGACTCATAGGAAAACATGGTCCTCCTTCTCAAACTCCAAAAAACTATGATGTCGATCTATATAATATTTTTTTTAGATTTGGGCTACCCTTATATTCACATGGATCACCTGAACATTCTCCATCATCGCCTACACTATATATGGCACAACAGAATATGTCTCACTGATCTCAGTCCAACATAAGGATGAACTATTGGGTTTCCCTTACACGGCCTTGAAAGGTACCATAACTTCCATAGAGTGATAGTTGTTATGAAAAAAAAACTCTACTAGTGTAATTTGGTCCTACCATCTCTAGTTAAAGTCCAACAAGAAAAACCTCATCATTTCATCTGACACCAGGATGGTGTGCAGAATACACCCATCTATTTGGGGGTGAAACACAACACTCACCTACAACTAGGTCCATAATACCTTCTTTAGGCATCTTTATTAACAGGACATAAACATTCCATCACAGTTAGAGAAAATCATCAATGTTACCCCCATGATCATGGTCATCTCCCTCACATAAAACATTCATAAACACTTTATAAAAATCTACTCCTTGGTGTAAGAAAGTGTGCCAATTGGGTCAGTTGGTGAACTATAACCTAGATGGAATCATGGCCTCTCCCCATCCATGGAATCCATATATCAAATTCCATGGATATTCCATCCAATTTCAACTTTGGGATGTCAATAGGCTATGTAAAACCTGTTAGAACCCAGTACCTAGAATTCACTTTCTAACATGTGAGACAATGAGAGATGAACTTGAAAAATATCTACCTCATTACATCCCCCCAAAACTTCCACTATAGGGTATTTTACATATTCACCACTATAGGATGTAAAACTAAATTAGAATTGCGAAACTCCCTCATTACCTCCTATTGTATCATTTCCAAAACCACCTTCCACCTGTGGAAAAGAATGAAATTATCCCCTCCTTAAAAAAATCCATTTGGGTGATCTCCTGATGATATCTATTTATGAAGAACCTCATAGTTTGTTTCTTCCAAATGGTATTCCCTCCCATGTTAGAGAAGTAGAGGAGTCAACATCAACTACTGAATAGAAGATTAACCCCTCTCCTCCTCTAGGGTTAGCGGTATTGAATCAAACTACCCATATACCTCCTCTACCAAGCATGAACAAGACTTCCAGATAATGTAATATTCCACAATGTTTCTATTCTGAGGAGTACAATATATCTTGAAGTCATAGTCTTGTAAGAACTATAACCATTGTCTCAATCTTAGGATTAGATCTCTCTACGTGAAGAAATACCTCAGACTCTAATGTTCTGAGTATACCTAGAAGTGCTCTCCAAGAAGGTAGTTCCTCTATAAATTTAAATAGAAGACTACCTCTTCCAACTATAGGTCATAAGTCGCACAATTATTCTCCTGGGGTCTCAACTTCCTCAACCCATATATAATCACTTCCCTCATCTATATCAACACATTGATGATCCCTATCCTTGAGGAATCACAATACACTAAATACTCCATGAACACATCAAACAATATTAACAAAAGATCACTTGTCAACCTCAGACTCAACTCCTCAAAAGGATCCATAACACTTTTCAGTCAGGGTAAAAAAATTCCTTTTACACATAAATGTGGTAAAAGGGTCTATAATTATTGATATGTTTTCCACGACCCATCTATAACACCCCACCATGGTATGAAAACTCGACACCTTTAATATTTTCTTAGGTAGATCCCATGTAATCATTACATCAATCATTACTAGGTCCATAGCTAAAACATTATCAAAAATGAAATTCCCTATAGAGTGGACCTTGATGGTCTAGATTTGGTACTTTGATATATTACCATAAATATGGTGCTTCAAAAGTAAGTCTTTGAAAATCCTCAAGTTCTCTATATGATCCTCATATGATGCAGAGTATATAAGTATATCATCAAAGAATAAAACCAAAAATCTATCAAAGTATGATTGGAAGATCCAGTTCATCAAATACAAAAAATAGAGTGGGGAAATTCATCACATTGAATGGAAACACCCAGAATTCATAGTTTTAATATCAACATTGAAATATAATATTTAGAATACCATCCTCACATAACCTCAACTGGTGGTATTGAGACCTACGATTAATCATTAAGAACAGACTCATGCCTTGAAACTGGTCAACGAGGTCTTCAATCCTAATCATGGGGTACTTGTTTGTTATCGTTTCATCATTCAAGAAAAATCTAGAATCTCCCATCAAAATTTTTCACAAACAAAACCTAAGACACATAGGGGGACACACTTTTAATGATATAACCCTTCTATTGATGGTCCTCAAAATGCGCCATCATCCTCGGGAGATTGGTTGGTTGCATTTGATATACTGTAAAAGATATCATTTCACTATAAGGGTGCAAGTCAATGTATATGTTCATCTCTTTCCTCATAGGTAGGCTAGGAACATCCTCATGTATTATGTCAATAAAGTAATCCACTATTTTTGGAATCTAGACACCTAAAAATCCTACTACACTAAGGGATAATCTTTTCAAATGATTGGAGATGGGTTGCATCCTCTTATTCACAAGGACCACCCACTCAGTCTGAATTCATATAACCCTCCTATTATATCGATAAATCTAGACTCTAATCATAAAAACCCATAAAAACCAAAGATTAAGTCAAAAGTTTTCATCATGAGGATCAATAGTTCCTTTGAAAAAATATTTCCACTGACAACTATGTTTCACAACTAGTTGGTAATCAATATCAAATAATCACGAATGGTAATAAACTATATAAAAGGTTTTTGGGCTAAGGTCTAAACATGGATCATTATATCTCACACAAGGAATAAAAAAATTAAGTATTGAATCAAACCTATGTCTACAGGTACTAGATAAAGAGTAGAATAAACTTATATTGTACCTCATATAAAATTGTGAGCTTTCGAGTCATAAGACTCCATGGCTGGAAACTGTCTACGACCTTGACATCTAGAACCCTATGCTTCGTGTGGGTTTTCTAGTGGTGGTATTGGAAGTATCTCATAGCATTACCCTCCACTGACATCAACTCCAAATAGATCCCTTCCTACTCTTCTACTAGTACTACCTCTCTAGGGGCCACCCTAGCATTTCTAGGGGGAACATTGATCGTGATGTTGTATCTAATATTTCGTCCCATATTCTATTTTTCTTCCCTCCTCAGCATGTATAGTTGGGTAATCACATTCCATGTGACCTTTATTGTCTCATTCATAACATCACACCTCTATGGGGTGACTTGTTCCTTGTGTGAGCTCTTTTTCACATGTCCATGTGAATGATACCGATAATGTTCATGTCTCTTACTCCAAGACACTAATGACCAGTGCCTTCTAGCTCTTGCTGATGACTCAGTCCCTAATCATCACTACTAGCTATAACTTCCTAGGTTCCCTATGAAGGGAATCTATCCACCACTATTTCTCATTAAATCATACCATCATATGTGGGGATGGACAATAGGAATACACTGGCACAAATGTATATGGAGAGACCATACATGAACTTCTACTCTTAGAAGTGACCATTTTGTACCAAGTCGAGGGAGTACTATATAAGGGTAGTAAAATATTTTGAAGACTAAAAATATATCATACTGACCTTATATTGTTCAATAATCTCCTAGATCCAAACTAAGTTTAAGAACTAAGGGTAGTATTCCTTGAAAAATAGATAATAGAAGTTAGACCACGAGAGTGTCATCTCATCATGACTCTCAAAAACTAGGCTCAATCACTACCCAACTACTCCATGGAATAGAATATCTACCAATAAAACTACCTACTTATTTGGGACATTTATGAGCATGAATACTCAGATCACTTACTAAATCCAATACTCCCCTCCTAGGTATCTAACTCATCGTGGAACATTAGTGGCCTCTAGTGTAAGAACCTTTATAGTGCTATTTGATTGTGCACATACTCATATTTCCCTTTTGGTACTGACTATTGATTTATAGGTGGGGAAGCTACTATCCACATACCATTATGAGTCACCATGTGATATGGTCCTTAAACTAAGGCCTCATCACCTATCGGATCATCGTGATGACCATGAATCAGTAACCTGGCTAGTTGAATTTGTGGCGGAATCTTGAATGTGATCAAGTTATACCACAGTAAGATTAGCATATATAACATAAGGGGAGCTAACTAATGACGTATATTCAAATTAATCAATCCTATATTATTCAATTAATATTGATCTATGCAACGAATGTAATAGTATTCTGAGATGATAAGTAGGTAGTCAGAGTTCCAGTGTATTGATAAATCATCTGCAACAGCAACACTCGATTCTCTAGATAGAAATATTCAGTTGATATAAATCGACACTATTTAACTAAGTCCCAACCAATCCTCCTAAGGGAAAAACTACAACCACCATCACAATGAATAAACCTAGATTTGAAACCACTCTATATTGACCCAAACCACAAGAGAAATCATGGATAATGGAATGTCGAGCTGTCACAACCCCAAGCCAGCCCCTAATAGGATAGGGGTTGGTGACAAGAACCAATAAGGAATAATATAATATGGGATAACTTTATCCTAATGTACATGTAAACATGAACACAACCATATCCATGCTATAATGTATAGGAATAATAAAATATAGTAACATCTATAGTAATCCATGCGTGAAATATCCTCCAAGGATAAAATTAGAGTATGGAATAATACAACCATTTTGTAAAGAATAAAAATACATGACCAACCAAAAGTGAATTTATAACATTAAAAAATAGAATATAGAATAACTGAGAGAGTACATCTACTGATATCTAACCCTAACCATTGTGCACATCCTTTTCCCTTAAGTATCTTCTTCGTCCACCAAAATCATTGTGGATCTTTCCATTGTCTATATAAGACATGAAACATGTGATAAAATCACATGTATGGGTGACTATACACATACCCAATAGGGAAACCCAAAAAATAAAAATGATAAATAGAATATATGATATAAGTAGTCATATAAAACCAATTTAGGAGGGATATAAAACCCAATAATATATATATTCTAAAAATAAACCCAGACAAGAGAGAAAGGGGATATCTATCTCATAGACTATCCGATGATGATGAGTCTACCTATATATACAAAGGTTTATCATTGGTTCCTGGCATCACGTGTTTATATCTATGAAGTCCATGGGGAGTAACTGCACCTCGCCACTACATTGTTTCTTGAGTGGGAACAATATCCAATAGATTACCACACCTTATTATGATAAGGGGTTCGGCTCAAAAAATGGATGACTTTAACCCTGGTGATATAAGGTGATTACACATGGTAGATAGTTAGAGGACCCACGCCTTAGTGTTTCATGGGGGTTCCACTCAAAGTATGAAGGACCTAAACCCTAGTAGGATACGGGTGCCACTCAGTAGGTATTGATAGTGTACCCATGCCCTTGTGCCTCTAGGTGGTACAAGTAGGTAGATATCGAGAATGGACCCATGCTCTAGTGTGCCATGGGGTACTACTAAGTGGGTAAAAAACCATGACCTAATTCCATAGTGGTTCCACTCAGTGGGTAGACATGCTATGACCACGTATCATAGGGTGTGGCACTTAAACCACTGAAAAAAGTATGGGGGATTTACACCCTGGTATTACTGGTGTATTTTCATCCCCATCCATAATATCTGATGAACCTGGATGATCACATTCATCATCAAGTGTTTCCTAAAGAAGTATCATGCCCGAAACATTCCACATAATTTCTAAAAAACCATTATAAAGGATACCATCAGGTCTAAGTTTACAAATTATTAGCATAGGATTCTCACAATCATAAATATATGTCCAAATAAAGGATACATGAGAGGTAGAAGCTATGGTTAAAACCACATGCCATGTGACCTCACCTGGCCTCCCAGCTATGTCATTTACATCCCATGCATTGGCTATCCCTGTAGCATTATACAACATGTAATTATACTACTCGATGTTTATCATACTCTCGAGGCCAACCCATGTTCTCCAAGTCATTCACATGTACTTTTGGTCATAATCGTATACCTGTCTATATACCATGTAGATCATAGATACTAGGTCTTGACCATGTACCTATGGGTATGCCTGTGTACTCACGGAGTACACGGTGTGTCATCCCGCATGGGTTCCTTATTGTGTTCTACTAGAATAAATCATAGCCACCCAGGGATGGACACACAACAATTGGTCCTAGCCACACATATAACAAGATTCTCAATATTTCTGAAACCCTAGTCACTATAGAATCTGAAGAACATGTTGTGTGTTCTTTCAAACTACAGAACATGTAGTCGTTTTATTTGTAGATATTCCAAATCATTAATGTAGCTTATGGATCCACCCTCACCATCTAAAATTATACCTATTAACCATAAAAAATTGTATTAAAACTCCTATGATCATCGATTATTTACGTCTGATGGTCAGAAATCTGAATCCAACAAATCCCTTGATGCTTTAATTGTCTCGCGTCCTTCCTCTTATCACATATTGCCCGATCATGTCACCCCTATGAATCCCAAATCCCCATAGTATCACCCACATCTAGTTTCATTCCTTAATATTTCTATAACCCATCGATTTTCATGATTTTTATGTTGCCTCAATGATCCTGGGGGTTTGAACGTGCTCGATCCCACCCCTAAAAATAGCAAACCATGAACCCATGGGCCAATAGTGAATAAAAAGAACAATGAAGAGGGGAAATTAATAAGAAAAAAAAGTAAATCCTTCATTTTCTAAGTTTCATTGTACAACAATTATATATTACGTATGTCCAAGGTAGATATCATGTCATAATAAAAATTAATTGATTAAAAAATATGATTTTCTAAATGGGAACATGCGAACAGTGTGAAAATATAGACTAAATATAGAAAATAATAGTCAATCATCAAACTTATAATAAATGGTGTAAACAAAAATTGAATATCCATACCTAAATTATGGATTAATGTTTGTAGAATAATGTATTTTCTAGTGATGAGGATGATCTGATGAATTCACTACTCATCAATCCACCCCGAATCGGTCGTTGGCGTTCTTCAATATCGATCTTCCCATGAAGAATGATCTCACCATCCTCTCATATTTAACTGGGGTTGTATAGCTAACCCTTATAACAACACCACAATGGTATATTTATATAGGTTGTGTTAGGGCTCATTTATTAAATAAGTAAACAAATAAATTCACTTAATGCACCCACTAATGGCTACCTCAACCAAACATCTGGTACCAACCCACCTTATGTCCTACCTAGGGTAAACCCCACATTATTAAAACAACCATGGTCTTATATTTTGGATCTGAGACTCCATTTTTTATTTAATATTATTTTTCCTAAAAATGAAATTTGAGTGGTAATATCAATTTCATGTTCACCCGACCTCAGAATCTCGCACCATTATAGAGTTTGGATTTGTAGTTTTTTATATATATTTTAAAGTATTAATGGATGAAAAGGGTCACAATTTGACCACTACTACTGAATCATAAATACTTAGTGTTACCCTTTATTTCACTAGAAAAATTCTAATAAAGGGTAGACGTTTACCATCACCCAATATACTCACTAAAAATTTGTTGATTAAAGGGAACCATTTTCAGTGCTTCTTTTACCACAAATAAAGGATACCTTTTATTGAGGAATTATTTAGCACTGAAAAAGGGTTCCCTTTATCCGTAATTTTCATTGCACTGATAAAGGGGACCATATTTTTTATACACATATTTATATAATATTAAATATAATTTGAATAAAAATATATATTTATATATATATACATATTTATTTATTTATTCATATAAATACAATATAGATATTTTAATCATTTATAATTAGTTTATAATATATTTAAATTCAAATTATAAATATTTTTAACATGAAAACATATAAATTTATATTGATATTTAGATTTATATATTTATATTTATATTATGAAATTTATAATTAATATACATATAAATATATTTATTTATATTTATTTGTACTTATATATATATATTGACACACTATACACATATAATTTTATATTTATGAGTGTTTATTTATATTGATACATATATATTTAACTTTATGTTTATTTTTAATCAATTATGGGTTAATATATCTTTTTGTATGTGTGTAATGATGTGTATGTTGTGTGTGTGTGTGTACTGGTGTGTGCATATATATATATGTTTGTAGATATGTGTATGTGAATATGTATTAATGTGTGTCTATTAATTTTTTTTATGCGTATGTGTGTATATTTCAGGTATATCTCTACACCATCCTTTAAAAAATCAATCAGAGGTAGTCAATATAGAATAACATGAAAGAGGTAGATTCTTGAAAGAACTCTCCAAGGTTAGTGTTTCAAAACATATAAGAAAAAACGTTCTTCAAAATAACAAAACTATGTTGAAAAAACATTATTTTTTATAATTCTATCAAATTGAAAACATTCATTCCTTGATAGTAAAT
Organism: Viscum album; assembly: GCA_963277665.1. Classification (NCBI taxonomy): domain Eukaryota; kingdom Viridiplantae; phylum Streptophyta; class Magnoliopsida; order Santalales; family Viscaceae; genus Viscum; species Viscum album. The sequence continues at coordinate 255,207,610 of OY728130.1, forward strand.
GCAAGAAATAAATAAAACATTAGTTATATAACACCCCAAACATTTTATGGTATGCTTCTCTTAAATACATTCTATTCATATCCAATATTTCATAAAGAACATAGTTCCTTTGAAACAACACTTTTGTATTTTGGAAATAGTCATAACATATCCATTAAACATAAATTTTCTATTACTATGTTTTTAATTTAGAAAAACGATCATCTAGAGTTGTGACCCGTAAGTCATTTGGAGTCTGATTGAACCAACTTGATTTTTTTGATGAAAAGTAACATACCCTTATGAATAGTAATATGAATAGTAATATGACCCTTATGAACACTAAATAATGATAATATTTTATTTTCTTAAGGTAATAAGATAATGAGATCTTAGTCAATTTTTCAATATGATATAAAACTAATTATACCTTTAAAATTTTTATTTTTTTAATTAATTATGATTTTATATAAAAATTAAATTAAAAACACATAAAAATTTATTTTCAAAAAATGGGGTTCATTTTTGAATTCTACACATTAAAAAATGGTTAGGGTGAATTTTTGGTTTTTTTTCTAAAATACAAGATTTTTTCATGAATAGTAAAAATATAGTTCTGAGTTTTCGGAAGATTAAAAAAAATCATAGTGATATAATAATTAATATAAAAGGGTTGTAGACTTTTTTACAGTAACATATGACATTATTTGTAACAAGTGGCTGAAACCATGGTAAAATACCAAGGGAGAGCCCATGGTTTTGAAAAAACCACTAATGAGGTGTCCCTTTTAATTAATAAAAAACTCACTCTTAATTACTATAAATAACCACTCACACACTTTGTTTTACTTCATTTAAAACTCATTATATTAAATGATCTAGTAGTATTACCAACATAGAAGTCCTCCCAAGTTGTCCTCAAACCCCCATGTTCCCAACCATCATGTTTTAGGAGTTACTCTACAAGGTAAGAGAATCAACCACCCTTCTCTTTTCTTAAATATTTCATTTATGTTTTCTCTTTTATTTTAAATTGGATTATTTTGGGACATGTAATTAAATATTACCCTTATTTTCCATATTATTTATGAGTTATGAGATACCCCCTTTCTCCCATCAAATTATTTTATGAAATTTTAAGTGATGTCGTTACGCTGCCGAATTTTCATGAGAGTTTTCTAAATGTTTTTCAATTTGGAGTTCATTTATTTTATACTTATTTCCTCATATCCCCTCATCCCGATTATATGATAATTAAATTACCATTCATGAACTAGAATTGTATTATTCTAGTGGAATATTGTATCATAATCCCTCTTTCCCACTCCTCTTATAAAAAAAATGAAAACACCGTCCGAGATGTCTTAATTTATCACATTCAAGGACGACGAGTTATCAATTTTCATTTCCATCTTCAATTATGGTCATGAAACCATTTTTATGGTTGAACCGGATAATAATATATTTATTTAATCTCATTAATGTTCTATAATCCCTATACACTCATAATATGGAATAATAATACAAAACAGGCTCATTGTGCACAAAACTGCCTAGCTAAATCCAAGAGTTTATCAATAACTTTTAACTAATGATTCATCTTAAAGTATAAAATCCAAAATAATTATAAGATAACTTATATTGATTTAATGTCACTAATAATATATAATAACAATTATGGATGTCTAACCACATTTCAAAAGAAATTTAATTCATGAATACAAGCAAATGAATCAAGAAAACCAAGGAAGAAAATGCATGCAAAACAATAAAATTGAACCTCTTAAACCAATAAAATGGCCATTAATGAACCTAATAAGGTTGTAATAAATAAATTAAAATTATATGAGGTTCTGGAATTATTAATTCATGAAGCTAAATTTTATTATTCATGTCATTAAAATAAAAAAAACACTCGAGCATAAGGTAATGGGTTTCTTATCTCACTTTTAATTCTGTGATATTTCCATTGTTTGCAACTTATTTCATGGATATGGTGTATGTGTACTTAAATTTGATATATAATATCATGATTCTCTTTAATTTCATCGTATTCAATTATTCATTTGATAATTATGAATTCTTTGTCACATGAAATAATTAATTACAATCTGGTAATGGGATTTGTGTCAATTTTCCATTTCATTGTGACTTACTTTGTATTGTTCACCTAATAATTATTATGTAGTGTACCTACATCCCATTTGAGATCAATTTTCATTTGAAATTATATTTCTATTAAATATCCATATTCTCATATCATGGATATGTTTTATTTTCTAAATTATATACCATTTTTACATATGGTGTTTATTTGGAATGTTGTTTTAATTGTGGAAATATTGATGAATCTATATCCTCTACTCTATACGGATATAGAGAAATAAGATTTTATTTGTATTAATGCTATGTATAAAGAATGATTTGGACTTACAGTGGTAGGTGGGCCCCACTATTTCCCCTCGATGCATCGATAGGTCTCATGAGATAAATCATTTGGTGAAAAACCCTTCGACTTTGTTTCCAAAAATTAAAAGGGTTTCTACCCATAGAACTAAAATATTTTTAATGGTATTATGGAATCATGTGCTAGATACATTATGTCCAATGAATAATAAATCTCTTTATTCATTATCATTTATTACTATCCATGAAGTTTTTACTATGAAACAATCTATGGAGGTAGTTTCATTCTTAGTTTATTAATGGAATGAGTTTTTAATTTATTCACCATGCCATAGTTATTATGTAAAATGGTTTATGATTATCTTAATATTGAATTCATGATTATTCAATTGTAAACCTTACAAAGAATTTTATCTCACCCCTTTCATTGTTTACCTTCAACTGGTAATGAAGAGGAGATCATTTATTGAGTTCCTCTGGATGCAGTTTTTAGTTTTTATTATGTATTGTATTTTGTAACATTTTTCAATGTAATTTGAGTTACATCTATGTATCTATTTTCTTCAAGACTAATAAACGGATCATTCCATCAGGATTTTTATTCCTTTTAACCATTCTAATGTAATTATTAATGAACTGGATCTGGTTTAGAGGGGTCGGGCGTTTAAGTTGGTATCATTGGAAGTTCAATAGAAAACATGGAAACTAGAGTAGAAAATGTATATTAAGGAATAAATACCAAAGGTATTATTTGAAAAATTAATGTACAAGAATGTCCTTGTATCTTGGTAAGGAATAGATTATATGAATATTTCAATAAAATACATCCCTTTCTAGATACAAACAGGTAGAGGTGGCTCTGGAACAGATGTACCTAGGAGTGAAATCTCTGAAGAGGTGTTTTTGGCTTTACCTGGGGTATCATGGTACACGACAATGGGCCTTGTTGCACTCTTGGTATTGAAACTCCCAAGGGACATGCTTATGATAATTCACATTTTCTTTACAAGCCATTATAAAAGATTTTATGGTAAAGTTTTCATCAGAGAATCCGTGTTTATGAGATTAGTTATGAATAGAATTTCAATATATGTTAAGTGCTTTTCTATTTGATATTCATAACATAATCTAGTGTACACCATTATTTAGAAATGGTGTCTAATGGAGGATGTGGAATCAATACTTGTGGGCAATGTAGGGATATACCCACTGAGCAAGTCAACAAAGTAAATGTTGGAGTAGATCATATCATGACTATATTGGGACAACTTACTTAGGTTTTTATGAATAACCATTCCACACCTGTGTTGGATTGTTTCATATAGCAGAATCCCCCATCATTCAGCGGGACTACTAATCCTGTGGTTTGTGACAAATGGATCAGGTCTTTTTAAAATATATTCATGGAATTAAGATGAAATGAAAATGAAAAGGTAGTACTAGAAGTATATTATCTCAAGGAAGACGTTGATCAATGGTGGTCCTTGATTCAGAATACCCTGGAGGAACAAGAAATAGAAGATATGGAATGAAGGACTTTTAAGGAAATATTCTTCGAAAAATATTCCCCTCCTATGAAATGAACTAAAATGAAGAGTAAATTCCTTGCCTTAAATAAAAGAGATGAATATAGTGTTGTATAGTATGAGGCTACCTTCACATGGATAACCAGGTATGTTGTAGATTTTATACATGACTTGGAAGACAAGATTGATCATTTCTTCGAAGGTATAAAACCAAGTCTTTGAAGGGAACTGACTTCTCAAACATTTTCATCATATGATGAAATTAAATCAAGTGCTATCAAAATAGAGAATTAATTTTCTAGATCAAATTTGTTCAAGGGAAAATAAGATAAAAAGTGGAACTCTGATAACCAATGGAATGGTGAAGTGCCAAAGAAGAACAATGTAATGATGAAATTCCCATTATACGAGAATTGTGGAATGAATCATCTTAGGAAATTCTTGAAAGGCATGGTACTCTACTATAAGTGTGGAGAAAAGGGTAATCTATCAAATGAATTCAAGTGGAAGAAAAAATTTGATGATGTTCAATGATAAAATTGTAGAGAGATGGGACACTATGAAAATGAGTGTTCTAAGAACCAAGGAAACATGCCTTAGAAAAGTTAAAGAGAGAAAGGTAGAGATTATGCAATTACAACCATGTAATTTGATGTTCCTAATGATGTGGTATAAGGTAATTTAATTGTTTCCTCAAACTTAGCCAACACATTATTTGATTCTGGACAATCACATTCATTTATATCTTCCATGTTTTCTAAGAAAATTAGAAATGCCCAATTTTATTTAATAAATGTGTTATCAGTCAAAACATCTAGGGGATGCATCATTGCAACAAAGGCATCTCAACTAGTCCCCCTCATGACACATAAATGTGATTTAGTTTCTAACCCTATAATCATACCAATGAATTACTTTATTATAATTCTAGGTATTAATGGGTTGTCAATCTATGATACGAAGATTTATTGCAAGAAAAAGGAAGTTACAATTTTTGAAAATGGTGTAGAATCTCTTATCTTTAGATAATAGACCTCACTATCTGATTATTATCTAGAACCACCCTAAGTGGCTCTATGGAATTAAATTCTTGGAGAGGAAGAGAACCCAATATCTATGGGTGTGGAATTAAATCATCAAATTGAAGATGTTCATATAGTGTAAGAATACAGTGATGTATTTCCAGAGGATTTACATGGACAACCTCTATATTGGGGATTTGAGTTTTAAATTGACATAATTCCAGGTGCAAAACCTATATCAAAGACCCCCTATAGAATGGTCACTGTAGAGTTATTGGAGCTAGAGAAATAAATTGAGGATTTGAGTGACAAAGGATTTATTCAAACTAGTGTTTCTCCATGGGGAGCCCTGATCCTATTTTCCAAGAAGAAAGATGGATCCATGAGTTTATGCATTGATTACAAGGAAATCAATGTTTTTAAAATATAGAATAAGTATCGTCTGCCTTGGATTGATTATTTATTTAATCAACTTCATTGAGATCAAGACTTTTCCAAGAATGACCTTCGATCCAGATATCATCAGCTACATGTGAGGAAGGTAGATATTCATAAGACAACATTTCAAACCAAGTTTGAGCATTATTAGTTTACAATGAATATTTTGGACTGAATAATGCACCCTCTATTTTTATAGATTTAATGAATATAGATTTCAAGGAATATCTTGATAACTTTGTTGAGGTACTCATCGATGATATCGTTGTATACTAAGAAAACATATGAAGTCCATGGGGATCACTTGTGTATTATTATAAAAACTCTAAGAAGGAAGAAATTATATGGTAAATTTAGCAAGTGTGAATTCTGGATTTAATCAGTTTCGTTTATAGTACATAGTATCTCTAAGGATGGAATCCTAGTATATCCTACAAAGAAAAAGGAAATCCAAGATTGGCTCATTCCAACAAACATAACTAAGATACAAATTTTTATTGGCTTAGCAGGTTACTATTAGTGTTTCGTTTATAATATTTCATGACTAGCTAACCCGCTAACCACGCTCACACATAAAGGATTTAAGTTTGTGGGGACAAAAAAATTGTACATAATACTTCAAAGAATTTAAAACAAGATTGGTCAATCCTCCAGTATGGACTCTTGCATCTGGAAGTGATGGATTTTTAATATAAAGTGATGCATCAATGAATAGGTCGGGTTGCGTCCTTATGCAAAATGGTATAGTTATTGCTTATGCATCAAGGCAGTTGAAGAATCATGAGAAAAATTATCCAACACAAGATCTTGAGTTATCAGCCATAATCTTTGATTTGAAAATATAGAGACATTATATTTATGGTAAAAATGTGAGATATACATAGACCAGAAGAGTTTTAAATAAATTTTCACACAAAAAACTCAACATGAGGCAAAGAAGATGGCTCGAGTTACTCAAAGATTATGATTGTTCAATAAACTACCACCCAGAAAAGGAAAATAAGGTGGCAGATGCATTAAGAAGAAAATATCATGGACATCTGACTCAAATGAGGATTGAGAGAGGTCCTATATTCAGGGATCTACTAAATATTGATATGGGAATTATTAAGGATGGGGAAACATCTTTCCTATTTCAAATTATTTCTTAACCAACTTTACTAGAGAAGATAAAAATATCTCAATCTGATGATGAAATTATACACAAGAAAATTATTACTGTTAAGGATGGGAGATTGGAAGTCATCATGTATGAGGAAGGAGTTTTGATGTTTGGGAAGAGGTTATGTGTCTCATCCATACCTGAGCTAAAAAGGAAAATACTAGACAATGCTCATAGCTCAGATTTTTCTTATACACTCAGATAACAAAAAAATGTATAGAGATCTGAAGGAATATTTTTGTTGGGATAATATGAAGCTGTAAATTCTTCACTATGTGTCAAGGTGTCTGTTGTTTCATAAATTGAAGGTAGATAGACTACATCCTAGAGGATTGATGAAACCTATATCTATTATTATGTGGAAATGGGATAACATTGTGATGGATTTTGTCACCGGAATACTGAGGACACCTAGAAGGAAAGATACAATATGGGTAATTGTTGATCATCTCACAAAATCAGTACATTTCCATCCTATAAGAGAGTATTAACCACTTAAGCGCATTGCACGAATTTATATTAATGAAGCTGTAAGACATCATGGTGAACCTATATCGATTTGGTGTCACTGAGATCCTAGATTTACATCAAAATTCAAGAAAAGTCTCCAGAAGGCTTTGAGTACTATTTATCACCCCCAAACCGACGGACAGTCTAAAAGGACCATTCAAACTCCAGAAGATATTATGAGATCATGCTCTCTTGATTTTAATGGTATGTGGGATCAATACTTTCCTATGGTGTAATTTACCTACCACAATAGTTTCCATTCTAGTATTCAAATGGATAAATAAGAATCATTATAGGGAAAGAGATGTCGAAATCCAACTTTTTCGGACAATGTTGGTGAGTGGAAACTTATAGGCCCTAAACTTATTGAAGAGTCCATGACATAGGTGAAGATAATCCCAGCCCATATTAATGCAGTCTAAAGTAGGAATAAGATTTATGCTTGCAACCAGAGAAATTATTTGGAATTCCAAGTAGGAGATTATGCCTTTATGAAAGTATCTCTATTGAAGGGTGTCTTAAGGTTCGGTATGAAAGGGAAAATGAGACCTAGGTACATCAGACCATTGCAAAATCTGGAAAGAATCAGAGTTGTAGCTTACTGTTTAGCAATGCCGCCAAGTCTCTCCAAATTCCATGATGTGTTCTATGTGTCATTGTTGAAGAAATACATTCTAGACCCAATGCACGTACTCACCTATGAAGAAATGGAACTAGAATCAGATTTTTCTTACTGTGAAGAGCCTATCGAGATTCTTGACACAATGGAGAAGGTGTTGAGAAATCGGAAAAATCATATACTAAAGGTTCTTTGGAGAAACTAGAATATGGAGGAAGAAACATGGGAACCTGAGGATTTTATGAAGAAGAACCACCCACATCTTTTTGGTGGGATTTATACATAAAATTACGAGGATGAAATTTTTGAAGGAGGGAACAATATAACACCCCAAACATTTTATGGTTTGCTTCTCATAAATACATTCCATCCATAGCCTATATTTCATAAAGCACTATGTTCCTTTGAAACAACACTTGGTTATTTACGAGATATTCACAACCTAGCCATTAAACATAAATTTTCTTCTTTTATGTTTTGAATTAAAAAACAGTTATTTAGAGTTGTGACCAGTAAATCATTTGGAGTCTGATAGAACCGACTTTTTTTGATGAATAGTAACATTCCCTTATAAATAGTAATATGAATAGTAATATGAACCTTATGAATAGTAAATAATTACAATAGTTTATTTTCTTAAGGTAATAAGATAATGATATCTTAATTAATTTTTCAATGTGATATAAAACTAACTATACCTTTAAAATTGTTATTTTTTGAATTAATTATGATTTTATTTAAAAATTAAATTAAAAATACTTAGAAATTATTATAAAAAAATAGTTTATTTTTTGAATTATACACATCAAAAAATGGTTAGGGTGAATTTTTGGGATTTTTCTAAAATACATGAATTTTTTGTGAATAGTAAAAATACAGTTTTGAGTTTTCGGTAGTTTAATGAAATCATAATGTTTTAATAATTAATATAAAGTCTAGTCAACTTTTTTACAGTATCATAAGACATTAGGTGTCCCAAGTAGCTGAAAACATGGTAAAATAACATGGGCAAGCCCATTGTTTTGTAAAAACAACTAATAAGGTGTCCCTTTTAATTAATAAAAACATTTCTCTCTTAATTAATATAAATACCCACTCACCGCATTAATTTTCTTTCATTAAAAAATAATTATCCTCAAATATCTGTTATTATTACCTCCCAAGGAGTCCTCCCATGTTTTCCTCAAACCTACAAGGTCCCAACCTTAATGTTTTGTGAGTTACTCTACAAGGTAAGAGAATCAACCACCCTTCTCATTTCTTAAAGCTTTCATTTATGTTTTCTCTTTTATTTTAAATTGGATTATGTTGAGATATGTCATTCCATATTACCCATAATTCCCATATTATGTATGAGTTATTAAATACCACATTTCTCTAATCAAACAATTTTATGAAATTTTAAGTGGCGTCGGTATGCTGCTGAATTTTCGTGATAGATTTCTCAATTTTTCTTCTATTTTGAGTTCATTTCTTTTATACATCTTTCCTCATATCCACTCATACAAATGCTATGATAATTCCATTACCTTACATGAAATGTAATTATATTATTCTAATTGAATATTTCATCATCATCTCTCTTTCCCCTCCTCTTATACTAAAAATATGAGAACATCATCCGAGATGTGTTAATTTATCACATTCAAGGATGAAGGGTTATCAATTTTTGTTACCATCATAAATTCTGGCCATAAGACTATTTTTATAGTTGAACCAGATCCGAATATATTTGTTTCATAATATTAAGGTTCTGGAATCCCTACACACTCATAATATGGAATAATAATTCAAAACAAGTTCATTGTGCGCAAAACCGCCAAGCTAAATCCAAGCATTTATAAATAACTTATAACTAATGATTCATCCTCAAGTATATAACCTAGAATCATTCTAAGATAATTTATATATCATAAATGTCACTAATAATATATATTAACAATTCTAGATTTTTAACCACATTTGAAAAGAAATTTCATTCATGAATACAAGTAAACGAATCATGAAAACCAAGGATGAAAATGTGTCCAAAACAATAAAATTAAACCTCTTAATCCCATAAAAAGGGCCATGAATGAACCTAATAAGGGTATAATAAATCAATTAAATGTATAGAAGTTTCTGGAATTATTAATTCACGAATATGAATTTTATTATTCAGGTCATTAAAACAAACGAAGAACACACTCGAGCATAAGGTAAGGGGTTCCTTATCTCACATTTTATTCTGTGAGATTTCCATTGTTCGCCACTTATTTCTTTCATGTGGTGTATGTGTACTGAAATTTGATATATAATATCATGATTATATTTATCTTCTTGGTATTCAATTATTCAGTTGATAATTATTAATTATTGGTCAAACAAAACAATTGATTATAATGTGGTAATGGGATTTGTGTCAATTTTCCATTTCATTGTGACTTACTTTGTATTGTGCACCTAATAATTATTATGTGGTGTAAAAACGTCCCATTTGAGATCAGTTTTAAGTTGAAATTATATTTATATTAAATATCCATATTCTCATATCATGGATATTTATATTTTCTAAATTGTATACCATTTTTACATAGGGTGTTTATTTGGAATGTTGTTTTAATTGTGGAAATATTGATGAATCTATATCCTCTACTCCATAAAAATATTGAGAAGGTAGATTTCACTTGTATTAAATCTATGTAGAAAGAATTATTTGGACTTAAAGAGGTGGGTGGGGCCCACTATAACCCCTAGATGCATCGTTTGTTCCCATGAGACAAATCACTTGGAGACAAACCCTTCAAGTTTGTTTCCAAAAATCAGACAGGTTTCTACTCACAGAACTAAACCATTTTAATGGTATTATGGTATCATGTTCAAGATACATGACATCAAATTAATAATAATTATCTTTATTAATCATCCGTTATTACTGTCCATGGGGTTTTCACTAGGACAAAATCTATGGATACAGTTTCATTCTAATTTTATTCATGGTTTGAGTTTTTTATTTATTCACCATACCATATTGATTATGTCAAATTGTTTATGATTTGATTATTATTGAATTCATAATTTTGATATTTGTAACCCTTACTAATCTAAATATATCAATTAATCGCTTTATACTAATCCCAACCAAAGGTGGTCCCAGCCTCATATTTATAGAGAGTAGCATTCCGTCATCCGGTTTCACCAACCTTAGAGAAATGCAGGAGTCCATATGTTCCACTATTCCACTACCAATCTTCTATAGAAATATCTAGTATGACCACTTCCTTTGGTAAATAAAAAAACATACCAAACTCCATATTTTATATTTACCTGAGAAACACTATAATCAATATCACTACTTTTTAAGAAAAATAAGAAAATGTCCCTTGTGAACCACTTCCTTACAGAGACCTCCTTCCAGAATGCTGAAGGAATACACTATCTCTACCACTGATTCAATGAACTAAAGATATTACAGATCCACTAATTATGGTAAAATAATTCCATCCCACTAAATAAGACATCTCAAATTCCCAACAATCTTCCACTAGAAGAATTCTTCAGGAAAAACCATGGTATCTCTTTCAACTTCCACTGCGTAAATTACTTCTCCAACACATTACATTCACCCAAGCCTAAGTGAGTCTAGATGTTTTCTCAGTATTTCCAAAACCAAACTATTGGTAAAAAAGTTCCCCAGATATTATTTCCAATATACTTTCCACAACTCCAAATCACAATCTGATAGCATCTTTTAGATGTAATGTTACTTTATCTCAATGTTCTTAGTTCTTGAATGAAAAATTAAATACATATCAAAATGAAATTAATTTTATCTATCAATGTAGAGAAATATTTTCCCTTCTCCACATCCATGTACATCAACTTAATAAACTATCCACACCATGTCCTTGTTAACTTTTGTAACATGCGCATACTAAATGTCTATTATATAATGTTAAATAACCAGTTCAAACATGGACATTCAACTAATAGTGGCTCCACTAATAGGGTAAACATATCCAGTTATGCACTTATTATATTATAAATCACCCCCAATGTCAATATCAACAAACCCAGGTAATAGAAATTCATCTCTGAAACAAATAGTTATTCTTTATATTGCTTTGATATAACAAATAATCTACTTTACAACTTCCCAATGATCATTCTCAAGATCTTCAAAGAACCTACGAAACATTCACATTGCATGAGAAATATATGGATCTATATACACTATTGAATACATAAAAATTACTACTGCTAAGGAATATAAAACATTTTTACAGGCACTTATTTTCTTCATTCATTAATGTTTCCAACTCCTATGAAATATTAAAGTGACAAGCGATATGGGTTGAAATCAATTTACATCTGTTTATTCGGAATCTCTCAATGATATTAAGGATGTAGTCCATATTTGATAAAACTAGGATTCTAGTTTTCTTATCACATTCAATCCTCATGACCAATATCTTTTTTTATCACCACAATATTTCATCTTAAACATTGAATATCAGTCCTCCTTAAACTTTTTAATCATCAATATATTTGGACATACCAAAAACATATAATCAAAATACAAGAGTAATATTGTGAATTCATTTCCATTGAACTCCTTCTTGTAATAGAAATAATCAAATTCATATTATGGGAAATATTTCTCTTCCATGAAGGAATCAAACATTTAGTTTCAATAACTTGGTTCTTTTTTCAAACCATAAATATTGCTTTTTAATTTTCACACCAAGCCCTGATTTTGATTATCAACAAAACCAACAAGTTTATTTATATATATTTATTCCTCCAAATCCTCATGAAGAAGATTATTATTCAAATCCAATAGAACATGGTAAAAATTTCTATAAGAATCCATGATTAAAAATTTCAGATTGGTAGTATGGATAACTACCAAAGAAAATATTTCAGGTAATTCAGAAATTTCCATCTACTTAAATCCATTTACAAACAACCTTTATATTTTTTCGTCTAAAAAATTCTTATTTCAACCAGAATAATCACTTGATTTCAATTGATTTCTCCTCTAGTTGTAATTACATTAGAAATCATGTGTTACTCACACATAGTGGATCCAAATACTCTTGTATTGACAAATCATAGTTTCTATAATCACATAGAGTATCCACTTATTCTAGGCCCTATGGTTCTCTTGCATCCATTAAAAATAAGAAACTATGATTTGATACATAACAATACACTAGCCATCAAACCATTAAAATAATTTGGAAATAAACTAATGATTCAAATATTTTTGGAAATATAACATTCAAAAATATCCTTTCATAAATATAGATCAATATTCTTGAGTTCATGAGATTTTAGATATAACTTCTTATAGGTGAAAATCAGAAATTTCTACTCAACCCTCTAAGTTTACCTCAGGAATATGTGACCTTCAGATAGACTCATTGATATCTTCACATTCCGGGACATATGATCCTCTAGAACCCACATTCAGATCAAATTGAATTGATGTTGACTTTTTTATCATACTCGTTCTCCTTCATGTTCTGATCTTTCGACAATATCTGATCATTGAAGAGCATATTCCAACTTCAAAAAACATTCTTCTTTTCATAATACCAAATTTAAATTCATAATTCTTCATTTTCATAGATTATTAATAACCATGATTGATATTTTTTATAAATATTATGTCTTTCATTATTATCCACATGCATGTAGAAAAATAATCTGAAGGCTCAGAGGTATGAAGCTTATTTAATATTGTTGGACCACAGTTATTATAGTAATTACAATAAAAATAGTGTTCATGGGATTATATTGATTATGTAATTTATTATACCCACAACATCCACCTAAAACTCCATAGACATTTCATAATGTAATAGTATATTTATTGTTCTCTCTATAAATGTACGATTCATTCTATTGACAACATAATTTGGTTCAAATGTTCACAGAGATAGTATTATCATGTCGTATTCCACAATTTCTGTAGTAATTATAGAAACTCATTCTTGTAAACTCATCATCATTTCTTAATCTCAAACATTTTATCTTGCTTCCAGTTTCAATTTTCACCGTATCTTTGCATTAAAAAAATATTCCAAACACTTTAATCTAATGTTTTAAAAATTATACCCATTATTTTCATTCGAACCATCAATGATGTTAACAATGTTCTTGTATCTTCTGTGATAATGGGCCGTGGAAGGACAAAAAACATTTCTTTGAAAAAATTCTAGCTTCTAACATTTTTTTATTTCTTCAAACAGATTTATAGACACATTCTATTTCCTCCCGAGTGTATAGCTCCCATGACATATGAGGTCCAAATGATCCAGCTTCAATGTTCAATTTTCCTCTATAATCTTTATACCTTTGTCACTAAGATTCCTGAAAGGATTATTCCAAAGTTCTAAACTTCCACATGATGATGTTCTAAAAAATTTATCTCCCATCACATATCTAGTCAGATACAATGACCCATTTTTTTACATCTATCTATGACAAGAGTTCCCCAATTAATTTTCAATACCCATTATACAAAACATATTTTCAAACCTTCTTCATCTAGATAAACAAATTATAATCAGGTTCTTCTAAAGACCTAGAACGTATCATACAAATATTTTATAAGGGAAATTTCATTCTTCAATTAAAATTTCACTAATCTATTCCCCAAAATGTTGAGTGATTCATCATAAACAAGATATATTCTACTTAAATTTAATGATACATAATTTGACGTGCATCCTTTTTCTGTTGTGGATTAAAATTAATCTTTAAAATATATAATAAAAGATTACAATTATATAGGAAAACTCAAAATTTTATTTACAATCCTCTCTGTTGCAACACTCAGTTCTGCAGAAGCCTTCCTTCTAGAGTTTTCCTTATTATCATAAACATATTTCGTGAGGTGGCATCACTTTTTATAATTATAACAAACATGGTTGGTTCTGGAACCCTTCCCTATACTCATAACACTTGTTTTAATCTGTGATTTCTTCTAATTTTTCTAATGAGGAAAGCACGTTCTTCTTTCTGTGTTCAATACTTTAGTGGAAGAATTTTAAGCCTATCATATTTTTAGCTCCTCATTGAAAATAAAGTTACAAACATTAGTGAATACCAAATAATTCCATACACATAAACTACCCACATCTTATTCCATTTTTTCCCAAGATTACAGAAAATATAATAGTAAAAAGAGTTCTCAAACATCAATTTTGAATGTAACCATCACAAACTCTATCCAGATCTAGATTAGGTTGAAATAATTCAATAGATCTAATGCAAACATTCTATCTGATACCCTAATTCTGAAAAACCTCCTCATTAAGAAGACTATGTTTAGTGCTATAGTTTTCTTGTACATATATTTACGGGTTTCAATTAACTTTACTGTGGTTTTATCCTTTTGAATGTTCAGATCCAAATGGTAGATGAATGACATTTATAACACACCAAATGCATTGTAATCCATCTTGTCTGATTCACATTTATCCATTGAATTAGGTTTAACCCCCTTGAACAAAATCTATAGATCTTATAGAATTTATTTTTACATAAAAGGAATTTCATTCCATTTAAATTCTCATTCCAATCCTTTCTATCTTCCAATGTAATCTTTTTGATAACCAATCACTCCTACAGAAATATGAAAAAACAAATTTGATAAAGAAAATGTTACCTGAAGTATCAAGAAAGCTACTGAGTCACTCATGAACTAACCCCTCTAATTTCACTTGTTACAAAACCATCCATTATTTCCTTTTGAAAACAAATCAGAAGAAATTAATCTAGAATCAAAATGGTAGAAACAAATCCAAGAATTTACTCTATGAGCTTAATGTACTGTAACATGGAAGAAATAATGGTCTCCTAAATTACATAAATAAGTGGAAACAAACATCAACTATATTCACTCAAATAGACACAAAACTTTCATGAAATGAAAATAAATGTTAGAAATAAAGAACACATTGGGTATATGTGGTTGAGAAAAAAAGCATACATCCACAGGAGAAACATTACAACATCTCTATTATATATAAATTAAACATTACTATATAGAAACTGTTGAGTTGCTTATATTACACTATCATGAAATAAAATTACATTCATTAGAACCAAATGTGGCCCCACCTTCTTATTTATAGAAACTACCATCAAGTCATCTACTTACACTAATCTCCAAGAAATAAGAAGGTTTGTCTATCCCATTATTCCCACCACTGATCACATGTAGAAATCCCCAGTGTGACCACAGCCTTCAAAAAATTAGAAATCTAAGTAGAAAAATGAACAACCACCATATTCCGGATGTACAAGATGATCTTCTAAAATAAGATAACCATGCATTGAGAAACATTAGAAGAAGTCCTTTCCAAACCACTTCTATATAGAATCCTCCTTCTAGAATGATGAAGGAAAACATTGTTTCTACCACTACTTCAATTAACTGAAGATCATATAAAACCACTCCTTTTTTATCAACTAGTTTCATCCAATTGAAGTATATTTCACACATTCCCAACAATATACACGCATGTATGTATTGGTTCACTTATATATCACACACATACATGTAAAAACGTATTTACACATTTATATAAAAAATTATATTTTTAACCATAGTTAAAATATTTAAATATAGGTAATAATAAATTACATTTAATGTATGAAATAAATGAAATATATATATATATATATATAATTTAGTAATAATAATATGAATCTACATATTGAAATTTTAAATCTATTTAAATATAAATATAAAAATTCATACTTTTAATTTATTGTTTTGTAATTAATTATATATTGTGGAACACATTTATACATGATATTAATATTTATTCTTTTATTAATGATATATTTTAAAAAATATTTTTTCATTTATATAATTAAAAATATTTCGAATGATAATTAAAATTTTCAAATGTAGTTAACAATTAATTATATTTATTCATTTTTAATATTTATTAATTCTTATTATAATGTAAATTTTAAAATATAATTTATCATAATATTAATACGTTTATTTAAAATATGTATTATAATATTAAAAAATTTATTAATAAAACAGTCATTATAATATTAATAAAACATTTGTTATAATATTAATAAATTATTTAATAAAAAATTCTTATAATATTTATAAATTTATTTTTATATATATATTTAGTGATTTGGGATATAGTTACAATCAAACACCCCACCCCACCCCTCCCCCAACAGTATAACAAATTCAATAGTCCCCCTAGAGATAGTATAGACTAAACCATAGAATTATTTATATTATATATTATATATGTGGATTTCAAGTATGCCACCCCCTTTTAGCCACCACCCCCATTTAGGGGGCTCCTCCTCCCACCCACTCGAACCGACTATCTCAAATCCCACATCGTTAGGTGGGACATCTTCCCTTCGTCGGTCGTGTGAACCAGCTTCAAACACTAGCCCCTTCCAATCAGGGTCCCTTCATCATTACGTCGAGAACACCACCACCTCCTATTATATCATCAATAGCTTACACACCAGACCCACTAGCCATTACTTACATGGCACCCATCATTGACCATCAGCTTTTGCACTAGGCTTTGACGATGTCTTCTCCACATTGGAGACCACCAATAATTCTTTCCAATGTGTCTCATTATTTCTACCACGACATCGACTTGTGGGGTTCCACCTATAAGCCTCGTATGCAAAGCGCATTCCATGAATGATGTTGGATCCATATGATGCTAGCCCATCATCCACCCCTAAATAATTATGGGAAAATAATGCAGCGGTTGGAAACTAAACCCCAGTTTTCCCAACTAATCCAGAATCATGAGGTACCTCTAACGTCATGGCTGGGATTTAATATAATTAATATTTTTTATTTTTTATAATATTTTAGTAAATTTATTTATTTATAATATTCATTATTTTAATAAAAAGGCTCTGATCTTGTCCTCTTCAAAAAAAATATTTTTAAAATTTATTATTTTATATTATTATGTTATTTTGTAATATTATATATTAATTTTTATAGATTAATAATTTATTATATACTATGGAATACATTTACACATGATATTTCATTTTCTTAATAGGTTGCGACTAAGACCCATTTCTGTAAACAAAAAAACAAGTCCTCTTTTAAATAGGGTAAAGCAGTAACTCTTACATGTCCTGGAAATCCAAAGGACAGTAGGCCCAATTCAACAAGAATCAAAGGCTTTAGGTACCAAGTACAAAACATGGCCCTAAGGCCTTGCATGAGAATCCATCTTCATTTCATGTCATCATCCATATTTCACATTGCTCCCTCTCATTAGTCATCTCAACATGGGCTTAATCTGAAAAAATGAATCCACCCATGAAACGGTGCATCATGTTGGACAGAGGAATCGAGATAGGGAACTCGTCCAACCATAGCATTGGGAAGAGACAGAAGATAGGTTCCAACACACCCATCACTCTTTTGAGTATCCCATCTCGTGATGCATGTGTTGAAATTCTTACACAACCTTCTTAATCCACTACATCTTCAGAACGACACCATGTAAAGAAAAACACATGGTGGGGTACCCCTACATCACCCAATAAGGGGATGGAAGGCTTGATGATATGAATAATCACACCCTAAAAATGAGGTGGTCCGCCCGGTATTGTTTCTCCACTTCCAACCCAGTTTTGTTGAGACCCTCACCTGGTCCTTGTCATGCCTCCTACAAACACCGAATGAGGAACTAGAGGTCCCGAATCCTGATATGATGCCCCAAAATCCAACAATACAACATTGTATGCCAGATATAGACATAACACCTTCAACTCTAAAGGATGGAATAGACACCTAGTTCCCCAATGTTTTACATGACATATATAGCCCGAAGGACTAAACCAAGTGTAACAACCCTATGAAGTATCCACTACCACCGGATACCATACAGTCTCCCAACGTCAGGCCTCCTAGAAAGACCCAAATATAGTTCCAACGATAACCAACCACACCATACATATTAATTCCCTTGAATCCAACCAAAAAATATGACCTCAATACCCGATCATGGAGGTCGGACAAGATGGAAAACATAGGAGAAGGCCAGGCATCGTCCCAACAAAGGGAAATGGGTAGAAAGAGTTGAAGATGACAATGAT
Organism: Viscum album; assembly: GCA_963277665.1. Classification (NCBI taxonomy): domain Eukaryota; kingdom Viridiplantae; phylum Streptophyta; class Magnoliopsida; order Santalales; family Viscaceae; genus Viscum; species Viscum album. The sequence continues at coordinate 255,226,390 of OY728130.1, forward strand.
CGACGGGAAGGTTTAGGAAGTGACAGAATGGGGAACACCAATAGAATAGAATAAGACAAGATCTAGCACTGTAGAGGGCCATTTCTAGTTCAGGAAATGAAATAGAACCAGAATAACCAAGATAAAATCTGAATGAATTTCGGTTGACATGCTAATTACATAAGAAGGAAGCCCCAACTGATCCGACCCCTTTAGAAGAGATCCAAAGAGCTCCCCACTTATCACATGATATTAATATTTATACATTAATTAATGATATATTTTTAAAAAATATATTCAATTATAAGGTTAATAAAAAATTTAATGACAATTAACAATTTCAAATGTAGTTAAACATTGATTATATTTATTCATTTTTAATATTCATTAATTTTTTTTTCATAAAGTCAATTTATAACTTACAGTTTATTATAAAACTAATACTTTTATGAATAATATTTATTAAAATATTAATACATTAAATATATAAATAAAACATTTATTATAATATTAACAAATAATTTAATAAAAACTTATTATAATATAAATAAATTTATTATAGTATTAAAACATTTATTATAATACAATACATTTATAATAATATTATCACATTTATTAATACACTTAATATAATTAATATTGATTATTATTTTTAAATTTTTAAATTTATTTATTTTTAATATTTATTCTTCTTTATTATGAAGTAATATTGTGAGTTTAAATATTTAATTTTATAGTTTTATTATTATAAGAGGTGCGACCTTTTCCAGAATGGGAAATGAACTTTTATTAAAGAAATAAATTACATGAGTCTAAAAGAAGTTATTTTACAATGATCACTTTTAAGGATGGGGGGTTAAATCAACTAGTACCTAATTAGTCCAGAAAAAATCATGACTGTTAACTCCTTTTTTGAAAAGTATATTTGCAAGTGAATTTACCTCTCTACAACTTTGAGTGCTGATAAAACACATGAAGGAAATAAGATCCAATAATTCTTTTCACTAAGTAATCATTTTCCAAGAGAGATTGGGGGATCTGGATCTTATGTCATGAACAATTATAGTGGAGTCCCAATAAAAAAAATATTAGACCAACCCTTCTATTTGAAATACTCCACTAAATTAATAACACCAAACATATCGGCTTCAAGAGAGAAATAAATTCCACATTGTCTATAAAGACATCCTATAACATCACCCATGTGGTCTATAAAGACATACCAATATCATGATTGTCAAGGATTCCCCCTCAAGGCTTCATCAGTGTTGGTTTTAATCCACACTAGAAAAGTAGATTCTCAGAAAATAAAATCAAAGGATATAAGAGGCGGATGAAAATTACAATTAATGTTGAGTCTTAGAACAGAAAGGTGATGAACTGAGTTGTAACAGTGTCCATTATGAAGGGTATTTATGTCCCTAATAGGAACTAACATGGTGGTAAGACCATTTTGGATATATATGGGGACTTATCTATGAAGAAGTTTATTGAAAGACTTTCAGAAAATGTGCAATAACTTATAACCATCAGTGAGGATGCAACTTGATTGTTGATGTGCGAGAGAGGGTTCACTACATCCTCACAAAAAACTCAAAGAGGGAAGATTCTTGTGGAAGAGGAGTTCATGAAAGACAGACAAGAATCTCCACATTTATTATGCAATGAAACAACTATTAAAAATATGGCCAAATGTTCTCTATTTATTTTGCACAGAACATATCTCAAACATAATGAGAAACAAAGGGATTGAAGGTAGTCCTATGCTGGTAATCTTCTACAAGAATTCCTCAAATCCTATGTGAATATGGAGGGTTTGATCCACACCCAATTCCATTTACAAATACAATCATGGAAAAAAATTATTGAAAAATGTCAACATCGCAGTATAACATGGTTGTTAGAATACCATTTTTTTGAATTATAGATTAGAAGACCATCATTTGGGTTGAGAAAATAACAGTTCGTAGTACAGTTGATATCCAGGGTAGCTCACTCAAAGGGACTTTTAAAAACTATTTTATTGAAGCATTAATTTCAATTTATGGGAAAAATCATTATGATAATTCACAAGAGGTGTAAATTTCAATTTTTCAAGATAAAATTTGGGGGAGTCCCAACTAGAAATCCACTTTGATTGATAGAGAATGATTGAAACCGAATCATTAAAAGATGGAATGATATAAGAGTCTAGATAATTGAAATTTATAGATTTGATCCTTACATGAAATCTAGATTTAAGAAATATTAGAGCATCAAAATTTTCATTTATAAGTTTCCCCATAAAATGTTCTTGTATGGCCTCTTTGAACTTATAAGGGTTTTTTAGTCACTGTCTTCCAACTCCAAAAGGATTGTAATATTTTTTCCAAGAAACTGTGACCATCTTCCTTTCGATGACACTTCCACTACATCTGATGTTTTTGATAGATTGGTTTATTCTATTGATCAAGGCGGTGATCCATTTATAAACCATAAAGGAGTAGACAAATTTAGAGACAATGATCGACTTCACTAGGTGGATTCTACAAACCATAGACAAGGATTTACCCTTCCATTAGGCTTGTTTCATCTTAACATGACAGGAAATTTTATTTATGTAACCAAATTTGGGTCCCCCCAGAATATTTAAACACCATGATTAGTGAAGGAGAGAACTCCTTCCTTGAAGCATAACCGGCTGACAATGTCAACCATTCTAGTAACAGAAATGTTCATCCCAAAATAGACAAAGGACATATTCCAACTTATCTACTATCATGAAAATTTTCATAATGAAGGAGAAACCAATAGAGGTAGCTTCCCTAAAGGATATATTTAATGATAATTAAAATATTTAAATGGATTTTATTATTAATTATATTTATTCAATTTTAATATTTATTGATTCTTAATATGATCTTATTTTGTAAATTTTAATTAATTATTATATGAATACCTTTTTCATAATATTTATTAAACTATTTATATATATAATAAATGGGATGGGGCTTTCAGTACTATCATGCGCATATTGGAATTAATATATTTAATAATAAAACATTTATTAAAACACTTATAAATTTATTGATAAAAAATCCAAATAATATTAATAAATTTATTATAATATTTAAAAATTCATTATAATATAATAAATTTATCATAATATAATCACATTGACTAACAGAATTAATATAATTAATATTGTTTATTTAATTTTATTGTTTTTTAATTTAAATGTTGTTAAAGATTTTTATAAAGTATTTTGTAATTTTTAATATTCACTTTTATAATTTTATAAATAATTAAATATTATATAAAAGTTTTATATATGATATTACCGTTAATAAATTTATTAATAATATATTTCAAAAATAATTATTTTTTTATATAATTAATTATATTTTTAATGGTAATTATTTCAAATGTAGTTAATAATTAATTATATTTATTCATTTTTAATATTTATTAATTCTTAATAAAATTAAATGTACAACTTAAAATTTATTATAATTTTAATACTTTTATTATTAATATTTATTAGACCATTAATGCATTTACCAACAAAAAATTATTATAATATTAAAAAAATACATAAAAAATTTGTTATAATATCGATAAATTAATCATAGTATTAATACATTTATTATGATATAATAAATTTATCAAAATTTTATCACATTTTTTTATAAATATATAATAAATAATATCGTTTATATATTTTTCCATATTTTTGTAATTTATTAATTTTTAATATTTATTGTTTCATATTTTAAATTAATTTTGTAATTTTTACTATTTATTTTTATAGTTTTATAATGAATTCAATATTTTGAGGAAATTTATACCTAGTATAAACATATATAAATTTAGTAATGATACATTTTAAAAAATATATATTCATTTACATAATTAATTATATTTTTGACAATAATTAAAATGTTCAAATGTAGTTAATAGTTAATTATATTTTTTCATTTTTAGTGTTTATTAATTTTTGTTTCTTAAGTAATTTTGTATCTTGTAATTTCTAGTAACATTAGTAATTTTATTCATCATATTTATGAAAATATTAATATATTTACTAATATATCATTTATTATAATATTCAAAATTTTATTAATAGAATGTTTATTATAATATTAACGCATTTATTATAATACCATACATTTATCATAATGTTACTAAATTTATTGATAAATTTAATTTATGTAATATTTCTTATTTATTTATAATATTTTTAAAGTCCATTTATTTTTAATATTTTTTTTATCATAAAGTAATTTAATAATTTTTAATATTCATTAATATAGTTTTATAATTAATTTTATATTGTTTAATACATGTATAAAAGATATTACTTTTAATAAATTTATTAATGATATATTTTTTCATTTATATGATTATAAATATTTTGAATGACAATTTAAATTTACAACTATGGTTAATAATAAAACAAACTTATTCATTATTAATATTTATTATTAATTATTATTAATTAATTTTGTAACATTTAATTTACCATAACATTAATACTTTTATTAATAATATTTATTAAAATATTAATATATTTACTAAAAAAAATTATTATAATATTAATAAATTTATTATTAAAAAAACTGTTTTATTTTTTTAATAATTTATCACAATATAAATACGTTTATTATTATATAATAAAATTATCATTATATTGTCACTTTTATTAAAACATTTAATAGAAATTTCATTGTTTCTTTATTTTTAATATTTTTTGTAATTTATTTATTTATTATATTTATTATATTTTATTATAAAATATATTTTAATTTTTAATATTTATTTTATATAATTATTAATTTATTTCAAATTTTAAATTTATTTTCCATATTTCGTTACTATTTATCAGCACTAGATTCAGTTCAGTTAAAAGTATCTTTATCAGTGCTTATCAATTTGCACTGATAAATGTGCGATTCATAAATGATTTTTTAACAATGATAAATTTGAGTCACTATGAGTATTAAAAATGCGCTGATATATCAAACATTTATCAATCCTTTCCCTTTTAGCACTAATAAATATTCCCTTCATCAACAATTTTTTCTAGTGCAGATAAAATCACATCCCGTCTTTTAAATGAACTCCAACAGAGATCGTCCTTGCTTATGTTGTTTAAGTTCCCATTGAAGTTGAAACCCGTTGTTTCATCCAATGAATCTTTCGGAAGAATCGAACCTCAAAAATGAAGGTATTTTATTCATTTCCCATTTTTAATCGATATTGTATTATTTTTCAAGACTTTTTATTGTTCTTCTTATCTGTTTGATTTTTTCACTTTTTTCATGATATTCAATTGTTCTTCTCGTCTGATCTATGTTTATCCCTATTGTTCCCAAATAGAATTGAGACCATTGATAAGGGTTGAATCAATGGTTTATTTTTCTTTTATAAGAAATCTTCCTAACTAATTTAGTAAACTTTTTTAATTTATGAAAATTGTTAATGTTATGATCCACTCAAGTATATCTTTACAACCTCACATTTCTTAAGAAAAGAAATATAAGGTATCACACATTATTTACAAGGTTTGGTACAAGGACCTACTCTTTTCCATGATGGATATTCCCACCAACATGGATTCATTTTTTCTGTTTATTCGACAATACAATGATGTTGAGAATAATTGATTCAAAAATTTCGGTACTTTTTTTTATCTTGATGTTCACAAACAACCACATTTAGGTTTCTAATGAATTTAATTTAATTGAACCGGTCACCTGAGCCAACTCACGGTAAGTCCCGAGGGGCGTTCCCTATCCTCCCGGGATGGCAACTAATGTCGTGCATCAAAGTTAAAATGTTGGGAATGATTTGGCCCATAAAAGATTAATATGTAAATAAGAATAAACAGTACAAAAGCACTATACTCTAGCAGCGGAAAGAAAAAAAACCAAACAGTAGACGTACCTCCATTTGACCCTTCAGTCACCCCTTAACCAAGGCTAGCATTACTCCCAAAATGAGCAACTCAGCCAAGAAAACATGAACAAGGGAAAAGTATGACTGAAATTTTAAAATAGGCGGGAGCATTAAAAATGCTCAGTAGGGATGCCAAAGTAAACAACAGAATCCAACCAAGACCACATTCCAAAAACAGTCCCACAAACGCTATTTTGCACATACAAAGGTAGAAAATAATATATTCATATTTTAAAGGAAAAACAAGGATCCTGAATTTACCATTTCAAAAACCAACACACGCCACAACCCATTTTCCCTAAATCAATGCATTTCTTGAAAGCTGAATTTCTAATCCATATTTATCACATTTGTGCAAAAGAAGAACATGTAATATGTAAATGCTGGAAACCAAGTGCAAGTAAAAGTAAACAAGAAGATATAAGCAATAACCATGGGTGATCCTAAACATCCCTAGAAAACCACTGGACGTACTCGGTTTCAGACTACCTACCGGTGTGGTACTTCATTGTCAATAACCATCTGGCCGCCCTAATAGCCAACTAGTGGCACATCCCTCCTGGCATGTCCATGACTCCAAGGGGGTCCTAACCCGTCTAATCAGGGTCAGAAAGCAAACGTCACTTGATAATCTATAAGACGCCCAGGAACCCATGGTGATTTCAATAATACTGTGTATGTAGGAGTCCCTCGCATGCGTGACTCATCACACCGCACTTGCCAACCCCTTACACGGACACCACTACACGACAACCCTTGAAGTGAAGTCCCCCTGTAGAGATGCCCACAAATATGTATGTATGAAATTCATTCAGATTCAAAAAGGTGCCAACCGGGCCTTCACAGCATGTGCAGTTTCAAAACATTTTGGAAATGAGTTAAGTTGTCAATCGGGAACACACACTTTTCCTAAAACTCAGTACAAAAACCTCATTCCAAACCCAATACCAAACGGGCCATCAAACTGAATAACCATTAATCTCACACTAAAGGCCAACCAGGCTAACTTCTTTTCATCCTTCTTTGAAATAAAAAACCATTCCATCAAAAACCACGTTTTAAGAAAATATTGTTTTTATGTGTCATTTCCATTTGGAGGCACATCAATGTGAGCACCTAGTGCTCCCATGGATGTGCCAACACCCAACAACACATCTTGTTTTTAGAAGAATCACCTTAGAAACCATTTTCATAAAACACTGATAATTGAAACCAAACACAATTTCTTTCTCAACACTTTATCAAAGAAAAATGCATCTTTCAAACCAACCAACATTTACAAAAGGTTTCTAAAACAACCTATTGATTCATCATTTTTTCAAAAAAACACATGAAACCAAATCTTACATTTCCAAAACACAATAACTATCAGTTAAAACCAAATACATCACAAGGAACTCAATTTAACATTACCAGGAACCTATGCATTTCATATAAATCAACATCAAAAGCCACTTTCAGATATTCAAAACAACAATATAAAAATGTCAGATGCCTTTCATAAACACAACATAAAATGCAACGATATAAAAGAATCAATTAAAAACATTCAAGTGATCAAGGTTTGAATCAAAAAGGGAAATGGTTGGAAACACCTACCTCAAAGAATTGGCCGAGCCAATGCTTTTGAGATCCCATTGTCACCTGCTCACGTACACGCACTCCCGCAAAAGTGTACGCACTAGAAATATTATCGCCACACCTTAACAAGACAGTAGAGATCCAAAGTTAGTGCGGCACAGAATAGAACACAACCAAATAAAAAATCTGGGACTCAAATACAACATTACACACTAAATCAGGTAGTGCAAAACCAATCAACTTGTATAAAATATTACCCGAAATATCAGCGGCATAGAAAAACGAGTTCATCACCTCGCCCTTGGCATCAGATTCCCGAACCTAGACTAATAGGGTCCCAAAACATCAGTTTCCCACTCTAAACACCGTGAAAACAGCGTGAATCACAAATAGAGACTTCAAAGTTCGTTAAATTGTTGAAAACAGAAAAATTGGAATGAGATGCAAACCATGGTTTGACGGAGAGGGGAAACAAGACCGCGCCCGAGTAGAGCGGAGGTGTTGCGCAAAGGAATTCGGGTTTTGCATCGGAAGGTAGTCGGGAGGAATTGGTTGGGTTCGTTGGAACAAGGCGGAGGGGGATCGGGCCACTAGAAAAAGGGCCCACAAGGGGGTTCGAGGCAGCGGGTCACCAGAGTCGGGTCCTCCGGAGACAGATGCGGTCGGCTGGAGTGGGAGAGGACTACCGGAGGAGGTGCGGGGGAAGGGAGATCCGGCGGGTGTAGGGAAGCAGGGCGGCAGAGGGAAAAGGGCTGATGACGGAAAAACGGGAAAAAGATGTGGGCCGGTGAGGAAGGCGGGGTGCGGCGGAGGGGCGCAGGGGCGTGGCCGGCAGTGGCGGTTTCCAGGCAGCGGGATAGGGAGCTGGACGGGGAGCCGGAGCCGAGGAGCCGAAGGCGGGCCGACACGGTTTTTGGGGGCAGCGCCCAGGGGGGGTGCGGGGCGGTAAGCTGGCAGAAGAGGGGTCGTGCGGACTGGGCGACAGGGAGGCCGATGACGATGCGCATCAGGGAGGTGACCAGGAGGCTGGACGGGGAGGGGGCTGACGCGGGGAAAAATGGGGGAGAAAGGGGGGGTTGCGTGCAACCCTAACCCGTTCCTCTTTTTTTGTTACAATAATAATAATAATATCAATTATTATTATTATTATAAAAATATATACATATATAAATATATGTAAACATATATAAACCTACTTATATAAACCTAGATACATATATACATATATATATATATAAACATATATGAACATATATGAACATATATATAAACACATATACCCAGAATCATATAACGTTAAAACATATTTATTTATAAACATATGTGTGTGTGTATATACACTTATAAACACACACACATATATATATACAAAACTTTAAAACAAAAACATATACAAACGTAGATACACATATATATACACATATATAAACATATAAACATACATATACATATATCTAGACACATAACGTTAAAACTGGATGATTGTGCGGTATTTACGCACCATACGGTACCCAAGCAGAATGCAAGCGGGCTACACGTACCCAAGCAGAAAGCATGTGCCCAAGAGGACACTGCATCTTAAATGTACGGTCTTCGCGCACTATCCCAAACCATAAACTCATCCCAACATTAAAATTTTAAACGGGGACTCCCCCGCACTTACGCAAAATCACCCGACGCCAAGAGAAATAAAATAAATAAAATGACTAAAAAAAGCGGGTGTGACAATTCTCCACACAAAAAACACTTTCTTCCCCCAAAAAGTCACCAAGCCAACAGTTAGTATAACTGGAGTCCATTCCCAGGCAAAACCAGAAGAAACTGAGAGGCTCGAGGTGACCACTACCAACACAAGTCACACGCGAGCAACTCGAGTACAATCATTATCTGAGGTTGAGCGGAGAACACGAGAGGGTTCTCCCCACCACAGAAATTTACTAACACGGAAACCTTGAAACTCGAACACACCACCCCAGGGGGGGACACGGGAACTCCCCAACTGAACTCATCCTACCTTCTCAAAGCTAACGAAACAACTCCACCACTAGGATTAAAACTATTTTGGGAAGAAACCGGCACACCGAGACACTGGGAAGGAGAAATCCCCTACAAAAATCAAATACACTAAATGAAAACTCACGGAGAGGCGTCTGGTCTAATAAAAAGCCTAAAAATGACACCCATTAATTTCATAAAACCAAACATCCCCCTAATGTATGCAGTTGAGACCATCATCAAGATTAGAATGGGTTCATTTAGTCAAGGGCCTGATGCCTTTCAATGAATCTGAACGATTTAGAAAATATACTAAGAGAAAATGAGGCCACATGGATTGCGGCAGAACAAGCTCATCACGCGATCACAACAAGGATTAGCTTACAACGAAGAAAAGAATAGGACAAGAAAACTTTGGATATTTCCCTTCAGAAAGCTCGAAACATAATCCAAAGTGAGGTTCTACACACCCTCGGCAACTCCTGACTGTGCGCAAGCTTCACCCCAAGACTTGTGGTTGGGGCTCTGATTGCTGAAGCATCCCCTGCCTCACAGTCAGGCATTTTCATTCTCTAGTCCCCAACTTCTTCCTCTTCTCGATGATTCAAACGACCACAATGGTGGCACGTTTTCGAAGGGGGTGCAAGATGGTGGCTTAGAATGCCCAAACTGGCCATACTGGTGGCACACAAGAGAATGGTTAGACAACAGGAAGTCAGCACTGATGAAGATGGTGTCTTGGAGACAGGTTCCTCCGGCATACAGTCCTTGCCATATGGGGAACCAGCACCATAGCCAATTACCATTAAACACACTCCAATCTTCAATGCTAGTGAGACACCCATCTTTAATAGTCCAGAACTGGACCCTCAAATAAACTTGAGATAGTACAAACCCAAACAACCTTGGGAGTTCCCAACCCGAAGGCCCACACTAATCCCACAACCACACAACTGCCTCTAACAGACTTTGATTACCATAATAGATTCAACACATGAAAAGAACTAAAATTTGGGCATGAATCATTAGAAACCATAGAGACCTTTCTAGACGGCATACTTAGAAGTGCATGAAAAACACAATTTCGATCAGCATCATGCCAAACCTCAATCAGAGAAACGGCCCAAGTCAAAGGCAACAGGTACATAAACCTAACATATACAAACACAAGTAAAAATTAATTTCCCAAAACCCTTCATTTCTTTTAAATTTTAAAACTCACCTATGGCTCCTTATGGACTGTCACATGTGTGTTCACCCAATCCCGACTACATCGCTTGTTGACAAGTTCTCCCACGCACTCTCTGCACATATCGATGCACATGTGATACTCCATAAGGAAAACCATGGTCCGAACACTTCTTTCCCTTATGAAATCCAAAAAAGAAATAAAACATTCCAAATCGAAACACTCCCACTTTAAAAACCCAATTCACCAATTTCAAAACAATTATAAAAGAAACACTTTTCTATTTTAAAACCACTTCCATTTTTAACACACGCTCACATAGACCAAGATCAAAAAGAAACACAATCAACAACAAACCACTCGAACGAGGAACTAGTGCATTTGCCGAACTCGGCGACATGGTGGTGAGCCATATCCCAAGTAAGGTATATTACTAAAAGGACCTTGAACTGGACACTTGGACTCCACATGGGTAACCAGTCCATGTAAGGCCACAACCTGAACCAGTTCTCCATCATTATCATCCCTCGAACCATAACAATCAAATGAAAAAGACACAAAACCCAGACTACCCCTGGTAACTCAAGTCTCGTCACAGGCGGTGGTGATCAAGAATAAACCCGTAACCTACCTCCTGAGTCCTGAAAAACCCTAATCTCCTTCTACTAGACATCCCAAATAACAAGAACCACCCATATGATACAATTTTGTCACGAACCATCCCGGGGCGAACCTGAACCGGTCACCCGAGCTGGCTCGCGGCAAGTCCCAAGGGGCATTCCCGATCCCCCCAGGATGGAAAATGTTACCGGGCATCAAAGTTAAAATGTTGGGAATGATTTGGAACATAAAAGATAAATAAGTAAATAAGAATAAATAGTACAAAATCACTAAACATTAGTAGTGGAAAGAAAAAAAACCAAACTTTAGATGTACCTCTATGTGACCCTTCGGTCACCTCCCAACAAAGGCCAACATTGCTCCCAAAATGAGAAAATCACCCAAGAAAACTTGAACAAGGGAAACCTGTGACTGAAATTATAAAGTAGGTGTGAGCATTAAAAATGCTCAGTACGGATGCCAAAGTAAACCACAGAATCCAACCAAGACCACTTTCCAGAAACAATCCCAAGAACACTAGTTTTCACATACAAAGATAGAAAATAGGGTTGTCATATTTTAAAGTAAAAAAGGATCCTGAATTTACCATTTCAAAAACCAACACATGCCACAACCCGTTTTCCCCAAAACAATGCATTTCTTGCAAACTGAATTTCTAATCCATGTTTATCACATTTGTGCAAAAGAAGAACAGGTAATAAGTAAATGCTGGAAACCAAGTGCAAGTAAATGTAAACAAGAAGATATAAGAAATAACCATAGGAGATCCTAAAAATCCCTAGATAACCCCTGGACGTACTCGGTTTCAGACTACCTGCAGGCGTGGTACTCCATAGTCAATAACCATATGGCCGCCCTAATTGCCAACCAGTGGCACATCCCTCCTGACCTGTCCACGACTCCAGGGGGTACTAACCCTCCTAAACAGGGCTAGAAAGCTAATCTATAAGACGCCAAAGAACCCATGTCGATTTCAATAATACTGTGTATGTAGGAGGCCCTTGCACACGTGACTCATATCACCGCACTTGCCAACCCCTTACACGAACACCACTACACGAAAACCCTTGAAAGGAAGTCCCCCTATAGAGATGCCCACAAATATTTATGTATGAAATTCTTTCACATTAAAAAAGGTTCCAATCGGGCCTTCACAGCAAGTGCAGTTTCAAACCATTTCGTAAATGAGTTATGTTTCCAATCGGGCACACACACTTTTCCCAAAACTCAGTACAAACACCCCATTCAGAACCCAATACCAAAGGGTCCTTCAAACCGAAAAACCATTCATCTCACACCAAAGGCCAACCAGGATAACTTCTTTTCATCCCCCTTTGAAAAACCAAACCATTCCATCAAAAACCTAGTTTTAAGAAAATATAGTTTTTCTGTGTCATTTCCATTTGGAGGCAGATCCATGTGAGCACCTAGTGCTCCCATGGATGTTCCAACACCCAATGACACTTCTAGTTTTTAGAAGAATCACCTTATAAACAATTTTCATAAAACACTTAGCATTGAAACCAAACCCAATTTCTTTTTCAACACTTTATCAAAGAAAAATGCATCTTTCAAACCAACCACCATTTCCAAAACATTTCTAAAATAACCTATTTGTTCGTCATTTTGTCAAAAAAACACACCAAACCAAATCTTACATTTCCAAAACACAATCATTATCAGTTACAACCAAACACATCACAAGGCACTCAATTTAAATTTACCAAGAACCTATGCATTTCATATAAACCAACATCGAAAGCCACTTTCAGAAATTTAAAAGAACATTATAACTATTTCAGATTCTTTTCATAAACACAACAGAAAATGCAACGATATAAAAGAATTAATTGAAAACATTCAACTGCTCAACGTTTGAATCAAAAAGTGGAAATGGCTGGAAACACCTACCTCAATGAATTGGTTGAGCCAATGTTTTCAAGATCACACCGTCACCTGCTCATGTATACGCACTCCCAAAAAAGCGCACACACTAGAAAAATTGTCGCCACACCTTTACAACACAATCGACATCCAAAGTTAGTGCGGCGCGGACTAGAACACAGCCAAATAAAAATCTGGGACTCAAATACAACAAAAGAAACTAAATCAAGCAGTGCATAACCAATCAACTGGTATAAACTCTTACCCGAAAAAACAGTGGCATAGCGAAGCGAGTTCATCGCTTCGCCCTTGGTGGCGGATGCCAGAACCTAGACCAAAGGCGTCCCAAAACATCAATTTCCCACTCTAAACACCCTGCAAAAAGCGTGAATCACAAACCGAGACATCAAAGTTTGTTAAATTGTAGAAAATACTAAAATTGGAATGAGATGAAAACCATGGTTTGATGGCGAGGGGAAACGAGACCACGCCCGAGCAGAGCGGAGGTGCTATGCAAGGGAATTCATGTTTTTCACCGGAAGGTAGTCGGGCGGTAGGTGTCGGGTTCGCTGGAACAAGGCGGAGGGGGCTCAGGCCACTGGAAAAAGGGCGCACAAGGGGGTTCAAGGTAGCAGGTCATTGGAGTCGGGTCCGTCGGAGACGGATGTGGCCGGTCGGAGTGGGAGAGGACTATAGGAGGATGTGCGGGGGGAAGGGAGATCCAGTGGGTGTAGGGCAGCGAGGCGGCGCAGGGACAAGGGCCAGTGATGGAAAAATAGGAAAAAGAGGTGGGTCGGCGAGGAAGGTGAGGAGTGGTGGAGGGGCGCCGGGGTGCGGCCGGCGGCGGCGGTTTCTGGGCAGTGGGATAGGGAGCCAGATGGGGTGCCGGATCCAGGGAGCCGGATGCGGGCCGACACAGTGTCTAGGGGCAGCGCCGAGGGGGGGGGGGGGGGTTGCGGCGCAGTAGGCCAGCAGAAGAGGGGTCGCGCGGCCTGGGTATCCGGGTGGCCGATAGTGGCGTGCGTTGGGGAGGCGGCCAGGAGGGCGGACGGGGAGGGGGCTCGTGCGGGGAAGAATGGGGGAGAAGGGGGGGCTGCGTGCAACCCTAACCCGTTCCTCTTTTTTTTATTCTAATAATAATAATAGTTATTGTAAACATATATACATATATAAATATATGTAAACATATATAAACCTACTTATATAATCCTGGATACATATATACATATATATATATATATATAAACATATATATAACATATATAAACATATATGAACATATATATAAACATATATACACATAAGCATATAACGTTAAAACATATTTATTTATAAACATATTTGTATATATATATACACCTATAAACATATATACACATACATATATATATATATATATATATGTATACACATAACGTTAAAACATAAACATATACAAACATATATACACATACATATACCTATATATAAACATATACCTACACACATAACGTTAAAACTGGATGACCGTGCAGTATTTGCGCACCGTACGATACCCAAACAGACTGCAAGCGGGCTACACATACCCAGGCGGAAAGCATGTTCCCAAGCATACAACACGTCTTAAATGTATGGTGTTCGCGCACTATCCCAAACCAAAAACTCACCCCAACATTAAAATTTTAAACCGGGACTCCCCCGCACTTACGCAAAATCACCCGATGCCAAGAGAAATAAAATAAATAAAATGACTAAAAAAAGCGGGTGTGACAATTCTCCCCACCACAAACACTTTCTGCACCCAGAAAGTCACCAAGCCAATATTTAGCATAACTGGAGTCCATGCCCAAGCAAAACCAAAAGAAACTGAGAGGCTCGGGGTGACCACTACCAACACAAGTCACACCCAACCAACTCGAGTACAATCATTGTATGAGGTTGAGGGGATAACATGGGAGGGTTCTCCCAACTAAAGAAATTTACTAACATGGAAACCTTGAAACTAGAACACACCACCCCAGGGGGGAAATGCGGGAACTCCCCAACTGAACTCATCCTACCATCTCAATGCTAACGAAAAAACTCCACCACTAGGATTAAAACTATTCTGGGAAGAAATCGGCACACCGAGACACTGGGAAGGAGGAATTCCATACAAAACTCAAACACACTAAATGAAAACTCACGGAGAGGTGTCTGGTGTAACACCCTATGTAAATAATGAATATTACATTTTTATATTTATCCATATTTGTGAATAAAATTTTAATATTAATTTAATCTGAACTCGATGCTCGATGGCGTACCCAATATGCAACAACGAGTTTAATGGAAATCTTACGTTGCACTCTAATAATAAAATAATATTATTTTAAATGGTAGTGAACTCCTTGACATTGTATTGGCGGGAATGAATAGAAATAACTAAAATATGATTTTATATGTTTGTTAAATGTTTTATCATTTATTGAATAAAAGATATAGTCTTAACATAAGAAAAGAATTCAATTTTAAGCACAAATGCTCTAAAATTCACTAAAAGGTCGATTTATCGCCTTTTGACGGTGAACCCTCTTTAATATAGTTTTGGTCAATCTTATTCATTATATTGTACCAAATAAAATTCTTCTTTATAATTGGGACATCAAAATTTACTTTGTGTAAATTTTTGGTATTTTTCTGATAAAGTTCATTTTTTAATGAATAGTGAAAATGTTGTATTTTAATTCAAAACTTCTTTTTAATCTAATTTATTTAAATGATTAGATTATCTTTTGAATTGGTTTCAAAGACCAATTATAATATATTTTTACCATTTGATTCAATAGTGGTCATTGGAATTAATTTCACCTTGAAATTGGACTTAAACAAGTGTCAATCTTTTGATATATATTGTTTAATTGAAACACCCTATTTGTTATGACAATGGGAATTAATTATTAAATTAATTAACGCAACACATATGTTTTGAATTTTTTAAAATAGGCATCATTTTTGAATTCAGAACATCAAATATAGCGTAGGTTGAATTTTTGGTATTTTTCTTAAAAACATCAATTTTTGATGAATAGTGAAACCACTAAGTGGTAGTTAAAAAACTGATTTTTCGTTTAAATGAAACTTTATCACTTCAGTGATTTGAATTTCAAAAATCCGACATACATGGTTGTCATTAGGATGTAAAATGTGGTTCAATGGGATTAAAATAATTTTTGCTGAATAGTAACTTTTAAGTTTTATTAATCGTGATTAAAGGTAATTAGTGTAATTTAAGGTAAAGATAATGTTATAATAATATGAAATGACCTTGAAACATGTCTTACCATTATTGGATGAGTCATGGCCGACCATGACAATCCATGGGTCATCTTGGGGACCCCATGGAGCCACTTTGGTGGGAAAATGACATTAATAACTTTTTATTTAAAGTTAAAATTAAAATGTCACAAACATGTATTGTTTTACTAAAACAATTTTTACAATGGGATATAAAAGTCATATTGTTGACTCCAAATATTCATTAGAAAGATACAATGATTTTCTACATCATGATATTTTTTTATAATTTTTAGACATTAAATAAATAAATTTATTTATGACACTGTGATGATGCAGTGATTACCTCATAAATGAACGATTTAAATAAACTGAGAAGATAATGTAAAATCTAAGTCTTACACTTGGCCAAAACTATTATATGGGTGTATTTCTAAACTTTATAACCTTATCCTCGATATATATCCTTTTGGGACCTTTAAAATCCGAAAATCATTTTATAATAAAGTAACTTTTCAAGACATTCCAAGAGTACCCCTCCTCCCACTTATAAAAGGCCCCCTCCTCTACCCCGTTACCCATAGTTCTCAAGCCTTTCTCTTGACCAAAATCTGATCATATTATCTCTCCACATCCCTATATTAATTCTATAAGCCTTACCTTAGGCATAAATATCTTCAAGAAACCCTATTGGTTCAAACCAAAGGGAGTTACTCGATTTAAAGGTAATGTCCTCTCTTATGTTCTTTTGTTTTATTTTGCTTCCCCAACCCCCTAAAATCTTTTTATTCCATTATTTTGAAAAAACACCAGTATCTTAAATATACTAGGATTTTGTTATGAGAAGGATTATATCTACACTTACACACACCTTCATCTAATTGTTAAAGAACATACTGTTTCTATGGATGGCGAATTACTGCCTCATGAAACGATGATTTTTCAATCTTTTCCTACCACCTCTCATGGTGGATATTATGATGGAACTATATTTATTTATGATATATATTATATTTATTTCATCTCTATTATTATTTATATTTAAAACATACCATTATTCTTTGCATGTTGCACAAATGTGATAATTTCATTTGAGGAAGTGTGGACTACTGCCCCCTCAAGTGATGTGACTCGTTCATGCAATACACGGAATGTATAAAGAATGAAATTAAGGAAATTATGTGACAAATATAACATATATATTATACTGTAATTATAATATATATATATATCTCTTATTTAGTTTTAATTAAATTAAATATGAAATATAAATGAACGTAGCATTCATGCGTACGTACGGCTTACCGTCTCCATGAACGGTGCATTTCATTTATTACCTCTAAATGTTATATAATATTATAAATGAAAGTATTTACTGGATATGTATGATATATATGATATCTAAATCATGAATATAATTATGGATAAAATTTTTATTTTACACATGAACAACTTGTAATTATAAGAAGTTTATTTTTGACTCAAGTACCAATGATTGACAAAACGGTCGTTATTAACTTAAATAATTACATAATGATCATAACATGGTAATAAGTGATATAAAATGAATAATGAACTTTAAAAAGGTTCTTAAGCATGTAGAAATTAACTCTAGTTTATTATTCGGGAATATAAATAAACGAATAAGACATGTCAGACTTGAGGTAAGGGATCTTACCTCTCTCTTTCTTTTTAAGTACTATCTTTTATGTCGTTTCTTTTAAGCTCCTCTTTCTTAGTTGGGGGATTATCTTTTATATTAATATTACTGTAATTTCTATGTTGATATGATTAGAGACCCTATATTATTTCATCAATCCATTTTTTAGGATGTTTTATGTGGTGTCGTTAGGCTGTCGAGTTTTCATAAGTGGTTTTTCATCTCACTTTTATTCCTGTGAGATTTAAGCTACATTTTCCACCATTTCCTTTGAGTTTTGTATGTACTTCACCTTATTCTACTCTTTGTTTAATATAATTTCTTTTATGAGTATTTACATCAATGTTGTATAGTCCTTCTTTCATGGGGTGTACGTTTCGAAAGTTACCCAATTTGGTAAGGGAACCTTTCACCCTCCTCTTTTTAAAAGACTTATTTTGTTATGTTTATTAATTTACATCTTTTTATGTTGCGATATGTTCTTATAAATCCTTATTGATGTAAATTTTATGTCCAAGTTATGAGATACCATTTTTTCTCTCATCAACTAATTTTATGAATTTTAAAGTGACGTCGTTAGGTTGTTGAATTTTACCAAGGGAACTTCTTAACCCAATTTCTATTTCTTTGGGTTCAACATGTAGTTATTGAATATGTCATCCATTGAATATGTGTGAATTACCTTTGATTGTTTTACACTTAACACCTACTTATATTGGTTGTATTTATATTTTCGACACATAATTATGAGATTGATTTATCCTTATTTTAAGGATACCTTCTTTATAGGGGATTTCATCTCATTTTACATTTCTATTGAGACTTCATTGTTGTTATGAACCAATTCACTCTTATATGGTGTATATACTATCCTTTGTAATATTATATCATGAATCCCTTTATTCTCATGATATTATAAAGTTCTGATTAAATGTTATTCCTCAATTATTGTATTCAAGTGACTATCATTTTGTTAAAAACTCTTTAACTAAAATATCGTTTTAAATGTTTTAATGATTTATTCTTATAAATATTTCTCATTAATATCCATGTTTTCAAAATAGTTTTATGGATTTATTTATATGGATATTAATGGTTCAAAATGTTAAAATCTTCAAAGTGGTATGGGACACTTTGATTCAAAAACCTCTTTATTAAATGTTTTAAATGGTTTTGAAAATGGTTTTTAGAATGGATTCATTTTTTCAATATCTTAAAATGTTATATTGTTATTGCAATGTGGGAATGTTATCTTTCATTTGTGATTATGTTATATGCTATGATTATGTTATGGTTCATGGTCATTGTTTATGAAGACGGGTGGTTCCGTGATAAACTAAGGGCGGGTGAGCCCGATATAGTTCTCCAATGCATTGGGTAATGTGAAGGAGTTAAACGTTAAGGTTTCCCCAAAGAGATTTAGGGAATATACTGTGATGGGTATTCCAAACGTAACCATGAGGGTTACTCCCTACGTAAGAATGTTATGAATGCCTCATGTTACATTTATGCCTTATGAATTATATTGAGTTATGCATAAATCATATGATTTCATGAGGTATGTTAAATTGCTTATGTTTTATGAGTAAAGTATGATTTAATTGATTCTTATGTATACATGGACTAATGTTTTCTTTCTGTATTGTTGTAACCCTTAATGAGCTTTTTATACTCATCCTATGTTTTTTTGAAATTGTTTTCATAGGACATAAAGTGGAATACTGTCAAGGATGGGATCAAGGAAATGTCATGTTGTCTAAAACAAGAACTAGACATGACTATTATGTTCAAGAGTTTTTATTTCAAGAAAAAATTGGAAACTGAGTAGATGTGCCTACTTTGTAATCTTTGAGATGTTATAGTGATGCCCTAATTCTCTAAAACTCTAAACCTAAAAAAGATCCTCAATGTGAATTATTCATTTAATTCAAGAATATATAATGTTATAAGGATGGGTCCTTATAGTTGGTATCAAAGGTCGGTTTAGATAACTTTAGAGGCTAGAATGTTGTTTAAGCATAAGTGACAGGTTGTGTATAACCACAATGGTTGTTATATTATATAGAGTCATTGTTATTTAAGAATTTTGGAATGAGTATGAGATAACGTGGATAATTATATCTTATTTTTTATCTTCCTATTTAGTACATGACGATTTTGTTGATATACTCACACTGACCTTTTTGGTTTTAGTAAATGGATAGATCTAACAGGCACCAAAGTGACAATGGGTTTCAAGGAAACTGTGGCGGTTCTCTGATTAAGAGACTAGATGAAATGGGGGATTCGATGATAAATATCGTGGTTATTATAAAACAACAATCAAAGAGTCATGATCAACTACATGAACCTTGGTGAGTTCTCTAATGCATCATGTACGAGATAACCAAATCGAT
Organism: Viscum album; assembly: GCA_963277665.1. Taxonomy (NCBI): domain Eukaryota; kingdom Viridiplantae; phylum Streptophyta; class Magnoliopsida; order Santalales; family Viscaceae; genus Viscum; species Viscum album. The sequence continues at coordinate 255,246,887 of OY728130.1, forward strand.
GTGGAAGTTCAAGTAATAAATATAAAGGTAACCATTAGGGTTTATATGATCCTTACTTTTGTGGTAATTATGGGTTACTATATGTTATGATAGAATATGAACGACATGAGATAAAATTGAGGTTAAATTATGTTATGGTTATTTTTGAAGATTTTTTCTCTTTGGGGGAATGTTTTAAGAATTATATAGTTTTGGAAAAGGGGACAACACACATACCGTGTGACAACCCGTAACATGGGACCAAGCTGTGGGAATCGAACCCACAACAGATGTATGACCGGTATTTATCGTCAACCCCTGGACTACGTGAAGTACCTGATTAGTATGACAAATTATCTTTAGTTATATGATCTTATGAATCTAGAATAAGTTGATTTTGGGTTATCTATGGAAATTATTAACCTATCATGGAGGATATGTGATTAGGTTAATTACATTTCATCATGAGACTTTAAGAGTAACTAATGTTATTTGGAGATAAATGTTAAGGTTTATCTTGGAATACTATGTGTTTAAATACTTCAGAGATTTGGGTTTCAATATTAGTTTTGATTACATTGAATACTTTTATGGATATATGTTTATTGAATGGTCTTTGTTGAACTTTGGGTATTGTTTGACAAATTTTGGAGATTAAGAATAGATTTTTTTATAAAAGATTATCCATTTAGGGTATTATCTGATCTTGTACAAAACTTTTTGGTTTTGGTTTTTGTTAAGGTATAATGACATGGGAAGTATATAGTTCTCTTTTGTGGATTAGGTGATTCTCTAGAAGCTGATTATTTTACTCTTAATGTGAACAAGTCTTCCTAAATACTCGTCTTTTGGAGAAAATATTAGTTTGTGTAAGAAATCTAGTAAAAGTTGAAAGTAAACATGAAAAGTAAGTATGTTTCCTTATGATTTATTTAAGCTCATAAATAAATTCCTCAATGAAAAGTAACATAAAACTAAAATGTTTTCTATTAACTTTTTCTACTGGGGAATCAAATACCGTTTAACCCATCACAAGTTTGTGATTTTCTGGTGGTAAACTTTCTCCTAAACATGTTTTCTATCACTCTCCCTCAGAACATGACCCTTTGTTTTTTCTTCCATATACATGTTTTCCTACATGGAATACTAGTATGGGTTAACTCAGGTGACCTCTATACTTCTATTTCATTCTTTTAAAGTGATAGTTTTACTGACTCTTGTTCGGATGTGGGACTTTCAAGGAAGTTTCGGAGCCCAATTTTGAAATTGTGAGGAGCCAATTCCCAAAACATTGGAAGGATGTAACACCACAGGTAAATAAATAATATGACATGTTTATATTTATCCATATTTGCGAATAAAAATTTAATATTAATTTAAAGGGAATTCTATGTTCGATGGCGTACCCAATACACAACAACGAGATTCTTGGAAATCTTATGTTGCACTCTAATAATAAAATAATATTATATTAAATTGTAGTTAACGCCTAGCCGTTGTATTGGTGGTAATGAATAGAAATAACTAAAATATGATTTTATATGTTTGTTAAATGTTTTAACATTTACCCAATAAAATATAGAGGCTTAAAATAAGAAAAGAATTCAATTTTAAGCACAAATACTCTAAAATTCACTAAAAGTTCAATTAATCGCCTTTTGATGGTGAACCCTCTTTAATATAGTTTTGGTCACTCTTATACATTATATTGGACTAAATAAAATTCATCTTTAGAATCAGGACATCAAAATTTACTTTGTGTAAATTTTTAGAATTTTTTCGATAATGTTCATTTTTAAATGAATAGTGAAAAATGTTGTATTTTAATTCAAAACATCTTTTTAATCTAATTTATTTATATGATTATATTATATTTTGAATCAGTATTAAAGTCCAATTATAATATATTTTTACCATTTTATCCAATAGTGGTCATCAGAATTAATTTCATCTTGAAATTGGACTTAAACTAGTTTCAATCTTTTGATATATATTGTTTCATAGAAACACGCTATTTGTTCTGCCAACTGGAATTAGTTATTAAATTAATTAATGCAACTTATATGTTTTGAATTTTGTAAAATAGACATCATTTTTTAATTTGGAACATCAAATATAGCTTAGGTTGAATTTTTGGTATTTTTCTTAAAAACTTCTATTTTATATGAATAGTGAAACCACTAAGTGGTAGTTAAAAAACTGATTTTTCATTTAAATGAAACTTTACCACTTATGTGATTTGAATTTAAAAAATCCGACATACATTTTTTTCATTAGGATCTAAAATGTGGTTCAATTGGATTAAAATAATTTTTGCTGAATAGTAACTTTTAAGTTTTATTAATCGCGATTAAAGGTAATTACTGTAATTTCAGGTAAAGATAATGTTATAATAATATTAAATGACATTGACACATGTCCTACCCTTATTGGATGAGTCATGGCTGACCAAGAAAATCCATGGGTCAACTTGGGGATCCCATGGATCCACTTTGGTGGGAAAATTACATTAATAACTTTTTATTTAAAGTTAAAATTAATATGTCACAAACATGTATTATTTTAATAAAACAATTTTTACATGTGGTTATACAAGTCATATTTTTTACTATAAATATTAATTAGAAAGATAAAAAAGTTTACTAAATCATGATATTTTTTTATAATTTTTATACATTAAATAAATTAATTTATTTATGACACTATGATGATGCAGTGATTACCTCATAAATGAACGATTTAAATAAAATGAGAAGATAGGGTAAAATATAAGTCTTACACTTGTAAAAAACATATGTTATGGGTGTATTTCTAAACCTTAACACCTTATACTTGAACTATATCCTTTTGGTACCATTAAAATCTGAAAATAATTTTTTAATAAAGTAACATTTCAAGACATTCCAATAGTGCCCCTCCTCCCTCTTATAAAAGGCCCCCTCCTCTACCCCCTTTCCCACACTTCTCAAGCCTTTGGATCGACCAAACTCTGATCATTTTATCTCTACACATCCCTATATACATTATAGAAGCCTTAACGTAGGCAGAAAGCTCTTCAAGAAACCCTATTGGTTCAAACCAAAGGGAGTTATCCGAATTAAAGGTAATGTCCTCTCTTATGTTCTTTTGTTTTATTTTGCTTCCCCAACCCCCTAAACTCTTTTTTACTTTAATTTTTAACAACAACAGTATCTTAAATATACTATGATGTTTTTATGAGAAGTATTATATCTACACTTACACACACCTCCTTCTAATGGTTAAAGAACATACTGTTTCCATGGATGGCGAATTACTGCCTCACGAAACGATGATTGTTCCATCTTCTCCTACCACCTATCATGGTGGCCATTATGATGGAAATATATTTATTTATGATATATATTATATTTATTTCCTCTCTATTCTTCTGTATTTTACATTTAAAACATACCATTATTCTTTTCATGTTGCGCAAATGCAATAATTTCAATTGAGGAAGTGTGGACTACCGCCCCTTCAAGTGATGTGACTCGTTCATACAATACATGGAATGTATAAAGAATGAAATTAATGAAATTATGTTAACTATATAAAATATATATTATACTTTAATTATAATATATATATATCTCATTTAGTTTTAATTCAATTAAATATGAAATTGAAATGAAAGTAGCGTTCATGCATACGTACAGCTTACCGTCTCCATGAACGGTGCATTTCATTTATTACCTCTAAATGTTATGTAATATTATAAATGCAAGTATTTACTGGATATTTATTATATATATGATATCTAAATCATGAATATAATTCTGGATATAATGGATATTTTACCACATGAACAACTTGAAATTATAAGAAGTTTATTTTTGACTCAAGTACCAATGATCGATAAAATGACCGTTATTAACTTAAATAATTAAATAATGTTAATAACATGGTAATAAGTGATATAAAATGAATAATGAACTTTAAAAAGGTTCTTAAGCAAGTATAAATTAACTCTAGTTTATTATTTAGGAATATAAAGAAACGAACAAGACAAGTCAGATTTGAGGTATGGGATCCTACCTCTCTCTTTCTTTTTAAGTACTCTCTTTTATGTAGTTTCTTTTAAGCTCCTCTTTCTTAGTTGGGGGATGTTATTTTATATTCCTATTACTGTAATTTATATTTTCATATGATTAGAGACAATATTTTATTTCATCAATCCATTTTTTGGACGTTTTATGTGGTGTCGTTAGGCTGCCGAATTTTCATAAGGGGTTTTTCATCTCAGGTTTATTCCCGTGAGATTTATGCTACATTTGACACCATTTCCTTTGAGTGGTATATGTACTGAACATTATTCTACTCTTTGTGTAATATAATTTCATTTATGAGTATTTACATCAATGTTGTATAGTCCTTCTTTCATGGGGTGTACATTTCGAAGATACCCAATTCGGTAAGGGGACCTTTCACCCTCCTCTTTTTAAAAGACTTATTTTTTTATGTCATTTAATTTACATATTTTTATGTTGGGATATGTTATTCTATATCCTAATTGATCTAACATTTATGTTCAAGTGATGAGATAACATTTTCTCTCTCATCAACTAATTTTATGAATTTTAAGGTGACGTTGTCAGGCTGTCGAATTTTACCATGGGAACTTCTTAACCCAATTTCAATTTCTTTGGGTTCAACATGTAGTTATTGAAGATGTCATCCTTTGAATATGTTTGAATGACATTGGATTGTTTGAAAATTAATATCCGCTTATATTGGGTGTATTTATATTTTTCACACATAATGACGAGATAGATTTATCCTTAATTTAAGGATACCTTCTTTATAGGGGATTTCATCTCATTTTACATTTCTATTGAGACTTCATTGTTGTTATTCACCAATTCACTATTATATGGTGTATATACTGTCCTCTGGAATATTACATCATGAATCCCTTTATTCTCGTGATATTATAATGTTCTGATTAAATGTTATTCATCAATTATTGTTTTCAAGTGTCTCTCATTTTGTTAAAACCCCTTTAACTAAAATATCGTTTTAAATGTTTTAATGATTTATTATTATAAATATTTCTCATTAATATCCATGTTTTCAAAATGGTTTTAAGGATTTATTTATATGGATATTAAGGGTTTAAAATTTTAAAAGCTTTAAAGTGGTATGAGACACTTTGATTCAAAAATCTATTTATTAAATGTTTAAATGGTTTTGAAAATGGTTTTTAGAATGGATTCATTATTTCAATATCTTAAAATGTTATATTGTTATTGAAATGTGGGAATGTTTTCTTTCCTTTATGATTATGTTATATGTTATGATTATGTTATGGTTCTTGGGAATTGTTTATGAAGATGGGTGGTTCCGTGATAAACTAAGGGCGGTTGAGCCTGATATAGCTCTCCAATGCATTGGGTAATGCGAAGGAGTTAAACGTTAAGGTTTCTCCGAAGAGATTTAGGGAATATACTGTGATGGGTATTCCAAACGTAACCATGAGGGTTACTCCCTACGTAAGAATGTTATGAATGCCTCAAGTTACCTTTATGTATTATGATTTCTATTGAGTTATCCCTAAATCTTATGATTTCATGAGGTATGTTAAATTTCTTATGTTTTATGAGTAATGTATGATTTCATTGATTCTTGTGTATACATGGACTAATGTGTTCTCGCCGTATTGTTATAACCCTTACTGATATTTTTATGCTCATCCTAAGTTTTTTTGAAATGTTTTTCACATGGCATAAAGTGGAATAGGGTCAAGGATGGGATCAGGGAAATGTCATGCTGTCTAAAACAAGAACTAGACATCACTATTATGTCAAGAGTTTTTAATTCATGAAAAAATTGGAAACTGAGTAGATGTGCCTACTCTGTAATCATTGAGATGTAATATTTATGTCCTAATTCTCTAAAACATTAAAACTAAAAAGATCTTCAATGTAAATTATTCATTTAATTCAAGAATATATAATGTTCTAAGGTCGGGTCCTTATATCTGGTCTCATAAAAATCCCAGAAACAACACCCATTAATTTCACAAAACCAAACATACCCCTAATGTACGCAGCTGAGACCATCCTCAAGATCAAAATGGGTTTGTTTAGTTACGGACCCGACGCCTATCAAAGAATATGAATGTTTTAGAAACTATACCAAGAGAAAATGAGGCAACTTGGATTGCGGCAGAACAAACTCATTACGGAACCACAACAAGGATGAGTATAAAATGACGACAAGAATAGGACAAGAAAACTTTGGATATTTCCCTTCCGAAATCTGAAAACATAATCTGAATCAAGGTTCTACACACCCTCGGCAACTCCTAACTGTGCACAAGCTTCACCCCGAGACATGTGGTTGGGGCTCTGATGGTTGAAGCATCCCCTACCCATGGTCAGAAATTTTCATTCTCTAGCCCCCAGCTTCTTCCTCTTCTCGACGATTCAAATGACCAAAATAGCAGCATGTTTTCCATTGGGGTGCAAGATGGTGGCTTATAATGCCCAAACTGGAAATACTGGTGGCACACAAGAGAATGATTAGACAAAAGGAAGCCAGCACTGATGAAGATGGTGTCTTGGCAACAGGTTCCTCCAGCATACACTCCTTACCGGATGGGGAACCAACACCAGAGCTAATGATTATTAAATAAACTCCAATCTTCAACGCTAGTGAGACATCCATCATTAATAGTCCAGAACTAGACCCTCAAATAAACCTGAGACGGTACGAACCCTAACAACCTAGGGAGTTCCCAACCTGAAGGTCAACACTAATTCCACAACCACACAACTGCCTCTAACGGAATTTGATTACCATTAAAGATACAACACAAGAAATGAACTAAAAATCGTGCATGACTCATTAGCAACCTTAGCAACCATTCTGGATGACATACATATAAGAGCATGAAAAACACAATTTCTGGCAGCATCAAGACAAACCTCAATCAAAGAAATAGCCCAAGTCAAAGGCAATAGGTACATAAACCTAACATATACAAACACAATTAAAAATTAATTTTCCCAAAACCCGTCATTTATTTTACATTTTAAAACTCGCATATGGCCTCTTATGGACAATCACATGTGCGTTCACCCAATCCTAGCTACATCGCTCACGGACAAGTGCTCCCACGCACTCTCTGCACATATCGATGCACGTGTGATCCTCCATAAGGAAAACCAAGGTTCGAACACTTCTTTCCCTTATCAAATCCAAACAAGTAATAAAACATTCCAAATCGAAACACTCCCACTTTAAAAACCCAATTCACCAATTTCAAAACAATTTTAAAAGAAACAATTTTCCATTTTAAAACAACTTCCATTTTTAACACACACTCACATCGACTGAGATCAAAATGAAACACAATCAACAACAAACCACCAGAATGATGAACTAGTGCATATGCCTAACTCGAAGACATGGTGGTGAGCCATATCCTAAGTAAGGTATATTACTAAAATGACCTTGAACTAGACACTTGGACTCCACATGGGTCACCAATCCATGTGAGGCCACAACCTAAACCTGTTCGCCTTCATTATCATCCCTCAAACCATAAAAATCAAAGGTAAAAGACACAAAACCTATACTACCCCTGGTAACTCAGGTCTCGTCACAGGTGGTGGTGATCAAGCATCAACTCGTAACCTACCTCCTGAGTTCTGAAAAATCATAATCTCTTTCTACCAGACATCCCAAATAACAAGAACCTCCCCCCTGATACCATTTTGTCACGAACCAGCCTGGGGCGAACCTGAACAGGTCACCCGATATGGCTCGCGGCAAGTCTCGAGGGGCGTTCCCGATCCCCCCAGGATGGAAACTAGTGCTGGGAATCAAAGTTAAAACGTTGCGGATGATTTGGCCCATTAAATATAAATAAGTAAATAAGAATAAACAATATAAAAGAACTAAACTCTAGCAGTGGAAAGAAAAAAAACCAAACTGTAGACGTACCTCCATGTGACCCTTCGGTCACCTCCCAACCAATGCCAACATTGCTCCCAAAATGAGCAACTCAGCCACGAAACCTTGAACAATGGAAAACTGTGACTGAAATGATAAAATAGGTGTGAGAATTAAAATTCTCAATAGGGATGCCAAAGTAAACCACAGAATTCAACCAAGACCACTTTCCAGAAACAATCCCACAAACACTATTTTGCACAAACAAAGATAGAAAATAGGGTTTTCATATTTTAATGGAAAAAAGGATCCTGAATTTACCATTTCAAAAACCAACCCACGCCACAACCTGTTTTCTATAAAACAATGAATTTCTTGCAAATTGATTTTCTAATCCATGTTTATCACATTTGTGGAAAAGAAGAACAAGTAATAAGTAAATTATGGAAACCAAGTGAATGTAAAAGTAAAAAAGAAGATATAAGAAATAACCATGGGTGATCCTATACATCCCTAGAAAACCCAGGGACGTACTCGGTTTCAGACTACCTTCTAGCATGGTACTCCATAGTCAATAACCATCTGGCCGCCCTAATAGCCAACCAGTGGCACATCTCTCCTGGCCTTTCCATGACTCCAGGGGGTACTAACCTATCTAATCAGGGCTAGAAAGCAACCGTCACTCGATAATCTATACGACGCCCAGGAACCCGAGGTGATTTCGATAATACTGCGTAAGTAGGAGGCCCTCACATGCGTGACTCATCTCACCGCACTTGCCAACCCCTTACACGGACACCACTACAATACAACCCTCAAATGGAAGTCCCCCTATAGAGATTCACACAAATATGTATGTATGAAATTCTTTCACATTCAACAAGGTTCCAACCAGGCCTTCACAACATGTGCAGTTTCAAAACATTTCTTAAATGAGTTAAGTTTCCAATCGGGCACACACACTTTTCCCAAAAGTCAGTACAAACACCCCATTCAAAACCCAATACCAAACGAGCCTTCAAACCGAACAACCATTCATCTCACAGCAAAGGCGAACTGGGATAACTTATTTTCATCCCTCTTTGAAATACCAAACCCTTCCATCAAAAAACTAGTTTTAAGAAAATATAGTTTTTATGTGTCATTTCCATTTGGAGGCATATCCACATGAGCACCTAGTGCTCCCATGGATGTGCCAACAACCAAAGGAAAATCTAGTTTTTAGATGAATCACCTTAGAAACCATTTTCATAAAACACTTATCACTGAAACCAAACCCAATTTCTTTCTCAACACTTTATCAAAGCAAAATGCATGTTTCAAACCAACCACCATTTACAAAACTTTTCTAAAACAATCTATTGGTTCATCATTTTTTCAAAAAAACACACCAAACCAAATCTTAAATTTCCAAAACACAATCACTATCAGTTAAAACTAAACACATCACAAGGCACTCAATTTAACATTACCATGAACCTATGCATTTCATATAAACCAACATAAAAAGCCACTTTCATAAATTTAAAACAACAATATAACTATCTCAGATTCTTTTCATAAACACAAAAAAAATGAAACAATATAAAATAATAAATTTAAAACATTCAAGCGCTCAAGGTTTGAATCATAAAGGGGAAGTGGTTGGAAACACCCACCTCAAAGAATTGGCAGAGACAATGTTTTCGAGATCACACCGTCACCTTCTCATGTACACGCACTCCCACAAAAGAGAAAGCACTAGAAAAATTATCGCCACACCTTAACAACACAGTCGACACCAAAAGTTAGTGCGGCGTGGGATAAAACACAACCAAATATAAATCGGGGACTAAAATACAACATAAGACACTAAATCAAGCAGTGAAAAACTAATCAACTGGTATAAACTCTTACCCGAAACAACAGCGGCATAGAGAAACGAGCTCATCGCCTCACCCTTGGCGGCGGATGCCAGAACCTAGACCAAATGGGTCCCAAAACATCAATTTCCGACTCTAAACACTGTGCAAACAGTGTGAATCACAAACCGAGACATCAAAGTTGGTTAAATTGAAGAAAACACCAAAATTGGAATGAAATTCAAACTTTGGTTTGACGGTGAGGGGAAACAAGACCACGCCTGAGCAGAGCGGAGGACCTGTGCAAGGGAATTCGGCTTTTGCGCTGGAAGGTAGTCAGGCGGCATGGGTTGGGTTTGCTGGAACAAGGAGGAGGGGGATCGGGCCACTGGAAAAATGGCGCACAAGGGGGTTCGAGGCAGCGGGTCACCGGAGTCTGGTCCGCCAGAGATGGATGTGGCCAGCCGGAGTGGGAGAGGACTTCCGGAGCAGGTGCGGGGGAAGGAAGATCTGGTGGGTGTAGGGCAGCCGGGCGGTGCAGAGACAAGGGCCGTCGACGGAAAAATGGGAAAAATAGGCGGGCCGACGAGGAAGGCGGGGAGCGGCAGAGGGGCGTCGGGGCATGGCCGGCGGCGGTGGTTTCTGGGCAGCGGGATAGGGAGCCAGACGGGGATCCGGAGGCAGGACAGCGTGGTGTCTAGGGGCTGCGCTGAGGGGGGGGGGGTGCAGCGTGGTATGCAGGCTGAGGAGGGGTCGTGCAGCCTGGTTGACTGGGAGGCCGATGACGGCGTGCGTCGAGGAGGCGACCAAGAGGCCGGATGGGGAGGGGGCTCACGCGGGGAAGAAGGGGGGAGAAAGGGGTGGGGGGCTGTGCGCCACCCTAACTCGTTCCTCTTTTTTTTGTTTTTTTATTCTAATAATAATTATTATTATTATTATAATAGTTATTATAATCATATATACATATATAAATATATGTAATCATATATAAACCTACTTATATAAACCTAGATACATTTATACATATATATATATACATATATATAACATATATAAACATATACGAACATATATATAAACATATATACACATAAGCATATAACGTTAAAACATATTTATTTATAAACATATGTGTATATATATATACACCTATAAACATGTATACACATACATATATATATATATATTCACATAACGTTAAAACATAAACCTATACAAACTTAGATACACGTATATATACACATATATAAACATATAAACATACATATACATATATCTACACACATAACGTTAAAACTGGATGATTGTGCGGTATTTGTGCACCGTACGGCACCCAAGCGGACTGCAAGCGGGCTACACGTACCCAATCGGATTGTACGTGGCCAAGTGGACAGCGCGTCTTAAACGTACTGTGTTCGCACACTATCCCAAACCAAAACTCATCCCAACATTAAAATTTTAAACCAGGACTCCCTCGCACTTACGCAAAATCACCTGACACCAAGAGAAATAAAATAAATAAAATGACTAAAAAAAGCGGGTGTGACATACTATACCTGGAGAAAAAGATGGTGGATGGTTTTACATACATAGAGACAAAACAATAGTCTTATATAATGAGAATATATACATGAGGTATAGTTATGTGTTGTTACCTTCGTAGCTATACATTGGAGTCATACATGTTATGATCTATCTGATTAACTTTCTTCTATTGGTGTAGTTACTTCAGCCCTTTATAGTTACATATATTTCTATAAGAATGATAATGAATTTTTTGAAGATAAACATGGGAGACATACAGGATTAAACATGGTTCTAGTGTTTTCTTTGCACCTGTTTAAAGAAAACTCATTTAATGTTTATTCTTTATTTACTATTATACTATTTTAATGACATGATCTCATTTTTTTAGTTTCTAATACCATTGTAAAGATTGACTTGTACCAATCAACAAATAAAACACTTTTCATTTATTGGAGTTTCAAATGGCCATACATAGTTATGGTTAAGTGTCAACTTCTTTCACTAAGATATGGATTTATGATTCCCTATAAAATAACCAGAATGATTTATTATGTATTATTGTAAGGTGTCAACTATCTGTACTCAGTTGTGGAAAAGTAAAGTGATAAGAGTACCTGATAGTTAAATCACCAAACTCATGGAGTTGAGTATTGGTGGATTGGACTAATGGATCTATGCATCCTGAACCACTATACATTGATATGTTAATTTTCTTTATTTATTTTCCATATCTTTCTCATTATGAGATAAGTAAAGGTTCACTGCATAACAAGAGCAGTTTGAAGAAATCATCAAAGTATTTTAATTGCACAATTCACCCCCTATTACATCATTATCTTGATCTTAGATATTCTTACCTAATTATTACAATCAAAGTTACTACTCTTCTTGTATATTATGATTTTGAAAATTGTCCATTCACATCCTATATCAGTAATGGATATCATAAATTTTATCACTGGCCCAAACAAAAATGAGTTAAATATTCATCCAAAGACATCTTGAAATAGATGATTCCAGATAACGTGCGTCTGTAATCCGTGATCCTTATTTTAATGGTTAAATTATGGATGTTGGAAATCCCACATGATCATCTACATAAATAAACTCAGAATAATGGGGTTTTAAGCATATTAAGCGTTTTGAGATTCTTAATGTGGAATTGGAATAATGTAATAATGATCAATAAAGAGAATATAATCGCAATTCCATAAGCATGAAGCTATTGTATGTGGTTTAGGACTAGAAAAATTCAATCAAGTATGACAGTGTCCTACTGATTTTTTAATGTAGTAGACTATTGATTTTGACTATGAAAGAACTAGAAGTATCAGATAGCTAAGTTACGCTACTATGAAATTAATGTTGAATACATTCAGAATGACTGAGGATGAGAATACCACTCTAATGAATGGATGATTTATAGATATTGTTAACCATATTACTGCTTTAGGAGATTCAATTTCACAATCCAATAAAGAATTGAAAGTACTTAGATCACAACCTTCAAAATCGAATGGAATATCAACATCCATACATCAATATACACATAAATAGAATTTAATTATGAATGATTTTATTGGGACTACAATGATGTATGAAACTGAGATGCAGGATGAAGATGAGAATAATATACTATATAAAGAAACTACTCTGAAAAAATCTATGGATGAATAATTTTATTCATGTCCTCTAAATTTGAAAAAGGATTTATGAGATCTAGTTGTGAAATTTAAAGATTTATTTATAAATAAAAACAAAGAAACCATAGAAAATAGATGTTGTTAATGTAAGGAAAAAGGTCATATAAAGGATAATTGTCCTTTACTCATTGTACAATGGAAAGATGATTACAAAATAAAAGTGACAAAAAATGCAAAATGGTCCTTGGATGATACTTTAGATTCAAATGATGAACCTTCTATGGATTATTAGGTGGAACATAAAAGAAAAATAGTCTGTCTTTTGACACACACTGATAATTTGGTACAATATTTTTATTCTAAAAAAATCTAGTTGTGAAAAATGGACTTATGATGAATTCAATAGATTTTTCTTTATGCTACCAGATAAATATGAATCCTTAAAGAAATATCATAGAAAAAATAGAAATAATTATGATATAGTGTTATTATATAAGAAAAAAATTTCAAAATAAATTTTAGTTTTAGAATCTAAGACTACTTGTGATTTACATGATATTACTATTAAATAATTAACATTTAAAACTATGTATTTGAAACTAGCTTCAAGAATGTTGATCAATGGATAAAACTCTATAAATAAAATCCTTAGAAAAAATAAAATTTATAATGAAAACATGGAATTAGTATTAATGGTGAAAAACCAAAAATATATAAGAATTATTTTGTTCCAAGTATAAGTAGTAAGAACCAATATTCTATTAAAACTTTTTCTTAGGGAATTAATGGTCAATATGAATATGATTTTTGTTTCAAAAATAAAAAAATTTATGGTTTCAAAGATTCTTTTGGTTCAAAATATTTGTTCAACATTGACTATAACATCCCATGTAAGTAATGAATAATAGATATTTTTATCCATGTCTATTAATAATTAAGATAGTGTTTTAGAGGCTTAAAATGAAAATAAATACAATCTTATGCATGGAATACACTAATATTCTTAAAAGATTGTTTTAGTGCCTTTTGATGGAAAACCATTTTTGAATCTATATTTTGACAATTTTATAAACTATGTTTGTCAAAATAAACTTATTCTTTATGATTGAGACATCAAAATTTACCTTGTGTGAATTTTTGGTATTTTTCTGACAATGTTCATTTTTTTAATGAATAGTGAAAAATGCTGCATTTTACATCAAAACTGCTTTTTTAATCTAATTTATTTATATGATTAGATTATGTTTTGAATTGGTTTTGAAGTGAAATTAGAATATATTTTTACCATTTAATCCAATGGTGGTCATTGAAATCAATTTCACTTTGAAATTAGACTTAAACTGGTGTCAATCTTTTGATACTTATTGTTTCATAAAAACATGCTATTTGCTCTGGCAGTGGGAATTAATTATTGAATTAATTAATGTGACTTATATGATTTGAATTTTGTAAAATGGACTTCATTTTTGAATTCGGAATATCAAATATAGCTTAGGGTGAATTTTTGATAATTTTCTGAAAAACTTCAATTTTTGATGAATAGTGAAACCACTAAGTGGTAATCAAGCAAACTGATTTTTCAGTTAAATGAAAGTTTACCACTAATGTGTATTGAATTTTGAAAATCTGACATACATGGTTGTCATTAAGAAGTAAAATGTGGTTCAATGAGATTATAATAATTTTTTGGTGAATAGTAACTTATTAAGTTCTTAATCGCGATTAGTGGTAATTAGGGTAGTTTAAGGTATAAATAATGCTTTAATAATATGAAATGACCTAGACACATGTCCCAACCTCATTGGTTGTGTCATGGCAGACCATGACATGCCATGGGTCAACTTGGGGACCCCATGGATCCACTTTTGTTGGGAAATGACATAAATTACTTTTTATTTAATGTTAAAGTGAAAATGACACAAACATAATATGTTTTGCGAAAACAATTTTTAAGTGGGGTTATACAAGTCCAAATTTTGATTATAAATAGTCATTGGAAATCTAAAACGATTTCCTATATAATAGTAGTTTTTTGATAATTTTTAGACATTAAATAAATTTAATTATTTATGACATAATAATGATGCAGTGATGACATCATTATTTGACGATTTAAATAAAATAGAAAGATAATGTAAAATCTATGAACTACACATGTCCAAAACCAATTGGATGAGTGGATTTCGAACCCTTATCACCTTATCCACGAATTATATCAATGTGGGACCTTTTAAAACCGAAACACATTTTCAAATAAAGTAATGTTTCTTTACTTTCCAAAAGTGCCCCTCCTCTCCTCTTATAAAAGGCCCCCACCTCTACCTCATTTCACACACTCCTCAAGCCTTTGGCTCGGCCAAACCCTGCCCATTTGCTCTCTCCACATCCCTCTCCTCATCCTAGAGGATTCCCTTTGGGCAGAATACTTTCAAAGGAAGCCTTTAGGATCAACTCAAAAGGAGTTACACTTTTAAAGGTAATTCATTCTCTAATGTTCATTTGTTTTATTTTGCTTCTCCAACCCCCTAAACTCTTTTTATTTACTTCTTTTGTAACAACACCAGTATCTTAAATATACTAGGATGTTGTTATAAGATTCATTTCAGCTACACTCTCACACAACTACATCAAATGGTTGAATAACATAAGGTTTCCGTGGATGGCGAAATTCTACCTCCCGAAACGATGATTGTTCAACACTCATTTAACACCTTCAAAGGTGGCCATTATGATGTCACTATTTTTATATATGATATATAATATGTTTATGTTTTCCTTAAGCTTCTGTTTTTTCATTTTGGGCATACCTTTATGGTTTCCATTATGGGTAAAACACGATATCTTCATTTTAGGAAGTGCGGACTACCGCCCCCTAAAAGTGATTTGATTCGTTAATACAATATGTGGGATGTGTAAAGGATAAAGTTAATGATATTATATATGTTATTATACTGGAATTATAATATACTCTTATATCATTATGATTCCATTCCAGAAAATATGAAATAGAAATGGAAGTAGTGTCCATGCGTACGTACGGCTTACCGTCTCCATGAACGGTGCATTTCATTTCTTACCTCTAAATGTGATGTAATATTATAAATGAATGTATGTACTGGATATATATGACATATATGATATCTACATCATGAATAAAATTCTGGATATAATGAACCTTTGACCAAATTAACAACATGTAAGTATAAGAAGTCTATTTTTGACTTAAGAACCAAATACCGACAAAATGAACATTATTAACTTAAATGATTACATGATGTTCATAACATGGTATAAAAGGAATAATGAACTTGAAAAAGATTCATAAGAAAGTAGAGATTAACTCAAGTTTATTATTCAGGAGTTTAAAGAACGGTCGGGTCAAGTCGGATACGAGGTATGGGACTTCGTCTCAATCTCCTTTCGTTGAGGCATATTTTATTTTATACATAACTTTCTTTTATACGGTGTATAAACCCATTTGACTTTTACGTTTATTCAAAAGGAATCTTTTTTATACGAAGCGTTTACTAAACGACAAAAGGGAATGTTTTTGTCGTACGTATGCGGCGACAACGACTTCTCCGCCGTCGTAACCGTTATTTGAGTTTCGGCTTCCTCTACAAGCCATACCTTCTTTTTTAAAGAAAAATAAATACCATGTTTTACTTTTCTTTAATTTTGGTATTGAAAATGGTTTTCATAATGTTATTATATCAATGTGTTGTATTAATATCTCGTGATTGAAATGTGGAAATGTTATGTTTCCTTTATGCATGTTTTATGTGATATGATTATGTTATGGTTCTTGGGCATTATTATGAAGACGGGTGGTTCCGTGATAAACTAAGGGAGGGTGAGCCTGTTATAGCTCTCCAATGCATTGGGTAATGCGAAGGAGTGAAACGTTAAGGTTTATCCGAAGAGATTTTAGGGAATATACTGTGATGGGTATTCCAAACGTAACCAAGAGGGTTACTCCCTACGTAAGAATGTTATGAATGCCTCAAGTTACCTTTATGTCTTATGATTTCTATGATTTATTCGTGATTTTATGAGGTATGTTAAAGTGCCAATGTTTTATGGGTAAAGTATGATTTCATTCTTATATATATGTGAACTCATGTTTCCTTCCCATGTTTTTATAACCCATACTGAGTTTTTATGCTCATCCCAAGTTTTTGAAATGTTTTTCACAGGTCAAGGGAAAGGTACATGATAAGATGATAGGGTCAAGGATGTGTCAAAAAGAATCCATGTTTTATTTCAAATGTGTTTCCATTGATGGGAATGAAGAATACTATCTTTATGTAACCACTTTGTTTATATGTGGAATGTAACGCAAGTTTTATGATCTAATTCTCTAAAACTCTAAACCCGAAAAGATCCTCAATGTGTAATCTTGTAATAACTCAAGATTAAGTAAGGTTTAAGGCTGGGGCCTTATAGTTGGTATCGAAGGTCGGTTTAGATAACTTTAGGAGTTATAATTCTATTAAATGATTATCCAAAAATATTTTTTTTCGAAATGATATAGCATTTAAAGATTACCATGTTGCTTCATCTAAGACATGTTTGTTCAGAATGGTTTTCCGCAGAGGAAACAGGGAAGCAGTGCTTGGAAGGCATACAGAAGGAAATAACCTTCCGAATCAGCATCCAGAAATGGTTGGAATTGGAACTAAACAGTTTGTTGCAGTAATGGCGCAGTTGACTCAAGCGATAAATGGCGGTGGTATCCATGCACGAGATCAGCCAGATCAACCGCAGAGGAACATGTCAGTGGTGGAACATTTCATGAGGCAACATCCCCCATCATTCAGAGGATCATCTGACCCTGTGCTAGCTGAAGGGTGGATTAAAGCACTGGAGAAGATTTTTTATGTCATGGGGTGTTCAGACAATCAAAAGGTTAGTCTTGCTATTTACCGTTTGGAGGGAGAAGCAGATCAGTGGTGGTCTATGGTTAAAAATATCAAGGACGCTGATGAGATTGATGCTCTTGACTGGGATGAATTCAAAGGTATGTTTCTTGAGAAGTATTTTCCTAAGGCTGTTCGACTTAGGATGGAAAAGCAATTCTTGGAATTGAGGCAAGAGGAAGACTCAGTGGCTGCCTATGAAGAAAGGTTCACTCGATTGGCAAGGTATGCTCCAAATTTTATCCGGGACCTTGATAGTAAAATCAATCGTTTTTACTCAGGATTAAAGCCAAAGTATCGAAGGGAATTAGCTTCTCGTGAGTTTAAAAGTTATGAAAAGCTTGTTTGATGTGCTGAGAAGGTGGAAATGGAGTTTGCCGATGACCAAGTTTTCTATAACAACCAGCAGAAGAAGAGACCGAGGTGGCAGGAGAAAGGTAAGAATTCTTCAAAAATGTCTGATGGTAAGAGAACTAAGTTTCCAGTTTGTGATAAATGTGGCAAAAGGCATGCTGGGGAATGTCTTCTTAATTCTGGGAAGTGCTACCGATGTGGTAAGATGGGACATAAGGCTCGTGATTGCACTGAAAAGAATCAAGGTGAAGGTAAGAACAAATTTGATTTACAGTTAGTGAAATGTTATAAGTGCAATGAGATGGGTCACTATGCAAACGAGTGTCTGACAAGGAGCTTGAGTGATGGGAAGCAGTTAGACTACAAGCAGAAAGGGGGGGTGAAATCCTTTGCAACTACTTCAGCAGATGTCGGGCCATCAAATGAAGTTGTATCAGGTACTTTGTTGTTTTTTCAGATTATGTCAGTGTGTTGTTTGATTCGGGGTCTACACATTCTTTCATCTCTGAAACCTTTTCTAGTAAAATGGGAATACCATCTCAAGAAATGACTCTTGAACTTTTGGTAAAAACACCTGGGGGAAGTGTCGAGGCAAAAAGAATTTATAAGAATCTTCCTATCCTTATCTGTGGAAAGAACCTACTTGCAAACCTTATTGTTCTACCTCTAGTAGAGTTTGATGTTATCCTGGGTATGGATTGGCTCTCTATTTACCATGCTAAGATTGACTGTAGAGCTAAAGAAGTTTCTTTTCAGAAAGACTTTCAGTTTTTTTACAAGAATGAACCCTTACTTTTGATAACATATCAAGAGGCCGAGAAACTTGTAAAAGATGGAAATGAATGTTACCTTGCACATGTCGTTGAAAATAAAGGAACTGTTCAGATTAATGATGTGCCAGTGGTAAATGAGTATCCTGATGTTTTTCCTGATGAGTTTCCTGGAATAATACCAGATCGGGAAGTTGAGTTTACTGTTGACTTAGTTCATGATGCTAAGCCAATTTCAAAACCCCCTTATCGAATGGCACAAATTGAACTTTTAGAGTTGAAGGAGCAATTGCAAGATTTATTAGAGAAAGGTTTCATTAGACCTAGCACATCACCATGGGGTGCTCCTGTTTTGTTTGTTAAAAAGAAAGATGGTTCTATGAGACTTTGCATTGATTATAGAGCCTTAAATAATATCACTGTTAAGAACAAATATCCTTTGCCTCATATCGATGATTTGTTTGATCAGCTCCAGGGAGCTCAGTTTTTTTCAAAGATTGACTTGAGATCGGGGTACCATCAGCTGAAGGTAAAGGAGTCAGATATTCCGAAGAACGCATTCCGTACGAGATATGGCCATTATGAATTTGTAGTAATTCCTTTTGGGCTAACCAATGCACCTGCTGTATTCATGGACTTAATGAATAGAATTTTCCATGAGTTCTTGGATAAGTTTGTGGTGGTTTTCATTGATGATATTTTGGTGTTTTCTAAAAGTAAAGAGGAGCACGAAAACATTTAAGGGTTATCTTGCAAACCTTAAAAGAAAAGAAACTGTATGGGAAATTCAGCAAGTGTGAGTTTTGGTTGCAACAAATTTCTTTCCTTGGTCACATTGTTTCTAAAGATGGAATAACTGTTGATCCTGCAAAAACAAAAGTTGTGGAAGAATGGACAAGACCCACAAATGTAACCGAGATTCGTAGCTTCCTTGGTTTGGCGGGCTATTACCGAAGGTTTGTTAGAAATTTTTCACGGTTATCTAGTCCAATGACTAAGCTAACTCGGAAGGGTGTTAAGTTTATCTGGACAAAAGAATGTGATGATTGTTTTCAGGAATTGAAAAGAAGATTGGTGAATGCTCCAGTTTTGGCACTACCTTCCAGGAATGGTGAGTTTGTTATATACAGTGATGCTTCATTGAAAGGACTTGGTTGCGTCCTAATGCAGAATGATCGGGTAATTGCTTATGCTTCACGACAGTTGAAAACTCATGAGGTAAATTACCCTACACATGATTTGGAATTAGCTGCTGTTGTTTTTGATTTAAAAATTTGGAGGCATCATTTCTATGGAGTAAAGTGTGAAATATATACCGATCACAAAAGTTTAAAGTATATATTCACTCAGAAAGAGTTAAACATGAGACAAAGGAGATGGCTGGAATTAATCAAGGATTATAATTCATTACCATCCGGGAAAAGCAAATAAAGTGGCTGATGCTTTGAGTCGAAAAATTAATGCTTCATTAACAATGTTGCGTTTGGAACATGATCCTTTGGTTAACGATTTGATGAACTTTGGCATAGAAGTTGTTGGTGCAGGAAGTACTTCTGTTTTGTTTTAGGTATCAGTGAGATCTTCTCTATCAGATAGAATCAAGCAAGCACAGAAGCAAGACAGTGAGTTGCAGAAAAAGGTAGAACTGGTTCAGAAAGGTAAGTTGCCTGAATTCAACATTGATAATGATTGCGTTTTGAGATTTGGGAAGAGATTTTGTGTGCCTTGTGATTCACAGTTGAAGAGAGATTTGTTATGTGAAGCTCATAGTTCTCCGTTTTCAGTTCATCCGGGCAGTACTAAGATGTACAGAGATCTGCGGGAGTATTACTGGTGGGATGGAATGAAAAGAGATATTGCTGATTTTACTGTGAAGTGTTTGACTTGTCAGCAGGTTAAAGCAGAGCGGCAGTTACCGAAAGGGATGCTTCAGCCTTTACCAGTGCCAGAGTGGAAATGGGAGAATATATCCATGGACTTTGTTGTTGGATTACCAAAGACATTTCGAGGTAATAATGCAATCTGGGTTATTGTTGATCGCTTGACCAAATCTGCTCATTTCCTTGCTATACGAGATACTTTCTCTCTTGATCAACTTTCCCGTTTGTATCTTAAAGAGATAGTCAGGTTACATGGAGTTCCTCTCTCCATTGTATCAGATCGTGATCCCAGGTTTACTTCTAACTTTTGGAAAGGTCTTCAGAAGTCGTTGGGTACTGAATTAAATTTTAGTATAGCTTTTCATCCTCAATCAGATGGGCAGTCAGAACGAACAATTCAGACATTAGAGGATATGCTACGAGCTTGTTCTATGGATTATCAGGGAAGTTGGGACCAACATCTTTCTTTGGTTGAGTTTTCATATAATAAAAGTTTTCATTCCAGTATACAGATGGCACCATTTCAGGAATTATATGGGAAGCGGTGTCGAACTCCAGCTTTCTGGGATGAAGTGGATGAAAGGAAGTTGATGGGACCAGAATTGGTAGAAGAGATGGCAGAAAAAGTTCAGCTGATTCAGAAACACATGAGAACAGCTCAGAGCAGGCAGAAGAGTTATGCGGATAACCGGAGGAAGGATCTATCTTTCGAGGTAGGTGATCATGTTTTTCTCAAGGTTTCTCCTTGGAAAAGTGTGATGAGATTTGGTAAGAAAGGAAAGTTGAGTCCGAGGTTCATTGGACCATACGAAATTCTGGAAAGAGTTGGACCAGTTGCATACCGAGTGGCTTTACCTCCGAGTTTATCTCAGGTACACAATGTTTTTCACGTTTCGATGTTGAGAAAGTATATGCCAGATCCATCTCATATTTTGAGTCCAGAGGTAGTTCAGCTGGAAGAGAACCTATCTTATGAGGAACAACCGGTCCAGATTCTTGACCACAGGGAGCAAGTGTTACGGAATAAGGTGATTAAGCAGGTAAAGGTTTTGTGGAAAAACCACATGATTGAAGAGGCAACATGGGAATCAGAAAATGCAATGAGGGATAAGTACCCCCATTTATTCGATAAGTAAATAAATTATGGGGATGCAATTTTCTAAAGGGGGGAAGGATGTAACATCCCAAGTAAGAAATGAATAATAGATATTTTTATCCATGTCTATTAATAATTAAGATAGTGTTTTAGAGGCTTAAAATGAAAATAAATACAATCTTATGCATGGAATACACTAATATTCTTAAAAGATTATTTTAGTGCCTTTTGATGGAAAACCATTTTTGAATCTATATTTTGACAATTTTATAAACTATGTTTTTCAAAATAAACTTATTCTTTATGATTGAGACATCAAAATTTACCTTGTGTGAATTTTTGGTATTTTTCTGACAATGTTCATTTTTTTAATGAATAGTGAAAAATGCTGCATTTTACATCAAAACTGCTTTTTAATCTAATTTATTTATATGATTAGATTATGTTTTGAATTGGTTTTGAAGTGAAATTAGAATATATTTTTACCATTTAAACCAATGGTGGTCATTTGAATCAATTTCACTTTGAAATTAGACTTAAACTGGTGTCAATCTTTTGATACTTATTGTTTCATAAAAACACGCTATTTGCTCTGGCAGCGGGAATTAATTATTGAATTAATTAATGCGACTTATATGATTTGAATTTTGTAAAATGGACTTCAGTTTTGAATTCGGAATATCAAATATAGCTTAGGGTGACTTTTTGGTAATTTTCTGAAAAACTTTAATTTTTGATGAATAGTGAAACCACTAAATGGTAATCAAGCAAACTGATTTTTCAGTTAAATGAAAGTTTACCACTAATGTGTATTGAATTTTGAAAATCCGACATACATGGTTGTCATTAAGAAGTAAAATTTGGTTCAATGAGATTATAATAATTTTTTGGTGAATAGTAACTTATTAAGTTCTTAATCACGATTAGTGGTAATTAGGGTAGTTTAAGGTATAAATAATGCTTTAATAATATGAAATGACCTAGACACATGTCCCAAACTCATTGGTTGTGTCATGGACGACCATGACATGCCATGGGTCAACATGGGGACCCCATGGATCCACTTTTGTTGGGAAATGACATAAATTACTTTTTATTTAATGTTAAAGTGAAAATGACACAAACATAATATGTTTTGCGAAAACAATTTTTAAGTGGGGTTATACAAGTAAAAATTTTAATTATAAATAGTAATTGGAAATATAAAACGATTTCCTATATCATAGTATTTTTTTTATAATTTTTAGACATTAAATAAATTTAATTATTTATGACATAATAATGATGCAGCGATGACATCATTATTTGACGATTTAAATAAAATAGAAAGATAATGTAAAATCTATGAACTACACATGTCCAAAACCAATTGGATGAGTGGATTTCGAACCCTTATCACCTTATCCACGACTTATATCAATGTGGGACCTTTTAAAACCGAAACACATTTTCAAATAAAGTAATGTTTCTTTACTTTCCAAAAGTGCCCCTCCTCTCCTCTTATAAAAGGCCCCCACCTCTACCTCATTTCACACACTCTTCAAGCCTTTGGCTCGGCCAACCCCTACCCATTTGCTCTCTCCACATCCCTCTCCTCATCCTAGAGGATTCCCTTTGGGGAGAATCTTTTCAAAGGAAGCCTTTAGGCTCAACTCAAAAGGAGTTACACTTTTAAAGGTAATTCATTCTCTAATGTTCATTTTTTTTATTTTGCTTATCCAACCCCCTAAACTCTTTTTATTTACTTCTTTTGTAACAACACCAGTATCTTAAATATACTAGGATGTTGTTATAAGATTTATTTGAGCTACACTCTCACACAACTACATCAAATGGTTAAAGAACATAAGGTTTCCGTGGATGGCGAAATTCTGCCTCCCGAAACGATGATTGTTCAACACTCATTTAACACCTTCAAAGGTGGAAATTATGATGTCACTATTTTTATATATGATATATAATATGTTTATGTTTTCCTTAAGCTTCTGTTTTTTCATTTTGGGCATACCTTTATGGTTTCCATTATGGGTAAAACACGATATCTTCATTTTAGGAAGTGCGGACTACCGCCCCCTAAAAGTGATTTGATTCGTTAATACCATATGTGGGATGTGTAAAGGATAAAGTTAATGATATTATATATGTTATTATACTGGAATTATAATATACTCTTATATCATTATGATTCCATTCCAGAAAATATGAAATAGAAATGGAAGTAGCGTTCATGCGTACGTACGGCTTACCGTCTCCATGAACGGTGCATTTCATTTCTTTCCTCTAAATGTGATGTAATATTATAAATGAATGTATGTACTGGATATATATGACATATATGATATCTACATCATGAATACCATTCTGGATATAATGAACCTTTGACCAAATTAACAACATGTAAGTATAAGAAGTCTATTTTTGACTTAAGAACCAAATACCGACAAAATGAGCATTATTAACTTAAATGATTACATGATGTTAATAACATGGTATAAAAGTAATAATGAACTTGAAAAAGATTCATAAGCAAGTAGATATTAACTCAAGTTTATTATTCAGGAGTTTAAAGAACGGTCGGGTCAAGTCGGATACGAGGTATGGGACTTCGTCTCAATCTCCTTTCGTTGAGGCATATTTTATTTTATACACAACTTTTATTTATACGGTGTATAAACCCCTTTGACTTTTACGTTTATTCAAAAGGAATCTTTTTTATACGAAGCATTTACTAAACGACAAAAGGGAATGTTTTTGTCGTACGTATGCGGCGACAACGACTTCTCTGCCGTCGTAACCGTTATTTGAGTTTCGGGTTCCTCTACAAGCCATACCTTCTTTTTTAAAGAAAAATAAATACCATGTTTTACTTTTCTTTAATTTTGGTATTGAAAATGGTTTTCATAATGTTATTATATCAATGTTTTGTATTGATATCTCGTGATTGAAATGTGGAAATGTTATGTTTCCTTTATGCATGTTTTATGTGATATGATTATGTTATGGTTCTTGGGCATTATTATGAAGACGGGTGGTTCCGTGATAAACTAAGGGCGGGTGAGCCCGTTATAGCTCTCCAATGCATTGGGTAACGTGAAGGAGTGAAACGTTAAGGTTTCTCCGAAGAGATTTTAGGTAATATACTGTGATGGGTATTCCAAACGTAACCAAGAGGGTTACTCCCTACGTAAGAATGTTATGAATGCCTCAAGTTACCTTTATGTCTTATGATTTCTATGGTTTATTCGTGATTTTATGAGGTATGTTAAAGTGCCAATGTTTTATGGGTAAAGTATGATTTCATTCTTATATATATGTGAACTCATGTTTCCTTCCCATGTTTTTATAACCCATACTGAGTTTTTATGCTCATCCCAAGTTTTTGAAATGTTTTTCACAGGTCAAGGGAAAGGTACATGATAAGATGATAGGGTCAAGGATGTGTCAAAAAGAATCCATGTTTTATTTCAAATGTGTTTCCATTGATGGGAATGAAGAATACTATCTTTATGTAACCACTTTGTTTATATTTGGAATGTAACGCAAGTTTTATGATCTAATTCTCTAAAACTCTAAACCCGAAAAGATCCTCAATGTGTAATCTTGTAATAACTCAAGATTAAGTAAGGTTTAAGGCTGGGGCCTTATATTGACAATAGAATTTATACAAAAACTAAACAAGTTTGGTTACCTTGAAACATAATTGCTAACACTGTTGGACCCAAATTCATATGGGTCTCAAAAGGTACTTATATTTGATTTTATAGAGGATTAACCAACCATCCTATATTTTTTAATCTGTTAGTTCTCAATTTAATTATTTATGAAAGTTTATACAGAAATAGTGAACAACTATGAAGTACTTCCATATAAATAAATCCTTGTTATAAAAACACTTATCCAGGAACTATTTAATGTAACATTTATTTACTTTTGGTACTTTAACAGCTTATAAAAATAGGGAAATATATCTTCTAAATGTTTACAAAAATTATCCTTTAAATAAAGATTTTTTCTAGATTTTTAGATATTATTTGAACCTTATTTCAAAACATTTTAGAAAATGCAATAGTTATTTAAAATTATAAAAAAATATGTTATTATTATTTTGAAATCTCTTTATTTAACTTATAAAACATGATTAAATTTCTTACATAACATTTATCTTTATGCATAAAATCCATAATCACTATTCTATGTTCTTTGGCATATAAATTTGAAACGTCATCCGTAGTATGTCAGAAAAGAACGTATCATTTTCTTCTTAAACTCTTATTTATATATTTTATTCTTCATAATATTTTGTTTCAATTTTTTTGGAAACCATAACAACAACAGATGAAATTATTGAGATCCTCAAGTTTAGATGAAAATCATTCCTACAAAAGGAAAAAAGGTAATCCTTCTTATTCATTAGAAGAAAATCCTGTTTCATTAGTTAAATAATCATTTGAAAATTATTTTGGAATACATGAGAAAGTTTATTTTCATGAAGAATTGTAATTTTATTCATCTCAAATGTCTTATAAGAAGCTTATTTGAAAATTCAACATCGTGAATTAAGAAAAGTGGAGGCACAATCTTGTTTGAATGCATTTAGAATGTTTTATAACGATCTACAAAAAGTATCTATAGCAAAGATGGTTTTTGATTCATTTGAGAAATATTATCATATTATGAAGGATAGTTAAATCTTAAAAGAAAAAATTGAATCATTCATAATAGAAATTATAAGTAAGATATAAATGATCATAAAAGTAGTTGTTACCAAGAATTTTCTCAATAACATAACATTGTTTCTCCTTGAAAAAAAGATTTTCATCTTCAAATTAGATAACAACAAATGTTCAAGATAAATTAGAATAATTTTCATTAATTTTAGCATATTTTATCGAGAAAGTTTTTTATTTTGAAAAACAAGAAAAAAATTATATTTCTTAACCCTTTAATTTTATTTTATTTGATATATGTACTATTGATTGAGAATAGTGTTATGTGTTAATTCATAATTTCATTTTAGTTTTTTTTTAAAAATCTATATATGTATGAATGAAATTGATATTCATTTATTTCTAAAATAAGTTTATAATGATAGTTTTTACTTAAGAAAATATATTATTTTTACATATTTTAAATAAATATTTTTCCTACAATTTAGGGGGAGTTTTTAAGTAAAGAATGTTTTATATATTTTATGCTCCTTGTACATATAGATTTAGGAAAGCATAATTTTAGGGGGAGTTATGTTAAAAAAATATCATATTTTTGATGTCATAAATATTTGGAGAACTTTACAACGGTGGAGAAGTTTATATGAGTAATTTTATATTCCTCAGTAATGTGGGAGAAATTTTTTTCATTAGGGGAGAATATTATCTCTAATCAAAGATCTAATTTTATTCCTTCCTTATGGGGGAGAAATTTTATTTTATAGAAGAAATATATTTTATTTCACTGTGGTTTTATCATGGTTTTTTTTATCATAGAAAAGGGGTAGATTGTTGATTATTTGTTGATTAAACAATTTCAGAATTTCTTTTAGGTTTTGATGTTCACAAATGCCCACAATTGTGTTTCAAACGATTTTACATTAAGTAAAAATTTTGGAAATTATTATTCTTTGTAATATTTATTTCAAAATTATATTTAATTCATTGATTCACAAGGAATTTTCTCTTTAGAATTTGGAATGTGTTTTGAGGTATTCTGGAAACACTATTCATACCATACCTGTGCAAGCGAAATGTACAAAATAAACCCAACATTGTCGAAAACTACAGATTATCTTCCCTATGTTTGGAAGTAACCTTATTTTTGAGGTAAAGGGAATATATGGATGATCAACTGTATATATGTATTTAACTCTACTTTTGATAAAGAAAACATAAGGTACATCAATTCTACTTTTATAATCAACCCTGCAATTGATATTTTTTCATTGCATGGTGGAACTCAACGTTTGACTATTCAATAATGGAGATTTAAATTCATGATATTATACATGCTTTATGGAATGGAATTTATGGAATAGGATATCATTTCTAATATATTTTATGACCAATTCAAAGGCTCGTTAGTATTGTTTTAAAAACACGTATTCATCCAAGTTAATCGTTTCAATTCTTACGGGATGTTACGATGCTCTTAATATTTTTTAATTTAAATATTGAATTTTTATGATGAGATATTTCTAGAGTTGGTTTGAGGTAGACTTGTTCGACCTCCTATATAAATACTAATATGTTATTTAATGAGAAAAATAATGGAGATGGTTATACATACATAGAGACCGAAAATTAGTATTATATAAAGAGATGATATACGTAAGGGATAGTTTGGTGTTGTTTACTTTAGAGGTACATTTGGAGTCATAGATCTTCTGATCTATCTGTTTGAATTGTTGTTATAGGTGTTGTTCATACTGCTCTTTATTTTTATGTATTTTTCTAGAAGAATGAAAAATAATTTGTTGAAGATAAACTTTAGATACATACATGTTAAATCATAAGTCCGGTGTTTTATTTGATGTTGTTTGAAGAAAGCTCATAAAAAATTGAATATTTATTTACTGGTGTACTATATTAAAATTTTGATTTCATTTTTTAGTTTATGTTGTGACTATGAAGTTCAACTTATACCAATAAAAAAATCAAACTCATTTTATTTAAGGAAGTTTCAATTTCTTGTACATAGTTGTTGTTTAAGTGTTAGCTTCTTACTCTAAGATGTGGATTTAAAATTCCCTATAAAAGATTCAAAAGTATTTGATAAGTCTTATTGTAAGGTTTCAACTACCAGTACTCTATTTTAGAAAGGTATAGTGATAAGTGGACCAGGTAGTAAAGTCACCAAATTCATGGAGTTGAGTGTTGGTGTAGTGGTCAAAGGGATATTTGTTCCCTTAACCACTATATATCATCATGTTCATTTGCTTTATTTATTTTCCACTACTCACTCATTTTGAGAGATGTAATGGTTCACTACTAACAAGAGAACTTTGAAGAATTTATCAAAGTATTTGAAGTGAAAAATTCACCCCTTTGTGTAATTATATTTGTCTTATCCATTTTTTCATAAAAATTGGAATAATCAGTGTAAAATTCTACAATACCCATAGAAACTTCTCTTCCATAATTTATTATACCCCCCCCCCCACAACTATTATTTTCAGTATCCACTTCCCATAGCTGGGTTTACACCCCATCAAAATAATCACGCCTATTCAGAAATTGGTATCGATCCATAGTTAAAATATTTACATTCAGTCTTCTTTTCTAGTACACATCATAATGTATTCACTTATTCCATAAGTATGTTCAATCAAAATTTACCTACATACAATCTTCAAGAACTTCAAAAATTCTTCAAGAAACCTATTGGCCTTGAAACTTATTCCAGAATCTCAGTATGGAAATCTTCCACAAAAATATCAGTCTAACCAGCCTCAGTATTTTAAATTATGTTTGATGGTATCTATTATATTGTCCTCAATATAATTCTCCTTCTACTCTTCTTTCTTTAACTGAGTATAAAATCCATTGAAAGACTGTAATTCTTCTACATAATTGAACTTGGTCCGATTAACCTTGCTTCGATGGATTTCACTATGATGGGATCACTCCAATGGACTTTCTATTATAATGTTTTTCCCATTAGAAAAAACATCGATGATCAGATTGAACCTCACTCTGATGGATTCATTCTTATAGAAATTCCCTAAAATCAAACTGAAAAATAAACTTTAGTTAAAATATCAATACATAAAAAAACAAATGTCAGAGCTCCTGGCACATGTTAATAGTTCAAGTTCTGATGGTTCTTCAAATTTACTATGATATTATTTTATAGGAACCCTAGAATGGAAAATTATGGAAACAAATTCACTACCTACTCAATGAAATTTATAAATATTGAATTTCACATTCTTTTATGTCTTCATATTTGAGTTCTTCAAATATTCTAAATCCTTCTATGATCGTCTAAAATCTTCTAAAATCTTCTCAAATATTAAGACTCATTCATGTTTACAAACATTTCTTTAGTCGGAGTCATAATTATGATTCATCCTTACAACTACTTATTATAATAAATACATATGGAAAACTAAATATGAATCCATTACGATTTCCTCTTATAAACACTAAAATTATTCTTATACAATTGTTTTATATTAACTATTTCTCATAACGTAAAAAATATCATCAATGTATTTATCAATTTATTCAATTCCCCAGACTAATGATCTCATGTCTAATTAATTTCACCGTCCAATGACATTATCAGTGTTGTCATGCATTTAATGGATCAGTCTCTAATTCACTCTGATGATCATGGTCTGCTCCAGTATGATGATTTATTCTACCCAGTGAACATTGTTTACTATTGTTTATCATTTTTCAGTTGATAGATCATTGAATCCTTCTAATGGATCACCATATCCAAAAATACAAACATTCTCAGTCATTATACATTGATAAAGATCTACATCTAATATACAAAGGATACCAACAATATGAATCTGTGTGAGAATCCATCATAATGGATCAGTGGTATATCGCATCCAATGGACCAGTGTTGGCAGTAACATTTTTACTTATATAAGGTCAATCTTATAGCCTTCGTATATTGTCAAGATGATGATTCTCATACACATGATCTTTATCCTGACATGTCTGGTGTTCATCACATCATTGAGAAGATTCTAGAATACTTTGCATCATATTCTCTTGTCTTCCTAAAACTCCAGTTGTATCATGACTTCCTCATGACTTTGAATACATTTAAAATTATCATACGTCATATGACTTATATTGGGAATTATTGTAACTTCCTAAGCTTCCACACAACTCTTTCATTCCATATGAGCCTAAATATGATTAGAAGCACCTCCCCATTGATTAAAATGATATGAATTTTGAAATTTTTGAATTAAAAAACCTAAAAATATTCATAATTAATATTAGGAAGTTATATTACTTCCTAACCTTTTGGTCTCACTTAGTATATTCTGACGCTAATTCTTCATTAGACTGATCCCAAGTAGTATATGAATTATCATTATGATCAAAGCATTCATTTAAGACTCAATACAGTTTCTAACAGCTTCTATGTTTTTATCAACATCCTAATCCAATGGATCCTATTGTCTGATGTCAATGTATTGAATCCTATTTTCAAGTAGACAGTCTGGATATGATTCTCATGTCGTTGGTTCTAGATCTAATTAACAACATCACACACAGACACCCTTCTTCAATATGGTTTTCCATTATCTTATAAACTTACACACTTTCTTCATCATAATAGTTATATTGATCAATTGATAGCAAATAAAACCCAAAAAAACATGGGATAAACATCATCCCCTTTTTTTGTTTGTTTTCAATACCCACTTAAACCACTTCAAAACAACACAAATTTGTTGTAACGTTTTTAATTCATCCCTTTAATTTTATTCTCCCCATATTTATTATCTATCCCCTATTAATTTTATCTCCCCTTTATTCATAATCAAATTTAATGGGGCCATCATGAAATATTTCTTGCTTATTGGAAAATGATCTCCTCTAATGGCCCGAAGGCCTTCATTTTTTTATTGATTTTGATAATCCACCATTCAAGGGGTGAGGTGGAACCCTTAAAAGTCCCATAGGTGTAAGTATTACATGGATCGTAGGCCTTAGAGGAATTCATTGCCCGTAGGCTTCAAACATTACATACAACCCAGACTAACTACTTAGAACTACTCCTCCCTACTATCTTCATCATGAAATTAGTTTTCCACCTTCACATGGCTGTTCGGCTAGGATTTCCCGTTCATGAACATGCTTGTCCCGATGGGAGGTGCCATACCCTCTCATTCTTGAAAAATGATTTCATTTCTAAAAGATGTTACTTTTCATCTATAAATCAAGAAATACTTCTTGAGGAGATCATAAGTATCACATGAGTTTTATAAAAAAATATTTGAACTAAACAAATCAAATTATATGTGGTAGAACCAAATGTAGAAAACAAGAGTGTATAATCATGTTTATCAATATTGTCAACACAAATTTCATGTAATATCATTGACATGTTTATTTCAAAATTCTCATTTATGGAGTTGTCTTGAAAAGATTTTTTTAAGATAAAAGTAACATGCACCCATCTTAAAAAACATATAAAAAATATATGGTGTATTAATAGGACTTTCAAAAACTTATATTTTGTTACCCCATTACATCATTTTTCAAGAAAAGTAAGATACTAATGATTAAAATTTTCTTACCACAACTCCTTCAATGATTTGGAATTTAGTAAAAATATAATTTTTTGGGGAATAAGGTTGAACCCAGTAGGTTTTTAGAATCATCTTTTAGACTGAGGTTCCTCTATAGGTCATTCCATTGTCTCCTTCTTCATTGATTTTTTGTAGGATTAATTTTATTCCTTATATTCATCCTTCCTTGATTTTGTGAAAATTTTCTTTTAATATACTGATTCTTGTAATAAGTATGTATACATATTTTCTCCTTTTGTAACATTTTTGTTTTAGTGAGTTTTTAAAAAATATTGCATGCCTTCATGTTATTATAGTTGGATAGTCAAGAATCTTTAAGTGACATTCCCTTATTGATCACATCTCTTGAAACTTTTATAAATATTAAAAACACAATTTTTCGATATATATTCATAAAACTTTCTCTCATATTTAGAAACTATTTTCTCCTCATATGATTCATTTGATTTTTATACTTTTTTTTAACTTTCTAGCCATGAAAACTTGTTCATGACAAATAATTAAGCACTCTTACATTTCAGACTCACCATTTATTTTCTCTACTTTCATAACATAATACGTTTTATTCATCTTATGAGTTCCTTTTTTTGGTTCCACATAATTTTTTGGAACATTTTATCTTCTTTACTCATCATAAATCCCCATTGATTCATTCCTATTTCTTGGTAGAGACTTGTTATGCTAGAATGAACATACTATGTTTCCAAAAACTCCATACCACCAATAGTGACATATGAATCTTGATTTTTTATATTGATAGTGAATTGTTTTAAAACCATGTTGTTTCACAAATCATATACCTATTTTCTTAGGAAGATAATTTCTCAAGAAATTCTTTTCTTTCTCGGTCAATGATGCTCTCTCACAATCCTTATTTTGTAAAATTTTCTTTTCACATTTTTTATAAGTTTATCCTTTAACATCAACTACCTTGGTGATGTTTTCTCTCATATTTATTATATCACTTTATGTTCTATGAAACATTGACTATGTTTCTAACAACTTCTTTTCTTTCTCTACCAAACTATCTTTCAAAACATCTATCATTGTTGACACTCTATTTTTATCAAGGAGGATGAAATGATTATGAAGATCTCATTGGGAATGCTAATTTGAAAATGAGAATTAAGGAGAACCAAGGGACTTGTAAAAATCAAACTAATCACACATACACTTGCACATTACAAAGGTCTCACAACTTCCATGTGTGGCCTAAAGAGGCAAGACACCCCTGTATGGGAAATCTGCACCAGGAACCTACATCGTGGATCTGTGTGGACAAAATCATTTTCATAGGGTCTTGTATTTTACAATAAATAGGACCCTTGGTCTCCTCATCTGAATAGATGAAATATCATAAGAACGCTCATAGCTCTCATCACACTACACCTTTGCCCAGGTCCCCTGAAATGACTCATGCAGCTCTCCAAAACACGAGAAAGAAGATAACTATAAGGGTTAAGGAAGAAAAAATTCCATTATGGGGATAAATACATAAGACACTTGCTTGGGGGCCATTATATCATAAGTAGAAACCACCTATGCAAGGTCCCTATCCCACATCTGGGACCAACATGAGACCCATTTAGAGACATTGGAGGGAGACCTAGGGGGCCTTAGCTAAGGCCTCACATGATATTTGTTTCTCTAATGGAATATTTTTCGAGGTATATCCATCTCGCGCAGACCTTTCCCCTTCCTGAATCTATTTTAGTTCCTCCTATGCCATTCATGGCATGCCTGCACGACATATCTATGTGAACTCCTATGCCCTAGACCTGTGAGAGTCACCCTTTAATCCCTTTTCTGAGCTACCCATGGTCAGTCCTATTCTTCCTTAGCCTCCTTGTTTAAAAGGAACCATGTTGAAACCTCCACAAAGATCTCCAAAATTACACAACCATGGAGAGTTCCACAGTAGCATGTCTTCTATATGGGTATATATTACTATGGATAGAGGATCCCCACACTTGTCTGGTATGCCATTAAAGGTCCTCAGGGTGCATGTGAGTATGTATTCTAATGGTCATGAGGACCCCTACCCTAGGGATAGTTTCGAGCAGTTCTTGGTAACAGAAACATGTTTTAGGAACCTTTCGTCCCTTTATCATCTCTAAGACATAGAGCCTCTAATTCAAATTAGTGAGGATGAGGATTATGCTTACATTACTTTTTGACATGGAATGGAATCCTCTTTTCGTACAGTGGAACTGATTTTATGGAATCCCTCCAAGAGGTATCCCCATAGAATTTATTATATGAGGTTGCAGTATTACTCATATATACCTCTGCATCTTTTATCGTCATTCCCTCCTCGGGTTAATGTGAAGAGAGGGGAGTGCCATAATCCTGACCTATTCCTTCATTATCCACATATTCTTCCACTAGTGGAGAATAAAAGGTGTATAGTTTTTTGGATCGACAGTTTCCTCTTTATTATCACAATGAGCATGACTCAAATGGGCTTAGGTGTTAATGGTGACATTTACATCCATGTGGTCCATGCAATAATTGAATTATGTGAACATGGGTTCCTAGTTTAAACAGGATATGTAGTAATCCTACCTAAGTCCTGAGTTCACTGGGAATCCTCTTTAGGATTAATCCCTTATCATAATTCCCCCACTGGGAATCCTCCTTAAGAGTAATCCCTAAAACAATCCTCCAAACCAACATGAGTTGAAAAATCTCTCATAGTATCTTCTTAAGAATCCTCTTTAAAAGTAATAACCAACATATCCATCTCAAAGGGACATGAATCCTAGTGGGATAAACCTTTAAAGGTATCCATAGGCATAATTCCTCATCACCAAACTTTATGGGTTTTGATTCCCCTGAAAAAATGATATGTGTGAAGCATGCATCAAGTCTAAAACCAATAGAAAAAATCAACCATATACTCTCTAAGACACATTACTGGTAGGGTTTAATTCAACATGATAATCCACATCTCTCTCTGGTTCTCAGAGATACTTCAAGATAAGTCCCATAGTATACATTGACAAGGAACTTTCCACCCAGACGTCCTTATCATGTGATGTTAAACTATACGGTTCGGTCCTTATCACATGAACTTAAAAGGTATGATGTGTACCATTAATAATATCCAAAGTATGTGATTTCTAATTTCTTTCATAAGGATATGTTGGAAACCTATTCCCAGGTCTAATCCCAACATCTATACCACCCAATCTCCATAGATAACAATAAAATCAAGACTGACTTCAGTTTACCTGGATAACTATAATATTTATAGTGCCCCTCTATATGGCTAGAAAACTAGAATCAATATAATAATGACCAAATAATTTCTAATTATACATAAGAGGATACCATCTATGGAGATCCTTGGATACTTACATATATCTCTATTGATGAAGAACCTTTGATATATACAAATGATTATAAGTTCCATACATGTAGATAATTGATTGTTAATTAAATATTGATCCACATAATAGATGTAATTTAATGAAGGATTCATGAACATATCTCAAATCTATAAGATATTCTCATAGTGGGAAATAATTCCCCCCAAAAGTGTGTGATGAGCCTGACCTCCCATCCTCTCGACCAATGTGAGTTCTTAAGCATCGTTGGCTAAAATTCCTAATGAGTGCATGCCATTAGAGAGTAGGTTCTTTTGGATATATAACCATTGGATGTTACTGGTTCCATGAATAAACTCATTGCAAACCACTTAGAAATAAGAAATCATTAAGAGGTATGAATTGTATCAGAAACAAAAAATGGTGGACCCAATGTGAATCCTTGACCAAGATGATAGTGTCACCAGCCTATTAGGACACCATCACTCTCAAAGAGAATGAGGGCCAAGAAAGGAAATCAATCATGTATTTGAGATACTAATTTGACAAAAGTTTTCTCATTTGTGTTTGTTCTTAGGAACTTGTTTTCAAAACTACCATCGATTCAATGGTCTCCTTCAAGTTTCAACAACAAATGCCCTGACTACTATTCAAGATAAATATTCACCCATGAATAGGATCCCATCTCCATCCCAATGTTTTCAATGCTGGGTCTCAAACTCTCTGGTCCAAAATTATTGTCAGAAGAGTAACTTAAAAACCCTAATGGTCTCCTGATAGGCCCTCCATCTTAACCATCACCACTAATAATTCAGTCAACGATGACTGGTAGTCCTAAATCAAATGGGTTCGACCACCCTCTTCATCCATTCTGTGATTTTATCCCTCAAAAAAAATAACTTGTCCCTCCTTTATCTCATGGATGTGGATTAATAGGTCACATATAGCCTCATACAAGAGACATAGGGGTCCTTCTCAAGGGATTATTCCAGCAATTGTCGCCGGCAATGCTACGTGACAAATAACCCTCAACATGATGAGGGTGCTTTTTGTGGCTTTCCAGCCTAGGTTTTTTAAACTCAGTCACAAAAAATGATCCTCTAGGAATGAAAAATGATCAAAATGTAGTAGGTTCACACTTATTCCTTCTCTAGATAATCTGGAAAACCCAAATTAGTGGAATATTGTGAATGAAAACACACACTAGTCCACCTTCATTCAGCCAACAAGCAGTCTCGTCTAGAAGCCTTCAAGGAATCACATCGTTCAAATATGGTGAAAATTTAAAAGCTAAAAAATACACCGTCCTAAACCCATAAAGTATGATAGTATCCTCATCTGGTAGCACCAGGGGAAGTCAGTCAAAAAGTCCCAAAAATAATAAGAAGTTAGAATCAACTATCTACCCCCACACACGAGTACTGTCTATACCCACTAACATGAAAGAGAGGACAAGGGTCAAAATATACACCTAATATAGCTGTGAAATTTTAATATATACCCATTATAGTTACTGAAGTCTCCAATAATTTATTACAAATGGTGAAAGTTCAGATGAAAATTCATTTCCACATCTTATATACTACCCAGGACATCATAACAGCAACAGAATTAGTTTCTATGGGACAGACACATAACTCTGTCCCCACAAATGTGGTGGTTTATCATCATAACACCCAAGAGAAGACACACACCTATACTCACATACAAGAGGGTTATGAGGTATACTAACCCATAGTATATGGACTACCTGATCTGGAACATACAACCACTCCATTAGGAGCTAATCGTACTATTCCAATGGCAACTCCATGGAATGCACAAACACCTTACTATGACAACCACTTCCCACAACAAGTGGACATAATTGATCGTAAGAAGGAATATAAGAAGAAGCTCCATCAAAAAATATTGTAAAATCAAGATCCAATCTATAATTTGGTTTCTCTTATCACTTGAGTAATTGAAGCACACAGACGTTTATCTATCGTAGGTCAATATCCTACCCTCTGGTTACCAAATTATAATAGTAGTAGTAGTAATTCTGAAGGCCCCCATTAGACACATCACCATGAATGATTTCTTCAGGGGAAAAAATAACTATATCTCAGAATCCTATCTATTGATGAGAGTTATGACAACCCCCATTGTGGCCAGAAGAACAAGGACCAATAGGTTCATCCACTTTCTATAATCCACCGTGGTGATCCTCCCCATGTTGGAATTCGCTAGGAAAGTTCTATCCTCATTATTTTTTTACATTGTAAAGTGAATTATCCAAATTGAAATGTGGAGAGTAGAAATCCATCTTATCACGAGTCACTTGAAAACACAAGTATGGTCATGTATGATTCTTTTTTACTGGCAGGTGATATTATTTCTCAACTGAAATACAGCTTGAGGTGATGGCCATTCTCCAAACCTCCTTTGGATTACTTACCATCCAACATAGAATAAGAATTCCCTACCAATCCCACTATTTGTGTAAAAATGATCATGAATCATTCACTCTAGTTGAACTAGTTAGATTAAACTTAAGTGAAATTTGAAGAGGATATTCTAAACATGAGGAAAAATCTAGATAAAGAAAACATACCCGTCATGTTCTGGATGTTATCAACCACTCAATACAACATTATAGTGTTTTTAGTAGAATATTTTATTCCTAAATAAACCTCAACAAATGTAAAACAATTTATCACATAAAGTTAAATGTATTACCATATGATCAGTATCAAACTCACGTCATGGTAATAAAAGCGTTGAAGTGACCAATTGGATTGGAATCTCTCCTAGATTCACAACAACCAATGATTGAGAAATAGAGTGGATCCCTTTAATGTGAACAACTTGTTAAAATAATGATATTATGATATCTTATTGTAGATACCATATCTAATGTTCATATCAAAGGATGGGGAACACATGGAAAATTGAATTTCACTACACTCTCTAACTAGAAAATCCCACTTATTGTTGTACCATGAAATGTCATATCCATAGGATAGATTTAAAAAATAGAATATGTTCATAACCAAAGGTATGATCAACAAAAATTTTCCCTGACCAACTATCATCAATGTCATAACATAATAGATAAAGTTTTTGAAAGACATTTGCAACAGGCATTAAAAATATCAAGAAATCCTCCCAATTATAGGATGTTAGCCATAATATAGTGAAAATGTTAGAAATAACAGAATGTTTTTTAAAATTGGTGATTTATGTTCATGTCAAATGATTCACCCATCCCATATTCAAAAGAACTCTGGAAAATCATAAGAGTGGTGGCACTAATATTAGTGACATCAGATCAAAAGAAACCCCATCCCACAGGGCTAGTGGGTTTTTTAACATAACCCATGAGATCATCCAACTAGGCCAAAAGGGTAGATAAGGTAGAACAAGAATATCCCTAGCCCTTAATAAAGGGGGATTCTTCACCACATCAATCCCCTCCTTAGTTGGAATCAATTTTCTTTTTATTTGGAAAGAAACCACGGAATAAATCCTCCCAATTAATCCAATACCATGATCTAGTATTTTAACTTGGAACAAGCACGAATGTACAATATAGAGAGTCCATTCAGGTTATTATCAGCCAAATAGTTCCTAGAAAATAAATAAAGGATATGAAAAGGTCTTATAGAGGGAACACAAGAATATATTCCCACAAATACACTTATAAAATTCACATAATGTGTTTTACATCAGTTAACATCATAAAAAATGCCCTTATAGATTCCAAAAAACATTTGGCCAATTCAGATGAATTAGAAGAGGATGTTCTGGTTCATGAGGTGGTCCCACAAGGAAAACATACTAAGGTGTGTGTACATGAAACCAGAGGATTTACCATAATTAGGGAACTACCTTAAACAATTCACTATTTCCTCCTCAAAAAGAACCTAACAGAGAACAAGGTAAGAGTAAAATCATGTCTCAACTCCCTCCCTAAGAAGATAATTCACTTTCAGTGGAGGAATTATTTTCATAGAAAGAGTATGAAATGTAAAAACTGAGGAGACAAAATGAATAGTTACTATAAGGAATCCTTCCTGTTAGATATGCTCCATAAGTGGATCCTCAACTTGAACTTCTATTTGGAACACCTCAACAAAGAGGGTTTTTTGTAAAAACTGAAGTAGACAGGGATCATCCACTCAATGTGGGTTATCAACCATCAATATATTTGGATCCTGTAGTTGGAGATCATGAATTACCTATATTGGGTTCACAATAAGAGAAAGGTTAATTACATATTTATAGGTCTGGCCCGATGGGTTACCTATAATAGATACCCATTGTTCCTCTACTAGTGGTCTTATAGGTCACTGCACCTGTAAAGGCTCCGGCCTCCGTACCCGTTCAGGCTCTAGGCATCAAACCTACTCAGGACCTAGCTCATCCAGACATTCCTTGAATGCATATGAAAACCATTTAACCACTAATGGTTTGATTGGAATCCATGGAAGAAAAATTTCTACTGGTACAACTAGAAAATAAGGCTATCACTAAATTGGTGGATCCTAACCCTCCCCTATCAAACATTTAGAATCCTAAATTTTTTATCTTTAAAGGCCTAAGATACCTAGAGAAACATCTTCCCACTTCCTTTCTCACTAAGATCCCATTATGAGTACCCCTAAATAGAAATAGGTGATGAAAATCAGGTGTTCTGTGAAATTTATACAAGGAGCAGCCTTCGTGTGGTACATAAATTTTTTATCTTGATTGACCACTGTTTGGGAATATCAATTCCAGAAAATTCATTTCTAGTTTAGCTAGATGTTGTATAAGAAAAAAATCTTCATCCTCAAAAATTTAAAACAACATGATAATGAAAGGGTTTATGATTTCATTGCTATATGTAAAGGAAAAAACTACTCTTTAGACCTACCAATCCTTCAAGAACAATTGTTACTCATTTGTGTAGTGAATCTTCATGATGAGTTGTGCACACAACTAATCCATGTGAAATAAAAAAGGAGGATTTTGGTATCTTTCCACATTATCTCATTAGGTATAATACTCAATAGAAAAAACAAATCTTGACTAATACCATCAACTCAGGGAAGGAGGATATGTGAATAATAGGACACTATAGTTACACTTAAGCAGTCCTTTTTACCTACCTCACACCACAAAGTCTACATCATATTGTATGACCCAACCTCCTAAGCATCAGAAACAATGCCTCCTCTTCTAGGATGATCAAAGAGATCAAAGGTGAAACAAGTTTTAGTAAATGAAAAACAGTATCTATTCTTTTAGAAATGACCAAATCCCCACCTACTTCATCTCGGCATTAGAAACAACTTATTCATCTTTCCAAAGTCCATCAATCTTGAAAAAGAAGGTGATGAAGATATACCAAACTATTTCCCTTCCATCAGATGTTGGGTCACTACATCTTGGATTGTTTTGTTTTTAAATACCTCATTAAAAATGTAGTGGAATATGGGACTGTAACGATGAAGAATTCACCTAATTGGTTGGAATATGTTTCTTCCACTAATCCAGAATATATGGGTGAATGGAAAGAGGTTAAGAGAAATATATGGCAGATGTTCAGTGATTTGATGGTCAAAAACAAAATCTACCAGACTCATTCCATCCTTTGAGTATAACTGAAACAACCAAATGTTCTTTCAACTGCTTTCACCATATTATTACCAACTTTATTAATATCCCTGTACTCTAGAGGTCAATCCTCAAAAAAGTGACCTTGTCAAAAGGGAAAGAATAAAACACATGAAGATGATCCTTTGTTGAAGGAAAAGCTATCATTAAAATTAGTGGAATTCATTCTTGTAGTCTTGAAGAAATGAGAACTTTCCTTCCAAATGGTATAATAAGATTTGACTTGTTATAATGAATCTTCATTAGATGAGGAGTTGATTTTTGATTCTGTCAACATTATTCACCTAACAAATCCCATATCAAATGATGAGCATGATTATGATCCCTTATCAAATTATGATAATGATTATGAACCCAATTTCCCTATTCTTTATTGGGAAACTAGTGGAAGAGTTCATCAAGGTTAAGGATATAAGGAAGACATGGTCATTCTTGGAGGCACTACATCAACAAAACCCCCACTAAAACAATTCACGCAACCAATAATCATAGGAAATCTCTTCAATGAGGTCAGTAGAAAAAAGGGAGTTATTTCTCCACACATGATGAAGTATACCCCAACATGATCATCCTAGAGGGATGGTTAGATAATACACACTCACCTACTAAGAATGTTAGAAAACCTATTCAACAAAATACTCCAATATTAGAATCGCTCCTAGCTCCTACCCTAAATGACAGTCTATCCACATCGAATGTGCCGACTACTAAATTGTTTATAAAAGATAATCCACATGTAGGGAAGCAAAAACCTCTAGATCATAAGTAGGATGTTTTGAAATATTTTTTCCATGTCCCATCCAAATTATCAATCCTAGATGTTTTTAGTTTTTCAAAATACCTCTAGGAAACACTTATTGAGGCCTTGTCAAGAGCTCGGGAGTTTGAAGTTGAGATTAATACTTTAAAAGTATATTATGA
The DNA here is from genome assembly GCA_963277665.1 of Viscum album. NCBI lineage: Eukaryota > Viridiplantae > Streptophyta > Magnoliopsida > Santalales > Viscaceae > Viscum > Viscum album. The sequence continues at coordinate 255,288,985 of OY728130.1, forward strand.
AGAGACTGATCCTGTAGAATTCCATGTGGTCATATATTTCCAAAATAATGATAAGGATGTTATCATACAAGTAAATATTATACCCCCGCTATATATATCTGGTAGAATAAATGACATTGATATCCGAAGAGACATTATCAATAATGGATCAAGCATAATCCTTATTCTGATCTAGAAACTTCACCAATTTGGTCTCAATAAAGATAATTTTTCTCCCTCCGCTTTGATGTTATAGGGTTATGAGAAGAATGAAAAATATACTCTTAGAAATATAACACATATAACTCTGTTTGGGGATCTCATTCTTGACTAATAATTCATGGTAGTTTGATAGGATACATCCTTTAATGTTCTTCTTGGAAGGCCATGGATACATCAATATATGACCATCCCTTAATCATACCACTAGTGCCTCAAATATAGTATAAATGTTCAAATTGGGACATTTCATGGTGAAAAGGCCCGATTCAAATCATGTGAGTCATAGTATATTGACTTAGGTTACTACTACAAAGGATAAAAAAATTATATAAAGGATGGGGTTACTTGAATCAATGCCCCGGATAATCTATTAATGACTCCAAATAACACATTAAAGAAGCTAGAAGAATATTATGTACTATAAATTAATTGAATTGATGTTGTGGTCTTAGATTCAAGAAATCATTATGTGACTTCAGTTATCTCCTTCATGGTTACTGAATCCGATGGTTTAGGGGAAGTTAACAAATCTCCAGAGATTGATAAAATTATAGATGAAAATGTCTTAATTCCATCCATGAGATTTAGAAAAACCTATTTTATTCAATTGGAATAGAAGTGGTTATCACTATAATGAAAATTTATAGGGATTCTTATTCTCAATCTCTCTCATTCCCTTCAGAGATCCAAAATGAACCGTCACCATTAATTAATCTCATAATAATTGCTTCATCTTCTGGATGTCCAAATAAAGATTCCTCCCACAACTTGAAGATTATTTCATCATCAACTAACTTCTATGTAGAATAAAAATAATTCAGGGATGAAGAAGAGGTAGAAGATTAAGATCTAAGGGATTATCATCTATCATTTGATGAAAGAGACTTTGTCCCTGTGGATGAACTACAAGAGATAAATCCAGGTACAAAATATGATCCACCCCCTACTCTAATTGGTGAATCCATGACTCCTAAGGAAAATGAGGTATATACCTCCTTACTAAAGAAATATAGAGATATGTTATCCTATAATTACATATAGATATCAGGAATTTACCCTGAGGTGGCCACCCATCATATGGGTTTATACAGAATATCATCGAGGGTACAAGTAAGCATCCATAAGGACACACCCAACTCACACAACTAAAAATGAGGTAGAAGTCCACAAGTTCATCAAGGATGATTTTATCCAAGAGGCATAATATCCAAAATGGATATCCAAAATTTTCAATTTGAAGTAGAATAGGAAAATTATTTTTTTACATTGATTTTATAGATCTCAACTGATATTGTCCAAAATCTGATTTCCTAGTTATAATCAAAGAACTACTGATTGATTACATATATTTTTGTCATCCCCTCTCCTTCAGGTCATGATATTCAGGGTATAACTAAATCTTGATGGCCCCAGAAGATGAAGAAGCCGTAGCATTCATATCTCTTCATGGATTATTCTGCTATCGGATAATTCCCTTTGGCTTGGAGAATGACAGTGACACATTCCGACATTCCATGCATCACATCTTCAAATTTTTATTGGAGAATTTTGTTGAATTATATGTTGTGATTTAGTGATCATGTCCCAAAAATGTTCTAACCACAGTGATAACGTAGAGTCCATATTCATCAAGCTTCAAAAACATAACCTGAAGATGAACCCTTTGAAATGTTCTTTTGGGGTAACATTAGGGAAATTTATCAGCTTCTTTGGATGCCATCACGACATCGAAGTCAATCCTATGATGACCAATGCTACTGTCGAAATGTCACCTCCTCGAAACCTATAAGAGTTAAGAGGAATTCAAGGACACTTATCCTACATTTGGCACTTTAGATATAATCTTTCAAGAAATTTTTTACACTTTAGAAAATTGATTAATAAAGGGGTAACATATCAGTGGACTAGTGACTGCCAAGATACAATTGAAGACCTCAATAAATACGTATTGAGTCCACTGGTTTTAATAACACCTACTGAAGGAAATATACTCATTCTATATGTTTCATCCTTAGAGTTCTCACTGGGTTCCTTCCACGCAAAAAATAATGATGTCAGGAATGAAAAAAACATTCATTGCCTTAGTTGCACCATGCTTGATGCTGAGACTCATTATTTAGATATCAAGAAGAGCTGACTAGAATTGATCTTTTCATTCAAAAATTGATACATTACTTCTAGAACCACCAGATCCAATTGGTCTCTCATAATAACCTGATCAAATTTATCCTTGGTCATTCTATGATTAAAGGAGATTTGGCACGGTGGGTGGTTATTCTGCAGTATTTAGATAAAAAATTCGTTTCTCAAAAAGAATTTAATGTCCAATATTTAGTATATTTCCTTTCAAATCACCTATCTACAGATGTAATAGCATTTAATTCTGAATTTCCAGATGATGAGATCTTTCGTATTAAATAAGGCCCCTAAATGTGGGAAATTTACTTTGATGGTGCTTCCAGAATCCAAATAGGAAAGAGAATAGAAGACCCTACAGTTAACAATACAGGGATAAGTATTATGTTCATCTACCTAGAGAAGGAAATTTTATCATATTCCTTCATATTATTATAGGGGTTTACCTATAATTAGGTGGAGTATTAGTCTCTCATTGTAGGCCTGAAATTTTTCAATCAAGTATGAGTGAACCACCAAGAGGTGAAAGGTGACATAGATTTGGTAATCAAGGAGATCGACATGAATTATGCTATCAAAAAATAGGATATAATTCCTTTTTTGGCTATGTTTAAAGGTTAATGGAATAATTCCATTAAGATCCAACATTGACTCATATCCCTTGATCATAGAATGCCTAGGAAGATGTGTTGGAAAATGCATCTAAATCTTTGGAAGATCCAAATCTGGATGAAACAGTCATTATGATTTCCCACTACCGAATGGTTTTACCATTTGTTCCATTAAGAATATAAGAGATCAATGTAATAAGTATCATACCAAAGTCGAATGGTCCTACCATGGAATGGATGACACCCATCAAGGACTACATTTAGGATTTGGTGATCCCAAGGGATAGAACTGGAAGAGAGTAGATCTAGCGGAATGCATCCAATTTCACTCTTTATGATGTACAAAATCACAAAAATGTACTCAATAAATGAGTATTTTATGGAGTCCTTATAAAGTCTTTTGATAGATAAGAGACTACAACTATTATGGAATAAGTACATATAGGAGCCTATGGTGCCCACCAACTAGGTTACATGCTTTCTGATCAAATATGAAGGTATGGATTCTTCAATCATTCAATGATATAGTATTTCATATAATTCAATAAGAAATTTCATTCATGACAAGTGCATTCAAACTTCATCAAGCATCACCTAGAATTTTTACATAGATCCAAATACTATTGACCATTTTTTATATGGGGGTGGATTTTGTTCGAGCATATCCACCAGCTACATCCAAGCAATTAAATTATATCCTCATTGCTTCCAATTTATTCTCTAAATGGGATAAGGAAATACCCATCAAAGAAGTCAGATTTAAAATCTTTTTTAGCGTAATCATGTCTAAATTTATTACTATATTTGGTGTCCCTCATACAATATTGATGGAAAATGGAACCAATTTCTACTCCAATGAAGTGTAAAAGCTATATCAGAAGTATAATATCAAATAAAACCACTTTTATCACTATCACGGAGTAGCCACCAAAAATAAAGAGGCTTTAAAAAAGTCTCTATCTATCGTACTCTAGAAGATGGTGGATAAAAAAGTATTGGCCTTAAAAGCAATTTCACACCATCTAGGTCTATAAGACTACAAACTATATTGTGACATGGGAAGCCCCATACTCATTATTGTATGAAACAAAACCAGTCATAACTATTGAGGTTCGATTTCTATTTCTCCATACTTCCATTGATGACCAACTATTTATGGATAAGAATTACCATAAACAACTGGATGGATTGGAGAGACTATATGAGAGGATATTTCATACATTACGTCACTTATAAGTCTATCATAATTGGATAGTGTGATCCTTTTAAAAGAAGGTCCATCTCTATACATTCCTCAAATTAGAATTGGTATTGGTACTTAGGACTCTAATGATTCTAGGAAAGAAGTATCTAATGATTTATCCAAAGTGGGAGGGAACTTAATCTATATACAAGGTCTGCTACAATGGATCATATTCCTTGATCTCACAAGATGGGGAGCTCATCATGAATCCATCTAGTTCACAGTTCCTAAACAAATATTTCATGTAATCACATGAATTAATGTCCTAGTTGCAGGATATTGAAATGCATCGCACCATTATACATACTAGTTGTAGGATGTTAAAAAACATAGCACCATACACATCCCTATTGTGAGATGTTAAAATGTACAGTTGGTCATAGTTGTATGACCCAAAATTAGAAGATATCATTTGTCCTCACCGCAATATGTTAAACTAAATTGTTAACATCTCACTCATTTTATGTTAAGAAAACCCCCAAGTGCCCATGGTTCTTGACCTTGTGATTCTTTATGTATGACCCCCTTTATTGGTGTAAGCTCCCACATTATTGCATCCTCATTACATGATGTTAACTCTAATGGATTATCAAGAACAATATATTTCATAATACTCATCTTAATGGGAAACATAGTGACACCCATGTATCCTATATTGGGTCCAACCATGTTTATTTGATAAAAATACCCTTCACTACCTATGTTTATAGATCATTATTGTACAAGAAATGTTTTCTATAACTACATGTCACTTTATTCTCATTCTAATGAGATTTTTAGTGATTCCTAGATCTCCTATCCTGAATCCAACCACGATTGAGGGAAGAAAAAGCCCCATTCTTATTCCTCGTGCACGAATTAGTTATGAATGTGGTATCTTTCCAAGACATATGGATTGATCTGTATTACAGTGGGATGAAAAATGATGCCCAAACCCCATGTTTCATGCCTAACCATCATTCTAGAAAATTCAAAATCACATTTCCCCATGTTGAAACCCCATCAGTTTGGGGAACCATTTCCAAGAACTACACGTGTCTTGATTCTTAATTTGGAAAGATACATAGTAACATGTAGATCTCCAATCTCAGGTCCAGATACAATAATACAAATCCCCCACTACCAGATAATGGATAAAAACATCACTAGAAATCGTTTTGAGAAGTATGTATGAATTTATTTTTTCACCAATAAGATTTGTTGTGAAACCTATATATTTATTCTTGGCTCCAGCCAGGAAATTTCTGTCCCTTTAACTCAGTTAATTTGTCCTTACCAAATGATGTTAAACTGCATTGAAATTAATGAACTAAAAATGTCTTGATTCTCATCTTAATGAGATATATATCAATGCCTAGATCCTATCTCTCGGTCTATCCACCACCTAGTTAAAATTACCCATTCCATCAATTGTGTTACCCTTATGTTGAAGAAGAAACCTTTACCACTCCATGTTTCTCAAACCGATCATAGCTCACGTGATCTTAAGAATTTGATAGTTAAATTATGCACATAAATAACACGTATAAATTTCAATCATGGCTATCTTGGTCCTGGAAAAAAGACCCTAAAAGGAACACCTGATGTCCTCACCACATGATGATAAACTACTCGATTCTTCAATAACTATTTATGGAATGGTTCTAATCCCTATGAGATTCATAGTGAAATAAAAATCATCAATATAGGGCATAAAAAAAACACAATATGATAAATTTCCCCATTCGTCCATGTACGAATTAGTTCTATGTGACATGATCCAATACGAGTTCTCACCCTATGCATGAACCTATATTCAAACCCCAAAATTCTCCACATGTGAATTTAATTAGTAAAAGGGACCTTTCTTATTATAACTAAGGCTGGATTAATTATTATCCTATTCTAATATGGAGTGACACCTAAGACTTAATCTTTGTCCCAACCACATGATAAATATAAATTCCCCCTCCAACATACACGTAAATTCTATGCAGGTGATTTGATTTTGGGTCCCCCCATTAGGAGACCCACCAAGGAAATAGAAATATATACCTTCTACATAGGAGTTAGATATATGTAATAAAAATCCAACTCATGGAAAATATCATTATAAGCACTTCCTTTGTGCTGGTAAATACTCCTTCTTTATGTCATACTGATAATCGTGTACACTTTCATGTCTTCATAATCTCTCATCGGCTTCTAGTGGAAGAATATATGATACCTGAGACCTCTTTTTTTTTTGAAAATGATATATGCTCCATAGCTGGTATTGTAAGAATCTACTGTCAAAACAAGTTTGGTATCCAAAGGATTCCACCCCTTGACCATGTTTGTCGAACATCAGTAATTTCTAGCTTATGAGAAACCTATTTTGTCCTTACATGACCAGATAAAAATAGGATGGAACCCATGATTTAAATTTGGTCAGTGTTCATCCATTTGATTTATGTTCTATGTTTTTTCTCCTAATCCAAAGGTCTCCAAGACTATTGTATATAATTTCCTCCCCCATGTCCAAGCTATACATGAATGACCTTGGTCTGATAAGGCCACATATCCCATGATGTTTCCATGATAGTATGGTCCTAATTATATGACCTAAAAATAAAAACACTATAATTCCTATGCTTGGGTAAGAACTTTGTAGAGAGAATATTCCCCCAGTTATTTGGAAATCATATCTTGAAATACCCCTTCTATATTTATGAAAATTTCTCTTCTAACCAAACTCGGTTCCTGGGGAGATCTGAATCTCCATAAACTTTCATTGGCCTTTAGCGATAGAATGTCAGAATTATTGAGGAATATTTTTCATGAATACGCTATAATATTACCCAAATTTATTTAAATTAAATGAGCCTTATAATTGACCTATCATCCAACATATTTCACTATTTATTATGATGTATGTTCCTAAAATGGTCCTATATAAAATATCCCACAAAGCAGGTTTTTCAACAGATGGTAAATTCTTCCTCGAGAGAGACCTCCTATAATGACATTAGTCCTTTTTTAATACCACTATTTGGATTCTAGAATCCATAAATCACAACTTATAACATTATACTCTCACACCATAATATGGTAGCTCATTTTCAGATAGATTACCAATAATAGTGTAATTGTAATCATTTAGCTAGTGCTGAAAGACCAGAAATTATATCCCCCTAATTTCGTTGCGGTATGGCTTTAAACTACATATAATAAAATAATCACCATAAGAAATAAAACAACACGGTCAATTTCTTAGTTTTATGACATTAAACTAAATGATTCATTCACCCTTTGTTAGAAAGGGCCCTTCTCCCTGGACATTGACCACCTAAAATAATTTACCCTCATCCACACACCAAATTTGTGAAGGAGTGGTTTCCTATTTATGTAATGTTCCAATAAAGATGATTGATTTTTTCTTGAAACATCATTCCTTGGAAGAGCCACCCCTTGTGGTCTTGATAAATTCGAATCTCCATAAACATCCTTCAGCCATGAGAAATAGAATGTCAAAATTCTTGAGGACTCATTTTCTTCACAATGAAGTATGCACCCTAATTTTCCTTGCATAAGTCGGGTAAATAATGTGTCTGTCAGCCTAAGGATACCACTGACCAACTATGTAGTAAACACCCTAGTTGGCCTTTCATAAATCAACCCTCCTAATAGTTTCTTAAAGTAGTGATAACGTCATCCTCATGAGATACCTCCACTATTACCATATATCATTTTTTTATTTGGAAAACATCAAATAATGACTCAAGATTCCCCTTTATAGTATATGAATAATTTTTGTACATTCAAACAAATTAACCTTTTATGGGTTAAAATTTTCAACTTTATGGTCAAAGCAGTTCGACCTAACACACTAGCCTAATTAGTCTAGAATGCATGACTTCAAACTTCCCACAAAGAGAGATAGATCATTCACCAGTTTTAAAATCAGCAAAGTGAACTCTGGAAAAAAGTCGAGTCTCATCTTGCTACACCTACACACTATATGGTTTAGGAAAAATCGATAAATGAAAATAAATTGGCACAAAACTTTTTTGGCCAAAAACCATATAAGGGTGGCCTAATAAATATCCATGTCTTACCCACTAATCCTATTTCATATTGATATTAGGAAAAAATAGGTTTAAAACATAAAAAGTCATAATGTTTGTTGGGTTTTCCATATCAAAAATAGAAATAGTCAAAATATGCTGACTAGGCCCCTTGGATTATGTTACAAATCAAAGAGCCCCCCATCCCTATCATTGTGATTTTGATTATCTGTTATGAAGATGTCATGTTATAAAAATTAGTTTTGACAATATGATTATAAGAAGAGGAATGGGTTGAAGAAATATATGACTGGAAAAAAATTTACTTATAGAGAAAAATTAGAGGAACATCCACAGGATAGATTCACTCTATCATATATTAAAAGATGACTTTAATATAACTCATCATCTATTGAATAACCTCTCAATCCCCTTCAAGCTCTCATCAGTCTGACATGTCAGATACTCACTTTGAGGTCATGACATGATTATCAGTTGCATATATCAAATCCTAAAGCTATTGAGATACTTCGTTACCACATAAAAATTATTATTAGGATGAAATTAGAGGGTTCTCTAATATCACCCTACTTCAGGATTTATAGGTCATCCTAGAGAAAATCGTGCGCATCCCGAACATCACGAGTCATGATCTCCCAAAATTTAATTACTAAGAGTCACATGTATTTTGTCTTAGATGTGCGTGGATGTGGAGAAAACAATATTCCCTCTTATTGGGAAAACTTTTTAAGCCTTCTCCTTCATTCATAATAATGAGGGGATGAGACAACAGTCTCCTAAAAATGTGGGTGACTAGACCACCTTGGTGTTGGAGGTGTTATCTCCTCAACCCAATCATACTTGGTGGTCTTTATTCAAGAATTTTTTGAAGGCTCCACAGACTCCAAATAATCTTGGGACTAGGACTTCATAGTATGCATTCCACAAGATGTAGTTGTAATGTACTTCATCTGATAATTTTCATTTTGTAAAATCCCCCCTGAGGGTATGAAGAAATCTATGCCTTGGCATATTCGACCACCAGCCTAATTGATGCCTCTGACAGAAGCGTTGTGATTGAAATTTTAAATTATTCCAGATCAAACATGATTCATAACTGTCAGACTGCCATCGTATTCTTCTCATGCACAACATGAGTATGGGAAACAATGCTTGATTATTGGAGACATTTAAAATGGAATGAAAACTGATAAAGAGCACAAGACTCACAGTTAATATCACTCTCAATATGGTCTACCAATATACTATCCATGAATGCCATTATATATTCCCTTAGATTGTATTTATTATCCCTAGCAACATTAGTAAATGTTCTGATTGGTGGGTTACCATAAGGAAAGACATTAAAGTATCCAGATAAATTCACTAACTTCAGTACATAATTAGGCTTCAGGTTCAGAGGCTTAATCCCAAATAAGTTTTGAATGAATGGGTGAAATAGATTTTAGTGGATTTTAACTGAACTCATCACTAAATATGAGTAGAAATATTCTTCAATCCATCCCCACAGAACCTGAAATGGATCTAAATTTCTAAAAGTGGCCTTAAAATTGTAGGCATGAAACAAATAGTGATAGATCCTAGCCAGAATAGGTGAATGCAACCATATGAGCTTTCCATCTACAAATGTTTCCACAATTAAAGAAGTCTCGGGCCTCACGCCGCCACCGAACACACAGACATAGAGCAGGTAAATTCTTATCCACCCAGACAGGAAGCCATCTCGGAAAATATTTTCATCAATCATGGGATTAACATTGTAATCCCAATGCTTATACTCACCCTTATCAAATGTGGTCTAGAACATACCCAATGAACCCTAATTCTATGTAGTGGTGAAAATAGTTTGACGCATATAGGTAGGACCCTCTACTAATAATTCTATAAAAGACCTCAACCAAATTCCTACATGGGTGTCAGCCATGGGACAAGGATCTTGGTAATTTTATAGTTTCATAACTATATTGAAGAGATCATGCGGAAATGGTGGAATCCTTTTAGCATCTTCCCACATTTTATTTGGTGGGATAAACTCATCATACATTTCCTCAAGAATAGTGACCTCAAAAATTTGGTAGACATCACATAAGATGATTCCAACTTCACCCTACGTCATGTGTAATGAATTTGTCTACCATATCTACCGACTTAGTAATTTGGTAATAAAGGTTGGGTTCTTATAAATATAAGTCTTTACTACACAAATAGACTCATAAATATGAACATTCTTTATGTCCTTGATTTATGCGCATGTTTAGTGCACCCAGAATGCCCAAATCCACTTTGCATTGACTCCCTCTCTAGAGCTGAAGTCTTATTCTTCTTTCCATCCTTGAGTTTGATTATTCTTTGAAGCATGGAATGTTTATTCATAAAAATGAGTCCTCAAAACATTGATATGTGGATTCATATCTAGAGTTCAACTGTTGTGATGCATAATACAATTGATAGGGAATATTCCCTCCTTGATGAAAAACCCCTTTGAGGAAATGTTAAAAGTGGAGATGTTGACGTACATATTAAACCAAGATGCTGGGAAGTATTTATTAATCACCAAAATATGGGAATCCCTTAGAATTTTTTTCCCAAACGGAGGCAAGTAGTCGCTTCGTGGGTACTCACATTGATACGGTATCAAACACTTCACCAAATCGGGAAGATAATTTCAAAGCCCTTATGATAATGAGGCCTAATGGTTTTAATCGTTTCATCTTATAGAATAATAGATTACTAAGTGGAATTCATTGAAAGAGCACTATAAAACCTAAAAAAGACACCATATTCTATCATTAAGTTGAAATATTGACTTGATAAAGTTCAAATTTTCCTTTACAAGAATCCCAAAAAATATGATAAGGGATGAACTTGGGTAGCTCCCTTGATAGGGGTTCCTATATAGCTCCCTAGGAAAAGGATCCCATGATGTTCCCTTGATAAGAGTTATTGTGAAAGTTCCTTGATGAGATACCTCAACAAAACTCTTTTTCAAGGTGGATCTATGCATTCCCATCCAGGCGTGGTTTTACCTTGAGAGAAACTTCAGGAGAAATTCATGGAAGCATAAAATGATATAGTTGGGTGGATGACCTGTGTGGTGAGAGCAGAAATCAGAAACATCGAATGTGAGTAAATTGAAAAATGTTGGGGGTATTAATAGACACTGATGGTCTATGTCTTGTTTCTTTCCTGATGCCCTACTCCAAAAAAATTCTCATTTGGCCCCAAACATAAACCATGCACATACAACCTAAGCGGAATCCTTCCACAGAGAATCTGCATGACCTAGATTTTTACCTCTTCATAATCGTTTTCCCTATTTTTTTACCTCACGAATAGACCCCCTCCTTCATTTGGATCCAATCTTAAGGGGGGAGGTATTTTTTGACACTCCCTTTTTATCAAGGAGGATGATGTGATTATGAAGATATCCATTTTCATGTTAAAGTGAAAAATATCCTTAAGAATACTAATTTACTTGTCCAAATATACCTACATGCATAGAAACCCGCATGTTATATAGGATGTGAAGCTACCATGTATGGGCCAAAGGGGAAAGAAACCCTTGTATAGGACACTTATGCTAGGAACCTACGTTGTGGGCCTACATGGAAAAAATCCTTCACCAAGGGTTATGTATTTGCCTATAAATAGGACCCTTGGGCTCCACATTTGAATAAATAAAAAATAAGAAGAACCCCCAGAGCTCTTAATGCATATCACCTTCATCCAAGTTCCCTAAAATTTCTCATGATTCATTCCAAAACATGAGAGAATAAATAATTAAAGTGGATGTGAAAGATCAATGTACCTTCGAGGTCTAAAAACATAAGTCACGTACATGTGGAAAATTTTCCCCTAAGTGTAAACCACCTAGGTGAGGTCCCATTACCTCATCATGGACTTAAGTGATACCCATTTATAGACACTGTAGGAGACCCAGGGTGACTTGGATAAAGCCTCACCTGAGTTTTGTTTCCCTGGTGGCGTAATACCTAAGGTATGTCTAGAACATTCATGCCTTTCCCCCCTATGATAAGTACATTTAGTTCCTCCTTGGTCCAACGTGGCACACCTAAAAGCCACATATTTTCCAAGAACCTGCACTCATGACCTATGTGAGTCACCCGTGAATCCCTTTTACAATCGACCCATGGAAGGACCTCATCTTATTTGGATCCCTTGTTTGAAAGGGACCAAGATGAAACCACCACCAAGACATCCCGACATACACAACAATGGAGATTTTCCCATCAACCTTTCCTCTATTTGGGTATGTATTGCTACGGTTAGCGGTTCCCCACACTTGTTCGGTTGGCCAGTTGGGGTTCTTAAGGTGCATGTGAGTATGTATCTCCTAGGTCATGAGGAACCCTACCCTATGGATTGTGTTAGGGATTTCCTGGTTTTAGAAATAAGGGTTATTACAATTTACTCCACTTATCATCTCTAAGACCCAAAGTCTTTGGTTCCAAGAAAGTAGGTTGAGGATTACACTTGCATTTCCTTTTGAAATGGAATGTCAACATCCTTCCTTGCTACAGAAACAATTTTCAGGTATAACTCATAGAGTAAGCCCCTATTATTTATTGTTGGAGGTATTAGTATTAATCCTCTCTACCTATGCATCTTTCACCATCATTCCCTCCTCAGGGTGAAGTAGATAGATGGAAGTGTCATAACCCCATCCTCTTCCATCATCAGTCTCCTCTTCTTCTACAAGTGGAGAATAAAAAGTATGTGGTTGTTGGATCTGCCATTTCATCTTATTTTCCACATAGAGCATGACTCATGTGGGCATAAGGTTCAATGTAGATCTTAACATCAGAAAGGTCCAAGAAAAAATTTGAAATATGAGAACTTTGACTCATACTATAAACAGGATATGTAGAAAGCCTACCTAAGTACGTAGCTCACTATGAAAAATCCTTATGAGTAAGCCACAACCATAATTACCTCATCGAGAATCCTCCTTAGAATTAATCCCATAAATAAGCCTCAAAACTACCATGAGTTGAATTGTATATCATATTATTTTTTCAAGGAATACATTTTAGGATTAAGCCCCAACTTATCCACCACAGAAGGGCTATTCCTCCCTGTGGGATAAACTTTCGAAGGCCTCCATAGGAATTGGTCATCATCACTGAACTACATGAGCTTCGATTCCCCAGCAAATGGTACATGTAGGAAGCCTCCATGAGGCCAAAATCCAACACCCCAAATCAACCCTATACTCTCTGGGCCACATTCCTAGAAGGGTTTAATTCATCTTGAGTATACATATCTCTCTTAGGTTGTCTAGGCTACTTCAGAATAATTCCCACACCAAAATTTGACTAGAAACCTTCTTCCTAGATGTCCTCACCACATGGAATTAAATTATAAGGATGGGTCCTTATCACATGACCTTAAAATGTATGATTTTCCCATTTAACAGGCACTGAACTACATGAGTTCTTGTTCCTTTCAAAAATATATGTAGTAAATCCATTCATGGGTATGATCTCAACATCAAAACAACTCAATCTCCCTGGATGAAAATAAATTCCAGAGTAACCTTAGTATCCTTGGATGAAAATAAATACAAGAGTTCCCCACTGTGAAGCTAGAAAACAAGTTTCATCATATTAATGACCAAATAATCTCTAATTAGTATATAAGAGGATACCATATAAGGAGAACCTCATATACAAATACATACCTCAATTGTTTAATAACCTCATATACATACAGATTATTCTATGTTCTATACATACTGATAATTAATTTTTAACCCAAGGTTGATCCACATCATACTTGGTAATTGAAAAAGGATTCACAAACATATCTCAAAGATATAATAGAGTTATAGAGAAGGAAATAACCACCCCTAAAAGGGTGTGATGAGCCCAACATCCCATCCTATCGACCAATATGATTTCTTAATTATCATTGGCCAAAATTCCTAATGAGTGTCTACCTTTAGAAATTAGGTCCTTAAGGATATAGAACTATTGGTTTTTTTTAACATCCTTGAATAAACTCATTACAAACATTCATAAATAAAAAATCATTATGATGCACGAATTCCTTTAGAAACCATCATCCTTTTTAATTCACCTATCTTTAGATTTTCTTTTAAATTTTTTCAATGACTGTTGATTCTATCAAGTTAATTTTTTTATTTATGGATGACCTTTATTCATAGATTTTTAGGTTTATTTAAATATTATCAAAATTTATATTTTGATATTTGATAACAATTTGATTTGTCTTTTCTTTATTCATCTGATCATTGTTCTCAAAAGTTATTTTTTCAACATCTGACATTATCTTCTTGCTTTTGTTATTGATTTGAGTATTCTACTCAAGTTATTTTTTTTAACTCTCTTTGAGAATCCATTAAATTTCTGTAAATCCTTATTCATCATAATAATCACTATCAAAATATTTACTTCACTTTCAAACATGATAATTACATATTAGTGGTTGTTCATGTTCATCATTGGATGATGAATCATACTAATTTATTCTAATCAGATAAATATTATTCTAGTTATTATAATTAAATATTTCCATATGTTTATTCCCTTTTTTCAAGATTTATCATCATCTACTATAGACTCATACTCTTCAATTTTCATTTTAGGAAAATTTTATGAAAAATTTACTTTCCCTTCAAAATTCCAATATTTGAGGGTTCTAAATTTCCATTTTACTTTATTGTATTTTTTATAAAGGATGGAAACAATTGTATTGAAATATTCAGTTTCTTCCTCTTATTCCAAGTCAATTGATTCTTATTTAATATCTTTATCTTTTTTTACCCATTAATAAAGATTTGAAGGAAATATATTCATCCATATTTTCTTTACTTATCATATCCTTCTCTATTCTCATTTCATATGAAAAAATAATAATGTGTAGATCATCCAATTATAGAGCTTTAGGATCTCTATCTTCTAAAGATGATACATTGGCATCAAAGTTACCAAGAAGAATTCTCAACATATTTTCAATAGTAGTTGAGTCCACTAACCACTCAACAAGACATCTTATGAAGCTGCAAATTTCATTCATACATGTAAATAAGTCACCAAAAGAATAATACTCAGCCTTATTTACCTTTTTAATGCCTTCGTAATTGTTTTTAAACTTATATCAGATTCCTTTGGTAGTTCCAACTCCCTTTACACTAATAAACACATTTCCAGTTAGTGACGAGAGTAAAGAATTTTTAACTCTTCTATCATTCTCAAGATTTTTCTTCTTAGTAGCAGTAAGAGGAGCATTCTCAACATGAGGAGGGAATCTATCTATAGTAGCTCCCAAAACCTCATAACCAAGAGACATATGATATGACCACATTCTATCATTCCAGATATGATAGTTCTTACCATTGAAAACTAAAATCCTCTTATAGTTAAATGGATTGAAATTATCCATTCATAGAGATGGATCTTTTAGAGGGAAGATAGTTTTTAATAAAAAATGTTTTTTCCAAATTTGATTGAGACCATTGAGGGGGGGTGAATCAGTTCTTCCTTTTTCTTTTATTATAATGTTTATCTTATTTAGTGAACTTTATTAACCACTGAAACATATTAAAGTTATGATCCATTCAAGTGTATCTTCTCATCCTCACCCTTTGATTAAAAAAACATAAAGATAAGGAAACAAAAGATATTTTCAAGTTTTGGTACAATGACCTACTCCTTTACATGTTGGATAGTCCCACCAATATGGATTCATTTACTATATTCTTTCTGGAATATAAAGTCACAAGCAATGAAAAATTATACAATACTAGTAGAAACTTTCCCACTATATTCGGTCACACACCAAAACTATCCTTTTCAGTATCCACTTCCCATAGTTGGTTATACATCCCTACAAAATAATCATGCCTTTTAAGTAGCTGGTAAGTATCCATAGTTACAAGATTTAATCTCCTTCTTCTATTCTGATCTATATTATAAATTATTAACTTCCTCCACAAGTAAGTGGAACAAAAGATTACCTTTACATAATATTCAATAACTTCATCAAATATTAAAGGAAGTTATTGGTCTGCAAACATATTCAAAAGGATCAATTCAAAAATCTTCCACAGAAACATCATTCCAATCTGACTCAGTACAGTAAACTCTATCAGGTGGTCTCTATCTGATTGGCCTCTATCTGATTCTCTTTATTCCCTTCTTTCATCAACTGAGTAGGAACTAAATTGGTAGCTCATACTTCCTCTGTCCGATAGAACATACTTTGATGAACCTTGATCTGATAGGTGTCTCTATGATGGGATCACTCCAATGGACTTTATTTAATGAAGCATTTCTTGTTGGAACATTCTGCAATGATCAGATTGAGCCTATCTCTGAGGGATTCATTCCAATGGACCTTCCTCAACATAAACCAGAAAAAAAACTCTTGTTAAAAACTCAATACTTGAAAAAAATTTCCATGGTATCGGTGCATGTTAATTTTTCAAGTTCCACCACTTATTTGAATGTAATTTTCACTCATTTTATAGGCACCCAGATTAGAAAAGGAGGGGAAAAATTTTCCCTTCCTGCTCAATGAAACTTGTAAATCCCAGATTTCACATTCATTTAAGACTTTATCTTTAACTTCTCCAAATCTTATCTATACTTCTATGAGCTTCTCAAATCATCATTAATCTACAAAAATATGCAATCTTCTTAAATTTTACAAACATTTATTGAGTTTGATTCTTACTTATGTTTCTCTATTATTATTTCCCATTATGATGAACAAATAAGAAAAAATAAAGACAGTCCCATTATGATGTACTCTTTTAAAAACAGAATGTCTTCTCAAAAATATACTTTGTAACAAATATTCATCAGTACATCTAAAATATCTTAAATTTTTATATCATTAATGAACTAGTTAGAGATATTAAAAAAGTTTCTGGTTCCAAAATTATGTTCATGATTGATATGTAAAAATCCTATGACAAGATGTAATGGAGATTAATCATCATGGTGATGAATAGAATTGGATTCTCAATATGGGTAGTATATATTTTCTTCATATCTTTTAGCTCCCCGCAGATGGAATTCTATTTTATGGGTAATACATATGGGTTTTTTGATGTAATTTGTTGCCTCAGGTTGGGATATCCTCTTCTCTAAGCTTCTATATAATGGCTTAGAACATTTTTAGTAGATATGTGAATAATAGAATTTTTAGAGGCATCATTCTCTCCTATTGTGGTAGGATCAATACCATTATCATCGCTCACATTCATTTTTCAGATGACATGATATTTTTCTTGTAAAAAAAAATTATAAATATACAAGAATTCATTAAGGTCCTAGAGATATATTGCAGAAGGAGTGGTCAGGCCATCAATAAGAAAAAAAGTGGATGTGTTCACTTCGAAATGGTGTTCAGAATTCCAAGGAAAACAAATGGATGATAAGTTGGGAATGAAAAAGAGATCTTTGTCCCTAGAATATCTCTGGACCCCAATTTCTTTAGGAAGGATTCACAATCACCATATTGATGGGTTGGTTGATGAAATTACTATAAAAAGTTCCTATTATAATTACTAGTTTCTCTCATTTGAGGGATGAATCACTCTATTTAATTGTGTCTTGAAATCCATTCCCATGAATTTAATCTCTATGATAATTATACCAAATATGGTCTTGATAAACATTGGAAAAATAATTATTTTATTCATTTGAGACTCTCATTATGAAGGTCTATTACATTGGGCTTCGTCGGATAGGATGGTGAAGGAGGTGGGTGCTGGTGGTATCAGCATGTGGCATGTTTTGGATGTCATGGTGAGCTTGCAACCTAAAATGGCATGGATTTTCAAAGAGGATAACTTTATGGGGTCTAAATTCATTCTTAATAGATATGGAATTATGTAGAATAACACTAGGGGTAACCTTTATTGTATTTGGATCTATATCTCTCAACAAATCCTGGTTCACTAGAGTAATTCCAAATAGATTGTTGGATGAGGAAAAATTAATTTCTCGAGAGAAAATTGTCCTGGATCGGTGATGGTTTCCTTGGATGCCCAACTCCATACATTACATTTTCATAGGCTAGTAGGTTCCAGAGTTTCATTCATTTCATTCTCAACCAACACCAACTAAATATCTTCAACAGCATTGTCATGAATTTGGAGCCAAACAAGCTTGAGTTCACGATATATGCTATGGGGGAGTTCGTGATGAAATATTTACAATCTATGACAAAACTGTAAGGTTTGAAAGATCAGTGGAATGAAGTAATTTAGTGTAGAATCATCCTCATGAATTTTAATTTCCTTATTTGAACCTTTAAAAGTATGCCATTCCAATATACGAGGAAGTCAAAATAGATGGGGTTAGGCTTTCTTCTCAATGTTTGTGTTGCAATAAACGTAAGTAGGAGTCTATGGACATCTTGTTCTTTGATATTTAATGGGAATAAGATATTAGGAATGATCATGGTGACCTATGCAGGCTAGAGAACCAATTAATAAATCATAATAATATTTTACATGCATGGGTTTGGGAGATAGGGACCAACACATAAGAACGTAGGGAAAAATTGCTTCTAGATGTGGTGGACTACTAGAGCATTTAGGGTGTGAGGAATATTTTCCATCATGATGGTTACAATAGTTCATGGTTGGGATTGATTGTAAAAACATGGAGCCTAATGGAGGATATGGATTCGCTGATTAAGAAAGACTATTTCAATCCACTACCACAAAATCCGGTTTCCGCAGTGCCACCCTTTATCTGTGCTAAAAAAAGAACTAATAAAGGGGGTGCCTTTATCAGTGCTAAAAAAATAACTGATAAAGGGAACTTTTGACATCACTAAAAAAATAAAGTTAAAAGTGACCATTTATCAATGCTTTTTTAGTGCTGTTAAAGGCACCCCCTTTATCAGCGATTTTTTTAGCATTGTTAATGGGGACCCCTTTATCAATGCTTTTTTTAGTTGCACTATTAAAGGGGGGATTTATCATCACTTTTTCCTTGTGATGATAAATTTTAAATTTCAAAAAAAATCATGAAAAATAATATATTGATATATAATTATATTTTTATTGACATAAATATAATATATATATTTTAAATTTGTTTTAGATTAGTATAAATAGACTATTATATTTAATATATAATAAATTTAGTGAAAATGTCATTAAAATATGTTATAAAATATTATTACTTATAAATTTTATAATTATAATCAACTAATAATCATTTAATAATAATTTTAAGACACAAAAAATCCAAAAACAATGATCTAAAATAAGTTGAAAATGTAACTCAAACTTCAAACAGACATAACTTTTGATCTGGGTGTTTGTTTGAGCTCTACAACATATCAAATTGAAACCCGCGACAAGATATAAATGATAATCACCCAAGGTAACCTTCTATCACATTTTTTGAGGCCAGAAAAGACCCAAAAGGCTTCCAAAACTTAGTTTTTAGTCTGGATACCCCAATTTTTTAACATTAAAATGGCTATAACTTATGATCCAGATGTCCACTAAGAATGTACCTTATATCATATCGAAGATTGTTTCATTTTATTCAATTTTACTAGTTATGTAGTTAAAACGGACCTCTATATTAGAATTTATGGTCGTTTTAACATTCTATGGCTTTTCAAATACACATATATATCTATTTATTCATAAATATATATATGTGTTTGTGAGTTTTATATATATATATGTATGTATGTATGTATTTATTTATTTATTTATAAACACACATACAAAATTATATTTTATAAATGTATTTAAAACTAGTCTTATAAATATATATTAATATAAAAATAAATATACGGATAAAAAATTATAACTATATATATATATGAATATATATATATAATAATATATGAATAAATATATATGTATTAATATAACTAATTATATTTATATTAATATGAATCTATATTAATATATGAATATATATTTATATATAAATAGATATATCATTAAATAGAGAAAAAACTAAATGGATTAGTGGTAAAAGAGAAGGTGTGTAAGGGGGGAGGTCTCGTGTTCAAGTTTTGGTGGAAGCAAGGGCGCACGGGAAAGTGGGAGGTGGTTGCGTGGGTAAGGGAAGTGTGCAGTGAGAGGGAGGGGGATCCTCTTAGCACTGATAAAAGGGGGGGAGTCAAGTAATGTAAAAAGCTCCCCCACATTATATATTATTTTTAACTTTTTAATTTTTTTTGAATTTTATCAGTGCTTAACAAACGCTGATAAAAGTGGCCTTTTATCATTGATAAAAAAACACAGATAAATGACATTTTTATCAGCGCTTTTTTAGAACAGATAAAAGAAAGCATTTATTGGTGATTTTCTGAGCGCTGATAAGAGGGGTCCCCTATCTTCACCTCGATTAACAGTGCTTTTCTAGTGCTATGAATCCCTTTTTCTAGCACTAATAAAGGCCATATTTACAGTAGTGGTCACCACTTAAGCAGATTTAAGGTAGGAATAAATAGATATTTTTCTCCTCAGGACCATATTTGATAGATAATATGGGTGAGATGGATTCCCCCAATCTAGGGTTTCAAACTAAATATCGATCGATCTTTCCCTTAGAGCTTCATGGGGGGTGGTGGAGTCATTCGTGATCACCAGGGCTTGGTGGTCCTAGCTTTTAGTGAGGGATACAGATAGTGGGATGCACTGTTTGCATAGGATTTAATGTTGAATCTTGGAATTAAGAGTTTTCATGAGCATAACATCCATTTGGAGGCGGTGGAAACATACTCAACGGTCATTTAGGGAGCACTGCATGAGAAACATCAATTTCCTTCATCAATTACCTACTACATACATAAGAGAAAAATCCTACTCGGGCTGCAGGTTATCATTTGTCAGACATGGAAGGAGGGTAACAAGGTGGAAGACTACCTTTCCTCTTTTGAAAATCTTGAAGGTAATTGTATTTTATTTTATATTTTAGGCTCACTTTCACTGGAGTATGGTATCCTTGTTTGAGCAGATTCACTTGGTCTTAACTATTTTAGACTGCCTTGATCCTATTTGGGTTTGGGAGATTCCCTTCCGCAAATATATATTTTTACCATTGATGATGAAATATCATTAATGTATTTATCCCTTTCTTCAATTCTTTATACTGAAGATCCCATGTCCGACTAAGTTTAACTTATGATGAATTATCAGTGTTATAAAGAATATGATGGATCAATATTTTTTTCACTCCAATGATAATTGTCAATGACAGTTTGATCAGTAAGTAAGTCCAATGAACGTGGTTGACTATTGTTGATCATCATTCAGTTGATCGATCTTTGAATCATTTTGATGGTTCTTTATTTCCAATAATTCAAACTTTATCAATCATTCTACCTCTGATAAAACACTGAATTTGATATACAGAGGATACCAACAATATGAATTGTTGTTTGAATCCATTACAATTGTTTTGTGGAATAATAAATTTGATGGACCGGTGTTATCATTGACTTTTTTTACTTTGGGAAGATCAATTTTACATCCTTCTAATATTGTTACGTCAAGGATTCTCATAACGATGATATTCATCATTTTGTGTGAAGTGTTCCTCACACTAATGAGAAACATCCAGAATACTTTACATCATATTATACACACTTCTATATAATCCAAATTTTATCATGAATTCTACATGAATTTAAATTCATTTAATATTGAAATAGTATCATCTGTCTTACATTGGGATGTATTGTAACTTCTCAATTTCCACAAACTTCTTACTTTCCAACCGACCCTCAATATGATTGTTTGAACTCCCCCTTTCTTTCATAAATCTTGAATCCTATGTTCCCTAGATAAATTATGATATTTTTGAAATAATGATCATAAAATAATCATTATAATTAATACTTTTATGTTTTATTACTTCTTAACATTTCAGTCCCACTCAGTATCTTTAGAGGTAGATTCTTCTTGTAAATTATTCCCAGCAGTCTCTGACTTCTCATTATGATCAAATATTTCATTTCAGACTCAATATAAATTCCAATAGCTATTAAAGATTTATCAACATCACAATATGATGGATCATTTTGACTCATGTCAATGTGATGAATCCGATTCTCAAGATGATATTCTAGATTCAATTCCAAGGTCATTTGTTCTGGACCTGCTTGAAAATTTCACACACAAACCATTCTTCAATATGGTTTTCTATTATCTTCTCAACTTTCTTTGTTTATTCATCATAATAAACATATTGATCTATTGAAATCAAATACAATCAAAACACAACTTAGGCCTAAAAGTCCCCTAACTTGGATGATGTTTTTTTGTTCACATACAGATTATTCCTTTAATTAGAGGAAGGTGTCCTATTGCATTCTTGTGGTGTTTAGATTATTATTATGTATGTTTATTATTTTGTAATTCATTTAATTAAAATTTTTTGTTATTGATGAAGAGAATTAATTTAAATATTATACATCAATTTTGATGAATTTTTAGTAATGGTCCATATTTAATTATGATTATTCAATGATGAATTTCTTGAATTTATTATATAAATAAGTAACCTAAAGGGTATTGGAACCTAATGAATGTCTGAGTTATTATAATAAATAATGGTGTAAATAATGTTAATGAAATTATGTTGTAATTGATGATTATTGGTGGATTGTTTTTAATTTAGGGGATTCAATACTACTATAACTCATCTTTTCTTTATATTATTTTTAATAAATTGTTTTTGTATGTACCTTGACATTATGTGTGCTTAATTTGTTAATTTTATTCTATAAATTAAGTTTATTTATAGGAAAATTATTTCATAATGTGGTATAAATATTCCAAGAGAGTTAGAATAATCTCTAATTTGTTTTGGGGTAATTTTGTTTAAATAAAACGTGGGAAAGACTTGTAGGAGCATGATTGAAATTACTCTTAATGTGATGAAAATTTACTAGAAAAGTTGGAAAAATTAAATAATAATTCCCATGTTAGTGAACAGTTAAAATGGATTAAAATGGTGAATCTAGTTGTGTAATTTTGTTCTTGAAATTGTTTTTAAATGGAATAATTTAAATGTAAAAAAAGTGTAAATGGATGTCTAATGGTGGTTAGAAAACAAATTTGAAAATAAAACTATACATAGTAACATTTGATTTTTATTTTCATTTTTATATACACCACAACATAGTATAGACAACCATGATTTGATTAATAGTATCATCATTAATGCTCTTTTACATTTTCATTTTTCAGGAAATGTTGATTTATATAACGAAAGACATGTTTTTACTAAAAAAGTCCATAGAATGTGAAGGATATGAATTGCTTCATCATAAATGTTTATTTTAATTATAAATAGTTTATGTAATATATATAAGGTAGGTTTAGGATCTGGGTATGTATACAATGAATAAAAATAGAAAAGTATTGTGAAAATGGATTATAGATATGGGCATGGATCTCACCATCAGCATATGATCTCACTAAGGGTGAAAATAATCACAAGACAATAAAGGACCACATCAAGATCACCTCTCCAATTTATTTTTTTGACAGTGAAACAAACAAAATCTTCTCTATAGGCATGTATCACATTCATGTGCAACTCCTTAGCAAATTTTAAGCACCCAATCCAAAATGGAAGTGTTTTCAAAGGGAAATTTCATATCCTAGTCCTTAAGGACTCAACAACTATAGTAGAATCTTATTTAATCCATATAAATTTTCATGTGTTATTAATTAAAAGATTGATAACCTGAATCATTTCCAAAATATTACCTCAAATTCCATCCCATTCCCAACATAGTGGTAAAACCATCCATTGAAAAAACCATGGTATGTTCAGAATACACCACCATATCCTATGGGACCTAGTGCAATAGATTCCATATCATCAAATTAATAATTAATAAATATTCAAAAGATTATATGAGTCAATAGCTTTCACATCCTAAGGATATGTTAAAAATATGAATATATGAAGTACCACTTTGGGGAAACTAGTTTCTGGATGAAATGTGATATCATTTATTAATTTACAAATATAACAACCACAAATGATGTAATTACTTTATTTCGACCACTAAAAAACATTGAGAAAATTGAATAATTTGTTTTTTTATTTGTTTTGATAGGGAAATGTTATTATATATAACATAATACATATCTAAATTTCAAAACCCAGAGTTTTTTTATGAATATTGATAGTGAAAATGATTTAATTTTATATGTCAATTAATACATTCAAAAAAATTGGATTAATTATTATATTTGACTTCTTAGAATAAAAAATAAGTGTTATTTTATTTTTTATTCATATAATTATTCATCGTCAAATGTTATATCATTTTATTGATGCAATAAATAATTATATCAAATACTAAGACTATATGTGTGTGTGTAAAGAATATCTTTCTACTAACCTAATATCATACCCTATATGTATTTATGTTTTTGTTATATATTAATATTATTGAATCAAATAAGATATATGATAACTAAAAATGGATGGATGTTAATTGAATGATAAAAATTCTGACCATAGGGTTAATGAGTTCATAATGTTTTCATAAGAGAATATATGTGACCATTATCAAATCTTTTGTTTGAATTTAATTTATTTTTATTTAAGAAAAATTATTTTAATGGTTTTAGCAGAACACATTATTTGTCACTGAATAGATTTAAGTTATAAATATTTTACAAAATATGGGGAATAATGGATTGTGTCCAGTGATTATGATAACAGTGTAGTTTATGAATCATCTGATGTGATTACAAGTATAAATGATGATAAATATCATATCAAGGATATGATTACATGTGTAAAAAATATTGGAGTTCATTTAGAGTAAATTAAAGTGTTAGTTGATAATAAACATCATGATTTTACGATGATGTTTAAGAAGTTAAAGAGTTGTTCAAAGACATGATTATTTTGGGGTTTTACTAACATTGCAACATCGTCAGCCATATTAGAGATTCATAATTTTAATGTTGGAAATTAATCGATTCAAATAATATTTAAAGAACTACTATATGTTTTGAATGATATTCTATAAGATGTTAATGGGCTTCTTTTCTGAACATATAATTTTAAAAAATTCTATGATCAATGGGAATGACTTCTAAAAGAATGGTTACATTTAAAAGTAAATGTATATTATTTAAAAAGGTACTTTAATCTCTTGAATCATTTCCCAAGTGTGGTTCCAATTGATACAAGAAATATAAATCAAGTCCTTCAAATGTTGTATGGTACTTTAAAATAATTAAAAGGTTTAGGCACCTGTATGGAAGTGACGATACTACAAGGAAATTGATGTGGTATGTAGATACAATAATTAAAGATGGGAAACTTCATAAACTAATAGACTCTCCTCAATGGGAAAAAATTGATCATCAGTATCTTGAATTTGGAAATGATTTGATAAATGTATGTATTGAAATATCTATCGTTAAAATTAGTCATTTTGGTGTATAGAGTAGCACGCACAATACATGTTGTTTCTTGAAATATATGGCATGGTCATTCACCCAATGCTTGGTTGTGAGGGTGGTTGAATGTTCTGAACAAATCTTTATATTGGGTTAAATATTTTTTGTCTTTATCAAAAAATCCCAATGGTTCCCACATCTATAACTGATTATGGTCTATCTTTTCAAAGATAGATGGCGTATCGGGGTTTTAGACCCCATGATGCTTAAGAACCCACATTGGTTAAGAGGATGGGAGGTCATGATCATCACACCCATTTGGGGGGAATTTTTTTCAATCTCAAGGACTCTCTTATAGACTTAAGACATGTTTATTAATCTCTTACTAATCCTGATACAAAACCAGTTACCCTAACAAAGTGGACATAGGTTAAATCTCTTTTATGTGTGAAGTGTAATATTTTTTGGTGAGTTTATCTGTATGTATTTTAAGTCCTTTATTAATTTACCCTAATGATTAGTATATTTTATATTAAATCCACATCTATAACCACTTAGAAATATACTTCCATGCAGGGTGGCAGTTAATATGCTGGGGATGGGATTGAGCCGTTATGAGGCATCCTACGTATCCTGAATACAACATGAGTCAAAAACCACATATTTTGTTAATCATATGTGTTTTAACATCATGTTGCAAGGTAATATGTATGAGGGAACTTAGGCACTAGGTACTTGAGATTTATCCTCAAGGATGCATCCTACATATCATGGTTTAGTAGGAATCATAGTCATCATGGTTCTACCATGACATTAGAAAAAGACACAAGGCAGATTCCCTAATACAAGGTAATAATAAAATGCCACTAATCAGGGCTTACACACTAAGTTTTATTTGGATAGTGGGTATTAATGATGCCAATGATATGCCCATTTCAGCTCCCTAATGCAACCTGATCCTTGCCCGATGTGAGAAAAAAGGGATAACATGTAATCATTTTCACTAAATATGGATTTCTAGATTATGAGAAATTAAAACAGTTCAGTATCTTGATTTTTTAATCCTATGTGGAAAAGGAATGGTCGGAGAAAAGTTCCTAAAATTTTTATTAATTTCATTAACTTCTACTTAAATATTTTTATTCCCTTATTTTTTTCAATCCTTCCACTTATTTTTTTCATCTGGAACAATATTATTAGAATTGTTTTCAGTAATGTGGTCTAGAATTATAGATTAAAAATTTTTTATAAATAAATTTCTTGTTTCATACCATTTTTCTTTTTGAGTATATTTTTTGTAATTTACTATAATATTGGTAGTTTTGGACACCAATTATAGGTTTCTTATCCACAAAATGTTTTCTAGGGTTTACTTCAATGGTTATTATTTGCTTAACCTTCTCACTCCCACCAACATCTCTAGTTAACTTCTCCATTAATAATTCCATAATTTTTATCCAAGCATCAAAAATAACTTTATAAAAATAATTTTTTGCCTTTTAGTCTTCAAAACTACCTATTAAATACTAGAACATACCCCTTATATTCAATTGGTAATTAGAGGATTTATCCAATTGTTGATTTTAGAATTACTGCCTACGTTATTGTTGGAATTTAGGGGGAGGATTAGGTCTTATCACTCCCTACTTACCCTATGAAAGGATTTGAGGGGTTTTAGAGACCTGACAGAATATATTTTAGAATAGATTATCATTTCCTTGAATTCTAGGCTAATTTCCATAAAAATATATATGTTTATAAGCTTGGGAAGATATATCAAAATTGGGACCGCAATACTATGAATGTACTGACATTCCACGATTGTGGAATTTATCTTTAAGAGTGTTTTGAGTAATTTCATTCTAGAAAATAGTGTCTTATACATCCTCCTATTGAATAATCTTATTTTCTATTCTACAACTATTTCTCCTTTAAGATAATTTTTAGGATGAGTTTCAATCCACTGCATTTTTTTTCAATTACTAAATATTTTTATCACTAATGTTCCCTCTTAAGGTTTGATTCACTAGAATTTGGTGATATGGGATGACACTATTATAGAACACGTCCATAAGAAGTTTTAGAGCGAATTGGTGATTTGTGAATAGCCTAGGTAAACCACTTAATATATCCCAAGTTTAGTGGAATATTTCAATATTACCCAGAATAAAACCATTGATTTTGTTACTAATTTTAGTATTTAATATTCTAGTATATAATTTTACTAAAAAATAATTATACAACAACTATCATGTGTTAGTGATATATTCTTGAAACTATTGGAACCAAGGCCTAATATTTCTTTTATGAAAAAAATGGGAATACTTTACATGTATGAACTTCGTTACTCTGTGCTCTCAGTGGATGCCACAAAATGCTACAGTAGAATACCATGATGATGTCAACAGAGTCATCATTTGGATTTTTTTTTGAAATTTGGAAAATAGGAAAACATTGATTGTTTTATATTTTAATTACAAGACAATTGTTATTGTCTAATGCATAATGGATTTTAGAGAAAGTAGGAAACCAAATTTCTAATCCTATACATCTTTGTAAAATCGTTGCGAGGTGGGTTGACATTTCTCGGTTGTTTATTATTATGATTTTCCTAAAAATATCCCTTTTAAAGTTTCTTCATGAGTTTTAGAGACCATAAATGTTTGATTATTTCATGTATCAATTGATATATGTGTTTCCCAGAATACCTTGTGTGCATTAACAACATTAATATATTTTCAAGTGGTTTTAAATAGTTTTTTTATCTATTTTGTTTATATATATATATATATATATTATTTACATGTTCACATGTTCCTTCCATAGTAATAGAATAAAATTTCAATAGGTCTAAACCTAGTTCATTGTCTGGGATTGGGTCAAATTAATTTTTTATTACATTAACTATCAGTACATTAGTGGTGAGAAGGGGATGATCCATAGGAAAAGTCTCACAATATGAGTTTGTGTGACCAAGATACAAAATAAAACAAAAAAATACATTAATAAATGGTAATAGTGTAACAATTCTGACAAAGGTGAAAGTGGAAAAAATAGAATGGAAATAAAGAAAGTAGATAAAAGAGCACAAGATCGAGAAATCACAGGAACTCACTAGTTATAAAGAGGAGAATTCGATTGTCTAGTTATATATATATATATATATATATATATTCCTTCATCCATGAATCTCAATGATAGCACTAGAAATATTTTAATGTGACTAACCAACTTATACACTAGTCAACAATTGATCTGATGAGTCATACATTTATTTAACCATAAAACTCAATTAATCTAAAAATGATGAATTTAGAAAAGTGTTATGATAAACATGTCTGTTAACAATAGCTTCCTTATATCATTATATTTATTTAATTTTAAGTAAAAAACAATTTAAATAGTTTGAAATTAATTTTAATAATGAATAGTTTTCAATGATACTCAATGTTTGGGAGAGTTTACTATCTAAGAGTAATTGAGTGTAACATATAACCAATTTAATTTATGAATGAAGTAATAAAATCAATATCATAATTACATTTCCCAAACAAAACATAACCAATCTTGTTTTTATGTTCAATACTAAAAACTTGTATTCCATAGTATTATATTAAATGGTGAAATAAGATATAGAAGAAAGGATGACATTATTTTTTATTGAGAAGCTTCAATTCCTTCTCCCTAGGATCAGAGCTCTATTTCCCTGTTCATAAATAATGAGCCCATCCCCCTTTGTCATTATCCAAAATAATTTCATTCCTTTTTTCTCTGATATTTTTCTCTCTTATGCCCAATTTCCCAGGGGATTTCTTTCATGTTCTTCCATTTTAATATTTATAATTTTTGTTGACTAGAACCAACATGAGATCATTTTTACATCCCTGAGATTATTTTCCTGGTCCCTATGTGACCCAAATTCACACTTTATCTATATATTTGTGTTATTTGAGCAAAATTAATAACTGAATGAAATCCTCTATACATGATCATACACCCAAATCAAGTTTCAAAATAAAACATCCCAATTATAGATACTTTCTTGGGAACCTCTCATAAATTACATATAGTTCCAGCATCACAACATCGAGTTGAGATTTTGTTCCCTCACTTTGAATTTTATTCATTAATTCTATCCTTTTTCTAGAAACATTCAATATAACTCTATACATTGAGATACACCTATTTTTATTCAAATTTTTCTATTTTGAAATGATTTTAGCTTGTGAATGTGAAGATATTTTCTTTTCCACTGAGGTAACATTGGTTATGGGCCACATAAATAAATTTTATTGGCCCAAGGTAGTGAAAACCATTCATAAGTTTCAATTTAACATATCCTAACTACCCTTTTATGGAACTAAAATATAGGCAATATTTTTTTCGAGGATTGAATCTTATTTTTGAGTTCCTTATCATAAATCAGGGTCAAATTTTCAATGAAAATTTTAGATGATCTTGAGCGCAAATCCTCACTCTGATTTCAGTTTTTCAATTAGTGTAACATTATTCATTCTCAATTTTCTCAATATATACTCCTCAAATATCCAATATAATTCTTCAAATATGTATAGGATATCGATGGTCCAAAATTATCAGATCAAGGAAGTAGTCGACTCTACACTTCTAAAATGTTATATACCTAATGTTAATCATATGGGATTAGGTTCCTATAATAAATTCCATTGAGAAAACTATGTGAAATAAACATAAAAAATATAATCACAACCATGGGAAAGAGAATTGTCCCCATCACATCTCCAATGAATGATTAAATCAACATGCCAGGATCATCTCAGCAAATACAGATCATGAATTCTACTATTCACCTTCTCAGTCTCATGTTTATCTTCATCAATAATAATATAGATTTATCTTAAATTAAATCAAATGAGTTTGAAAATAATATCATTTGAACCCAATATCCTTTTTTGTAGTTCAAAACAATGGTTTAAGATTCACCAAACCCATATCAAGCACCGACAATAAAAAAAATATAAATTCAATATTATCAACTTTTGTGTTTTAGAAATATTCTTACTTGATTGATTATGGAAGGCAATTGATCATAATTGGACTTCTAAAGGCTTGGTTAACCACTAGTGAACACATACTTAAAATCATTATTTGTTCACCATCATCAGTTTTCTTCAAATTTCATCCAAGTTCAACTTCTAAATCTGGGATTCAGTAATTTTCATTATCATGTTCAAGGTATCTATTAATCAACCCCAGATAAAATCTAATGTTCATCTATCATCATGTTTTATAAAGGGAATAAATGTTATCTTCCCCAATAAAGGGGATTTTTCATACTTTTATTCAAAACATCTTATCCCATAACATCCATCTCTGATTTTAGTGCCTCATCGACTTCACACTAAGGTCTAGTTGTTCATCACTATCCTTGGGTTATATTTGTATTAGGCTTATTCCATTAATATACCCTATAAAAATATATTTTGGATCATGATATTCAGTCACACTTTGACATGGATCGACTCCCATATTCAAATTGGTCGTCTTCTATTTTTTTTGAGGATCTTAGGATAGATTTAGAAGAGTCACAATTGAAGGGAGTGGTTAGAAGTCTTAAATTCTCAAGTATAATCACTTGAGATATTCATGGTACATTGGAAGCAGGCATGATCACATAAACTTAGGCAAACATAAACTATATTTTCCAAGTATGGTCACCTCATCTATTTTAAAAATGGGAGTTAGGATTTATATAGTACAATAGATTTTAAATTATCATGCAGTCGCTCCCTCTGTTTCTCAATTATTCACACACATATTTGGTTGAAAATAAGTGACTGTTAATCAAAAATTTCACATTATATCCATTTCATTACTTTTCCAATTTTTTTATCTTGTGGATGTTCCATGCCTTCAGGTGACACCTCCATGACATAGCTTAATTTCATCAGCTTCTTCATATGGTTAATCCATTGTCACTTGTGATCACTCTAATGATTGTACATTAACATCAATATATATTCTTATGAAATTTTGTAAATTTTTTCCACATTCCCTAAACAAACATAAAAGAAATAATTCAATGAAAAATTATATATTTTAAAAAATGATAAGTTTAAATTAAGATTCACACACACAAAAAGCTTTGAAATTTCAAAAATAGGAAATTTTAATAAATATTTTTCATTTAAAAATATAAAATGATGTATGAATTAATTAATTATATAAAAATTCATTAAAAAAAATTCAATAAAATTCACAATGAAAATTTACAGAAAAAATGTTCCTAAATAAATGATAAATTATAGTAAGAATATTTGAATTTTCCATACTATAAATCCATTGACACTAAAAAATTCACTTAAAATCCACAAAATGTTTCCAAAACATATATTTTTTTAAAAAATATGAATTGTATTAAACCTTTAATAAAAAAATATAGATTCTATGACTCCTGATTATACGCACAATTTCATATTAAACATTCCATAAAAGCACAAAAATAGATGTGAGAAAATTTGAAAACAAAGGGAACATAATCCTTCATGATTGGTATAGTGAAATATTTTAAAATAAACATTGAGGTTATTGATACTTTGGGAAAATTATGCACAAATAATTTTTGTTTTGTAGGAATCAACCACTTATTAATCTGACACATGGATTGTCTGTAATAACTGAAAGTGTATGTCTATTTAATGTTGAAATTTTAGTTCAAAATAAGAGTCACATAATCAAAACTAATAAACAAGCTTGTATTTCCTTTATTATTCTGAATAATGAACCATAAGTCTTTTGTGATGTGTAGGAATGAAACAAACATCAATCTTAAACACGAGGTGTTCAATATAACTAAAACTACACATTTTTTGTAACATTTAAATAGTTAAAAACATGTTCCACAAAATAAAAACTAATAAAACACACTCATATAATATTGATACTTTAGAAAAATGATCCATAATTCATTCTTGATGTGTAGGGCTCAACCAAACATCAATCAACATACAATGAGCCCGATATGATCAAATGTGCATATTTTTTATTCTAAATTGTCATTTTAGTTAAAAACAAGTTTCACATACTGAAAACAAAGATAATTTTATCATTTTGTTTTTTAACTTATTTAAATGATAAATAAGTTATTTTTGATGCATACAAATAAACAACATGTGAATCTGATACAAAGTGTGACCAGTATGCCTCAAAGTGCATGTTTTTAGTTTAAAATCGAAATTTTAGATCAAAATGTGTGTCACCCAATGAAAAATAAGAAAGCATGCTTGAATTGTCTTAATAAATTAGTAAAAGGATCAATATGTAATTTCAAAATTATCAGAATCAATTGTATGTTAATTCAATAAATAGTGTTCCAGATTTTTCTCAAAGTGGGTTCATTCAATTTAGAAGTGTTATTTTAGTTAGAAGAGCACATCACTCATTGAAAACTAAGTAAGAACACTCATATTGTTATGGTACTTTCAGAAAATGATCCATTAATCAATATTGATTTTTATGAATCAATCATATATTAATATGATGCATGGTGTCTCCAGAATGACACAAAGTTATTGTTTTAATTTTAAAATAGATATTTTAATTCAATACACATGCCATATAATCAAAATTGAGTCAAACCCCATATATTATCTTGATACTTTGAGTTTATAATCCATAAATATTTTCTAATGTGTAAAAATCAATTGTATGCCAATATGATAGATGATGTGACCGATATGACTCAAAGTGCATGTTTTAAGGTAAAAATATATATTTTAATTCAAAATAATCACCTCATACTCAATATCATAAAAAATAACTTGGATTTTGTTGATACTTTAAAAAATATGCATAAGTAATTTGTTACTTGTAATAATTGATAACACATCAATTCGACAAATGATGTTCTTGATATGATTGAAAGTGTGTGTTTTGATTTAAAAATGATATTTTAATTCAAATAACATGTCACATACTCAAAACTGAGAAAAAATATTTGGATTTTATTGATACTTCATAAAAAAAGATCCATGATTAATATTTGATGTGTTTCAATCAATAATATATTGATCTAACCCCTGGTGTTTCTGATATTACTCAATGTGTGTGTTTTATGTTTAAAATTAACATTTTAGTTAAAAATGTGCATAGATCACTAAAAACCATGAATGTGTGATATGGTTCCCAGGATACATTAGAAAAATGATGTGTATGTCATGTGTCATATATTGGAATCAACCAAACATAAATCTAACACACCGTGTACCTATTATGTCTCAATGTGTGTGTGACAAACTGACCTAGGTTTCCCTCAAACCCAGCACCCGACCCATTCTATCACGTACCCAAAGGGAGTTCCCGATCCCCATAGGCTGGTGCTAAGAACTCGGGAATTGAAAAACACAACAGAGGGAACAATGTTTCCCAACTTGAAAAACTACATGGCATTCATATATAAAGAAAGAATGAAACAATAGAAGTCTAACAATATATATTCCATAACTATTCAAAAAAATAGAAACCACCAACTACAAATGTAGCTAAAGTCTCCAACACAAGTCCAACTACAATGCAATAAAAACCAAACAGCTACTCTAGATGATAGTAAGAATAAACTCCCATTATCCCACCACCAGCTACCAAACTAGCTTCTACAAGCCTTGACGCCTCACTATGACACCTTTCCCATCCCTGCACTAGAAGACCAACAAAGTTCTACGCACCACGGAAGAGGTGCATAGGGTGTGAGCTAATGGGCACTGTACGATCCCACCTAGGTTTTCCATATCATGTCTCTATATAAAAATCTATGTAAGGACATTTTAAATAATGACATGTCATGATATTAAGTAAAGCAGTTTTATTAAAAACATAGTAAACATTTCCCTTTTTCGTAGTTGTAAACAAAAGCTGGAATATCAATTTCAAATAATATTTCCCATATCATTTACCCCAATCATAAACATTCATATCAAGGATAAAATATAAATCCAAGCAATAAAAAACAAAATCATGGGTATAACAGAATTAAGGAACACTGCAGTTCTAGTCCATAGACAACTCATACCATAAGAATAAAGTGAACAAATTCGATCATAAAGCACATGCCTAGGAAGGATAGGAATACTGTATGAGTATACCCCACCCACAATGTCAATATCGGTCCCCTAGAATAACTATCCCAAGAAATATATATAACCCCTAAGAAATATTTCCTAGATAATCACAAAACAATAGATGATGGACCTAAGACAAACCTGCCACCTAATTACCCAAGGTAACCCATGTGCTTTTTTCATATATCATTTGAATTCTTTGAAAACCATTTCAAAACCATTTCAAAATTTCCATTTCAATGCTTGAAAGCACCCATTTTCTCTCTATTTATTAATAACTCGAGAAAGCCCATTTTTCACTAAAAATCATTTTCAACACACTAAAAATATCCATGCAAATTTCCACATAAAAAAACAGTTTATAAAGAAAACCCATCATGTTCATCAATGTAGGGTAGAGATGGAACTACCTACCTTTAAACTCATGTCACACACGCTCCTAACCAAATCCAAAATTGACAAAATCCAACAACATCAATGAAGGCCCCAGAATCAAATCCACATCATGATTGATTCAATTTACAAGACAAGGGGTCAACAGAAGATAGGACACCCCCATACATCAAAGACAAATGCCCGCTCCACCATGACCAATGAAAGAGAAGGTCTTTATAATGAGATCTCACAATGGATCTAGAAGAATCTATAAGGAACAAACAACATAGATCTATAGATCTAGTACCGAAATTCTAGGGATCTACCATGATCAACCACAACAAAGAATCAGAAAGATCAAATATATAGAGAGACTCACTACAATCGAAATGGAGTTAGAACTCCAAAAAGATCGATCTAGGGGGAAAGGTGCCCATGAAAATCATTTAGGAAAAGACTTCGTTTGAGAGAAATGAAGAATTGGTGAACGGATTGAAACAAAACACTCGAGATTTTGTTTTAAATCTTGGTGTGGGCCGAGTCACGATTTGTAACCCCTATTCACTTCATGAAGTCCACTCTAGAAAAGTGCACATAACAAACCCATCACCGTAGGTTAAAAACAGACATTTTAACTAGTCTAGTCATGTAAGCCCGGGTCACGATGAGTACCTTTTCACGGTGTGGTGTGTTCTATCACAACTTACCTCCAGCATCCAGTACACAGAATATAACTTGGTTACCTGGTGTGTAATTGCACTCAAGGATGCAAAAAATCCAAAAAAATACCTCTAAGGACTTTGAACCAAAATGAAACATAGAGAGAGGGAAAAACATACCCGATCAAGGTAATAGCATGTTACAAATATCCCCACCATAAATACTTTCCATCCCCATGAATTCATGTGGAAGATTTTATTCCTAGAAAAATATGAGGCAACTTCTACCTCATCAATGATTCTCGTTCCCAAGTCTCACGATAATTTGATCCCTATTTCCATATATCTTTGACCAACCAAATCGAATTCCCATATAAGACTTTCACTTGAGATTCAATGATCTCAACTGGTTTCTCCATAATAGAAGGGTATTTATCTAACTCAATTTCTTCCCTACTCAAAACATGAGTGTGATCAGGGTGATACATCCTGAGCTGAGATTTTCCGAAAACATCATGAATGTTTATAAACTAAACCAACAATTCTTACGAATAAGAAACTTACCCAAGCCGCTCGGTGACCTTAAATAGTCAAACATATCTTAGATCCAACTTTCCCTGTTTTCCAAGATGATGGTCGCCCAAATTAGGATAAACATTGATGAAAACCCATTCACTAACAGAAAATTCCAAAGAATCATGTCGCTGATCCAAATACAATTTCTGTCGAATCTGGGCTATAACCAAATATCGATTTACATCTTGAATATTTTTGGATGTTTCCAGACCCAAACTTTTTCCATCTAAACATACTTCACCCAACTCATCCCATCAAATAGGGGATCTACATGGGTGACCATAAAACTCCTCAAAGGGATCCATTCATATAGATGACTGATAATTGTTCTTATAAAAAAACTCAACTAGTCCCAGATAACTATCATGTGATCCTTTGAAATCCAAGACACATGCACAGAGCATATAATTCAACATCTGAATTACTCACTCTATTTGACCATCTTTTTATGGATGGTAAATAGATTGAACCTAATTTTCATACATTAATTTTACATCATTTTTGTGATAAACAACATAAAAAAATTACACATCGAGGCTCCAATGGTTTAGTGTCTTGCAAAAACTAGGACCATACATAACATTTACAACACAAAATTTTTATTTAAATCTTTATTCTCTAGAATATTATTGGCTCTTGACATCTCTTTAGTACATGTCATCACCTGAGGATATACATCAAAAATGGGTGAGCTAACAGCCCAATAAGAATATAGATATGAACGTGAAACAACATAACATGGGATGAGTGTAGTCATTATCATCATAACATGGGCATATGATCTTAATCATGAGAGGAAACATTAATAAGGGATTTATAATGTGGACATGCATAAGAAATGAAACATCATGTCTTAGTGGTTGACTACCGCACATATTTGTGAAAAAAATAGAATCATTTTCACACATATTTTAACATTAACTCGTGAGGTTCATCACTTTACCCATTTCATTGGAGAACTTTATAATTCCAGGAGCACCCATCATATTCAAACATACATATTACACTACATAATTAAGGATGCACCCATCACAACATAACATTTTCATTATCACACATGCCACATAAAACATATCTGTACATAAATAACCAATGTAAAGGAATGAGTTTCATCTCATAGGAACACAATCCTAAACATTGGGTTCCCTAAATAAAGAGGGATGACATATTTGATATATGAACCATCATGCTTTAGTGATAAGTAAAAGGTGTGTTTTTTAAAGAAGATTTCTTTTGGGAAACATGTTTTACTTCAAATCCAGTGAAAAAATTTATATCTTATAAAATTTATGATAATTATGAAAAATTTATTTTTAAGTAGTTACCATATCAAAAATGGAGTGAAAGAGGGAGAACCCAAAGAAATAATGTTGGGTTCGAGAATTTCCTCTAAATCTATATCTGAACGCTTCAATAACTTTATTGTCCTATACAATGAGATTATATTCATTAATTAGTAATTAAAAAACCTTTAATAAATGAATATGGTTCATTATGGTTTCATTATGTTCTTTTATTGGCCATTGTATGAGTTATATAGTTTCATTCCATTGTTCGTAAGTGTTCTTTTTCCTAGTTTTCATTATCGATTCACTTGTACACATTAAGGGAAGTTCGTGTAGAACATGGATAAATATACAAAATTTATATTACATGTTATTAATGTTATTCAAGGTTTTTAAATGATCTTATAATGAATTATTTTATATTCCATGTGGATGAATCGTTAGTAAAAAATTAATGATGATCATTTTAGGTTAATTTTGGTGGTTTTTGGATGAAAACAAACATGTTTTGTTTTATCAATTAGTATTATGAATAAAAGTTGTTTCCAAAATAGAAAAGGGGTTAAAAAATAAATAATAAAATCTGGTTTCAACAATTTAATGGTTTCATTGGTATCCTTGAATGATTTTAAGGAAAATGTAAGTGCATCACCCATGATGTAGGTAAATTAACACATCACAAGGAACTATTTCATTTTTATAAACAAAGTGAGAGTGGGGGGATTATAATGAATAATATTTCATTACCATGATATTATACTATTATATCAATCATACTACAGTTATCATGACATTTGTATAGGGTAAGTTGATGATAAGAGAAGAAATGAAATGAAATTTGAAAGGAAATTGAAAGAAAAGAGAGAGAAGTTACCTCTTGAATATAAATTCTTTGAAAGAATCTTTAGGGAAGCGGTTTTGGTATTTTTATCAGAAAAATGGTTGCTGGATGTGGAGGAAGGGCTAGGGAAGATCATTGGGTAGAATTTGGTAAAGTCTTGAAGATTGAGAGGTGTAGAGAATTGAGGGTGTGGGGTGGTATTTATATTGGAGGGGAGAGGGGTTTTCAAAATATTATATTCATTAATTTATTATTTCATTACAAGAAAAAATTATTAATTATTACATGACCATGAATAGTTATAAGTTCATGTGAGTTCAAACAAATTGGTCTTACATTATTATAACATCATCTCTGACTCGATAATTAATGTATTTATCTTATTTTTGTAAATTATAGTATTTCAATATTCATCCAAATTTCATGTATTTCAGGAAAAATCCCAAATATTCACCATAACCATTTTAAAATTGTAGAATAAAAAAATGAACTCCATTTTGCATAAATAATATTATAAATATGAAAATTTTAATTTTTAATTTAAATCATAATTTACTTGAAAAATACAGATTTTAAAATTAAAAAAATTATAATTCTTTTAAAAATTAAATAAGGTCTTATAAAATTGTCTTAAAACTAGAATACAAAAAATTTTAATTTATGAACACATTTTAGGAAAATAAATTTTCTTTTAAATTAATTAATTAATTATAAATATTTATTTATGACTTAAAAAATACCAATACTTTCACTATGGTCATATTGTCACTTATAAGATTCCTAAATTTTATTTTAACATTCATGGCTGAGGTTACTATTATTTATTAGGGTTGACTATTCATAAGGTTCATATTATTATTCATAACAGTAAGTTTCTATTCATAAGGGTTGGTAACTATTCACCAAAAATTAATTTCTTCCAATCGGACTACAAACATCTTACTGATCGCAACCATGTATGTTAGATTTTTTAAAATTAAAACACATATGTGGAAAATTTATGTTTAATGGTCACATAATTGTTTATTTAAGTATGATTTGGCATCATGTTTCCTAATGTGATTGATTACGACATTACTAAACGAATGGATAAATTGTATTGACAAAATTTTGGGTATTCATAGTAAGCTATACTCAACTTGAACTGATTTCTCATTGCCTCTTGAAGAATCCTCTAGAATATTGAAGCAAACCCATGATCCCTATATGAAACAGTGGAAGAAGGACTCCCATGTAACCTCACAATCTATTTCACATATAGCATACCCAGATCTTCATCCTTGGTTATATCCTTGATCGAGAATGAAATGAGCAAACATCATCAATAGATCAAATACCTCCGAGATAGTATTCTTCCCTCATGGTGTCTATGGTAAACCAATAACAAAATCAATGGATAACTCATCCTATTTCAAAATTCTCCCTAAATGAGGATGAAGAAAACCAAAGGGTTTCAACTGATTTTCCCTTATCTGTTGGTAGGTGTAATAGCAGGACACAAACTCCACAATGTCACGCTTCAAACTCAGCCACTCGAATCAACACCTCATGTCATAATACAACTTTGTAGTGCCTGGATGAATGGCCCATGAAGAGATGTGAAAATAAAACAAAACTGAAATCCTCATAGATGCTGGGATGGAAATCCTTTTCTTGAAGTGAAGAATACCATTTGAAGAAAGGGACCAACCCAAAATAGTCCCTTCACTATAAATACTTTCTCAAGTATTCTGAAACTCATAATCCGGATTCTAACCCTTAAAGATAGAAACTAAGAGAGATTATCATAACTAAACACTAGACAAAACCATTCCTGAAATATCCTCCTGAGCATCTAGGTTCAACTGATCAAAAATCCCCATAATGTTCCACTCCTACTCTGATTCTAGGACAACCTGTGGTAGTACATTCCTACTAAGAGCATCTGTAACAACATTTCCCTTTCCTGGGGTGCAGGCAATATCGATTTCAAACATCTGATGGTATTTTAGCCATCATCTCTCTCTCAGATTCATGTCCATCTGGGAAAATATATAACTCAGACTCTTAGGATCAGATAAGACTGTGAACCTTCCACAAAAAGATAGCACTTCCAACACTTAAGTTCATGCATGAATGTAGAAATATCTAAATCATGAGTGGTGTAATTCTTATCATGTGGTTGGAGCTGAAGAGAGTCACAGGACAACACATGATCATCCTACATAAGCACACATTACAAACCAGAACCCAAAGAATCACAAAACACCATATACCCTTTACCGGGCTTAGGTAATATCAAAATAAAAGCCGATGTTATAATATGTTTAATTTAATCGAAAGAATTCTGAAAATTTTCATCCAAGGTGAATTTCACTGCTTTCTTGGTAAGAGTAGTCAAATTTAATGCCATCTTAGATAAATCCATAAGTAAATGCTAGTAGTATCCATCAAGAACAAGGAATCTCCGGATTTTAAATACATTTTGTGGTTCCTTCCATGAATAAATATCTATTACCCTCTCTAGATAAACTAATAATCCCTGATCATAAATTCTATGCCCTAATAACATCACTTCTTGAATCCAGAAACAACATTTAGAAATCATTCCATACAAATGGTGACTTAACAAAATTTATCGAACCAAAATCAGATGGTTCTCATGTTGATGCTTGGATTCTGAATAAACCAGAATATCATATACGAACACTATAAAAAAAGGGTCGAGATGTTAATGGAATATCCAATTCATCACTGCCATAAAAATTTTAGGAGCATTGGTAAAACCAAAAGGTGTCACAAGATATTCATAGTGGCCAGACCTACTTCTATAGGTTGTTTTCAGTATATCAGACTCCCTAACTCTCAACT
This sequence comes from Viscum album, assembly GCA_963277665.1. NCBI lineage: Eukaryota > Viridiplantae > Streptophyta > Magnoliopsida > Santalales > Viscaceae > Viscum > Viscum album. Next base: position 255,330,314 of record OY728130.1, read on the forward strand.
AATGATAACCCCATAAAAGATCGATCTTGGAGAACCACATTACCCCTTCATCTAATCAAAAAATCATCCACATGAGAGAAATGATATTTTTTCTTAACCATCTCCCAGTTCAACTTTATATATTCCACACATAAACAAAGTGAGCCATCTACTTTCATGGTAAAGAGCACTGGGGATACCCAAAGAGAAATCCTAGGGTGAACAAAACCTTTTTCTAAAATTTCTTCCAACTAAATCCTGATCTCTATCAGCTCTATTGGTTCTATATAATTAGGAGGCATCAATATCATCTACATACCTCGCACAAAATAAGCCTTAAAATCTACATCACTCTCTAGAGGAATACCGAAGATATCATCTAGGAAAATGTCAAGGAAGTCTTGAACAACTATGGGAAAATCACCAACAGAAGAAATTTCATTGGGCATAAATGTAACAACAACCAAAAAACTCTTCAGCTCCAGGCAAGAAGGTCTTTCATGACTAGACCTTGGGTCCCACTCCCCCTGAAACACATGATAGATCCTATCGGTATCAAGAAATAAAACCCACCGATAATTATAATCAACCTCATCTCGATGAGTAGCAAGCTAATCCATACCGATGATGGCATGAAATATATTCAAATCAAGAATGAGATAATATAAGACTAACTCTGTATCTTCTATCCTTAACGAATAAGAAAACTGAAACCCGTACTCATTCCTCCTGCCAATAGGTGTCACTAACTCCATTTTAAAGGACATAAGTTACATTGGAAGTTTAAGAACATAAACAAAACATGAGGATATAAATTATTGCGAGGAACCAGTATCTAATAAGGAAATTTCTACTGTAGATTCAATAAGGATAATGCCTATCACTATTTTTTGACTTGCATTAACTTCTATTGGACACACATCTACTGTATAAAAATTCTTCACTCCTAAGGCATGTGGCTAGATCCTTGTAGTCTGTGTAGTGTCTGACTGCACCATATTATCCTTTGGAGATAATGAATGCTAACCATAACGAGGTGTATTCATAGCCTGACAAAAGTGTTTTATGTGACCAACGTGTCCATAGCTATTGCATGTATTCATAGGAATAGGAAAAGAACGTCTAGTGTTTCATCACTTTCCACACTAATATAAAGTCAGAGGCACATTAACCACTTAAATAGATGGTGTAGAAGAGGCTCCCTACTGAAACCCACCTCCACTACTTCTGTGATGATCTTGCCACTTTCTCATCTTCCCATGTGTGCCACTGAATCTGCAACCCGATCAAAGAGAAGAGGTAGAAAATCCAAATTTTCTTTCCATTTTCATTTCTACCATCATTACTTTGTCTACCATCTCTTCATAGGTTGAAATATTTATCATAAACACAAGTAGTCTAATATCTGGTCTCAAACCCAATAGGTACTTCTAATCCTTCAACTGTTTATTCTTTACCACCCCTAGATAAAAACAAACAATCTCAACAAATCAGTTGGTGTATGACAACAACGAACTCTCTCCCTATTGTAATGACTAGAACTCCAAAGACATTTCTAACATTAGATACTCTGGAACAAACTAATGAATGAATATGGTTTTAAAACCCTTCCAATCTATGACCACATGTATAACTTCCTGGACCATAGTATCCTACCAATGCTTGCTGGATCCCTCATGCCTCAACACTGCACACTTTACCCTGATATTCTTAGGTGTATCTAAGAAGTCGAGGATTTGATCGATCTTATCTAGTCAATCCTCTTCCTCTTGATGCATAATCATTCCTTTAAAGGATGGTGGCTTCTCATACAATAACTCCCATAGTCCATCTCTCTCTCTTTTCTAGCTCCTTGTTGTACCACAATAATAGTGTTCTGAACACATGGTACATCTTGATCAATGGAATAGGCTACCCATATGACCATCTAAATGAAATTTTGATCTATAGGTGGTTTTTATTGAGGAGAATTAGTTCAAACCTCCCGAGGAACTCATAGGAGACGTCTCATAGGAATACTAATGCACACCAAAACATAATAAAAATCAAACAACTGAAAAAATCTCAGTCCAAACTTGAAAATTCATAATAAAAACCCAAGATTTAAAAAAAAAACTAATACTAGAGACACTTATCATGAGATACCATGGAAACATGAGTCTCATTACGATAAGAGATAGCAAGGAACTTACTGAAACATACCTCACAAGTCCCAAAAATCCTATCTCCAGTCTTAAAGATGTCCCAAGACAAAGATTCTTGAGGATATACCTCCTATGAAAACAAACTATGATGAACCAACCTGACTTTCCCTTAAACCTGACACCCGACCTATTCTTTAACATACCCAAAGGGCATTCCCAATCCCCACGGGCTGCTGAAAAGCACATGGACATCAAGAAACAAAATAGAGGGAACAATTTCACCCAACCTAAACAACTACATGGAATACATATATAAACCACGAAATAAACAACAGAAGAAAAATGAATATATATATTCCATAACTATGAAAAAATAATAGAAAATTCCATCTAAAATGGTAGATGAGGGATCCAAGACAAGTACAACTAAAAGGGACTAAAAACTGAATATCTAGTCAAAATGATGGTATGCACATACTCCCAACATCTCAGCACTAGCTACCCAACTAAATGACATGAACCTTGCTGCCTCACTGTGGTTCGTAGACTTTCCGTACACTCAATGAAAAAAAGTTCTACATACCACTGGAGAGGTGCGTAGGGTGTGAGATAAGAGACTCAGTAAGATCCCACCCAGGTCATCCATATTAAGTCTCTATATATAAGTCCATGTATAGTAACTTTAAATAAAGACATGGCATGATAAACAACAAATCAGTTTTATTGAAAACATGGTAAACATTTCCCTTTTCCATAGTTGAAAACAAAAGCAGGTACATCAATTTCAAATAACATTTTCCAAATCATTTTCCACAGGCAAAAACATTCATATCAAGGCCAATTCAGAAAGACAAGAAATAAAAAATAGAATAAAAGGTATCAAAACACTGAGGAATACTATAAGTATAGGCTAGAGAAAACTCTTTCCACAGTAATAAATTTAACAAATCCAATCATAGAACACATTCCTTAGAATAAGAAGAATACCCTGTGAGTAAACCCACCAAAATGTCAATATCAATCCCCCAAAACAGTGGTCCTATGAAATAGAGAAAAGTGCCAAAACAAACCTACTTGGTAATAACAAAACAATGGACGATGGACCTAAGATAAACCTTCCATCTATGTACCCAAGGTAAGACATGTGCACTTTTTCACGTATCATTTCAATGCATTGAAAACCATTTGAAAACCATTTCCCAATTTCTATTTCAATGCTTGGAAATTCCCATTTTCTCTCCATTTATTAATAACCATGTAAAAATAATTTATCACTAAAAACTATTTTCAACACACACATTACAACCATCCCAATTTCAACTTACAAAACAGTTTATAAAGTAGACAAATTTGGTTCATCAACATAGGCTAGAGATGGAACCACCTACCTTAAAACTCTAGTCACACACACCCATAAAAGAATCCAAAAATCAACAAAACCCAATGATGAAGATCAAATTTTCTTATATTTTATACTGTAATTCATTTTTTATAATCACACCATAGTGTTATTGTATGGGTAATTGTCACATTTTTAGGTTTTAGTGTTATTTTGAGCATAAATGAAAAAATGGCCAAATTCTGCAATTTTAACAGATTGTTTTCATAGGGGTATTTTGGTAATTTACCATTAAATATATGTCCAAATTTTATGATTAATTTTTTGGTATAATACTTATTTATTTCCTTAATTTTTTTCTTCTGGACCGGGGGCTGAATCGATCATCTAGTGGCTGTAAAAATTTAATGAAGTTGAAGAGTTTTCCAGGCGGACAGAATGGGCCCCACCGATGTAACAGATAGATAACTCGGCGCACACACCTTCAAATGAAGTAATTCATACTGTAAAGAAAATAGTATTTATTAAGGCACGTCCATGATTAATTGTATGTGAAAATACTCTCATTAAGGCATTATGGGAACACTCACAACATGTGGAAGATGAAAAGTCTCAAAATGAAGAAACGGTTCAATTGGGTAATGAATTCATAACATTAATAAATGTAATCCCAAATGTCTCATATTTTGTTGAAAGACGAGAAATTACATGGGGAACAACTTTTGTTAAGGAAGCAACATGTAAATCCACGGTTTGGAGGTCAATAATGTCACAGGAAGTTGAAGAATTGAAAATTCGGCGAGTCAAATGGGCAGATTAAATGTCTCGGATTGAATTGATCATAACTCCTCCATACGATGGAAAATAAATCTCTTATTTGGAGGGTGAATTTAGGAGACATGAAGGAACATCTTTTATGAAGAAACATGTTACAAATTCGTCCATCCAATGGTACATCCATGCGGCATAATTTGCAAGATTATTTTGAAGAGAATTCTTTCACCTCATCTCCATATAAATATGTATCCTCACCCGTTTTCAAAGAATTGGCACTTATGTGTGGCCATTTTATTATTGTTTTGCAGTTTTTTATCTTATCAAGTATATTTATAATGTTTTAATTTATATTATTATTCTTCTTCATACCTCATTCATCCATTTTTACTTTTATTTGTTTCTCCCACCGTATTTTCTTCTAACTCCATGAGATTGGGGAACTAACCTTGATGTTTGTTCGAGGGGGAGAATGGTAGATGATTGAGTTTCATTGCACTTAAATATTAATCACTTTATTAAATTCTGAGGATTTAGGTGGTGGTTAAATTGATTATGGTGTTCGATTTCCCCATTTTCTCTACCACCGAGTTCTTCTTCTCATTCAACATATATCCTTCCCTTCACTATCTAAGTCCTTCATACGATGGAGTATGGCTTGGGTAGTGATGGTCCGCAAAGGGATATCTGTAAAGACCCGTAAAATTCAAGGGAAATTTTTTTTTTCTATTTTTTTTGGGATTTTACAAGAACGCGGTTTCCGACGGCGCCTGATTCCGAGGCCCGGTGTGCCCGGAATCAATTTCCGAAGTTTGGCTCGGGTACGTTTAGTGAACGAACGAGCGGGTTTTTCTAACTTTTGAACCGGTGCTCGGAATCGAATTCTGAGGGCACCGATGAACTCGCAACGCCGGTATTTCCTTAAAGAGACTTTTTCCGTAGTTGCTTTCAATCGAGAGCAGAAGTTAGTTTTTGGGTTTTCTTTAAATAAGAGTAATAATAAAATAACGTGTCATGCACTTTATTTTATTTCAGCCTCCATTGGGAGTGTGGTGGTTGAAACCTCCTCATGGAGGTTGGAGGTGGGGCCACCACACCTTAACCTCCCTTGAGAGGTTATGGTGGTGGGGCCCACCCGAACTAAACCTCCCGTGGGTGGTTTATTATGGTAGGGACCACACGGGGCTTAACCCCCCTATTAATGGGAGGAGAGGAAACCTCTCAACTCTCCCTCATTAATGAGGGAGAGCCTCTTAATTCCTCAACTCCCCATTAAATGGGGAGAAACTCCTTGGCACCCTCCCCTCTTAAGTGTTGCCAACGGACCTCATAAATTGCTTCAAAGCAATTTATTTCACCCGACCCCTTTTTCTTAAAATGTTATGTAACCACAATGGTTATATACCTCTCCCCCTCTCCTATATATAGGGATCTTGGGAGAGGGTTTGGGGACGGCTTCACCAAGCGACGGAGCGCTGGTAAAATACCGCGACGCCCAACACTTGGGAAGAAGCTTATCTTCGCGAACGAAGAACGCGCCACCTTTGATGAAGAACGCTCGTTTTCCTTCCACAGAATTTCTCCCCTTCCACGGCGAGACTCTTCAACGGATCTTCTTCTTCCCTTTCATCGTCAACGGATCGACGAACAAGCTCGGAAGCGGAATCGGGTAGCAAGCGACGACGGCTTCGCCTTCCCTCGAGTCGGATGAACGCCGACGTCCCCCTTCGACGTCGTCATCCTCGCGATGCCATACCGCGATGAACCTTGAATGACGACGCCTCCTTCCGATCAACTTATACCCAAGGTAGGGGTTTGTATTCAATTATTTATATTTGTTCGAGATTTCCGACTTGATGATATTCGTGGTTAAAAACCATTTGTTATCAAATTTGAACTTTGTGGTTTGAAACCAAATGATATCAAATAACGTGAGGTGGGCCGGACCGCACGAACACGGATGACCCTCCTCCTTTTTTTCTTTGTGGTTGGTACAAGGAAGCGTGGTGTCGTCGCACCATGCAGTTTCATGCGGTAGATATGCGCGGTGTCGTCGCGTCGCGCCGTGGAAAGGAATTCAAGGATGTGACGCCGTCGCGCCGCGTCGAAGAAAACCGAAGACATCCGCAGACAGAGTCGGGCCACGACGATGGGGCGCGGCGCCAACGCACCGCGCCGGAGAACCACGAAGACGGCGCGTTTCGTTTTTGACGTGCGGATTGATGGGCGACGACAAATGAGGCCGCAAGGTAATTTTGAGGCCTCCGTAGTGAAGGTCGGGTCCCGGGAGGACCATAGGCGAAGACAAAAGGAGAAACGGACCACCGGAGCGTGTTCGGTGGTCCGGATAAGGCGGTGGCGGCGCGCCGCCGGAAGGGAGGCGGCAGGCGGTTCGCCCCCGGCCTCAATTAGCGGTGGGCGGGGGACACCCCACTCCGCGTTTCGGCTCGGCCACACTGGCCGAGCCGTGGCCGGCCGGTCGGACCAGACCGAGCCAGACCGAGTCGGGCCGGGCCGGGCCCAGCCGGGTTGGACCCGGGTCGGGTCGAACCGGTTCGCGTCGACCCGATTCGGCCGACCCAGGGGGGGGGGGGTCGGCCCGGGCCCAGACCCCCGTTTTCGGACCACTTTCGGTCAAAAGCCCGTAACTTGAGCTACGGGCCTCCAAACGACTCGCCGTCAGTGGCAACGCGATCCATGGATCGAGACGGTCGTTTCGGTTTATCGCACTCAAGGTTTCGGATTACTTTGGGTCGGCCGGTTTGGTTCGGATACGAAACCAACCGGGCCCTCGAAGAGGAAACGCTCGTAACTTGAGTTCCGGATGTCCGATTGACGTACCTTCGATTTTGATGGATTCTTCTAAGTGAGACAGATCTTTTGGCTTACTCCTCTCGAGGTTTGGATGCCCTCGGAGTGCGGTTGGGTTGGTTTGCTCACAAAACCAACCGGGCCCCTGGAACGAAAAAGCCAATAACTCACAGACCGGGAGTCCGTTAGTCGCGCCGTCTGTTTCGTTGAATTCCTCATGATGAGACGGAACTTTTGGCATACTTCTCCCAAGTTTTGGATACAGTTAGATAGTGGCTGGGTTGGATCGCACCCGAAATCCAACCGGGCCCCTGGAACGGAAAAGCTGATATCTTTCAGACTGGCCGTCCGTTTGACGAACCGTCAGCAGCGTTGGTGATCACGTTGAGAAGCAGTCCCTATGAGTATACCCTATGATAGTTTAGGGTACAGTTGAGTTACGGACGGGATTGGTTCCCTCACGAAACCAACTGGGTCCCTGGGATGAAAAGGCTAGAAGCTCACAGACCGGGCGTCTGATTGACGCGCCGTCTATTGCATTGAGACCCCTATGACGAGGCGGTCCTTTGAGATACTTCTTTGTGGGACCTTGAGACACTTGGAGTATCAACCTGTAGCTCGTGGAGCGGACCCTCCCAGAGACGAGCGTGCGGAGTACGGAGACCGTGTAGCCGATTGAGACCTGACGACTGCTTAACCGACTCGACTTGGAGTGAGTCGACTAGCCCAGTGGACGGAGCACTAATTTCTGAGGTGCAGACCCATGGCGGACGAAGCACTACCTATGTGACAGTGCAGACCCGCGGTACTCGTCTGGAGAGTACCTCAGCAGGCTACTTGGGGGTGTGTACTACTATGTTTGGGTGACATACCCCGGCGGGAAGCACTACTGTGTTTGGGTGGATGACCCACGGTACTCGACAGGAGGAGTACCTCAGCAGTCTTAGGTTAGTGTGTAGTACCTCGGAGTCGTGACAGGACCACTGTACTCTCTAGAGATGGAGCTCTTCAGCAGTTATGGTTTCGATAATGAAAATCCTGGTTTGAGCTGAGACTTTTGACCATTGTGTTTACCTCATGATTGAGATGGGTCACTTGTTAACTTAGGTATATGTATGGGCATATACCTGGGTAGTGGTTATCCGTTGATTTCATGATCCTTGTGTTTCCTCATGTTTGAGATGGGTTACTTGATAACTTAGGAATATGTATGGGCATATACCTAAGTAGAGGTTATCTGTTGAGATCTTCGTTGTGGTTATCCTTGTCGGTTTACTGAGACCTTGAGGGTATCGGGGTCCCTACTGAGTATCGTTATACTCACCCCTGCACGGGCTATGCCCGCACCTCGTTGTGTTGGTTGCAGATGAAAGGCAGTGCTGACGGAGGCCGAGTGTTCCAGGACTGGACGGTACCCGGAGGTAGACTACACGACGAGTCAGTTCCCAGAGGTGGACTACAAGACAAGACGACACACGGAGGAGGTTGACGGACGAGAGCGTGGAGGAGGCTATCTTTACCTACCCTTCAGGTAGGATCCGTGGTGGACGACCAGGAGCTGTGCCATCTGTACCTACCCTTCAGGTAGGATCCGAGGAGGACGACCCAGGAGCCTCTTCCGTCCTTCCAGCTGTTATCTTTTCTGTTGTACTTGTTCAGTTATAGTTGTACTTTCTTTTGGGTTTGTATTCTGGCCCATTTACTTTTCAGCACTTCTCTTGTACTTAGTGTTTACTATTTCCGCTTGCTTACTCTATGGTGCTTGTTTTCTTTTATAAAGGAAATGCCTTCCCAGTTATCGGGATTTACGCCTTTGGTGCTAGTCGCCAGCCCCTGGCCTATGGAAGGCGGGCATGGGGTAGTCCTGGAATGGGCCCCGAGGACGGGCCGTGACAAATTGGTATCAGAGGATTCAGTTCTACCGCAGGACTTGTAACTCTGACATTTTCTTTCTGTGAAGCAATAGTGTTAAGGGTACCGAGTGTGGTTTTCAGTTCAGGGAGTCCAGTGTTGGTGTGGGCGGCCAACGTATCCATACACCAGGACCCTGACAACTGATTTCCGGCCTTGTCCACGGAAACACTGATTTCGTGTGTGTTTTCAAAGTTTTTTCCCTTAAAACAGCTCGAATGAGGTCAGCTCACCAGGTATAATCGTTTGACCATGTCACGTTGTTTCTTTCAGGATGCCTTTTCTCGAACGACCAGCTAGAGCCCAGAGGGACGTGCGTACTTCAGGTTGCTGAGCGACGAGGCTTCGGTATAGGGCCCTCTTGCAGTTGAGGCACCAGCGGTACTACCATACGTTGGGCCACTGATGCCACCAGTCCCAGCAGTAGGCGATGCACGCCACTTGAGTGCGCTGCACGAGTTCCAGCGCCAGAGGCCACCCAGGTTCCGGGGAGAGACGAACCCGCAGGCGGCTGAGGATTGGCTGGAGGGTGTGGTGAGAGTCTTCAGGCTAGTGGGGACGCCGGCAGACCTCATGGTGATCTTTGCTACCAGCCTTCTTCAGGCAGCAGCAGGCAGGTGGTGGAGCCACTTGTTCCAGTTTTGCGATGGGATGGCCTTCACATGGGAAGACTTCGAGACCTTCTTCAGGGTGGAGTTTGTGCCAGTAGCTCTACACCCCGAGCGTGTACAGGAACTTCTGCCTTTGCCACAGGATTTTCGATCAGTAGTCGAGTCATCTGTGGGCAGTAGACAGATGATACAGAGGTCTATGAGGACCAGACCAGCAGTTGGCCGATCTCGGGTTTTAGGACCGATGGTGCGGGGCACCCGGGGTGGGGTCAGATCCAGGCGTGCCAGAAACAGGCTGTGTTACTCATGCGGCGGAAAGGATCACCTAGCACGTGACTGTCTGACTCCTCGTACAGTTGATTCGTAGGCATTGGAGGAGCCACCGAGGCAGAAACAACGACGAGTGCTTAAGCAACATCCGAGCAGTGGACAAGGTAGTAGAGCTCCGGGAGCATGTGGACAGGAGAGGAACTAGTGGATACGTCCTTTGTACTTCTAGTTCCATTTTGCTATTGTATTTGTGTCTTTGTATTATGAGCTACAATAATAAAAAGACACTTATCTTTGTTACTTTCCTGTCCTTTTGTTTGGTTGATACTGAGTGGTCCCAGTTAAAACTGTTGACTTGACCCACACTTTTGAGATTTCTACTGTAGGAGACCCAGTGACCTCACACTGATGCCGACAGTGTGACTCGACCCTTGGAGGTGAGAGTGACAGTTGGATCTCTTGGTAGTTACGTCGAGGCCTTACGACGTCATCCATGGCATGAATGCATAATTCATGTTGGAATTGACTGTATTAGGCAACGAATGTGGTTCATCCAGGGGATGAGACCAGATTTCTCTTATTGGCAAAGAAGAAATCATAGCAGCTCTTGTGAGACTAAAGAAGGTCCAGGTCATCCAAGAGCGGATGAAGACTGCACAGTGCAGTAAGAAAAAGGAAATCGGTGCCAGTCTTAGAGACTCGGGCATGTTAAATGTTTCAAGAAGTGGGAGATTTAAGGATAGATGAGTCTGCGAAGCAGAATACATGGAGGCAGAGCTAGGAGAGCAGTATGAGGTGGTGTACATCTTAACATGCTACAACCACCCGCCTAAGTTATCCCTGCCAGGCTCAGGGAGCTGGAGGTAGGAGGAAGAGTGCGGCTGCATGCGGTCAAGGAGTGTGACCAATGGCTCTAAAAATGATTCAAGGGACAGTTTGTGTCCACTACTAGATTCTGTAGTAACAGACGTCGATATGAATCATTCATCGCTTTCACAAAACTTGTCCCAGACCTAGAGTTTCCGGTAAGCCATGGACTTGACCCTCACGTCTGGAGATACCTTGTGAAGAGACTTGATAATCACACTTACGCCGACGGTGTGGTCAGACCCTCGAGGCGAGAGTTCCGGTTGGAATCTCTGGGTGGCAGCGTCGAGGCCTTATGACGTTAGTTTGAGTATGGAATGGGCAATAACTGTTCATACTCAAATTGACGGTTTTAGGCAAACGTCAGGATGGGTTTTCCTTGGTCGGTGAAAAGGAAACCCCAGGCAGCACGGGATAAACTCTTTCACAGGATGGTGCGACCGATCACTCTTGAGTCAGTCAACCATACCCTCGTGGAAGCAGTCTTTTGAGTTTCAGTTCTAACAGAAAATGGAGACCTCTGGAGTTCGAGGATGACGAGCACGTCCTTGTACGGGTCTCACCTCGACGAGGTTTATGGAGATGTGTCCAAGGCAGAAAGTTATCTCCGAGGTTCAACGGACCTTTCTAGGTCCTTAGTTGGGTAGGTGGGGTGGTTTACCGCTTAAACCATCCACCTCAGTTGCACCAGGTGCACGACGACTTCCACGTATCTCTATTGAGGAGATACGTGCTCGACCCTTCGCATATAATCAAATATGAGGAGCTGGACGATGGCGATGGAGTGTCTTTCACAGAGGTTCCAGTGGGGATCGAGGACCGACATGGGCGGATCCTTCAAGGACGACCAATTCCTCGGTTGCGCTTTCACTGGCAGTACAGGAACCTCCGGGTGAGCACACGGGAGCGGAAGGCTCAGATGCGTGCCCAGTACCATTTTTGTTTCTCTAGTTTATGTTAAGGCTTTACGAGGACGTAAATCCCTGAGGTGGGAGTAATGTAAAGACCCGTAAAATTCAAGGGAAATTTTTTTTCTAATTTTCTTTGGGATTTTACAAGAACGCAGTTTCTGACGGCGCCTGATTCTGAGGCCCGGTGTGCCCAGAATCAATTTCCGAAGTTTGGCTCGGGTACGTTCAGTGAACGAACGAGCGGGTTTTTCTAACTTTTGAACCAGTGCTCGGAATTGAATTCCGAGGGCACTGATGAACTCGCAACGCCGGTATTTGCATAAAGAGACTTTTGCTGAAGTTGCGTTCAATTGAGAGTGGAAGTTAGTTTTTGGGTTTTCTTTAAATAAGAGTAATAATAAATTAACGTTTCATGCACTTTATTTTATTTCAGACGCCATTGGGAGTGTGGTAGTTGAAACCTCCTCATGGAGGTTGGAGGTGGGGCCACTACACCTTAACCTCCCTTGAGAGGTTATGGTGGTGTGACCCACCAGAACTAAACCTCCCGTGGGTGGTTTATTATGGTAGGGACCACACGGGGCTTAACCCCCCTATTAATGGGAGGAGAGGAAACCTCTCAAATCTCCCTCATTAATGAGGGAGAGCCTCTTAATTCCTCAACTCCCCATTAAATGGGGAGAAACTCCTTGGAACCCTCCCCTCTTAAGTGGTGCCAACGGACCTCATAAATTGCGTCAAAGCAATTTATTTCACCCGACCCCTTTTTTTTAAAAAAAAGTTTTGTAACCACAATGGTTACATACCTCTCCCCCGCTCTTATATATAGGGATCTTGGGAGAGGGTTTGGGGACGGCTTCACCAAGCGACGGAGCGCTGGTAAAATACCGCGACGCCCAACACTTGGGAAGAAGCTTATCTTCATGAACGAAGAACGTGCCCCCTCTGACGAAGAACGCTCTTTTTCCTTCCACGGAATTTCTCCCCTTCCGCGGCGAGACTCTTCAACGGATCTTCTTCTTAACCTTCATCGTCAATGGATCGACCAACAAGCTCGGAAGCGGAATTGGGTAGCAAGCGACGACGGCTTCGCCTTCCCTCGAGTTGGACGAATGCCGACGTCCTCCTTCGACGTCGTCATCCTCACGACGCCATACCGCGACGAACCTCGAACGACGATGCCTCTTTCTGGTCGGCTTATACCCAAGGTAGGGGTTTGTATTAAATTATTTATATTTGTTCGAGATTTCCGACTTGATGATCTTTGTGGTTAAAAACCATTTGTTATCGAATTTGAACTTTGTGGTTTGAAACCAAATGATATCGTATAATGTGATGGGGGCCGGACCGCATGAACACGGCCGACCCTCCTCCTTTTTTTCTTTGTGGTTGGTACGAGGAAGCGTGGTGTCGTCGCACCACGCGGTTTCATGCGGTAGATATGTGCGGCGCCGTCGTGTCGCGCCGTGGAAAGGAATTCAAGGACGCGACGCCGTCGTTCCGCATTGAAGAAAACCGAAGACATACGCGGATGGAGTCGGGCCGCGGTGAAGGTGCGCGGCGCCAACGCGCCGCGCTGGAGAACCACGAAGACGGCGCGTTTCATTTTTGACATGCGGATTGACGGGTGACGAAAAAAGAGGCCGCAAGGAAATTTTGAGGCCTCCGCAGTGAAGGTCAGGTCCCGGGAGGACCATAGGCGTAGACGGCAGGAGAAACGGACCACCGGAGGGCGTCCGGTGGTCCGCGGAAGGCGGTGGCTGGCAGTTCGCTGCTGGCCTCAATTAGCGGCGGGTGGGGGACACCCCGCTCCGCGTTTCGGCTCGGCCATGCTGGCCGAGCCGCGACCGGCCGGTTGGACCAGACCGTACCGGACCAAGCCGGGCCGGGCCCCGCCGGGTCAGACTCGGGTCGGGTCGAACCGGTCCGGGTCGACCCTGTTCGACCGACCCAGGGGGGTCGGGCCGGGTCGGCCCCGGCCCAGACCCCCGTTTTCGGACCACTTTCAGTCAAAAGCCCGTATCTTGAGCTACGGGCCTCCAAACGACTCGTTGTCCATGGCAACGCGATCCTTGGATCGAGACGGTCGTTTCGGTTTATCGCACTCAAGGTTTCGGATTACTTTGGGTTCAGCCGGGTTGGTTCGGATACGAAACCAACCAAGCCCTCAGAGCGGAAACGCTCGTAACTTGAGTTCCGGACGTCTGATTGACATGCCGTCGATTTTGATGGATTCCTCTAAGTTAGACGGATCTTTTGGCTTACTCCGCTCGAGGTTTGGATGCCGTCAGAGTGCGGTCGGGTTGGTTCGCTCATGAAACCAACCGGGCCCCTGGAACGAAAACGCCAATAACTCACAAACCGGGCCTCCGTTAGTCACGCCGTCTATTTCGTTGAATTCCTCTTGATGAGATGGAACTTTTGGAATACTTCGCCCGAGTTTTGGATACAGTTAGATAGTGGCTGGGTTGGATCGCAACGGAAATCCAACCGGGCCCCTGGAACGGAAAAGCTGATATCTTTCAGACTGGACGTTTGTTTGACGAACCGTCAGCGGCATTGGTGATCACATTGGGAAACAGTCCCTATGAGTATACCCTATGAGAGTTCGGGGTACAGTTGAGATATAGCCGGGATTGGTTCGCTCACGAAACCAACCGGGCCCCTAGTATGAAAAGGCTAGAAGCTCACAGACCGGGCGTCCGATTGGCGCACCGTCTGTTGCGTTGAGACCCCTATGACGAGGTGGTCCTTTGAGATACTTCTTCGTGGGACATTGAGATACTTAGAGTATCGACCTGTAGCTCGTTGAGCGGACCTTCCCAGAGACGAGCGTGCGGAGTACGGAGACCGTGTAGCCGACTGAGACCTGACGACTGCTTGACCGAATCGACTTGGAGTGAGTCGACTAGCCCAGTGGACGGAGCACTACTTTCTGAGGTGAAGACCCATGGCGGATGGAGCACTACCTGTGTGACAGCGCAGACATGCGGTACTCGTCTGGAGGTTACCTAAGCAGGCTACTTGGGGTGTGCATTATTGTGTTTGGGTGACATACCCCGGTGGGAAGCACTACTGTGTTTGGGTGGCTGACCCGCGGTACTCGACAGGAGGAGTACCTCAGCAGTCTTAGGTTAGTGAGCAGTACCTCGGAGTCGTGACAGGACCACTGTACACTCCAGAGATGGAGCTCTTCATGAGTTACAGTTTCGATAATGAAAATCCTGGTTTGAGATGAGACTTTTGACCTTTGTGTTTCCCTCATGATTGAGATGGGTCACTTGTTAACTTTGGTATATGTATGGGAATATACCTCGGTAGTGGTTATCCATTGATTTCATGATCCATGTGTTTCCTCATGTTTGAGATGGGTTACTTGATAACTTAGGCATATGTATGGGCATATACCTAAGTAGAGGTTATCTGTTGAGATCTTCTTTGTGGTTATCCTTGTTGGTTTAGTGAGACCTTGAGGGTCTCGGGGTCCCTACTGAGTATCGTTATACTCACCCCTACATGGGCTATGCCCGCACCTCGTTGTGTTGGTTGCAGACGACAGGCAGTGCTGACGGAGGCCGAGTGTTCGAGGACTGGATGGTACCCGGAGGTGGACTACACGACGAGTCAGTATCCGAAGGTGGACTACACGACGAGACGACACACGGAGGAGGTTTCTAGACGAGAGCGTGGAGGAGGCTATCTGTACCTACCCTTCAGGTAGGATCCGTGGTGGACGACCAGGAGCTGCGCCATCTATACCTACCCTTTAGGTAGGATCCGAGGAGGATGACCCAGGAGCCGCTTCCGTCCTTCCAGCTGTTATCTTTTCTATTGTACTTGTTCAGTTGTAGTTGTACTTTCTTTTGGGTTTGTATTCTAGCCCATTTACTTTTCAGAACTTCTCTTGTACTTAGTGTTTACTATTTCCGCTTGCTTACTCTGTGGTGCTTGTTTTCTTTTATAAAGGCAATGCCTTCCCATTTATCGGGATTTACGCCTTTGGTGCTAGTCCCCAGCCCCTGGCCTATGGAAGGCGGGCTTGGGGTAGTCACGGCACGGGCCCCGAGGACGAGTCGTGACAATATCCTAGATGAAATTAGGAAGAGTATTTTCCCACATGAAGAGATCTCAGTGTCGGGGAAATAACATTTCAAATAACAGGGTGTAGTGTGATATATCTTGATCACTACATTGAATTGATAATGAAAATATTTTAATAAACAATGATATTAACCATTATGATCCCCCACTAACGAATTTCTTCTTTCTTCTTTTTAACATCATATTTTTTAATTACATATATATATATATATACATTCATATTTTATGCATATTTAAAACTCATCTTTATATTATATATCATTTAGAAAATAAATAGTGACAATAGAATTTTGGTGTTGTGTAAGTTGCCTCTTTGAGACCAACCCTCAGAGTGCACTATATTGCATTCTTAGGGAAATAATATTTTGATTGGGGATCTGCAACAAATTCATGCACATCAAATTGGTGCCATTTTCGTGGAGGCACAACACTTGCACACACCGTTTTTCATAAAAAAACCAAAAAAAATCATAAATTTCAAAAATAAAATCATGATGTATTTCAATGGTGTTTATTCTGCATAGACTGACCAATCTCAGGTGCCAGAAGAAGATTAAAATGATATTGAAGCTAATTTTCAATTGATTAGTGTAGTAATGGAAAAATTGGAGAGTCAAATAGATTTTATTGTTGAATACGTACATACATGTCAAGAGCAACCCAAACCTAATTCTCAGCTGGAACATGAACCAAAACAAGTGGTGGAAGAGGTTTCACCAATCATTTTTTATGTCAAAGAACCTGAGGCTGGTGAGAAGGAGATACTAAAGGAGTTAATCATATCATCCCGTACTCAACCATTTCTTGATGAGGATCCTGATGTACCCATTCCACCTGATTCACTTATGGGAGATCAACAAATTTTGGAAGAATCTTGGAATCACTTTGTAGAAGATAACCTGAAAATTGATCTTCCTATCTTTTATATTGAACAATCAACACCTTTTGACCTTGCTCTTGCATTGGAAGATGATGAAGAAGATGCACCTGCTGAGATGGAAGTGCCAATGGTCTTTCATGAAGAGATAAATTTCCTAGCTGATATACTGGAAAGGGAAGATTTCGTGATTGACTCTTCATGTTTTAATTTTATTCAAACTAAATCATTTTCTGACTTCTCCTTTCCAGAAATTTCTAATACAGCAAATATGGATCAGGCCTTGGATGTTGATGATGAGACCACCAAAGTGGTGGTGATCCAGGAAGAAGAGTCAGAGAAGCTGGTGGTGGTGTGACTACCTCCTCTATATCAACATTCATATCATATGGAGGAGGACACCACAAAAGTTCACAGGGAGCACCCATATTTTCTATTCTGTCCCAATCTCAATCTAAAATTCTATCTGTATTATTTCATGGGGTTTGGGAACATTCTTATCTTATTTGGGGTTCTCTACTTTCAGTGTTTAATCATGGACATTGCGAAAACTCACATGTGGTGGTTCATCTCAAAGAAACCACACCCACCTTCTGATTGGGGATAATCCACTGAAACTACCTAACTAGGGGTAGTAAAAACCTAGCACCCGCTTGGGGGTATAAACCAAGAATTATCTCTTTTTATTTTCTCTGTATAGTTCTTTTTATTTATTTTTCTAATGTATTTTCATTACTTTCTTGTAGTCTTAAAGTGGCTGCTTCTAGGAGCTTATCTCAAGGCATCCTCTTCTAAAATAATGTCAGGGTGTTTCTTTCCTTCCCTTTGATTTTCTACTTTTATATTTATATTTTGTTGAGTTGAAATAAGGGGTAGTTAAATTTAATTGTGGGGGAGTGTCAACCTGCTTAGTTCTTCTTGTGTGCTTTTCGTTTTTGTTTATTATATTTTTATGATTTTTGAGCTTTAATGAATATTCTTATCACTTTTCACACATCAATTTATTTTGAAAGAGTTGAAAGGATTTTTGAAATAATGGATTTTAAATGATTGTTGATGTGAAAACATTTTTATTGAATTGGATTATCAATCATTTTTATGAGTTTAACTGATTTTTGAAATCCATGACCATGAAACACTGACTCAAAATATTTTTCTAATCATTTGAGGTATTCTAAACCACTTTTTCATATTCTTCTTAATACCCACAAATTCTTGAGGGAAAAATGAATTTTGTGTGAGAACCAGAATTTGTGAATAATTCTATTTTGAAGCTTGGGATTTCATGGAATGTATTTAAAATTATTGAGGAATATCTTTGGCTAGACAAATTTTATCTTAAGACCCACCGTAACATTTATCCTTCATAAGACCTTAGATGCCGTGAATTGCCTTATAGGTTTAAGCCACATTACAAGCCAATTTTTCCTTACCTACCCACACTTTCAGTATTTTTGCATGGTTATTTCATGTTTGAGTGTGGGGGAAGGGCCTTTCGTGTGCATTTATTTGGATGAGTATCATTTATTCGTGATTCGAGTTGTGTGTCAATACTTTGGGCAGTGGACAATAAGAGAATTGGGCATGTGACGTTATTTTATTGTGCTTTATTTGTTTCATCCATTTATCCTTAAAAAAAAAGAAAACAAATGGAGATGATATTGAATAATTAATTGTACAATATTTTATGACTCATGTCCCTTTCAAAAATAAAAGGCATGAATTGTCATTCATTGATTGTATTCAATTTTCATCTCATTCTCTAAGAAAAAAAAAGAAAAAAAAGTTGTGCCTTTATGGAGCTTTGAAGAAAAAGGAGAACATAGATGATATAATTCATTATAATCACTTATTGGATCATGTTCTATGTCATAAAAAGGGGGTGGTTTTGTTTTTCACATTTTCAAGTGGTATTTAGAGATGAAGTTTCTGTGTTTTCCCTTGATTTAATCATGCATTGTACTTAAAAGTCCAACCTCCTCTTTCTAGCCTGGAATATTTTTCAATCATTTTCCCACCAACCCTGAGCCACAGAATCATTTGAACCACTAATTAAATCCCTCATGATTAAATTCATTTTCATGTTTCACGCTGTGGAGAAATGAAAATTTTCACAAACCTATGGTGATACATGCGATTTTCAAGTATGAGTATAACTCTAGATTCAATTTCTCTTGAGTGAAGAGTGACATAAAATTCAATGTCAGGTAGGTTGTGATTGGGCCAATGATTGATTTATTAGGTTGGACAAATTTTAATTATTAAAATTAAAATGAGAGAGTCTTTTTTTAATATATGATACATGATGGACTTCTATTTTGGATAACATCATTGATATTTTCTCATTTTTGATTGTAGTGTGGAATTTGATTTGGATGTAAGATGATTGCTTAGGAGTGCAATGTTTAAGTGTGGGGGAGTGATTAAGCTAAAATTTTATTATATTTTATACTGTAATTAATTGTTTTTATAATCCCACCATAGTGTTATTGTATGGGTAATTGTCACATTTTTAGGTTTTAGTGTTATTTTGAGCGTAAATGCAAAAAAGGCCAAATTCTGCAATTTTAACAGATTGTCTTCACAGGGATATTTTGGTCATTTACAATTAAATATATTTCCAACATTTATGATTAAAATATTTATAAAATATATATTTAATTTCCTTTATTTTTGTATTCTGGACCAGGGGCTGAATCGATCATCTAGTGGCTGTAAAAATTCTATGAAGTTGAAGTGTTTTCCGTGTGGACAGAATGGGCCCCACTGATGTAACTGATGGATAACTCAGCGCACACACCTTAAAATTCATTAATTACGGCTATAAATAAAATAGGATTTATTAAGGAGTTCCAATTATGAATATCAAGTAAAAAGACCCTCATTAAGGCATTATGGGAACGCTCACAACATATGGAAGATGAAACGTCTCACCAGGAAGAAACGGTTCAATTGGGTAATAAATTCATAGCATCTAGAAACACCATCCAAAATGGCTCTTATTTTGTGGCGAGACGCGAAATTACATGTGGAACAACTTTTATTAAGGAAGCAATGTGTAAATTGACGGTTTGGAGTGCAATAATGTCACAGGATGTTGAAGAATTGAAAATTCGGAGAGTCAAATGGGCAGATTAAATGTCACGGATTGAATTGATCCTAACTCCTACATACGATGGCCAATAGATCTAATATTTGGAGGTTGAATGTAGGGTACATTATTAAACATCTTTTATGAAGAAACATATTTCAAATTCTTCCATTTAATGGGACATCCATGCAACATCATTTGGAGGATTACTCTGGAGACAATTCCTTCACCTCATCTCCCTATAAATATGTAACCTCACCCCTTCTCAAAGCATTGTCACTTATGTGTGGAATTTTTTTTTATTGTTTTGTAGTTTATTTTCATCTATAGTATATTTATAATGTTTTAATTTATATTATTATTCTTCTTCATACCTCATTCTTCCATTTTTACTTTTATTTGTTTCTCCCACCGTATTCTCTTCTAACTCAATGAGAATGGGGAACTAACCTCGATGTTTGTTTGAGGGGGATAATGGTAGATTATTGAGTTTTATTTTAATTAAATTTCAAAATATTTATTTAATTCTGAGGATTTAGGTGGTGGTTAAAATGACTATGGTGTGCGATTACCTCATTTTCTTTACCACCGAGTTCTTCTTCTCATTCAACATTTATCCTTCGAATCACTATATAAGTCATGCAAACGATGTAGTATGGCTTGGGTAGTGATGGTTGGCAAAGAGATATCCTAACCGACATTAGGAAGAGTATTTCTCCACATGCAGAGATCTTGGTGTTGGGGAAATAACATTTCATATAAGAGGGTGTAGTGTGATAGATCTTGATCACTACAATGAATTGATAATGAAAATATTTTAATAAACAACGATATCAACCATTATGATCCCCCAAGAAGAAATGTCTTCTTTCTTATTTTTAACATCATATTGTTTTAATTATAGATATATATATACATTAATATTTTATGCATATTTCAATCTCATATTTATATTATATATTAGTTAGAAAATAAATAGTGACAATAAAATTTTTGTGTTGTGTAAGTTGCCACCTTGAGACAGACCCTAGGAGTGAAATATATTGAATTCTTAGGTAAATAATATTTCGATCAGGGATCTGTGAAAAATTCACACATATCACCCCAAAATGTAAATGAAGGACCTATAATAAAATCTGCATAAATATTGATTCAATTTATAAGACAAGGGGTCGGCAGAAGAGCAAAAAAACACATACCTAAAAGACAAATGCCTGTTGCACCCTGAACAACAGAAGAAAAGGCCACCATAATGCGATCTCACAAAAAATCGAGAAGAATATAAGAAGAAACATCCAACGTAGATTGATGGATCAAGTACCACAATGCTAAGGTGATACAATAATCAAACTCAATGAATAACTCGAAAGATAACATTACTCGGAGAGATGTACTGCAATCACAATAGTGTTAAAACACCGAACAGATCGATCTAAAGGGAATGAAACCTCTGAAAATAACTTAGAAAAAAACTTGGGTCAAGAGAAACAAAGAACTGGGGAAAGGAATGAAATAAAACACTCGAGCACGTGTTTTAAAATTGGACGTGGGTCGAGTCACGACGTGTAACCCCTGGTCACGTCGTGAAGTCCGCGCTAGAAAAGTAGGCCAAAATTTTTGTTGCCTTAGGTTAAAAACTGACATTCTAACAAGTTACGTTGTGTAATCCATGGTCATGATGTGTACACTTTCACGGTGTGGTGTGGCCTGTCATGAATTTCCTCCAGCTTCAATTACACGGTGGGTAACATGGTTACACAATGTGTAACTACTCTTAAGCCTGTAGAAAGTATATAAAAACACCTCAAATGACATTGAATGAAAAAGAATGTTAGAGATAGGGGAAAACATACCTGTTTAAGGTAATAGGATGCTACAGTATGTGTTTTCAGTATGAAATTAACACGATTATTCAAAACATGTGTCACTCCATAAAAAAAATTAAACAACTTGAATTGTCTTGATACATTCTTAAAATTATCCACACATTATTTTTGACATGTATGAATCAACCATACATTAATATGGAACACGTGTGTTTGGTGTGACACAAATTTTTCATTTTTAGTTTAAAATTGATAATTTAGTTAAAAAAAATTCATCGCACATTAAAAAACTATCAAATTTTGTCTAATGGTACTGATACTTTAGAAAAATTATTTATAAGTCATTGGTGGTCTATAGAAATCATCTGAATATAAATCATAAACACAGTGTGTCTGATATGACTCAAAGTGTACGTTTTTAGTTTAAAATGAATATTTTTGTTCCATATATTCTTCACATCCTAAAAACAAATAAAAAAGGATCATATTTTCATGATATATTAATAAAATTATTCATAATTCATTTTTGAAAAGCGATAATCATCCTCAATTCAATTTCCCACATTGTGTAACCATTATGACTGAAGGTATGAATTTTTATATAAAATGGCCATTTTAGTTCAAAAAATCTCTCACATTCTCAAAACTGAACAAACAAGCTCAGAGTGTCTTGAAATTTTAGGAAAATTTTATTAATTAATTTGTGACATGAAATATCTAACCACACCTCATTTTGACACACAGTGTGCTGATATGAATAAATGTGTGTTCGTATAGTTTTAAAATTGACATTTTTGTTAACAGTGCACATCACTCACTGATAACCAATAAAAAAATAGAGATTGTTTTGAAACTATAGTACAGTTATCCTTAAGTAATTTTTGACATGTAGGAATACACCTCACATCAATTATCTAGAAAGTGTGCCCAGTATAAATCAGGGTTTATGTTTACAGTTTAAAAGTTAAATTTTAGTTCAAAATGCACATCAATCTCTAAAAAATTTGAAAAATTATTTTTATTTTCTGGTAATGATAAGAAAAATATCCACAATCCATTTATTTGTTTCGTAATGAAATATACATCAATCCAGAACAAGGTATTCCTAGTGTCGTTGAAAGTGTGTGTTTTTATTTAAAATTCACATTTTAATTAAAAACAGGAATCACATACTCGAGATTGAGAAAACACCCAAACATTGTCATTACACTTTAGGAAAATGACCCATATATCATTTGGTATGATTAAGAATCAACCACACATCCATTCAACACACAGTATTCCTAGTATGAATCAATGTGCATGGTTTATATTTAAAAGTTATACTTTAGTTAAAAGAACAAATATTTACTTGAAAATTGAGTAAACACAGTCATATTAGCTTAATACTTTAGAAAAATGAAACATAAGTAAATTCTGAACCACATGTTCATTCAACACAAGGTGTTCATGGTATGACTTGAAGTGGATGTTTTTAGTTTAAAAGTGACAATTTAGTTCAGAATGTGGGTCACTCACTAATGACCAATAAAAACACTCATATTATCGTAATACATTAGGGAAATTATCCATAAGTCATTTGTATGGGTAGGAATCAACCACATGTCAATCTGACACAGAATGTGCCCGATATGACACAATTTTTGTGTTTTTAGTTTAAAAGTGACCTATTAGTTCCAAATATGAATCACTCACAGAAAACCAAATAAAACACACATGGATTGTCCTGACACTTTCGGAAAATTAATCATAATTAATTTTTGAAATATAAGAATAAATCACACGTTAATCTGACATAAGGTGCAGTGCGTGTTTCCAGTTTCAGAATGACATTTTAGTTCAAAACAAGTGTCACTCACTAAAAATTGAGATAGAAGACATATATTTTTTTTATTTTTTATTCAATTATACATTATACATTTTTGAGGTGTTTGAATCATCCACACATCAATAAAACCCACTTTGTGGCTAGTATGGCTAAAATTGTGTGTTTTTATTTAAAATGGATATTATATTTCAAAACACAATTCATATACTCAAAACAAAAAAAATGCTCCGATTGTCAAAATACTTTTAGAAAATAATCTATAAATCATTTTCGACGTGTAGGAATCAATTGTATATGGATATGACAGACGATTTTCTCAGTATGACTCAAAGTATGTGTTTTTAAGTTTATAAGTGGCACTTTATTAATGTATTATTATTTCATTTTTTACTTCATTGTATTACTAACATAAACATTGTTTTTTATAAAAATTGCACTTTTTTTGAGCTAGAGTGGGGTGTTTGAAAATTGGTAGCACGATTAAGAACTTTTGGAAATGGGATTCAAAGACAGCAGGATATGGGGTTAGCCAGGTTATTATGGTATTTGATGGAAAATGTAATGTTTGTAACCAATTTAACTAAAAGTTATAGAAATGATTATAATGGAAATTTATGTGAAATTAAATTGTATAGTGTAAGGTAAATTTATTGAAAATTTTGAAATTGTTTGTAATTTTTTAGTGTTGGAGGGTGTTACAAATGTTGAAACACACTACTAAAACTAGCACTATTATCAGTACTAAATATAACATTGAAAAATGTAACTTTATCTACACCAAGAAGAGCACTAATAAATTTGCACTTTAACAACGATGCTAAAATTATCCCCTTTATCAATACCTTCTAAGCACTGACAATAATAATTTATAGCACGGATTAAAATCTATTCTGTAGTAATTTTTTTTCATGCTATGCTTGTGATAGTAGTCGAGACAATGCACTAACTTTTTTTTTGTGATAGGACATTATCCATTCTAACACACGATGATGTTGAAATTACAAATGCACCCCTCAAATGAACCACACCACCATCAAAATTATTACACTTGTGAACTATATGTAAAAAACCCAATATTGACTATTCACTTTTTGAAATAAGAAACCATTGTGGAAAAATGTATTTTATTTTAATTTTGTCATGATGGGAACAAGTGATGGGCTTAGGGCCTGCACCACATGTCATAATTAACTATAATTTATGCATCTTGAATTATTCGTCTTTAGGTCACACACTATTAGTAAATTTGATATCATATAAGAAATATATTGGTAAAAAAATATTTCACAAAAATACTATATATATATATATATATATCAAAAATAAAAACATTTATAATATTAACAGAATTGAAATAATACAATTAAAAATATATTTATTAAACTAATCAAAATATTAATTAATAATGTAATTAAATATAATAATTTAAGTAATATTAAAATTAATAAACTAATTAAATATTTCATAATTAAATTGAAGATATATGAAATTAATTATAATGAATTTTAATTAATTATAATAATGTTACTATGACTAAAAAACTCTTTTATAAATAATAATAATTACTAATTAATAATAATTACTTATTAAATAATATTAGAAATGTATTTAATTACAGAGAATAATTAATAATAATGAGTTAAAATAGAATAATTAATAATACAATTAAAATGGTATTTAAAAAAGTAGTAATATTTAATTGTAATAATAAAAAAAATTATAATAGGTGAAAATAAAATTATTGATTTTGGGAGGGATGAGGCTTGAACCACTAGTGTACCTATGTGTGTCTGTGTTTGATATTTTTAGTCCCTCATATCCATTGTAAATAAATCATTAATAATAATTATTATTAATAATATTGTAAAAAGTCATGTAGCCAATAATATAGATGAAAATAATTAGTCATTATATTACTAAAATAATTATTAATGCAGTTAAAAGTCATTATATTTAAATTTTTTAATTATAAATAAATATAATATAAATTATAGAGGAATTGTAAAAAAAATTGAAAATATTGACTTAAAAAATAAAGAGTAGTGGAAAATAAAAAGAATTTGATAAATATAATAAATGTAAAATAATTAAAACAATGCAAACAATGCTATTTTGAAAACATGTCATTTATAAATAATTTGTTTCCCATGCCATATTCTCTACTTAATGAATATTTATAAATAATTTAATTTTTTATTATATTATCATTATGTAAAAAAGGGGGCTTAACCATAGATTATTTCAAAATAAATAATTAGATTCTATATAACCTTTATAATTATTATTAATTTTATTATTAAAATAATAATTACATTATAATTAAAAATTGTTATAAATGATTATTAATTATATAATTAATTAATAATAATTAAATTTTTATTAATGACCATATTTTCTACAATAGTAATTTAATTATGAACAATTTTTAATTATATTATTGACTATATTATTATTAAAATTTATGATTATGTTATTACTAAGTGTTACAATTCACATTAAAAAATAGATCATAAATTACATTATTTAAGTTTTAATTAATATTTCAATTATATGACTATTATTAATTAATAATTAATATATATTTTTGGGAAATATTACATTTCTAAATATACATATTTTTTAACTATACGTCAATTTTATTATTAATTAGAACACTTATTATTTTAAATTACTTAATTAAGTATATTAAGAATTAAAATATAATATGGTATTATAAATTAATTTAATAATTATATTATAAATTAATTTTTAATTATTATTAATTATATTATAAATTATGGGTGGTTGCAATTTTTTGGGCTCATGTATTTCTCTCTATATTAATCCATGCTCACATGAGCTTTCAATCGTGTTGATTTTCAATCCAAACTGGTACTTCGATCTAAAGGATTTCATTATGGGTCCTATAAAGAAAAAAGATGTTGATAATGTGTTAGATGATTATCCACCCCTAAATTTCAGTAAGAAGGGGCTTAATGTTCATTATCGACTCTTCCAAAATTTTATGTAAAAATCATTTCCTGATGTTGTGAAGAGATAAAGTGCATTGAATAATGAAATTTTTTCATTTCTTGATAAAAAAACTGATGTTATTCTCTGAATATCATCTTGAATATGTCCCTCTGTATAAAATAATTACATGAAATGGTTCATTAATATTCATTTAAGTAGACCTTAAAATTCTTGGGGAACAATTTCAGGAGTGAAAGCACTCAATTTATTGCTTTATAAACATTTAAATAGAATGAGAACCCATCAATTCTTGAATATAATTATATTTTGCTGCACTAGGCTTGAGGTTCTATGGTTGGAGGATAAATTCAATCAGTAAATAATTTTTTCATATTATTTTTCCTTCGAGGAAACTCAAATTGAAGTCTTGGGGTTTTGGATTTGTCGCATTCAATCCAAGAATCCTAATATGTGATGTTTTAGAATATTTTCAAGCCTTTGTTTCTAATTATAGGTTATATCATAGTTCAATATAGTTTTTCATATTTTATAAACTGGATTTAAAATGGTTTTCAAATTATGAAAGAGTTTCAAATATTTAAAATTTTACTGGGAAAGTAATTTTGATGGTATTCAATAATTTTTTAGAATTAGTTTGAAATTTTTAAAGTAATAATAATCTTTATTCTTAATCATTTATGAATTTTTTTTGTAATTTAATTATTTTTAATTAATATATCACCTTCTTATAGACCCTCCATCTTACATGAAGGTAATATAGATTTTATATATGATGTGTAAGTTTAGGACACTGCTTTCATATAATTAGTAATGTTGAGAAGGTCTTTAATGACTACCGTATAATTAATTAATTATTTTCTTTTATTACATAAAGGTAAAATCAAAATCCTTAGAGTCACATAAGGGTATCTTGTGAATCCTTCTACTTGCATAAAGGTAAGTTGAGCTTTGATTTCTTATGTTATGGTAGGTCTTACTTCACATAATGGATATCTTTTATAGGTATTCTCATGCCAGGGTCTGTAATCCATCATGTAGAGGTGTTCCCTGGTTCCTTAAAGCTTTGTAAAGTCAGCTAACCCTTTTTCCTTACCTGTATAAGGGTAACATTTGATTTCAAAGGGATTCATAGCGGTGAATTTTTTCTCATGTAAGGGTAATCCAGTCTTATTATAGGCTATAAAAGGGTTGACTAGTTACTGCATAAGGGTCCATTTTATGCTGATTAGTGTAAGGGTAAAACAATGTTACCCTTACACAACACTTTATTGTGCCGTGTGAGTAATGATTTACATGTAGTAAATCTTATTTCGATCATATTTTATATCAACTTATTCTTTTACCCATTTTTTATGCTTTTAATTGATGGAAATCAATGATTTGAAGGAATCTTAAAAAATTTAAAATATCATCCAATATTTTCAATGTTATTAATTAGACTAAAACCAATATTTGAGTCAAAACATTATTAAAAGAGAAATAAATGGATTGCCTGATCAGTTTTATGGAGTTTTTATAAAACATATATGTTTCTTCATATTACCAGACAATTATCTCCCATTTTAATCTGCATTCCTTTTCTAATGTTTGGGTGATCTTAGACACTTATCTTGGAGTCTTGTAAATAATTCTTTACTTGTTTGAGTTTGTTTACTTTGATTTTCTAGGCCTGTGAGGACACCTTGACTCCTCTTATTTTAGAGCAGAGTTCATGAAGCTTCCAAGAGGTAAGGATCATGTGACTATTCATAGTTTTTGTGAAAGCTTTAATTAATCATGCTTTATCTTATTTATTTAATGTGATGTGATTAAACATAATATGATAATAATGTGGAGATGTTATTGATGGTTATTGATTAATATAAAAATATTCAAGGAATAAGAATTAGTGTTATTGTATTATACTATTTAAATTGTTTGTTTCCTGAAATAATTAAACACTATAGAATTATCTTCTTAGTAATTTATGATCTAAATTTTAAAAAAATTAAATACAGGATAAATTATCACATGCATTAGAAAAACGATATTGTATATACTTTAACATAATTGGAAGAGGATACCGTTATCAAATGAAGTGATTAACATTGTTGTTTCATAAATTAGAATAATTGAATTTACATTTAAGAATTATGGTATGTAGTAGAATATTACAGTGTTTTATTCCTATTTCAATAATTGGAATAGAAATTTTTTTCATATATACCCTTGGTTAACCTATTATGGTTATTAATACCAATTTTTATAATAATAAATATTATTTCTTGATGTAGATTTTTTAAGGTGGGTCCATGGACAAAGTGTTCAGGGATTATTGATTAATATAAAGAAGTTACAGAAGTCAGAAAGATGATATTTTACAATAATCTCTTGTATATATAGAGTAACATTCATAGAGAAGAACATAACCATATAAGATTCATGCAAATTAAATTTTTGGAAAGACCATCCACCATATAACACACCTCCTTTTAGACATGTGGGATGATATAATTGCATCTATAGAGAGAGTTTAGGCCAAATTTTTGAATTTCGTAATCAATTATAATAAGATTTTTTGATATTCCAAATATTAGAAAATGGAAGTGGGTATTATCAGATGGTAATGATGATTAAAATTTCATATGGTGAATTAAATTATTGTTTTGGCACTTTATTTAATATTTTTTATGTTTCCTCTTTATTTTTAATTGATATTTTGATATCTACTTGGTTGAATATTTTATTTTATATAGAATTATTTTCAATTGAGAAATAATATTAATTAATTTTCAAAGAACAAGAATAAGGATTACTACTCCTCTTGGAATTAATTAAATATAAAATTAATTCTTATAACATGATTTGTTGATTGTGGCTGTTATTATAAGCCACATTAGGTTACTGAGTGAGGAAAAAATAAGCCTAATATATTGATTAGTTCTATATGAGAATAACAATGGTTGATTTTTAAATATAAAATCTTTGGGACTAAATGACCTCGTTACTTATTTCAGGAGATATAAATGTATTAATTTCCTAGCCCTAGTTCCTTCACCTATGTATGGAATACAGTAAATTATTATGTATTTGTGATATTAGATATTATAGCCTAGTATTGATTGATTGATAAACATGCATGGTTGGAATACATAATGAGTAATGGGATGGAGGCCCAAGTGTTTTTAATGGTCAGTTATATGACGACCTATGACCTAAGAGCTTGGGGATTAATAGAAGTTCAATTCCAGTGATGGTATGAGAAATTTGACAATATGCATAATGGTGTAGGAATTTGGGGTAATTAGGATGAGTTTAGGGTGATATTTCTCATTGATTTTTACTTCTATCTTGATCTTGTTTGATGGACCAATGGTAAAGTGTTTTTTATATTATCAATTTCCAACAATGGAATATAGTTTTATACTATGAACTTTTAGTAAACATTTTAAGTTATAGCTCAGGTTGAGTCTTAGAATACTCTTATGATTATGAAATGATAATGAATTAATTAAATAGTGGGTTTGGTTCTTTATGACTACTTATAATGATGAGATACTTGATAATATGAGAAAATAATAAATAGTGTCATTGTCACTTGGATTGGAGGATGAAAATGATAATATATTAAATGGAAATGGAATAGTATTAATTAATATCTAATAAATTAATTAATATTTAAATAATTTATTTTATGCTTATTTGATATCTAGTCCTTAGTGGTGGATGTTGGGTATCCTATGTGTCGTTAGTGGTAAATGGGTCGAAGGTAGGTTTTTTCTCTTAGTGGTGTTACATGTGACATTATTATATATATTTTTGATTTAATATTCTACCGTAACCACATCGGTTGGGAAATCGACACCCAAATTTATTGGGGGAGGTATTTTCTCTAACATCTAGTATTGCTAGGGAATGAATTTCCAACTTCTCACTCTTCGTAATTATCCCTCTAAATATAGATGAGTAGGCATATCATGGGATACAATGTCTTATGTTATATTTTGAATTCCTTCTAGGGATGTGTTGGATCACAATTTAATATAAATTAATTTCTTGGATGTATGGACTTGTGGTAAAACACACACTTATATCAAGACTTGGTAGATCTGGTATACCATGGGTGTATCCACGTACATGAGGTATAATTAATTTACACGAGCTGTAGTGGATTCTAGAAGTGTAGTTGGTTATGGATTTCATATTTATAATGATTATATGGATATGTATATTGATTCCAACATGAGATATTCATCCATTCTCAGGATCGGGGTAGGTAGGGTCGAGGCCATACTGAAATTAGAGATGACTTACGTATGAATGGGATGAGCACAATATGTATGGAATTGGGACATGAGAGCGACAAACCAGTGGATAAGTGAAAGAATTATACAATTATTTATATATAATTTTTATATATTATTATCTAATTTATGCTTTATTTGGTAAGTGAGTCACAGTGAGGAAGAGAAAATAATAGTATACCTATTTTGGAGATGAGTTAGTTTCATTTGTTTAATGATGATGATTTAATATTCTTCTTTCAAAGTTTTCACTATATTTTCTAGGAGTGATCATATTGAGTATACATTGTATTCTCACCCAATATATAAATAAATTTGTTTTCAACTCAGAAAGTGATTTTTATTGATTGAGGTTGGTATTACTTGTTCGAGGAGTTATTTAGAAGAATTTGGAGCATTATGGTCACTACTGATGATTTATCTAATTTTTATTCTCATTTAATTTATATCATGTTATATATGAAATCACATCATGTATGGATTTTTCATATTTATTTATCATGTGTATGTGTTGTTTGGGTGTTTTTCTCATCTCATATATTACTTCTCAAAATATTATGATGGAAATGACTCCCATGTGTGTGATTATATACCATTGTTTCTAGTCACTAAATTATGTCCTATAGGAGGTGGTCTTTGGGATTCAGTATTACTATTTATTCATTGATGAAATAGGAGGGTACCTTCAGAGGGAGGTGGTTATGGTAGAGTAGTTATGATGCTGGTTGTTGAGAGATAGGCTGAAGTTCAGAGTTATTCACTGGTAGGGATTCATGGGTAGGTATGGAAACAATATCAAATGGGAATATTATATGCTATAAACAGGAGAGACCGACTAGGAAATGAAACTTTAGGGGCCTCTACGATCTGATTCAAGGACCTTAAAGATGATTGTACAAACAAAGTGAAGTGATATTGGTTACATGGTAATGACCTAGGGAAGGATCGTTCATCGTGATTATATGGGACTGTTTTAAATTATTAGATAGTTGTATTTTTGTTAAAAATGAATTAAATAATTAAATATAAAAATAATATGATCCTTGGGTAAGGAGTCCCTAACATTTCATCTTTTGCAGGACTGTATGCAGGTTGACACCTTCATCAATTTCATTCTAAATAAGTTCATCCAGATGTATAAATGAATCATCATAGGGTGGAAGACAATAATAAAAATTCTTATTGGAGGAAGCTATGAGATTTCTTGTTCCAGGTTCTATAGTATTTTGAGGGATCCATTTCGAATTGTGGTATAGAAATCTTCTTAGAGAAGTAGGAGAATTCCTTTGGTTTGAATCGTACTCAGATCAATCACCCAATTTCATTTAATTTGATGATTTTATGTAGGATAGATTGGAAATAGTGGTTCTTGTTCCTCGAGGTTTGTGAGGATCAGAATATTTTTTCGGGGAAGTTATGAGATTACTTCTCAGGCATAGGTTCTTTCTTCGACCAAGAAGGTGGATTTTCAGTCGTTGGTGTCTTCCCTCTGTAATGATATTTTTAAATTCAACTCTTAATATCTAATAAGTCCTATTAATTTACTTTTTGATCCTATAATTCATTGACTATTATCCCATTGAAGTGAATGACCAGGATTATCATCGTTCATATATTTCTATCCCTTTGAAATGAGTATAAGGAAATCTCATTGTTCACTCTATTGAAAACAACCTATAAAATTTTTGATGCAAGGTTATTTGTTCCACTTTAGCCATTATTTTCCAACCCACACCTAGTTACCTTTAGAGATAGTAATCATAACTCATAAATCGGGCCTAACATTGAGATAGAGATATGGTCTGGGAAAGGGTTTCTCTAACAATTTTCATATCATTCAATAACTCTCCTCTTGGGATTAGTGTTGTGAGGACACTATATGGGTGAGGGTTACTATCATTGTATTCATTTTATACTCTTATATCATGGATGGTGTGGTGGATATTTTTTTAGGTAAAGGGTTGTTATATGTATTATATTTTTTAAATCAATAAACTCTTAAATTGGTTAAGGTGTTATGGGCCCTGGTTTGGTGAAAAAGAATATTACATATTTTTGTATTTAATTTATTTTAGGCCAAGTATTAGATTAATTACACTTTATATTGTGAATTTAATTCTTTTATGTTATGGTTTGTGTAAGGACCCATCCTTATACAATATTTAAATTGAATTTATAAAAATGAATTCAATTTCATTTATTTTGAGGGTCATCTCTTATTTAGAGTTTTAGAGAATTATGACATAACACTTACATAATAGGCTCATACATAACAAGTTGGAAACTTGTTCATAGTATCAATTTTTCCCATAATATAAAAAAAAAATTATTAAAACACATTTTATTTCATGAAAAATTATTATTAATTTCAAATATAATTCTTCATTTTCCTTATTAACTCTTAAACCCTATAAAAGACTTTCTAAAAATTACAATGAGCATAAGATGCTCAGTAAGTGATATAAAATAATGAAAGAAACCTTTTAATCCATTTTAAATCCATCAGAATATAAAATAGATTTCGTCTTTAACATAATAAAATCATGGTTCAAATAATCACTTACTTACACCTGAAATAAGCTTTACATCCCAAGGTATCTCATAAAACACATTATAAGAAAATATAATGTCAAAATAATAATCATAAGTGTTTCCTTAAAAACATTATAAACGTTGAACAATTATTTCTAAAAGACATATGTTTTTACCCTAAAATAGAATATTATTTCCATTAAACAAAGGATCATTAGCTTACATTTTAAAATCAAGTAATTTCCATGAAAAATCATTAACTAGCATAGAAAACCCATGTAGGTGACTTGAGAAATCATCTTCATAGAAACCTTAAAAGATATATTATAATTTTAATAACAAATATGTCCAATATAAAACATAATTACCTGGAGAAATAATCCTTACACAATGCTTTGGAGGGCTGTACTGGACCCACCAATCCTTGGTTTATAACATTACCACCCATCCTTGGTTTATTATGGAACCACCCATACATGGTTTATAACGGAACTACCCATCATTATAAAAAAAATTCTAGAACAATAACATGAATAAAACATTTTAAACTTGAAACCTTATCATCATAAGACTTAGAGAAACTATTTTACACCCATATGAAAAACTCTTTCGGATTGAGAAATATTCTTTCCTTTTAAAACCCCATTTTCAAAACTAAAATACCCAGAATAAAGGTAATGTGGGTATTTATTTTTAGAAAACACAAGATCATATAATGTATGAAAAAATACAATATTGATTATGGCTATGGGAAAATATATTGACTCCATATACAATAAAATATAATATTACTTTTTTCCTTTGAAAATAGAGTAAAACTTATTCATAAAATAAATCCTTTGAAAAAATTTGTAATAAAGTCAAAAGTGTTATTTATAATTAATCAATGTCTATATAAATACATCCATTAAATAATTATATGATTATGTACATGGAATAAATGATTTATATGATAAATCAATAAAACATTTAAAATGTTCTTTTTATAGTTAAGTGTCATTTACCTTGAGTCAAACTCATCAAGTATGTTCATTATCTTCAGTAATACTAAACTTATATTAATTGTTTACATTGTTAAGAACAATTTTCATGTTAATTTTGACATTTATTTTATTTATTACAATGATATATTTAATTATTAAATCAATAAAGTTCACATCAGATATTCTGATGATATTGGGTTCATATGTACAAAATGAAGTTGGTAGGTTCAATATAGGAGAAGTAGTAATTATTCTATAATATCAGGAATTTTTTTTATAGAATTATCATTTTTATAAAAAAAATTATACATTTAAAATAAAAAATAAAATATAGTTTGGAAAAATGAACTACATTACAGTCATAGAGACATTAATCCACACATACACATGAGTAATGTTTCTATTTTTCAATGATCCTGAAGGAAATATGGGAAGATTTGTTTTATATTTCAAGAATGATTATTATATCATGAATTTCATATCATTTCTTTAAATACAGTTATATATAACATCCATGTGATGAGGTTATGAATAAGGATTCATATAATTTTCTATTTAAAAAGACATGAAAATAATGAAAATCGAATAAAATCATTTCCTGAGTCGATAATAAGTTATATTTATCATAATAATTAATGTTACACATTAAGTCACTAATAAAAATAAATTTATATTTTTTTTAAAAATTGCATGAATTTTTTACTTCTTGGTTAAATGGTGTGTCTATATGGCATAAGAATTTACGGTAATTATTTTTAGATCGATGGAGATGTTAACCATGGTTAAAGTGGGAGAATAGTTGTTTAAAAAAATTAAAGAAAAATAATATAAGTGTTCAAAGTAATGATATATAGTGAATGATGTGTTCTTGAAATAAAGTGTAATGGATATAAAATGATAGAACACAATGTTTTATAGTGGTTTGGACCACAAATATCCTAGGCCACTTTTAAGCCTTTTTTACTCTTAGAGAAGATTGGTACCCAATAAGAATCGAACTTTTAATAGTATGAGAATATGATATAGAAACTACGTTTTACAAATACCTAAAGGAAAAAACCAGTATTTTTATAAGTGAATAACCTAGTCTGTGAATTGACTATTGATCAAAAGTCACAACTCGAGATTACTTTTTGATTGTGGAATAAAAAACAATGCAGAACATTATTTTGATTGGGAAAACATATAACAGACTCAAATAATTAAAAATAGAAGAGACAAAAGATTATATAATTTAAAAAATAAAAAGAAAAAAGAAGATAATTAGAAGATATTGAAGATGATAATTTTTTATGATTATCGATTACTTGAATGAAATAATGTCCGATGTTGATGTTCTTATATAGTTATATCCAAGGAACAAAAGTTGTGGTAATTTCTTGATCAAGTGATAGATAGTCTTATTGTGTCACAGTCATATCAGGAAGAATCTCTAGAATGATCTATATAGAAATTGTTTGTATCCCTTGATGATATCTATATTTGATTAATTTCACATCCTTAAATCAAATATCTTATAGGGGAATCTTCAAAACCAAAAGTTGTATGCCATGTGATAACTCATAAAAATAAAATAATGTTACTGTTATATTATTCTGTAAATTCAATGATGAATAATAAAATACAAATGATCCCTCTATTTCTTCATAAGTATCAATATAATAATATTATATTTTATGTATTTGGAGGTACAATTACATAAAACACACAAACCCAGACACACACACACCTATACATCACATTCAAATCCAATTCATAGCTCCCCATGGGATATACTAGGCATACCCTAAACACACACACACAAATATATATATATATATTATATGGGATAACTATAGGTACCCAGTCCATCCCATCACTACCACCATCATCAGGCAAGGACCTCTGTGCACACCGCCCTCACTGGGCCATGACTTCATCCACGTTAGAGACAGTTGATGCCTACCACACCTGCACCAACCATGTGGCCCTCATACACTAACGCCTCCATCACTGTCCCCACCATAGGGGCTCTTCACACTACACACCAACAACTCATTTAGTCACCCACTACACAATGTTCTATAACCTCTGATATCCCCATATTCCATCAACCACTATGTTGGGCATCCCAACAACTTCATCAGAGACTGCATGCCTTCCCCTCCTTGTAAAACACATCGACGAGTGATTAACCACCATAACATTGCTTGTGGAAGGAATGCACCACCATCAATACCCGCATTAGTGGGAAGAAATCATTTTTTGTGCTATTTGATGTCATTCACCATCAGCACCCCCAAATTTATAGTGGTATGAATTATGTCACAGCTGGATTTTGAAACCTACCAACCTGGATGCCGAATGGGTTGAGTTACCACTAACCCAAAACCAACATGAAAATAACATTATAAACCAACTAAAATTTTATTTTTAACAAATATATGCAATTCAGAATTATAAATATATTAAAATAAACTAAGAAAACATCTAATTTATTATAATGGTAAAAATGATGAAAATAGAGTATCATAAGAATATTTATATACATCGCATATATATATTTATTTACATAAAATATTCTAAAAAATATTTTTACATAACATATAATTATATTTCATCAAAATATAATAAAAAATTTATCAAAATAGTTTTTTTCAATCATGATTTAAAAGATATGAAAATTAATATTTTTATTAAAATATATTTTAAACTAATTGTGGATTTTTATACTTAATGTTAGATTGTTCTACTATTTTTCAAAATTATATTGATCTACTGGTGGTGTTAATAAGAGGATGTTCCATTTTTTAGGGAGATCTACTATCTGTGTAATAAAAATAGTATATATCAATAATGTGAAATAGTGGATTGATATACCATTAATATCCACTGGAAAATAGATCTATCAATTGTACATGAAGATGAAACAATGAAAAAGGATATGCTTCCATGACACTATCTATTTTTAGAGGATCTCTAATTACAACTTGAAGCATCGATGATTTGATGGATATATACCAATGATATCCAACGGTATAGTGGTCAACCATTGACAAACATATCTAATGGTCATACGCACAGAGTACTGCCAAAGTGTATGGAGATACTGCCCTAAAAAAATTCTTCCTCTACAGAATAGATGAACATTGGTGATGCATTAATATGATTCTACCACATCATTATAAAACCTATAAAGATAGAACTATTGGTGGAAAATAATCTACCAATGGAAGTGATATTTTGGTGGTCAAATAGTCAACTGTTGTTAAGATCTTCTTATGATTGAGATCTATCAATGTTCAATGGTATATGTAGTAGTGAGGATTAAAACATGAATTACATTTGATAGAGAGACTCAATGATATAGGAATATTTCAAGAAGGAAGATGTAGATAAATTCGAGCAACTGTTGATTCTCAGATGATGAACTATGAAGAGTTGATGATGCTACCAGTAAAACATTGATCTTTCTGTGGAGGACATCTACTGATGTATAACATTATATTTCACTACTAGTGATGAAAGGAGAAACCAGTGATGGTCATGGGCGTCAATGTAGGAAGAACCAAATGATCGTGTTATTAGGATGCCACTAGAATATATACCACCGGTGTATAGTAATACAAATCAGTGACTAGAGGAATAAGATGACAAAATTTGAAAAGTATATGAATAGAATATCAGTTAAGGTGCAGGGGATCAAATAGATGACCAGATGGTTCATGTGAAATAGATTAGATGACTGATAAAACATGCTTATATTTTTAGAAATGATGAATAGTAATAACAGTTCATTCATCCCACATAGGATACATGGTTTGATGATTTACCATTTTATCATTCAACTCTTCCCATGACATATTTGAACTATCATGGGAGGGTCAGAATCCTCACATCCACTCTCCCCTACAATGGATATGGCCCACCAACTCATTCGGGCATTCACTCTGCACCCACCTCTACTCTGAGCCTACACATGGACCAAAAGTACCTGATAAACCTGAGTTTTCTCCAATTCCCCTCTTTGTGATACCAATGTGAGGCCCTACCATTGGGTTTACCCATCGGGTCACCTAAGAGTGGCTGAGTGGTAACCTTGGTTTCTCATATTAGATATCCCATTTTTTAGATATGCTAACACTAAAAATTTTATTAATAAAAATTATGTAATTAGAAACACTAAATATTTATTTATAAATATTAATTAACTAAAATATTAAAATAAATCTATTTTTAATAGAAATAACAAGTTTAAAAAATATTATATGTTATAAACAATTTGAGTTTAATCTTATGCGATGAATAATTAAATTATCAAAAGAAATAAAAACATGTTAAAGTATTAAACTCAATTTCAAATAATAATAATCTCCCCCTTTTGTAAATTATAAAATAAAACATTTATTAAATTTTAAAAAATAATCTACACCTTTTTTAAATTTATCAAGAAATAAATTACAGTTTAATCTTTAAAATAGTCACCCTTTTAATTAAAAACCCATTACTTAAAATAATATATTAATATATTGTCATAACATTTAACTAGTTTGTTATAGTATTCATGTATTAAAATAGTGTAATAGTTTAAAAATCAGTGAATAGTTTTTTCAAAACAAAAACTAAACAAAAAATAAATTTTATGCTTCTAGAATTCCTAATTCAAACTTCATTTTCTCAAATTTAATATAATATAAAAGGCTTAGTGAAGATCTTAGTTGACTAGTTTTTTTCCAAAAAATTGAAAATAAATATCACCTTTATTTACAATATCCCTATGATAATGAAATCTAACATCTATATATTTTTTTATATAGTGTTGAAGTGTGGTTTTAGAAATTTAAATAGTACTTGAATTATTATAGAAAATTGGGAATTTATCAAATAAAATATTCAAATCCAAAAATTATTATTTTATCAAAATACGATGTGAATGGATATTATCAACAATAACATATTCATCATCAACTATTATTAGTTCTAATGAATTTAGTTTCTTAGAACTTCATGAAAGTAATCTTTTACTTAAAAAATAACACATACCTATAGCACGTTTCCAATCAAGTATATAACCTCAAAATTTAGAATCAGAGTATGATAGTATATCAAAATACCTCTCATTGGAATAAAATAATCCATTATAAACAGTAACCTTAAAATATATAATTACTCTCTTGAATGGTTTAATATGACTTTCTTTTGGGTTGGACTGAAATCTATCACACAAATATTCTGAGAACACTATGTCTACTACTAATATAGCAAGGTAGAGTAGACCTCCTATCATACCTTTTTATAGTTTACTATAAAATTTTTCTGGAATCATCCACATCTAATTTTAAATTCGTACTCATTGGTTTTTTCATTTTCTTTCTAGAGTAAACTAGAATCCTTTTTATAGGTTCTCAAGCATACATAGATTTATTTAATTTAATACCATCATTCTACTGATAAATTTTTAAACAATGGAAATATTTTCTTAGTCCCATTAATCACAAATAAAATTCAGTTTTAATTAGTTTATAAAAGTATTTACACATCAAATCATTTGTTGAAAGATATATTATATCAACAACCTATATCTATATAATCAATATATCATTTTAAACTCATTTTATAAATAAGGTTAGATCAAACATATCTTTAACAAACTCATTTTTAATATAAATAATTTTATTATTTCATACCAAGATCTTGGAGCTTTATTATGACAATATAATATTTTATTATGTTTAAAAACAAGATTTTGATACTTTTCATTTTAAATATTTGGATTTCTTTATCATATACTTATTTTGAAATAATTCAATTTAAAAGGGAACTATTTACTCCAATTTGAAATAATTTTATGTTTTGAAAAAAAGAATTAGATAATATAATTTTAATTTATTCTATACTAGAATCAAGAGAAAAAAATATTCAATTTCATTCCCATATTCCTAGGAATAACCTTCAGCAACTAGTCTACTTCTATTTTTTACTATGTTTCCATCTTCATCAACACTATTATGAAAAAAACCATTTAGATCCTATTACAGGTTTACTTTGGGTTATTTAAATAAATCCCAATATTTATTTATTCCATATTTATTTAGCTCATCATGAATAATATTAATCAATTTTCAGTTAATTAAATAATTATCAATATTGACAGGAAAAAAATTAGCAACAAAATAAGAGTTATCACCTTAAAGTAAAGTAGATTTTCCAGTTTGTATTATAGATCTAAATTAATGATTAATTTTTCTATTGCTTGATATTTAATTTTTTTCCCTTCCTTAGGAAAAGTTTTAAATGATATATGATTCACCTTGACTAATTCATTATCATTATCTTTGACATTTTGTTCGAAAAAATTAAATCCCTTGAATTCGTCATTGACTCATCTTGTAAAAGAATCCAATTTGTTATAAATATTTTCATTAAACATAACAAGCATATATTCTTATATAACTAATGTTTTCATACTAAATACTCTATAATATTTTCTATAAATATTACTTCATCAGATTTAGAATCAATATTTTCTAAATTATACTTTTTATTTATGATGTAAACTTTACAACTGAATACCCAAAAATATCCCTCGTTAGGTATAAACGCTATAAATAGTTTATAAGGGGCCCTATTTAAAAAGAATATAATAGAAGCTATATTTAAAACATGGAATGATATATTAATATCTTAATCCCAAAAGTGTTTATGCATAGTAAATTTCATTATAATTGACCTAGAAATTTCTTAAATAGACAAATTCTTTCTTTCTACTGCAAAATTATATTAAGGTTCTTAGGGGTTAAAAAACAATTTTTATAACAATATGATTCCAAAAATTAACCAATTATTAAATCATAAATTTACCACCAGATGTAAAGAACCTAAATATCCATATAATTTTTTTAATTAAAGAGGAATTTTACGAGTCTGCGAGACTTGACGGCGCATGATTCCGAGGCCCAGTGTACCCGGAATGAATTTCTGAAGTTTTTTCGGTACGTTCAGTCAACATACTAGTGGATTTTTGTATCTTTTGAACACGTGTTCAGAATTAAAATATAAGTGAACCGTTAAACTCGCAGCGTCATTATTTGCTTAAAGAGACCTTCACCGCAATCGCGGTAGGTTGAGGGTGAAAGATAGTTTTCGGGGTTTTTCTTGGGACAGAAAAATAAAATAAAATAAACTTTTATTTTATTTCTAATAAACCTCCCACGTGATAGTTATGATGGTGTGGACCACAAGGGGTTAAAAACTACCATTATGAATGCTCAGTGGTGGCAACCACCCGAGATAGTAAAACACCCAATTTAAAGCTTGGTGGAGTGGACCACCCGAACACCTCATTATGGGAGGAAAACATCTCAACTCCCAACTTTAATTATTATAACTCACCTTTAATTAATTATGACAACTCTCCTTTAATTAATTAATCTAACTTAATATTTGTGCCTAAAATTTAAGATTTGACAAACATATTTTATTATGTTGGCACCACTTTTCTTGGGAGGGGATTTTTTGTTGGTGAAAGTGAAGGGAGAGAACTTAGGAGAAAGCTCTCTAACAAAGAACGCACTCCGGAATTGAAGAACAAGGACGATGTTTGAACAAACATTGGAAGCATGATAGAGGAACTGATGATCATTGGCAGTCTCTTCACCTTCACTGTTTCCATCTCACGATCTCCGTCAACAGCTCTCCGAGGTAGGGGTTTAGTTGTGTATGATTATATATTTCCATGTACTTCCCTTCTAAAATGAAGAACGCCTATCAATTCTCTAAATAGTTGATCTGCAGATGTTTTATTTTGCGGGTTTGGGAATAATCATTGTGGGAGGTTAGGTTTTGACCTTCTTCATTAAAGATTTTGTTGAGATGCTTGGTACCACTCTAACGTAGAGGGTGCAGGCCAAACAAACATGGCCTGACTCCTCCAACGTTCTTATTTTGGGTGTGTTCTTTATGATGGAGGAGAACAGAAAATTATCCTTGGTGGGGCTCGAGAATGGCGGTCGTAACCACCGTCGGCCATGAAAAAGGAGGTGGTTCAACGGCGCTGCCCCTACGGCCACCGTGTCGCCGCGTCCTCCACTGCCTGCAACTTCCAACGCTTGCGTCCTCCACCACCCTGTGTCGCCCCACAGTCTCACGTTATCCTGTGGCGCCCGTGCCCTCCACTACCCCGTGGCCTTCTCCGCCCCATGTCCCCTGCCACCTCACGCCATCCCATGATGCCCATAGCCTCACCCCGCCTCACAGCACCCGCATCCTCGCGCCGCCCCGCGGCACCTGCAGCCTCGCGCCACCCCGCGGCACCAGCGGCCTCGCGCCGCACCGCGGCTCTTGTGACACTGTGCTGCTCCACGGCCTCCGCCGCCCTGCTGCACCCACGGACACCCACTACCTTCATGGCCCATGCGGCCTCTACACTACCCAGGCTTGGCCGCCAGGCTGAGCCACACTGTGTGTCAGGCCAGACACAACAGTTCGTGTTGGGTCAACCCAAACTGGGTCAGTTCATGCCGGGTCGGACCGGACTCGGACCCACTTCGACCCATTTATGCTCTTTTGACCATAACTTTGGCACCAGTCATCTGTTTGACAAACCTTCAATGGAACTATAAACCTTGTAGTAAGATGTTCTGTTTGGTATACCCCACTAAAGTTTTGGATTATGTGGATTATGATCCGGTGTGATTAAGCAGGAATCCTCCCGGGTCCTCGGGACTAAAAGGCTAATAACACATAGACCAGGCGTCTGATTGATGAATCGTCTATTGTGTTGAGACCCCTATGACTTGGAATTATTTTAGATACTTCTTCGTGTGACTTCATGTCAGTTAGAGTACCGACTTGTGGATTGAGGAGCGGACCCTCCCGGAGATGAGAAATCCCAGTACGGGAACCCTGTTGCTGGCTGTGACTTGAGAAAGAGATCCTTCATGGGTCTGTGATTGAGGACCCCAAATGGAACCACTCTAGGTTTCCATGCGAGACTACCCTAGTGATCCTGTCTGGGTCATCACCAAGCAATCCTGTGTGGGTCCGCACCGAGTGATCCTGTGTGGGTCAACACTGATAAATCCTGTGTGGGTCAGCACCTATAGATCCTTTATGGGTCTACCTTTTAACAGATTAATATGATTCAGTGGTTACATATAATCATCTTTACTATTGTACCTTAAGTTATACCTGGTTCGAGCTGAGTCTGTACCTATGTGGTACTTTCCTTTGTGGAAATACCTTGGTGGTATTCTTGTGTGTGGAGTACATGTGTGGTACTTGCCTTTGTGGTATTCCTTCCATTGTGGAACAATTGAGCTTTGTAATTTGAGTTGGACTCTGTGTTTTCCTCATTATTGATATGGGTATACTTGATAACTTAGATATATGCATGGGAATATACCTAAGTTGGGTTGTTAGTTAATTTCATGACTTTAGG
This sequence comes from Viscum album, assembly GCA_963277665.1. Taxonomy (NCBI): domain Eukaryota; kingdom Viridiplantae; phylum Streptophyta; class Magnoliopsida; order Santalales; family Viscaceae; genus Viscum; species Viscum album. The sequence goes on from OY728130.1 coordinate 255,373,843, forward strand.
TTTATCCTTGGTAGATTTTTTCAGACCTTGACTGTCTCATGGTCCCTACTGAGTATCTTTATACTCACCCATGCACGGTATATGGTCGCACCTTATTGTGTTTGGTGCAGATGACGGAAAATGTTGATCGAGGCTGAGAGTACCAGGGCTAGAAGGGGCACGGAGGTGGACCATTCTGTGTGACGGTACGCAGAGGAGATGGGCGAACATGGGGTGCCAAGGAGGCGATATGTACCTACCCTTTAGGTAGGAACCTTTGAGGATGACCCAGTAGTTGCCTTTATTTTTCTTCGGTTGTATTGTATTTCAGTTGTACTTGTACTATTACTGTTGGGCTTGTATTTTGGCCCCTTTTTACTTTCAGAACTCTTTTTTCTATATATTTGACTTGCGTTCATATCTTGTTGTGTGCTTGGTTGCATGTGTTTAAAAGTTATAAAGGCAATTCCTTCCCTGTTATAGGAAATATTCCTTTTGATGCTAGTCTCTAGCCCCTGGCCTTTGGAAGGATGGCTTGGGGTAGTCACAGCACGTGCCCCAGGGGGATGGGTAGTGACAAATTGGTATCAGAGGAGTCGGTTCTACCTTAAATAATAGGAATTTGATCTTACTTTTTAGCAGCAATTGTTTTTTGTTTGGTGAGTGTGGTTATCAGTTTTGGGAATCCATTGTTGGTGTGACGGATGACATATCCATACACCAGGACCCTGACTTCTGATTTCGGACTTAGTGTACGAAAAAAATGATTGCATCTGTGTTTTGAAGTGTTTTCTTTGTGATATCTTTGAGTCATCTCACCAAGTATAAATTATTGACAGTGGAGCATCCTTTTCTTTTTAGTATGCCTCCATGAAGACAGCCAGCTAGGGTTCCAGATATAGTACGCACTGATATCCCACTGATCGATGAGGCATCGGTGCATGGCCCTCTTCTAGTAGAGGCACCAACATAGGCACCAGTGGGACCATTAACCGTTGGGCCATCGATTCCACTAGCCCCATCAAAAGAGGGTTCACATTTCTTGAGCATGTTGAATGAGTTCCATTGCCAGAGGCCACTCTGGTTCAGGGTAGAGACGGACCCACATGCAGTAGAGGATTGGATGGAGGTCGTGGTGAGAGTCTTTCGACAGGTTGGGACACCAGCCGATCTCATGATGATCCTTGCCACCAGTCATCTAGAGGCAGAAATAGGCAGACAGAGGACCTTGATGCTCTAGGCTCACGATGATGTGACACTTCTCTGGACAGACATCGAGAGCCTGTTTCAAGAAGAGTTTGTCCCAGTGACTCTTCGTGTAGTGCACATTCAAGAGCTACTTCATCTGCAGAAGGGCAACATGACTGTGGATCAGTACTCAGCAAGGTTCACTGACCTCTCATGCTACTCCACAGATATGGTGTGGGACCCATTCTTCACGGTCAAAAACATTGAGCAGGGAAACATATGGGAGATCAGGTCTTCGATGATCTCACTCAGCATCCCAATGAACGCAGGGGTTTTAGAGAGATCCCTCTTTGTGTAGAGTTTCCTTGTTGAGCAGTCACCAACAGCGAGACCCACCAACATTCATTATGTAGTGTATTCTTCTGTAGCTACATGAAGACATATGTCATAGATGTCCAAGAGGACCAGATGTACAGGTGGATGACTGCAGGATTCAGAGTCGGTTGTGCGGGGCAACCTTGGTAGATCCAGTCAAGCCAGGAGCGGGCAGTGTTATGCATGCAGAAGGCAGGGTCACATGGCTCGTAACTATCTGGCCTTCCATACATATGATCAGCGTATGGTCAAAGGACCACCCATGTAGAGACATAGATTCGACTGACGAGGTCCGCAGGGATTAGTTAGATGTGGAAGAGGATTTAGCAGTGTAGCTGGTAGTGGGAGACGATTTGAGATGTTACTGCCATCACCACCAGGAAGTCCACCCCAACCACAGAGAGCTGGAGTACAGGGGAGATCATATCACCAGGTAGCTAAATCCTACGATCATGGAGCTCCTGAGATGATACGAGGTATGATCTGTGTTTACTCCACCTCAGTTGCAGTACTTATAGACACAAGTTCCAGTCATTCTTTTATTTCCACTACCCCCGTTTGGAGATTAGAGATTCCGACGGAGATGTTGGATCAATCCTTATGGCTAGAGACTCCTACAAAAGTTTATTTGAAAATTACACACTAGTACCTATAATGTGATCTTACTCTAGGAGGCGAGAGCTTTGGCTGGGATCTTCTAGTAGCAGCGTCAAGGCCTTACGAGGTCATCTTGGGTATGGACTGGTTATCTATGGTCCATGCTCAGATAGACTATATTAGGCACAATGTTTGGTGTGTCTGCACAGATGGGACTAGATTTACCTTCACCGGCGAGAAGGGAGCCTTTGTAGAATAGGAAGGACTTACCCGGAGGAGATTACAGTCGATCACTCATCAGTTGGATAGCCATACCCTCAAAACAGTTGATGTGTAGAGTCTAAGTTATCCTGTAGTGGTGGTATAGTACATGGATGTCTTCCCTGATGATGTTTCCGGTCTAACTCCTCTCAGAGAGGTGGACTTTTACATTGACTTGTACCCTGGGATGACACTGATATATACACCAGCATATTGTATGGCTCCCGCGGAGCTTCGGGAGCTGCGGGACCAACTAGAGGACTTGTAGGGGAAGGGATTCATACGGCCCATTGTTTCTCCTTGGGTAGCCCTAATTTTGTTTTCCAATAAGGCGGATGGGAGATTGAGACTTTGTGTTGACTATCGATGCCTGAACCAGGTGACCGTGAAGAACAAGTACCCACTTCTGAGGATTGATGACCTATTTTGATCAGTTGAAGGGAGTATGGTGGTTCTCAAAGATTGACCTCAGATCAAGCTATCTCCAGCTCAGATTACAAGATGAGTACGTGCAGAAGACGGCTTTCAAATGTCGGTAGGACCATTACGAGTTCTTGGTTATGCCATTCGGTGTAACCAATGCTCCTGCAGTGTTCATGGGACTCATGAACATGATCTTTTAGCCATACCTTTTTCGCTTTGTAGTAGTATTCATCGACAATATTTTTATCTACTCAGCTATTGAGGAGAAGAATGCATATCATTTTCAGGTAGTACTAGACACAATCTGAGAGCTCCAGCTTTATGGTAAGTTCTCGAAGTGCCAGTTTTGGATCTGAGAGGTTCAATTTCTAGGACACATCATCTCAGAGGCCAGAGTTGTAGTGTATCCAGTGAATATTGAGGCGGTACTTTCTTGGGAGACACCCAGGAGTGTCACAGAGATACAGAGTTTCCTGAGTATGGCCGGATACTACCAGAGACTTGTGCCTGATTTCTCCAGAGTTGTATCACCACTATCATCATTGAAGAAGAAGGGGAAACCCTTTGTTTGGATGGAGAGATGACAACGGAGTTTTTATGAGCTGAGGAAGAGGATGACTAGTGAACCCATCGTGAGGCTAACATAGGAGGGTGAGGGTACGTAGTCTACTGTGAAGGATTAGGGACCGGACTCAGATGTCTCTTGATGAAGGAGCGAGAAGTTATCGCTTATGGTTCTCGACAGTTGAGACAACATGAACTAAACTATGCTACCCATGACCTGGAGTTAGAAGTTGTGGTCATTGCCTAGAATATGTGGCAACATTACTTGATGGGCGAGTGTTTTATTGTGTACAATGATCACAAGAGTCTCATGTATATCTTATTTCAGAAAGAAATGAACCTGAGACAGTGACATTGGATTGAGTTCCACTAGGAATATAACTTTGAGATAGTCTATAATCCTAAAAAGAGGAACGTTGTAGTAGATTTACTCAGCAGGAGGTCTGGTATACAGATACTAGGTGAGGCGATGGAGCAGCTGGACACTTTGCAGATATCCTTTGTGTATCAGGATGAAGCTGATTTCCTTCAGTCTCTTACAGTCACTCGCACACTTCTTCAGTGAGTCAGGGAGGTGCAGTGTGGGGACACAGACAGCGAGACTCAACATGCTCAGATATCCACAGGACATGCGCCAGATGAATTTTTTGAAGGTGGAGAGCACGTCATCCTCTTCAGAGGATGTACCATGGTACCAGTGTCACTTAAGGAGGAAGTGTTGAGAGAGTTCCCCACATCCCCTATAGCGGTACATCCAGATGTGGAGAATATGTATCAGGATCTCCGACAATAGCACTGGTGGCCGGGAATGAAGAAATAAGTAACAGAGTTTGTCTCTCGGTGCCTCACATGTCACCAAGTAAAGGTGGAGCATCAGGTACCAGTGGGCTTGGTTCAGCCTTTGGAGGTCCCAGAGAGTAAGTGGGATGTGATATCCATGGAATTTGTGATAGGAATTCCACATACATCCAAGGGTTATGAATTGATTTGGGTGATCGTCAACCGACTCACCAAGTGAGCCCACTTCTTACCGATCATAGATTATGGATCAGTAGAGAGGTTGGGACGCCTCTATGTACAAGTGATTTTGATGTTACATGGTGTACCCTCGACTATTGTCTCTTATTGTGATGCACGTTTTACTTCTCGACTATGGAAGGGGTCGTAGGAGGATTTTAGGATGCAGCTTCATTGGAGCATCGCCTTCCATCCTCCGACGGATGGTCAGAATGAGCAGACCATTTGACCCTTGACAACATTCTACGTGCTTTCTTCCTCGACTTAAATCACAGCTGGAAGGATCACTTACCTTTGGGGGAGTTTTCATACAACAACAGCTATCACTCCACCATTTTGATGACACCTATTGAGGCATTGTATGAGAGACCATACAGATCACCTTTGTGCTAGACTGACCCAGGTGAGTCAGCACTAGTGGGACCAAAGATGGTACGAGATACCACAGATAAAGTGCAGATCATTCAAGAGTGGATGAAGACAACATAGAGTTGGAAAAAGTCATATGTTGATAAGAGACAGAGACCTATAAAGTTTGAGGATGGTGACCACGTATTTTTATGAGTCTCACCTCAACGAGGTTTGTGGAGATTTGGCTGAGGAGACAAGTTATCTACAAGGTTCATCGGACCTTTCGAGGTCCTCAACAGAGTTGGCGAGGTGTCTTTCATCTTATCTCTTCCACCTCAGTTGCATCGGGTGCACGACGTCTTCCACGTATCCTAGCTGAGGAGATACGTTCCCGACCCTTCTCACGTCATCGACCAAGGCGAGTTGCACGTCAACGATGGGGAGACTTTTACGGAGGTTCCAGTGGAGATTTAGGATCGACAGGAGAGGGACCTTTATGGGTGGTTGAGACATCTAGTGAGCATTTTTTGGAAGAACGTGAACCTCCAGGAGAGAACATGGGAGCGGAAGGCTTAGATGCGTGCTCTATACCCCCACTTGTTCCCTTAGTTTTAGTTGTGGCTTATGGGGATGAAAAGCCCTGATGTGGGGAGAATGTAAAGACCCAAAATTCATGTAATTTTTTTTAACTAAATGGGAATTTTACCAGTCCGCAAAAACTAACGGCGCTACATTCTGAGGTCTGGTGTGCTTGGAATGAATTTCTAAACATTTTTTTGGGTACGTTCAGTTATATTATGAATGCATTTTTGTAACATTTGAATATGTTCTTGGAATTAAAATCATAGGGCACTGTTGAACTTGTAGCGTCAGTATTCTATTTAAGAGATCTTCACCTCGACTGCATTAGGTCAAGGGTGAAATATTGTTTTTGGGGGTTTTTTTGTGGGAAGGAAAAATAAAATAAAATAAACTTTTATTTTATTTCTAATAAACCTCCCATGTGAAGGTTATGGAGGTAGGGACTAGAAGAGGATAAAACCTCCCATTTTGAATGCTCAGTGGTGGGGACCAATCGATCTAGTAAAACCCCCAATTCAAAGCATGGTGGTGGGGACCACCTAAACCCCTCCTTATGGGAGAAAAACCTCTCAACTCCCTACTTTAATTATTCCAACTCTCCTTTAATTAATTAAGATAACTTAATATTTTTTCCAAAAATTTTAAATTGGAAAAACATATTTTATTATGTTGGAACCACTTTTCTTGGGAGGGGATTTTTGGTTGGTGAAAGAGAACTGGGAAAACTTGGGAGAAATCTCTCCAATGAAGAACGCACTCAGGAATTGAAGAACGTGGATGACGTTTGAATCAACTTTGGATGAATGACCGTAGAAGTGGCGATCGTTGGCACTCTCTTCGCCTTCACCGTTTCCATCTCACTATCTCCATCAACAATTCTCCATGGTAAGGGTTTAGAGGTGTATGATTATAAATTCCCATGTCCTTCCATTCTAAAATAATGAACGCAGATCAAATCTCTAACTAGTTGATCCATGGATGTTTTCTTTTGTAGGTTTGGGAATAATCATTGCGGGCGGTTAGGGTATGATGTTCTTCATTCATGATTTTGTTGAGCCACTTGCTACCACTCTAACGCGGAGGGTACGGGCCAAACAGACATGGCCTGACCCCTCCGTCGTTCTTCTTTTCGATGTATTCTTAGATATGGAGGAGGATGGCAATTTATCCACGGTGGGGAATGAGAACAGAAACTGGCACCACTTCCGGCCACTACGAAGGCGACGACGCAATGACGCCACCCCATAGCCACCGCGCCATCGCAGCCTCCGCCTCCTGCAGCCTTCTCCGCCCAGTGCCGCCCTACGGTCTCGTTCCGTCCTGTTGTGCCCATGGCCTCCACCACCCCACGACACCTCCAGCCTCTACCTCCCCACGGCACCCACGACTTCGTACTGTCCTACGGCGCCTGAAGCCTCGCGCCGCCCAGCGGCACCCGCGGCCGTGCGCCGCTCCACAGCCTCTGCCGCATTGTGTCACCGACAACCACCTGCAGCAACCCGCAACCTTTGTGGCCCACGTGGCCTCTATGCCACCCAAGATGGACCGCCCAGCGTGGGCCAGGATGAAAACAGTAGGTCGTGTCAGAATCAGTGGGTCGGGTTGGGTTGACCCAAATCATGTCGGCCCAAGCCGGGTCAGGCTAGGTCGGACCAGACTCGGAACCACTTCGACCCATTTACGCTCTTTTGGCCATAACATTGTCACCATGCATCCGTTTGAAAACCCATCAATGGAACTGTAAACCGTGGAGCAGGACGGTCCCATTGACATACCCCACTGCTGTTTTGGATAAATATGGAGTACGGTCGGGTTGGATTTAGAAGGAATCCAACCAGGCCCTCGGGACTAAAAGGCTAATAACTCACAGATCAGACGTCCGATTGACGCACCATCTATTGCGTTGAGACCCCTATGACATGGCGGTCCTTGGAGATACATCTTCGTAGGACTTCGTGGATGTTGGAGTAATGACCAGTGGCTTGAGGGGAATACCCTCTTGGAGATGAGCAAGCCTAGTGCGGGAACCTTATAGCTGGCTGTGACTTGAGAAAGAGATCCTTAGTGGGTCTGTGATTGAGGGTCCCATATGGAACCGATTTAGGTTTCCTTGCGGGACTACACTATCGATCCTTTGTGTGCCAGAACCTAGTGGTACTCTATGGGTAAGCACCTAGGGATCTTGTGTGGGTCAGCGCCGAGCGATCCTGTGTGGGTCAGCACTGATAGATGCTATGTGGGTCCGCACCGAGCGATCATATGTGGGTCAGCACCATGCGATACTATGTGGGCCAACACCTATAAAACCTTTTTGGGTCTTCCTCTTAACAGAGTAAGATGATTCAATAGTTACATCTAATAATCTTTACTACTGTACCTTAAGTTATACCAAGTGTGAGATGAGTCTGTACCTATATGGTACTTTCATTTGTGGTAATACCTTGGTTGTATTCTTCTATGTTGTATACCTATGTGGTACTTCCCTTCGTGGTATTCCATCCTTTGTGGAATAGATGAGCTTTGGGATTTGAGTTGGACATTGTGTTTTCCTCATTATTGAGATGGGTATACTAGATAACTTAGGTATATGTATGGTCATATACCTAAGTAGGGTTTTCAATTGATTTCATGCCATCTGGTTTATCCTTGGTGGATTTTGTGAGACCTTGAGGGTATCGGGGTCCCTACAGATTATCGTTATACTCACCCCTGCATGGGTTATGCTCGCACCTTGTTGTGTATGGTTCAGACGAAGGATAGCGCTAATCGAGGCTGAGGGTACTAGGGCTAGACGGGGCCCAGAGGTGGACCATATAGCATGACGGTACGTAGAGGAGACGGGCAGATGTGGGGTGCTGAGGAGGTGATATGTACCTACCTTTCAAGTAGTAACCTCAGAGGATGACCTAGTAGTTGCCTTACTTTTTCTTATTTTGTATTGTATTTCACATGTACTTGTACTATTACTGTTCGGCTTGTATTCCGACCCCTTTTTTACGTTCAACAATCTTTTTTCTAAACAGATGACTTATATTCAAATCTTACTATCTGCTTAGTTGTGTGTGTCTATAGGTTATAATGGCAATGCCTTCCTAGTATAGGGAATACGCCTATTAGTGTTAGTCGCCAGCCACTAGCCTATGAAAGGCGGGCTTGGAGTAGTCACGGCACGGGCCCCGGGGGATGGGTCATGACCCCACTATCACTTCTGATAGAGATGGTAGATATATTTTTTATATTTTTAATAAGTTTACAGATATCAATTTTTTTATAGTTTCATTTTTATAGGATAAGAAATAAATACAAAATAATTTAGTATAATCATATACAATTAAAAATAAATACTAATTACCCCAAAAAAATAATAGGTTATGTAGGTCCAAAAAATTAAATATGTAAAATCACTAAATATCTAGTAGTAGTAAAATAATTTATCGATTTAAACCATTCTTTATGATTCTTACCCTCAAAATAGGAATCACACATGAAGTACTTACTTGTATATAATTTTGGAAGTCATAGAACCTATTAATCCTTTGATAGTTTGTGAAACAGTATGAAATTTTCATGCCCAATCCTCATATGTAATAGAATTTTACATTTTTCTAAATCATTCAAACACTTAAACTTTTGTTTGGATTGATTATAGAAATCAATAGTGAATATAATTTCTTTCCTATTTTCAAAAATTAATTGAATCTATTTTTCAGAACATTACATTTATCATTTTCAAATCTATAATTTAATCCATCATCTCATTACTATTATATCCTTATATTACTATTTTTTAACCTAATTACCTATAATGTTTTTTAAATAATAACTATTTTATAAATACAAACATCAATAATACCTTAAATCCAACCTTTATGGTGGAATATAAAAATGATAAGGCCACCATCACTTGATTTAAATGGTAGAAATTTTGAAATCTCACATGTGATTTTTTGGAGTATCCCCTATATATATACCGTTAGTCATTTTCAATTATACCATAGATTTATTGAAATTAATCAATTCAAATAGAAAATTATAGTACCCATGATAACATGGGACTAACTAGATTAGTAGTTGAATGTTTGGGCACCCAAATTGGTTTAATGAATTTCTTAGTGGGACTATAAGAAAATAAATCTCTAGAAATTAAATTTCTAGTATTCCCAAATGATTTTGTAAATCTTAGTAAACACTTATTGACATAATTCCCTTTCATTCTACACTTTAGACATGTTACTTTAAAAATAATTAATTTTTAGAAATTAAAAAATTTAGTCATATATAAAATTATTGTTAAACTGTTGTATCCAAAACCAGTCTTATTAGAGTTTTATTTGATGGAAAAATTATCTAATTATATTTTTATTTACCTTTACCAATGTAGATAAATTTTCTGTAGGATTTCAAAATTCATTTTAAAAATTCATTGTTTCATTTTTAATAGACTATAAATCTGTATAAACCTTCTCATTCAATCTACAATCTTTGTTTATTAATTTCTTATTTTTGAACTTTAATTTATTACAATCATTTTCAATTTTACATTAATAATCACGAACTAATTTAAATATTATTTTTTTATATTTACCAGTTTCTCCTTGAATGTTTTTAGGTTTCTAATTTTCATTGTTTTGTTTTAACAATCCAGAATCATGGTTTACCATAGATTTATCATTCTGGGAAAAAAGATTATATTACCATATACCATTTTTATTTTTTCATTTTCATTAATAAAATTTTTAATTTTTAATTTTATTTCATTATACTTTTCAATCATTTTAAATTAATTTTTAATTATCCATTATCTTTAAGTAGTTTTTTTAACTTTGGAATTTATAAAATGGTAATTGGAAAATGAGTCAAAAACATTTTCATCTTTATTTTTAGATAAAGAATTATGATCAAAATTTACCAGAGTTATTATCTGAGTAAATATTTAATCATTTACCTCAGACTTTATACCCATCATGGTATGATTACCTATATCTAGTTAACTTTTAGAATCACTTCTTGAGTAAAATCTATCTGAGAAGTCCCAACTTCCAAACAGAGTTTGAATTTATTTTCTTCTTTTATATTTTTTTGCAGATTTTTGATTTTAGGGTGTAATATCCTTATATAACCTTTATGTTTGCACACAAAACATGTTAATTATGACACATAATTATTGTTCATACAATAACTCTTCTTGAATTCTATTTTTATCATTCTTCTATACCTTCCATTTCACCCATTTCTTTTCATGAACTTAAAAAACATTTTTCTTACAAGAAATTATACTTACAAGAATTAGTTGTATCAATAACATTATATTTAAATTCCATACCTTTCCTCTTCATAGAATCCTCATCAAAAAAAAATTTTCAACAATAATTCATTCTGAAATAGAGATCATTTTGTTTATCTATGGTATATTCTTAAATATTCTTACTCTCATTGATGGCCACCTTTTTTTGAATACATATTTTTGAAAGATATCTTGGTACTCATTACACGTGAGTTGTGTTGTCCAAAACTTCTTCAAGACCACTCATTCCATTTGTAAAAATTGTAAAAACAAAGAACATATGGTTTATTATTCTTTCTCTCCTCTCTTGAAGACTGAGTATTCTACTGGAAGAATTATTATCCTGGTTCTCTTCAGCTTTTTAGTGCCATAATGAGTCACTTAATGCATTCCCCCATATATCATGGGCTATATTACAAGACAAAACATGTTTATAGAATCATTTACTTATAGAAAAATGTAAATTATTTTTAACTTAATAATTAAAAACATATTCTACCATGTCATTCCGTAAAAGTGTCTTTGGATCATCTTTGGTTAGCTCATATGGATTTTCCATGATAGTCCAGTGAACCACACTCAACTGTCTCAATTAGGCTTTCATTTTATCTTTCCAATATACATTTTCACCTCCATTGAAAAATGGGGGGTTTTGTGGAATCCATCCATCATTTTCATTTACACCTTCCATCTTAAAATAAATCTACTATTTTATTCCTTACACTATTTTTTCTTGGACACCAGGTTAGTGTAGAGTTCAGAATAAATAGAAGAAATAATCATTGAGGATACATATCCTTTAAGGAAAGTCATGCCATCTAATACCAATTGTTAAATCTATAGATATGAAAATAATTACAAGAGTGGGGTGAATAGTAATTTACATAATTAAAGACAAATAACCAGTGTTTATAAAATAATGATACGTAGTGAGGGATGTATTCTTGAAATAATGTGACTGGAAATAAATTCATAGAATACAATGATTTATAGTGGTTTATATCACAAAGATCATATACCATTCCCCGATATTCTCTACTACTTTAGATAACTTGTACCCACTATGAACTTCACTTTTAATGGTGTGAGAATCTATTATAGACAATGAATTTTACAAATACCTTGAGGTAAAACCCAGTCATTTTATAGTATACTAGACTAGTATTTGACCTTAATTTTTATCAGGAGTAACATCACAATATTTTTTTGTGGTGTAATGACTAGAAAATTCTTGATGTTATTTTGTTTATGAAAATCATAAAACATAATTGATCAATTTCAAACATAAGAGATAAAAGATAAAAAAAATAAAAACAAAACCAATAAGTGATCAAAAATATATCAATGATGATGATGCTTTATGATCATTGATCAGTTGAATGAAAAAATGTAGAGTGTTAATGTTCTTATGTAATCAAATCCATGGAACAGAATTTTTAGTAGTTTTAAGATCATATGAGATAAAAATTAATTTTTTCATAGTCTTATCATAAATATTAAATATAATGATCTATAAAGAAATTATTTTAACCCTATAATATATATCTAAAGAATTAGTCTTGCACAATTAACATATATATATTCTAGGAGAATCTTCAAAACCAATAGTTTCAGGCCACATATTAGATCATAAAAATAAAATAATCTTATCATTACCTTTTTCTATAAATTGTGTGCTGAATTAAAAATAAAAATTGCGCTCCATATTTCTTCCTGATATATCAATATAAAAAAATTAAAGAATATTTAAAAAATACATACAATTCATAATTATAAAAATGATTCAATGAACTGAGAAAACATCTAATTTATTAAAACAGAAAAATTTGAAAAAAAGAGCTTCATAATAATATATATATGTCTTGTGTATAAGTACATAAAATTATCAAAATCATTTTTACATAATAAGTAATTATATTTCAACAAAATATAAACACCAATTATCAAAAAAATTATTATAATAAAAATATTTAAATGATAAGAAAAAAATTTAAAATTATTTGGAACTAAAGGTAGATTTGAATACCTAGTTGTAGATTGATCTATCGGTGGTGTGGAATAGAGGATATACCATTTCTTGAGGGAGATATACCATAATTATAAAGAACATTAGATCTTCCATTTATGTCCATTGGTAGATTTATATTCCATTGATTTCTAGTGGTATATAGATCTAATGGTGGTTCATTAAGCTACAACCATGAACAAAGAGATTCTTTGATGACATTATCTAGCGGTAGAGGATCTCCCATTGAAACTTGAATCTTCATTAGTTTTAAGGAGATATATTGATGATTTCCAATGGTAAATTGATATAAAATTGGGAAACATATCTACCTATTATAGATGGATAATAATACCAAAGTGTAGGGAGATCATATTGTAAAGAATGATTCTACCTACAGCTAAAGGATGTACTTCGGTGAAGCATGAAGATGTTGTTTCCACGTCATTATGGAACTAGTAAAGAGAAAACTACAAGTAGAAATTAATCTACCAATGGAATTGTTCTACTTGGGTTTGAATGGTTGACTGTTGAAAATATCTACAGGTGACCATGATCTGCATGTTTCTTATGGTAGAGGTAATAGTGATGATGGAAAACTAGACTTATTATCACTGGAGATACGCGGTTCTTGATGAAGGTTTCTAGAATGAATATGCAGATAAATTCAAGCTACAATTTTTTATTGGATGATGAAGCATGATGTGTTAAAGATTCTACTAGTGAAACATTGACCTACTGATATATGAGAACTACCAATGTCCAATGATAGATTGATCAACCAGTTATGTAGGGGCAACTGAGGTTGGTGATAAGCATCATAGTAGGAAGAACCAAATCCTTGGGCTATAGGGCTATCATTAAACAGGTTAAAACTTTTATATAGTGATACATATGGAAATTTGAGGAATAAAATGACCAGATTTGAAAATGAGATGCACAAGAGATCAATGAAGATGGGGGAGATAAAATAAATGATGGATGGTTCATGTGAAATAGATCAAAAGATTCAGAATATTCAGTATATTTATAGAATATATGACTAGTGATATTAGTTCGCACATACCAAATAAGATAAATGGTTGGATGATCCACCACATTATCATTCAAGTCATCCAATTCCTTATTTAAGATGTCAGTTAGTGGTCATCACATGCACATCCACTCTCCCATACAAGGGCCACAACCCACCGACACATGCAGGCATGAACCATGTGCCCCCACCACTATAGGCATACACATATCCAAAATGTTCCTTAAAAAAAGAATGATCTCCTCTGCCTCTATGTGGGATACCTATGGAAGAACCTCCCATAGGTTTGACCTATTGGGTCCCCTAAGAGTGGTTGAGGGATAACCTTGGGGGTTCACATTGGATGACCCATTTTTTATGATTAGGAAACAACTAAAAAAATTATTAATAAACATTAAGTAATTAACATCATTAAATTTTTTTTATAAATATTAAATATTTCATAGATTAAAATATTTTCATTGTTAAAAAATAATAAATTTACAAATAATATGATTATATGTTATAAAGAATTTTAATTTAAATTAATGGGATGATGTATAATATTATCAAAATAAATAAAAACTTTTAAATATACAAAACTCAATTTTAAAGGTTGATAATTATTTTATCAAATAAAATAAAACCAATTTCTATGATAAAATAAATTTATTCATATTTCAAATAACCAATTATAACTAAACATAATTTTTTCATCACTTTTATAAAATATTAATGATATTATAAGTGAGAGAGTGAAAATTTTTACTTTATCCTCTACTTAAATAGTATAAAATTATAAATCAAAGATAAATGAAAAAAGACCATATTTTATAGTTTTGAATGATTATGGATATAAAATACTCATCCAAATGAAATTATATATGGTTTTTGAATGAAATTTGAAGACTTATAAATTATTTTTAATCTGAATTAAATGATTTTACCTTTATCATGATAACTAAATATAATACTGTTACTATTCCTATTGACCAAAAATCAAGTAGAACATATCACTTAATATTAATTTTGATTATTCCAGATATGAAATATATTATATAAAATTAAATTCATAAAATTAAATGAATTTAATTTAAAATTAAACTTTTAAAATGAAACAAAAATAAATTATCAAGAAAAATACATTTTTAAGTATAAAAAGGCTTTTATAACAAATTCATGTATAATGTGTTGTATTTGGTTCCCGAATACTTACTTTCTTAGTACATTGTTAGTATTTTTCATTATTAATAATTTTTATTATCACTTGATTTTTTATTTTAATGACATTTATATGCGATAACATCCTAATAATATGTGTCGAAAACAAAGTTCAAATAAGTTCCCCAATATGATATGAACTTAATGGTGAAACTATTATATTCTTAGATATGTGTTCTATGTATGGATTATATTTTTTTGTAGAGACACTAAAAATAAAATATATCTAGGTTTGGAGGCTCATAAAACACTAAGATACCTTCTCATGGTGTTTGCCTTAGTAATATCTAAGATATAATGTTATAAGAACCAAAACATCATTAACAAAACCATATTTCCATGTTTCATTTGATGTTCTTATCTTGTAATGTGTATATTGATCTGTAGAATTTTATATTATCATTAATGCATATCATGACTCACTTAATTTTATGTATCAATGAGAACCATTGAGACATGTTCTTGTGGATAGGTAGGATAAATTGGGCACACCCTAAGTGATTTTGCATTAATAAATAATGCGATATAGTATTTATACCTTCCATTCCTTTATGAAATTTCATATCTCATCACATGTTATGTGAATGGAACTACATTCATAAATCCATATCCATGGTTTTTTGGTGGTCCAATTCATTTATCATATTTTAATGAAATAGACATTGAGCATATAGGTTGATGATATCAACATGAAACCTTCTTAATTAGAGAAATTGTTGTAAATGGATTATATTACATGGTAAAAATTCATAGAAGTATTGATATTATTGTTATATTATCTTCATTATCTGTGGGATCCTTGATATGTTTCTACACTCAAACCTCTTAATTTAGGTTGTTATTCTTAATTCCACTGAGAAAGTGACCTAAAGGGTCAAACACTAGGTCTAACCACAAATTTAGTTAAATAAAAGAGATGAATTTAAAATGTTTGAATAAATAATATCTATTTGTTTTTTATATCACTATAATTTCATCACAGGTTATTCCAAATAATAAGTGATTTAAATAATAATAATAATATATATTTATTTTTATATTTTGTGAATCTAACATTTACTATATTTTTCTTAGAATAATGGATCAACATTTATTTATTAAATATTAATTACTATAGGATCAGTAAATATTTTAAAAAGAAAGTGGACTGTGATTAAAGGTCAGATTGGAAATGGTATGAATGGTATTTATTTATATTCTTACTATGTTTCACATTTCAAATATTTGATAATGATATTTTTATAATTGGAAATGTGTTAAATTGGGAGTTATTAGGTTGGACAGGGGCTTCTAGGTTATTTTCTAGCCCTAAACCACTATAATAAATATATAATTATTTATATTTCCATAACTCACGTTGGGTGTACACAACAGATAGAGATGGATTCTCTCAATCCCTAGATAGATATATAGAGATATATAGCACACTCTCTTTTCATCATCTCTGAAGATACTGAGAGGGAATAAGGTGTTCTTCTTCCTTTATGGAAAATATTATTGTTATCAACCATGAAAAAAAACAAGTGGTATGGATCCATCATGCTAGAACCCGAATATTATATTGTAATGTTCAAATATTTTTCTCTGCATGCGGATCACCACTATATGGATTTGGTACTTTGATATTCCAATGTAATGATGATATCAATTCCACTAGACCAAGAATGAAAGTGGAATTAAAAGTTGATGTAATTCTATATGTAGTTATAAATTAATTATAAATTACATATAAAGATTCCCATATTCTTGTTTTGGAGTTTTAATCTATTAATTCAGTGTATGGTTTTTGATAGACAAGGAATTTTCATCCTGTGAGGAAAATATTACATGTAAATGTAGAAAAAAAGTTGATTTGGTTTAACTATCTAAGGATGGTTCCATTGCACCAGAAACCTATAAGAGGCATCAAATCAGTTACATATTTAATTAATAATTATTTACTATTCATTGTTTCTTTTAATTCATTTACATTTTCTTTTAATAATATTTCTTTTAATAACCGAAATTTTCATCTCTTCCCTTATTTCTTTCTTGCTAACATAACATGTAAACTGTTAAAATTAAAAAATGAAGAAATAAATGAAAAATACCATCTGGTGGTGGAAAAGGCTTTTCATTGAAAAAACTAGAGTAAAAAACATGTATTTCTTCACACAAAATATTTATTTTTGTTTTTTCATCAACATATCAGGAAACAATATTATAAATCTAATGAAATTGAATCTATGATCTCCAAAAAAGTGGATCAACATGTATATATGGACAAACTAGGGAACAGACTAAAGAAATAAAAGTCGTGTAACCAATATACATGATGTGGAGTTTTTATTTTCTTGTGAGAAATAACAAATGGTATCCCATCCTTTTATATATCGGATACATGACATGGGGAATGACATGCTGTTCAATAATAAAGTCACATAAGGTATAAGGTATAAGGTATACTACAAACCCTATACATATAACTCATCCAGAATAGGTAACCCGACGAGACCCATGGTGTGTTCCATGGACACAGGTAGAAGATAGTAAATATCATTTACTATAGTACATTTTATGTAGTTTACTATAGATATTATTCCAATTTTCTTATAGAGGAAAATTAAATATATATTCATACCTCTTAACATGTGTTCGATGTGTCATTAATTTGAAAAGGTTTATTCCATTCCACATTATATATAATTATATATTAAATCTATATCAATGTTAAAAGTTTTTATAAACACATGAAGTTTCCTCAAATTACAGTATCATACTTTATAAAATTTAAATAGAATTAATTTTGTTTAAAATTGTAAATGATGATGAGTTAAGGATTATTGTATGGAATTAAGATGAATTGAATTAACATGATTTATCCATGGTACATTATCTTAATAAATCAAACAATCGACGTAATTGATAACAAGATTGAAAATGTATTATCTTCTCTAAAGGTTTTGATGACCATGAGATTATAACATATCTTTTTATGTGATTTCTCCATTCTAATTTATTATTATTAAATTAAAATTTATATTCAATGAGTCATACACCCCTTCTAATTATGCAAGGGCCTGGATGCCCATCGTTTCATTTATATAAACCCCCTTTATCAAATCGATTTGATCCTCTCACATCAGTGTGAGTAAAAGATTATATATGGATGTGTATCCCATTTCAGAGGAGTTATCCCAAGTAAAGGAAATGAGGTGAAACTAATATAGGTGATATATAGGATCCAAGGTGTAATAATGAACAATGAACCAAGCTATGGTTTAATGTGTTTTCTTATAGGGGTTAGGGTTAGTTTATCATCCTCTAGATGAAATAACCACTAGATAATCTCATGATCAATCCATTTATAACTTAATTTTGTTAGTTTTATGGTTAATTAGTTTTGTATGTACTTGTGTGATCACCAAAAAAATGAATTAACAATCATGCAAGATGGAATGAAAATTGAATGGGTTATGTATTAATGTTTTATCAAACAAGGTTAATAACATATTTATAATCCACTTAATATTAAGAATGCATGTTAAACGTTAAAATGATTTTTAAAAATAATAATAATAAACCCTCAACTAAAATATTAAGTCATTATAACCTTACACTACTTATGTTAGAATCGATCTTAGCATTCAAAGCTCTTAATAAACCCAAGTTGGGGTTCTTTCAATTATCATAAAACTTTTTGATTCATTTTTTTAATTAAAATGGTTTACATCAAGGGTTGACTTCCAAAGAACGATTTGGTGTAAGTGAGAGGAATGTGTTGAGGATATCCTTAAAAATACAATTTTAGGATTGGGGAGTCGACTTAATGGTTCAAGGATCTATGGGATAATGTAGTTGAAAAGTTGCGACTACCTAAAAACCATTAAATAATTGTTCAGGCCCAAGTATAGGTTATAATAAGGTGAGTATGGATATTTTAAAATATAATATCTAAGAGAAGAGATATTCCAACAAAGATAGTGAGGACTATTCAGTTTCAAAAAATATTTCGAGATTAGTGGAATTTATTATTATTTTTATTGTTATTTTTTTCAAAAAAAATGTAATAAATATATTCCACTAATTTATAGAAAATTTGGAAAAAAATTTCATTAAAAATATTTTTGTGAATCATAACAGATAAGGATAACCTTATCACCAGTGTGAATCACCAATAATGATATAGCTTCTTACACATTTTACTATACCTTGAAGAAAAATTATTCAAACTAGAAACCACACTTCCTCAGTCTCTTGATAAAGAGGTTTGTAAGGAAGAAGTATGTCTCTATTTAAGGAATGTGGATGAAAAAATGGATTTCCAATTTTTAATTTTATCCTCCATGTCCAATGATCCTCAAATCCAATATGAGGATATGGATGTGTATTTCATCGTTTCTCACCTTTATTATCTATATCAAGGGAAGGTGATATTAGTGTGATTTGAGATATCCAATTCATTATTCATGTGAATTATTGGAGAGTTGGAACTCTCTGGGGAACATGTTTTCAAGATGTTTTTCTACATTTAGCACATATAAATCTTTGGTTTTAAGATCCTTGATGTGGTACACAAAAATCTAATTATATCCTCACTTCCAAAAAAACATATATAGTTTAATTGTGAATGATAATATGATAAACATAGAGAAGTGTCTTTTGATACATCTTAATATTATTATCCAAGTTGATAATGACATGGGTTGTGACAAACCAACTATCTTTATGGTGAATAAGAATTGGAGGAATAAGGAAAATGGGCCTAAGACTCATTCCAAGTCTAATGACATAGAGCCCCATCCTTCTATGGTGAATAACATATAGGACTAATAAAAGGAATAATATGTTGTATGTTATACATGTGGAAAGAAGGGATATTGGAAGAGAAATTTTAACCAACTAAAGAAGAAAGGTGAAGCTTCAGTTTCATTTCTTATTGAGTGTAAAATTTTCATATCTACAAGTTGGGTACTAGAAACTCTCTTTGGTTTTCATATTTGAATCCAAATACAGGAACCAGATATATTTTAGAAGATTTATTAAGATTATATAGATCCATGGGATTTCAATGGAGAAAGGCCCAATGATATATCCATTGGAGACTACCATCTCACATTACCAACCTGATTGATTTTGGTTTTAAAGAACGTCTATGATGTTCCTAGTGTTACCAAAAAAATATTTAAATTTCTTTTTTACACATGAATAGACATATGTTCATCATTGGAAATAAGGGTTTCTACTTTTATAAGTATATCATATATTATGGTATGGAAAAGTTGAATAATGGTATTTATGTATTAAATTACAAGAAAAACAAATATTGAAAACTGATAATGAAACAAATAAGCGTGATTCATTTAAATCGTTGTTATTTCATAAAAATCACGGTCACATAAATGAGAAGCATTTGAAAAAGATCTATCAAGATGGTCACTTAGGATCCTTTGCAATAACGGTACTTGAAATATATCTCACATGATTACAATGTGGAGACCCAAGCTTGATGTACGTGGACATTACATTTATTTTGCAGAATACAAAATTCAAGACACAAAAAGCCACCCAAATACTGTATTAGCTTAGTATATTTGGAAACTTTGAACAAAATCGTCTAAAATTGTGAATGATATTAAACATATCCTATAAGGATCTTCCCCTTTTTTCCTACCTAAAACCATTATTTATATCCTGGGTAAAAGAAAACATAAAAAAGGGTGAGCTCAAATACTCAATAAGGGTAAAAATGGAGGACTTAAAACAAACCATAAACATCTGAATGTAAAAACAAGAACATAAAGTGAAAATATCAAAATCATGAGTCACGAAATAAATCATGGAAGTTCTTAAGGCAAAGATCATAAAGGAACACTAACCATGGTAGAATAGCATTGGCATAAAAAATTTAATTATGGAAAACTAATAAGAACATAATATGATTTCCATAGTAGAAAAGGCATTGCGGCCAATATCATCATAGTGGACAAAGTCCACTACCGAACTAGGTTTACTTTTCATTCCATCCATATATTACTAAACCAAAATTACTTGTCGTTTCATCCTTAAATTACTGAACTTGATTTACGTGGCATTCCAGTCATGTTTATGTCATGAGATATAAATATTTACAGAATTCATTGTAGGAAGATATAGGTTCCACCCATCGCATAATGAAATCATTCTTACATGTTCCACCAAAACATAAATAATTTATCATTGCATAACCAATGAAATAAAATGGGTATCTTAAACATCATTCCATCATAACACAATCCATATTAAAGAAATAGACATCATAAAAATAATTCCATCATAAACACAATCAAATAAAAGTAATAATAGGGATAGAAACATAAACCTATGTCGTATTAGATGGAAAATACTTTTGATAAAACAACTGAACTTAGTTCTTGAGGAAAATATCCTTTTCTTCTTCAAATACATTTTCCTTTATCAAAATGTAATTAAATTTTAAAAGGAAATAATTTACTTGAAAATAAACTTGAAATAGTCTCAAGGAAGATTCATAGAAATAATATATCTTGAAGATTTAAAAATTTGTTCATGCCGTATAACATAAAAAACATTCTCCTTGTACTTTTGTTTGAATAGTCAAAAAGTACCTTGTATGGTAAACAAAAGAAAGATTCCTTCCATACCATGTAGTAAAAGTCAATAAGGGGTAAAAAATGAAATTAAACATACATATTAGAGTAGTAAAATTTTTATGAAAACATAATTTTAAAACATGGACATAGATGATAAATATAACCCCAGTAAATAATTACATATAAACAATCTTAGATAAACATGAGATTGAAAAATTATCCCTTACCAATTGATAATCAGTCTCATCGTATAAATCATAAAATAAAGAAAATATATGAATACATAAATATAATAACATTTATAAAATTAATCATAAAAACATTCATGGGAATCATAAACATCAAAGAAAAGTAATAGGTGGTGTATAAGGCTTTTGTCCCACAAAAATAAAAGTGGGAAAAAATAATCCCTTACCTTAGGTTCAATTTCTTCTGTATGTGTCCAAAACTTCTGTATAGTGGGTTTAAATATATTAATAACTTGTAAAATAACCATAATACGATTTATGATATCATATATGATTCAATTTCGACTTTATATTATCTTTTCATTTGTCAATGCCAGGTTAAAGCAGTGTTTTGGGTAATAACCTTTTTATTTATCGTACGTGTTTTGAATTGTTATTCATTATATTATTAACTTTTATCATGGTTTAATTACTTCCAAAATGTAAAACATGATTTATATTATATATTTATATATATATTAATTATATAAATATATATATATAATAGATAGATAAAATAAATATATTACATCGTTCATGGAGATGGTATGTCGTACGTACGCAGGAATTCTATTTTTGTTTTTTTATTAAATTGAATGGAAGTGAGTAAATGAAATAAATATATATATACATAAATAAAATATCATTATTATTTCATATATTTTATTATTATTTATTATATATACTTTATAATCATTCTTGAATGGTTAACGTGGAGAATGAATCCTATCACGTCGTTGAGACGGCAAGTCGTTCGTATGCACAAACAACGATATCATTCCCATAATTGTTGAATAGTAGTGAATTGGATGGTGTATAGTATCTCATAATTAGTATAATGTTATAATAATCATATATATTTATTATTTCTACCATTATACCCATCCAAGTAAGTTTCTGGTGAAAAACAGATTGCACCACAACGTGCAGACGGTATGTCGTACTTACACACACGCGGTGATTTTGTTTTTCATACGATGGATAGAAGTTGAAATAGTGTTGATTCATATTTATAATAAAATATAAATATATCAGTGATAATTATATTATTAATTTATAATGAATGAACTTAATAAGTGTAAGTAGAAGAAGGAATAAATTTGATAGAATCAGTTGAAGAGATTACCTCTTCTGTGACGTTCCTCCTTTAAATTTCCACTAAGGGCACTAGAGTCGGTCTTTTGAGAATAAAAAAACCTATATAATGTAACTATGGATGTTTTAAAGAGAAATAGATATGTTTTATCAGATCTTGAATGCACAAAATGGAGTGAAGAGGAGAGGGAGGTACCCTTTTATAAGAGAGGAGAGGGGCACTTTAGGAAACTCTGAAAATACTAATTTATTATAAATTAAATTTCGATGAAAAATTATAAAAAACATATTTAATTTAATATAATACGATTTTGTTCAAATATCCAACCCATAATAATTTTTAGACGACTTTTAAATATTGTTTTCCTTATCTTTTTGGTTTAACCCTTATTTTACGCTTTTTAATCTTACTGTGATATCATGTTATTTAAAAATTTGGGGTTAATGTAATTACCATATCATGTCAAAAGACCAAAAAAAGTTATTTATGACATATATGGACTTATATTTGTAACACCACAAGCTTCCACGGTACACTTCTCTTTGAATAATATAGTAGCGTGTGTTGAACGCAACTTTGAGTCCTAACGCACACCACAACCAATCAAAGTAGCCGTTATGAATAGTAATACCTACTTTTTGAAATTTTATAAATTTTATCTTTCCAAATGGACTTCGTTTTTGTATTCGGAATATTAGAGTTATCCTAATTTGAAATTTTTGTAATTTTCTGAGAACTTCCAATTTTTTATGAATAGTGAAGAATACTTAAAAACAAATTTTTTAATAAAAATAATTTATAGTGATAAATTATACTATTGAGTGGTTTTAAATTATAATTAGAATATATTTTTACCATTTTATCCAATGGTGTTCATTATAATTAATTTCACTTTGAAATTAGACATAAAAAATTGTCAATCTTTAGATATATATTGTTTCTTAAAAACACGCTATTTGCTGTGACAGCGGGAATTAATTATAAAATTAATTAATGCAACTTATGTGTTTGGAATTTTGTAAAATGGACATCATTTTTCAATTCAGAATATCAATTATAGCTTAGGGTGAAATTTTGGCATTGTTTTGAAAAACTTCAATTTTTGATGAATAGTGAAACCACTAAGTGGTAGTTAAATAACTGCTTTTTCATTTAAATGAAATATTAACACTTCTGTGATTTGATTTTCAAAAATCCGACATACATGGTTGTCATTAAGAAGTAAAATTTGGTTCAATGGGATTAAAATAATTTTTTAGTGAATAGTAACTTTTAAGTTTAATTAATCGCGATTAAAGGTAATTAGTGAAATTTAAGGTAAAATGGTATTATAATAATATGGAATGACCTTTACACTTGTCCTACCACAATTGGATGTGTCATGGCCGACCAAGATAATCCATGCGTCAACTTGGGGACCCCATGGAGCCACTTTGGTAGGAAAATGACATAAATAACTTTTTATTTAATGTTAAAATAAAAAGGTCACAAACAAGAGTTGTTTTACTAAAACAATTTTTAAATGGGGTTATACAAGTCATATTTTTGACTATAAATTTTCATTATAAATATAAAAAGATTTCCTACATAATGATATTTGTTTTTTAATTTTTAGACATTAAATAAATTAAATTATTTATGACACCATGATGATGCAGCGATTACCTCATTAATTAATGATTTTAATAAAATGGAAGGATAATGTAAAATATAATAATTACACTTGTCCAAAGTATATTGGATGAGAATATTTCGAACCCTTATCACCTTATCCTCGAATTATATAAGTGTGGGACCTTTAGAATCCTAAAAGCATTGTATAATAAAGTAACATTTCATTACTTTCCAAGAGTGCCCCTCCTCTCCACTTATAAAAGGCCCCCACCACTACAACCTTACTCACACTATCAAAGCCTTTTGGCTCGGCCAACCTCTTCCCAAATACTCTGTTAACTTCCCTTCCTTACTCTTAGAAGCCTCACTTTGGGCAGAATTCTTCCCAAGGAAGCCTTTGGCTCAAATCAAAAAGAGTTACCCAATTTTAAGGTAATGTCTTCTCTAATGTTGTTTTGTTTTATTTTGCTTCCCCATACCCTTAAACTCTTTTTATTCCTTTATTTTGTAACAAAACCAGTATCTAAAATATAATAGGATGTTTTTATGAGAAGTATTTGGTTTACACTTACACACACCTTCGTCTAATGGTTAAAGAACATACTGTTTCTGTGAGTGGCAAAATATTGCCTCACGAAACGATGATTGTTCAATATTCATTTAACACCTCTAATGGTGGCCATTTTGATGAAAATATTTTCATATATTATATATATATTATGTTTATGTTTTCCTTATGCTTATGTATTTCTCATTTATGGCATACCTTTATTGATTCCATTATGGGTAAACGGGATATTTTCATTTTAGGAAGTGCGGACTACCACCCCCTCAACGTGATTTGAATCGTTAATGCCATATGTGGGATGTATAAAGGATGTAGTAAATGATATTATATATGATATTATACTGGAATTATAATACACCTTTATACTATTATTATTTCATTCCATTAAATATGAAATCGAAATGTAAGTAGCGTTCATGCGTACGTACGGCTTACCGTCTCCATGAATGGTGCATTTCATTTATTACCTCTAAATGTTATGTAATATTATAAATGAATGTATATACTGGATATATATGATATATATGATATCTTCATCATGAATATAATTCTAGATATAATGGATATATCACCACATGAACAACTTGTTATTATAAGAAGTTTATTTTTTTTACTCAAGTACCAAAGATCGACAAAACGACCGTTATTAACTTAAATAATTACATAATGTTCATAACATGGTAATAAGTGATATAAAAGGAATAAAAAACTTGAAAAAGGTTCTTAAGAAATTATAAATTAGCTCTAGTTTATTATTTAGGAGGTTAAAGAACGGTCGAGTCAAGACAGGACGCAAGGTAAGTGAATTTCTTAACCCAATTTCCATTCTTTGGGTTAATCTCCTACTTTCAAATTATGTCATGATATTATTATGTCTTGTCTTGTATTTTTATAGTATTTATGTGTACTTATAATGAATACACACAATAGATCTATTTTATTTAAAAAATGATCTTTGTAAGGACTTCATCTAAATCTCCTTTCATTGAGGCATATTTGGTTTTATACACAGCTTTCATTTATATGGTGTATAAACCCCTTTGACTTTTACTTTTATTCAAAAGGAATCCTTTTATACTAAACGTTTTTACTAAACGACAAAAGGAATGTTTTTTCTTACGTATGCAGCGAAAATGACTTCTCCGCTGCCGTGACTATTATTTGAGTTTCTGCTTCCTTTATAAGCCATAATTTTCTTTTTAAAATAAAAATAAATACCATGTTTTACTTTCCTTTTATTTTGGTATTGAAAATGGTTTTGATGATGTTTTTATTATATCAATGTGTTTTATTGATATCATTTGATTGAAATGTGGAAATTTTATGTTTCCTTTATGCATGTTTTATGTGATACAATTATGTTATGGTTTATGATATGTCTAAACCTATTCATATGAGGAATGAATTGGAATTAATAAGTGACGGGTGGAGCCCGCTATAGCTCCTCGATGCATCGATAGGTCTCACGAGACAAACTAGTGTCTTGGCATGAGGCCTTGAAAAAATCTTATTTGTGGTCTTGGAACGAGGCCTTGACTCCGTGGTTATGATAGTCTGGCATTATGCATTCCATCATTATGAAAGTGGTTATTGATATTGCATGGGGTTATTCGACCAGTAGAATATCCATGCGAATAAGTAAATGGCATTATTTCATTTTACTTTTTCCATGTTATGTTGAAGTTCAAGTTTAAAATGCTTTTGTTTTAGCTGTACATTGCCTTAAATGTTTATGTTTATTTATGAAAGCTTCCGCTATATTGTTCTCCTTACTAAGCATCTGAGCTCACCCCTTCCAATGTTTTAATTTTTCCAGGATGTGAAGAAGTATATTATGAATGACCTGCAGGGATAGTATGAGGGATATGACGACAAGATGTTGTTGTAGTTTTGTTTTACTTTATGATGTAATGTAAGACTTATGAATGTATCTAGTGTTTCCAAGGCTACTAAACTAATCGGCCTTTCGAGACTTCATCTTTTGTGATCATGCCAATGTTACACAATAATGCACTGACTCTGGGTAACTGGGGTTGGGGCGTTACAGTTGGTATCAGAGGCAGTTTAGTACTAACCTTGGAAGTTAGATTTAGATAAACTCTGATTAGAGCACATAGCCCAAAGATAGACTTTGAGGATTAGTATAGAAGAACTTCCTTGAATTTTGGTATTATAGAGATTTTGTGAGTTTTACGAGCAATACATCCCTACTTGGATACGAGCATGAAGAGGCGGCTCTGGCACAGATGTACCTAGGTGTAAAACCTGAAAACACCGCTTTGAGCTAGACTCGAACAGGAACTGGTGCACGACAACGGGCCTTGCTGCACTCTTGGTTACGACACTCCCGGGGGATATGCTTAGGATTATTCTCATTTTCATTACAAACCACTATGAAGGGTTATGAGTATATAATTCCTCAAAGAAAACATTTTTATGATTATGGATTATATCCATAAATAGTTCAATTTATGTTAAGTTTTTTATAAATATGGAATTATGTATTTTTATTCATAAATTAATCTAGTTTATGACATTGTTTAGAAATGGCGCTTAGTGGAAGGAATGGAAACCGTATCAATGCACGCACTCCGTGTAGGGATTTCCCTCCTTCTCAAGATAATTATTATGAAGCTAGAGATACAACTGGTGTTGATCAACTTATTACCATACTGGGACAACTCACTCAGGTTATGAATAATAACCTTACTCGTATGGAGCACCCTGATCTGCAACGTGGAGGATCAATGTTAGACCGCTTCATGAGGCAACAGCCACCAACATTTAATGGGGGTACAAATCCATTAGTAGCTGAGGAATGGATAAACTCCTTAGAGAAAGTATTCCATGCCTTGGGGAGTAGCGAAAGGGAGAAGGTTGTCATGGCAGTCTACCGCCTCATTGGAGATGCCAATCAATGGTGGTCGCTGATTCAAAATAGAAAGAAAGATAAAGAAGTATCAAGTATGGAGTGGAGGGAGTTTAAGGAAATTTTCTTAGAAAAATACTTTCCGCATGACCATCGAGCAAATATGGAAAGGCAATTTCTAAGTCTGAGGCAGAAGGAGGATGAGAATGTCACAAAGTATGAGGCTAACTTTACAAGGTTAGCGAGGCATGCGTCAGATTATATTCGTAAACCAAGAAGTAAGATTGATCGTTTCTTTGATGGGTTAAAACCATTTATCCGTCGAGCATTAGTCTCACAAACCTTCTCGTCATATGAAGTTATTGTCTCATGTGCTATCAAGACGGAAAAGGAATTCTATAAGTCTCATGACTTTAAAGCAAATCAAGAAAAGAAGAGATATTCTGATCAATCTGGAAATGGAAATAAGGGGAATAAGGGAAGAGTTGAATATCAGTCCTGCAGTAAATGTGGAAAGAAACACCCCGGTACTTGCTTGAAGGGAATGGGAGTCTGTTACAAGTGTGGTGAAAAAGGCCACCAAGCCCATGATTGCAAGGGAAAGAAAGTTACTTTCAATTTGGAATGCTATAATAGTAGAGAGATGGGGCATTATGCAAATTAATTTCCTAAGCGTTAGGGAAACATAACTCAAAAGAGGCCAAGGGATCAAGACCAAGATTATGCTATCACTACTGCTGAGGTTGAAGCTCCGAAAGACATGGTGGCAGGTAATTTAATGGTTTCCTCAAGTTTATAAAATGCATTATTTGATTCTGGATCATCGCATTGTTTCATATCTTCTCAGTTTTCTAAGAAAATTAGATATTTCCAGTTTGATTTAATAAGAGAATTTTCAGTCAAAACTCCCAAGGGAAGTATTATTGCAACAAAGTTTTGTGAATCAGTCCCCATTAGAGCACAGAACTGTTCTTTATCCACTGATCTCATTATCATACCTATGATTTAGTTTGATATAATCCTCAGTAAGGATTGGCTTTCAGACTATGATGTAAAGATTTATTATAAGAAGGAGGTTACGATTTTTGATGATAAAGATAAGGAACACCTTATTTTTAGAGCAGAATCGTCACCACCTAATTCTTATTTAGATCCACCCCTAGTAGCTCAACTAAATTCAATTATTGGGGAGGAAGAGAATGAAATGACTAATGGTGAGGAATGGAATGTTCAAATAAAGGATGTACCTATTGTGAAAGAATATGTAGATGTGTTTCCGGAAGATTTACCTGGACATCCTCCAGAATGAGAAGTTGAGTTTTCCATTGATTTAATTCCTGGATCAAGGCCCATATCGAAGACCCCTTATAGAATGGCCACCGTGGAATTAGTTGAACTAAAGAAACAACTAGATGAATTGAGTAATAAGGGATTTATCCACCCTAGTGTTTCTCCATGGGGAGCCTCTGTCCTTTTTGTTAAGAAGAAAGATGGATCTATGAGGTTGTGCGTTTACTACAGGGAGATCAATGCTATAACAATAAAGAACAAGTACCCCTACCTCGCATTGATGATTTATTTGACCAATTGCATGGAGCTAAATACTTTTCAAAGATTTACCTTTGATCTAGATACCATCAGTTGTGTGTGAAGAAGGATGACATTCCGAAGACAACATTTCGAACATGATACGGGCATTACGAGAATACAGTGATGCCTTTCGGATTGACTAATGCACCCTATGTATTCATGGATCTAATGAATAGAGTTTTCAAGGAATATCTTGATGATTTTGTGGTGATATTCATTAATGATATCGTGGTATACTCCAAAAGCTACGAAGATCATGAAAATCACTTGCACATTATCTTGAAGACTCTTAGAAGGAATGAATTATATGGGATGTTTAGCAAGTGTGAATTCTGGCTTCTGAAGATTTCATTTCTTGGCCATATTGTCTCTAAAGATGGAATTTCCATTGATCCTTCTAAGACCAAGGCAATCCAAGGATGGCCAGCACCGACGAGTATAACTGAGGTACGCAGCTTTATTGGTTTGGCAGGTTATTATCAACGTTTTGTCCAGAATTTTGCCTGATTGGCTAACCCATTAACGAAGCTCACACGTAAAGGGGTTAAATTTGTCTGGACAAAAGAGTTTGAAGAATGTTTTCAAGAACTGAAGATAAGATTAGTCAATTCTCCTATATTGACTCTACCAACAGGGAATGATGGGTTTGTTATTTATAGTGATGCATCAATGAAAGGACTTGGTTGTGTCCTTATGAAGAATGATAAGGTTATTGCCTATGCATCACGACAGCTAAAAATTCATGAGCAAAACTATCCTACTCATGATCTCGAGTTAGCTGTTGTAATCTTTTCCTTGAAGATATGGAGACATTATCTCTATGGTGAAAAATGTGAGATATATATCGATCACAAGAGTTTGAAATATATTTTCTCACAAATAGAACTCAACATGAGGCAAAGATGATGGCTTTAACTACTCAAGGATTATGATTTCACGATACACTACCACCCAGGGAAGGCAAATAAGGTTGCAGATGCCTTGAGTAGAAAATATCATGGAGTTTTTAACATGATTAGAGTGGAAAGGGATCCTATTTTCATGGATCTAGTAAAGATGGATATGGGAATCACCATGGAGGGTAAAACATCAAAACTTTTTCAAATGGTTGCCAAACCATCTTTACTAGAAAGGATAAAGAGTTCTCAGTCTGATGAAGAAGTGTTGAAAAAGAAGATTAAAGCTGTGAATGATTGGCGGTTGAGTGACTTTGTTTATGAAGATGGAATTTTGAAATTTGGGAGGAGACTTGGTGTTCCCAATATACCTGATTTAAAGAGGGAATTGTTGGATGATTCTCATAGTTCCAATTTCTCTATAAACCCTGGGAGCACTAAAATGTATATAGATTTAAAGGGAAATTTTTGGTGGGACAACATGAAAAGGGAGATTGCTGATTTTGTGTCAAGATGTATGGTTTGCCAATAACTGAAAGCTGGAAGGCAACATCCTGGTGGAGTATTGCAACCTCTTCCCTTACCTGAGTGGAAATGGGATAAAATTACGATGGACTTTGTCATGGGACTACCAAGGACCCCTAGAAGGAATGATACAATATGGGTCATTGTTAATCGTCTCACCAAGTCATCACATTTTCTTGCGATAAGGGAAGATCTGCCACTTGAACTTCTAGGAAGACTATATATTAATGAAGTTGTGAGACTTCATGGAGTACCCCTATCGATTGTCTCAAATCGTGATCCCCGCTTTACATCAAGATTCCGGAAAAGTCTTCAGAAGGCCTTGGATACTGAACTTTGTTTGAGCACTGCTTACCACCCTCAAACAGACGGACAATCAGAAAGAACTATTCAAACCTTAGAAGACATGTTGAGATCATGCTCACTTGACATTCAAGGAATGTGGGATCAATATTTACCTCTGGTAGAATTTTACTATAACAATAGCTTCCATTCAAGTATTCGGATGGCACCATATGAAGCGTTATACGGAAAGAGATGTCGCACACCAACCTGTTGGGATGACGTTGGTGAAAGAAAACTTGTAGGCCCAGAACTGGTGGAGGAAATGATGGAAAAGGTGAAGGTAATCCAAAACCACATCAAAGTAGCTCAAAGTAGGCAGAAGAGCTATGCTAAAAATCGAAGGAAGGATTTGGAGTTTCAGGCAGGAGATCATGTTTTCTTGAATGTATCACCATGGAAGGGAGTTATATGTTTCAGTAAGAAGGGTAAATTGAGTCCCAGGTACATCGGACCCTTCGAAATTCTATAACAAATTGGGGCTGTAGCTTACCGTTTGGAAATGCGGCCATGTCTCTCCAAAGTTCATGATGTATTCCACGTATCACTATTGAGAAAATACATGCCCGACCCAACGCATGTACTCACCTATGAGGAATTAGAACTGAAACCTGATATGTCTTATTGTGAAGTGCCCGTCAGGATTCTTGATACAAGAGAACAAGTGCTGAGAAACTGGACGACTCGTCTGGTAAAAGTTCTATGGAGAAACCATAAGATGGAGGAGGCAACGTGGGAACCTGAGAACTTATGATGAAGAATCACCCGAGTCTTTTTATACAGTGATATTATATGAAATTTCGAGGATGAAATTATTTGAAGGAGGGGAGAATGTAACACCCCAATCTTCCACGGTACACTTCTCTTTGAATAATATAGTAGTGTGTGTTGTACGCAACTTCGAGTCCTAACGCACACCACAACCAATCAAAGTAGCCATTATGAATAGTAATACCTACTTTTTGAAATTTTATAAATTTTATCTTTCCAAATGGACTTCGTTTTGGTATTCGGAATATCAGAGTTATCCTAATTTGGAATTTTTGTAATTTTCTGAGAACTTCCAATTTTTTATGAATAGTGAAGAATACTTAAAAACAAATTTTTTAATAAAAATAATTTATAGTGATAAATTATACTATTGAGTGGTTTAAAAGTATAATTAGAATATATTTTTACCATTTTATCCAATGGTGTTCATTATAATTAATTTCACTTTGAAATTAGACATAAACAATTGTCAATCTTTTGATATATATTGTTTCTTAAAAACACGCTATTTGTTGTGACAATAGAAATTAATTATAAAATTAATAAATTCAACTTATATGTTTGAAATTTTGTAAAATAGACGTCATTTTTCAATTCAGAATATCAATTATAGATTAGGGTGAAATTTTGGCATTGTTCTGAAAAACTTCAATTTTTGATGAATAGTGAAACCACTAAGTGGTAGTTAAATAACTGCTTTTTCGTTTAAATGAAATATTACCACTTCTGTGATTTGATTTTCAAAAATCTAACATACATGGTTGTCATTAGGAAGTAAAATGTGGTTCAATGGGAATAAAATAATTTTTTGGTGAATAGTAACTTTTAAGTTTAATTAATCGCGATTAAAGGTAATTAGTGAAATTTAAGGTAAAAATGGTATTAAAATAATATGGAATGACCTTTAAACTTGTTCTACCACAATTGGATGTTTCATGGCCGACCAAGACAATCCATGGGTCATCTTGGGGACCCCATGGAGCCACTTTGGTAGGAAAATGACATAAATAACTTTTTATTTAATGTTAAAATAAAATGGTCACAAACAAGAGTTGTTTTACTAAAACAATTTTAAAATGGGGTTATACAGGTAATATTTTTGACTATAAATATTCATTAGAAATACAGAAATATTTCCTACATAATGATATTTTTTTATAATTTTTAGACATTAAATAAATTAAATTATTTATGACACCATGATGATGCAGCGATTACCTCATTAATTAACAATTTTAATAAAATGGAAGGATAATGTAAAATCTAAGAATTACACTTGTCCAAAGTATATTGGATGAGAATATTTCTAACACTTATCACCTTATCCTAGAATTATATAAGTGTGGGACCTTTATAATCCGAAAAGCATTGTATAATAAAGTAACATTTCATTACATTCCAAGAGTGCCCTCCTCTCCACTTATAAAAGGCCCCCACCACTACCACCTTACTCACACTATCAAAGCCTTTTGGATCCGCCAACCTCTACCCAAATACTCTACCTACTTCCCTCCCTTACTCTTAGAAGCCTCACATTGGGCAGAAGTCTTCCCAAGGAAGCCTTTGGCTCAAATCAAAAAGAGTTACCCGATTTTAAGGTAATGTCTTCTCTAATGTTGTTTTGTTTTATTTTGCTTCTCCAACCCCTTAAACTCTTTTTATTCCTTTATTTTGTAACAACAACAGTATATAAAATATACTAGGATGTTGTTATGATAAGGATTTGGTTTACACTTACACACACCTTTGTCTAATGGTTAAAGAACATACTGTTTCTGTGGGTGGCGAAATACTGCCTCACGAAACGATGATTGTTCAATATTCATTTAACACCTCTGATGGTGGCCATTTTGATGACACTATTTTCATATATGATATATATATTATGTTTTTTTTTACTTATGCTTATTTATTTCTCATTTATGGCATACCTTTATTGTTCTCATTATGGGTAAACACGATATTTTCATGTTAGGAAGTGCGGACTACCACCCCCTCAAAGTGATTTGAATCGTTAATGCCATATGTGGGATGGAGTAAATGATATTATATATAATATTATACTGGAATTATAATACACCTTTGTACTATTATGATTACATTCCATTAAATATGAAATAGAAATGTAAGTAGCGTTCATGCGTACGTACGGCTTACCGTCTCCATGAACGGTGCATTTCATTTCTTACCTCTAAATGTTATGTAATATTATAAATGAATGTATATACTGGATATATATGATATATATGATATCTACATCATGAATATAATTCTGTATATAATGGATATATTACCACATGAACAACTTGTAATTATAAGATGTTTATTTTTTTACTCAAGTACCAAAGATCGACAAAACGACCGTTATTAACTTAAATAATTATATAATGTTCATAACATGGTAATAAGTGATATAAAAGGAATAAAAACATGAAAAAGGTTCTTAAGAAATTACAAATTAACTCTAGTTTATTATTTAGGAGGTTAAAGAATGGTCGAGTCAAGACAGGACGCAAGGTAAGGGAATTTCTTAACCCAATTTCCATTCTTTGTGTTAATCTCCTACTTTCAAATTATGTCATGATATTATTATTTCCTATCTTGTATTTGTACTGTATTTATGTGTACTTATAATTTATACACACAATAGATCTATTTTATTTTAAAAAAAATGATCTTTGTAAGGACTTCATCTCAATCTCCTTTCATTGAGGCATATTTGGTTTTATACACAACTTTCATTTATATTGTGTATAAACCCCTTTGACTTTTAATTTTATTAAAAAGGAATCTTTTTATATGAAGCATTTTTACTAAATGACAAAAGTAATGTTTTTTCTTACGTATGCGGCGAAAACGACTTCTCCGCCGCCGTGACTATTATTTGAGTTTCGGCTTCCTTTATAAGCCATAACTTTCTTTTGAAAAGAAAAATAAATACCATGTTTTACATTTCTTTTATTTTGGTATTGAAAATGGTTTTGATGAAGTTTGTATTATATCAATGTGTTTTATTGATATCATGTGATTGAAATGTGGAAATTTTATGTTTCCTTTATGCATGTTTTATGTGATACAATTATGTTATGGTTTACGATATGTTTAAACCTGTTCATATGAGGAATGCATTGGACTTAATAAGCAACGGGTGGAGCCCGCTATAGCTCCTCGATGAATCGGTAGGTCTCATAGGACAAACTAGTGTCTTGGCACGAGGCATTGACAAAATCTTATTTGTGGTCTTGGCACGAGGCCTTGACTACGTGGTTATGATAG
Organism: Viscum album; assembly: GCA_963277665.1. Taxonomy (NCBI): domain Eukaryota; kingdom Viridiplantae; phylum Streptophyta; class Magnoliopsida; order Santalales; family Viscaceae; genus Viscum; species Viscum album. The sequence goes on from OY728130.1 coordinate 255,409,066, forward strand.
TCTGGCATTATGCATTCCATCATTATGAAAGTGGTTATTGATATTTCATGGGGTTATTCGACCAGTAGAATATCCATGTGAATAAGTAAATGGCATTATTTTATATTACTTTTTCCATGTCATGTTGAAGTTCAAGTTTAAAAGGCTTTTGTTTTAGCTATACATTGCCTTAAATGTTTATGTTTATTTATGAAAGCTTCTGCTATATTGTTCTCCTTACTGAGCATATGAGCTCACCCCTTCCAATGTTTTAATTTTTCTAGGATGTGAAGAAGTATATTATGAATGACCAGCAGGGATAGTATGAGGGGATATGAAGACAATATGTTGTTGTAGTTTTGTTTTTCTTTATTATGTAATGTAAGACTTATGAATGTATCTATTGTTTTCAAGGCTACTAAACTAATCGATCTTTCGAGACTTGATCTTTTGTGATCATGCTAATGTTACGCAATAATGCACCGAATCTGGGTTACTAGGGTCGGGGCGTTATAATATTAACCATTTTTTCTAATATTATATTTTTAGGAATTTAATATCCTTTAATAAACTATTATAAGTTTTACGTTCTAAATTATGTCAATTTTGGATACTATTCATAATTGAATTTTTAAAAATTCATAACTGCATGATTCCTTCGAACCATAGGAATTAACTCAACCCTAGTATGTCAATTTCATCAAAAAACATTTATGGCATCAAAATGATCTAATTAAATTTATTATAATATTTAAAAATTAATTTATTTTAATCTTTCATTAATGAGGTAATCACAACATCATAACTGCCTCAAAAATAAATATATCTATCTAATGCCTAAAAATTATAAATAAAATACAATGATGTAGTAAAGAGTTTGAGATTTATAACGAATATTTATATAAATATATATCTATTATATAACCCCATATTAAAATTGATTCAATAAAAGATATATGTTTAGGTTATAATTATCTTTACATTAAATTAATTCTTATAAAATGACATTTTCATATCCAAGTGAATCAATGGGGTCCCCAAATCGACCCAAGGATGCCCATGGTTGGAGCAATATCATCCAATTTAATTAAGACACGTTTTAGGGTTGTTTTATACTATTAAAGTATTATTTTTTAATACTTATTTACAAAATTTACCCTATAACCATGGTAAGTAAAAATAATTACTGAAGTTACTATTCATAATGTCCAAAAATAAAAGGTGCATATTTAAAAATTTTAAAACATATGATTAAAAACATGGAATCCATTTTTATAAATTCAAAACACAGAAGTTGCAATAATTAATTTATAATTAATTCTCGTTGTCAAAACTGAAAAACGGGTTTTTAAGAAATAATAACTATCAAAGGATTAACATGTGTTTATGTCCAATTTAAGAGTTAAATTACTTAAAATTACCAACATTGGATTAAATTATAAAAATATAATCTAATTACACTTTAAAACCAATTAAAAGTTCAATATCACAATATAAATAAATTAGATGAAAAGGCAGTTTGGACTTAAAATGCAGTATTTTTCACTATTCATTAAAATTTGAATTTCATATGAAAAATACCAAAATTTCAACAATAGTATATTTTTATGTCCCTCATCCAAAAAATAAGTTTTTTTTCAAATATAAATTATAAAAGTTTCAAAAAATATATTTAAAATGTCTGATCCATCAAAAGGCGGTAAAACTGCATTTTTTTTAAAATACTTCTTTTATCAGAAAAATTGATTTTGTTCTTATAAAATGTCCTATAAAATGGGTAAGATGAATTCTAATGTTATAAAATAAAAAATTTAGTTAATAATATTCATAACGGCTAGTTTATATCCCATTAAATAATAATATTTTAATAATATATCATTGTTTAGTGAAACTTGGTATCGCGCACAACACAAGCGACCGAGGAAGGTCACTCTTGTATGTAACACAAGCCAAGTTAGTGTAGCATTTAGTGAAATATTCATTTTGTGTTGTGTATAACAAAATCCAAACTTATATCATTTATACATTCAAAAAAATATAAACTCACTGTTTCGTGAAATGAACTCTATCAAAAGAACATGAAATTGTGTGCAACACAAGCCAAGAATAGTGTTGAGTATACTAAAAATCACTACTATGATGCATATAGTGAAAGATAATATTTGTGTAGCATTCAACACAAGACATAAATAAATTAAAAAGAATATTTTCCATGAAATCTCAGGGTTGTAAATTCTACCCACCTTAAAATGAATTTCCCCCTTGAAATTTGTCAGGGTAAAAAATGGTTTTCAACTTGATAGTTTCATTCATGGAAACCCACATCCTAAAAAGGGATACGAAAAATCATTTTAAAAGGATAGCTAAAAACTAGAAGTTCCCCAAAGTAACTCATCACTGGGTTTTCACATTGGAGAACAAAGGTGGTATGTGAAAACATGGAATGGAAGAGAAATATAACCATAAAATTCTGATAGATAGTGAAAGAGAAAAAGGTTTGGAGAAAGTTAATTACTGTAAGGACATAAATCCTCAATGATTTAAGGAACCATCTAATTCATTAGATAAGAGGGTACTAGGATAACATTTCTGGTTTTCAATATATTTTCCCTAAAGTTGAACAGTTTTTCATGAGAATAAATACTTACTTGATTTTGTTACAATCTCATCATTGTTCAAGCCTTGAATAATTTCCACTTCATCTCCTATCTAAATAAATGAAGTCAAATTTTTCATCCTTGTAGTTTTAGAAGATAATGAGATAGAATGATAGGTTGTTCCATATGTCTCAACAAAAAGGTCGGCATAGAAAATCAAATATGCAAAAGTCCACATATAGTGAGATAATACATTAATATAAAAAACTTCAATTGTAATATAACTTATATAATCCATAAATTGATAACATTTCAATCCTTTCAAAAATATAAATAAAATAAATAGCTGAACTAAATCGAAAAAACATTTATCTCCCTTATCTTATAAGGTAGTTCTTGGAAGTCACATTCCAAACATGAGAATACCTTAATAATGTATTCTATAGAGTCATAGTAAAGACCAAAAATATCATATTTCCTTATTGAAAATATGCTTGTTTCATTATTCCAAAACATATTAGATATATTTCTTATGTACCAAATAGTTTTATTCTTCATCTATGATAGCATAACCCTTTTATCAAAAACTCCATAATTAGATTTCAAGAAACTAGAATCATCCAATTTATTTATTCAAATCCAACATATCTTTATCCAAACCTCATTATCTTAACATAATAGACATATTAAGGGTAATACTTCCCTTAATCATGTGTTATTTAAGTATATCACCTTACCCTTAAAAGACTTTTCTATCTCCTTAGAACTATTCATCATATCCTTTCCAATCCTTATTCTAAAAACACTTATATATTTGAATTCTGATACATATACACCTCAATCATCCAACATTATTCTTAAACCATTACTCATGATTCCTCATCTTCATATTTACTAAAATATGAATCATGAATTTTCTTTTCTCAACCTCAATATTCTTAGGTTCAATGTAAACAATAATGTATGAAATCACATACCATTGACATATCTTTTACAATCTCTTTATCCTCGGCAATATGACCAATACTCATACCATCTTCATGATTCTATTCATGATATTTCCACTTAGAAAATACATATTCATAATTCCCATAATTTCCAAATCATAAACATTCATTAGTTGACTATGTTCTATGTAGTTCTGGTTATTGACTATGATTAGAAACCAAAGTGTGAGAAATAAATATCAGAGATTAGAAACACATACATAAGGTAAATTACTTACTATATTTCAGTCTATGATATCTTCAGTTTAACCCTAGGTTAGTCATCATTATCATAGAAACATTGGTTTTTAACAAATACTTTAATAATATTAAGTAAATTAATAGACATATCCTTGAAATATCTACAGGGATCCCATTAATGTTTTCGAATCCTAGTTTCCAAAGGTTGACTAAACCTTCACACTGATTACAACTATAGAGACTCAATATTGATATACATGGACATTACATTTATTTTTCAGAATAATTAACACAAGACACACGAAGATGCACAAACACTGTATTAGTTTAGTGTATTTGGAAATGTGAAACATAATCTTCAACATTGTGAAGGATCTTTATCATCTCCCATAAATAACTTCCCCTTTTGTTGTCCTACCTAAAACTTTTATTTATATCACGGGGAAAAGAAAAAATAAAAAGGGTGAGCTCAAATGCTCAATAAGGGTAAGAATGGATAACATAAAAAAATCAATAAGAATATGAATGTAAAAACACGAAACTAAACTTTAAATATCAAAATTCAGAGTCATGAATAAAACATTGGAAGTTCATAAGGAATATATGATAAATAAACATTAACTATGATAGAATATCCTTGGAATAAAACATGTTATTGTGGAAAATTAATAAGAATTTAATATTATTTCTATAGTATCCATGGAATGTATTCCAAGACCATCATATTGGACATATTACATTACTGAATCGAGTTTACTTTTCATTCTAGCCAAGTATTACTGAACCAGATTTACTTATCGTTCTAGCCCTACATTACTGAACAGAATTTACATGTCATTCCAGTCATGTCTATCTCATGAGATATAAATCTTTACCCAAAGAATTTTAGAGATATATAGTTCCTACCCATCACATAATGAAATAATTCTTACATTTTCCACAAAAACAAAAATCATCCATCATAGCATAACGCATGAAATAAAATGTGTTTCTTAAACATCATTCCATCAAAACAAAATCCATATAAGATAATTGGACTTCATAAAAAAATACATCATAAAAACAATCAAATAAAAGTTATTATTGGGATAGAAACATAACTATATGTCATCTTAGATGGAAAATTATTTTTATAACATAATTGAACTTAGTTCTTGAGTAAAATACACTTTCTTCTATAAATACTTTTTCTTTTCTCAAAATTCCACAAAATTTTGAAAGAAAAGAATTTATTTGAGTATAATCCAGAAATAGTGCAGAGGATTCTCCATGGAAATAATGCATATTAAATATGTAAAAACCCGTTCATGTCGTATATGTTAAAATACACTGTCCTTGTACTTTTGCTGAAAAAGTCAAAAAGTACCTCGTATGGTAAAAACCAGAAATATTCCTTCTGTACCACTTATTAAAAGAAAAAAAGGGCTATAAATAAATTTAAATAGACATATAATAACAGTATACTTTTTATGAAAACATATTTAGAAAACATGGACATAGATGATTAATATAACCCCAGTAAATAATTATATATAAACAATCTCGGATAATAATGGGATTGTAAAATTATCTCTTACCAATTTATAATCAGTCACATAGTTTGAACCATAAAATAAAAGAAGTTATATGAATATGTAAAGATCGTAACCTTCATAAAAATAATCATAAAAAAATTTATGGGATGCATAAATATCACCCAAAAGTAAAAGGTGGTGTATAAGGCATATGTCCCAGAGAAATAAAAGTGAGCCAAAATAATCCCTACCTTAGGTCCAATTTCATCATTATTAGTCTCAAAATCATATATAATAGGTTTAAACATATTTTTAACTTCTAACAAAACCATAATAATTTTTAAGATTTTATATATTATTCACTTATGACTTTATATTGCCCATTAATTTTTCAATTCCATGTTCAATAAATGTTTTGGGTAATAATCATTTTATTTATCGTATGTGTTTTTGAATTCTTATGCATGATATTATTCCTGTTATCATGATTTAATTATTTACATAATGTAAAAAATTATATATATATTATATAAATATACAGTATATAAATATGTATATTTAATAGATAGATAAAATAAATGGAATACACCGTTAATAGAGACGGTAGGTTGTACGTATTCATGAACATTGTTTTCGTTTCCTTATTAAATTTAATGGAAGTAAGTAAATGACACAAATATATATATACATAAATTCATTTGAATTATTATGTCATATATTTCATGATTATTTATTACATATGCTTTATAATAATTTTTGAATGGTTAACGTGGAGAATGGATCTCATCACGTCATGGTGACGTCAAGCCATACGTACGCACGAGCGACGATATCATTCCCATTATTGTTGAATGGTATTAAAGTGGATGGTGTATAATATATCAGATTTAGTATCATGTTATAATAATCATATATATTTATTATTTCCGCCATTATACCCATCCAGGTAAGGTGGTGGTAAAAAACAGATTGCAGCATGATGTGAAGATAGTAAGTCGTACGTACGCACGCGCGATGATTTCATTTTTCATAGGATGGATAGAAGGTAAAATAGGGTTGTTTCATATTTATAATAATATATCAGTATATTAGTGATATTTATGTTATTACATTATTATAAAACAACTAAATAATATGAAGTAGAAGAAGAATGAAATTAGAAATAATTGGTAGAAGAGATTGCCTCTTCCTCGACGTGCCTCCTTTAAATTTACTCTTAGGGAACTCGTGTTTGTCTTGTGAGAATAACATAACCTCTAGAATGTTACTAGGTATGTTTATAATAGAAATGGGTTTGTTTTGGTCGAGCATTAAGGCTCAAATTGGAGTGAAGAGGAGAGGGAGGAGATGTCCTTTTATAAGATAGGAGAGGTCCATTTTAGGATACACTCAACATATTTATCTATTATAAATTAAATTTCTATTAAAAAATTTCCAAATATTATTTAATTAAAATATAATATTACTTTTTTTCTAATAACCATTATCCAAAAAAATTGAGACATGATTTTTGTATTTTTGTATCCTTATATTTTTGGTTTAACCGTTATTTCTAATTGTTTAATCTTACTGTGATATCATGTTATTTACACATTGTGGGTTAATGTAATTACCCTATCATGTAAAACAAACCAAAAAAAGTAATTTATGCCATATTTGGACTTATATTAACCATCTTTATAAATCTAATATTTTTAGGAATTTAATATCATTTAATAAAATATTTTATGTTTTAAGTTATGAATTATGTCAATTTTTGACACTGTACATACATGACTTTTTATAAATTCATAAAAAGATGATTACATAAAAAAAGGCATTAACTAAACCCTAATATGTCAATGTAATCCAAAACATTCTTTTATGGCATCAAATGGTCAAATTAAATTTATTTTAACATTTATAAATTAATTTATTTGAATCTTTCATTAATGAGGAAATCACTACATCATAATTTTCTCAGAAATAAATATATTTACCGAATGTCTAAAAATTATAAATAAAATACAGTGATGTAGAAGTTATTTTAAATTTATAATGTCTATTTATATTCATAGATATTTTTTATATAACTCTATATTAAAATTGATTTATTAAAAGATATATTTTTTTGTTGTAATTATCTTTACTTTAAATTAATTATCATAAAATGTTATTTTAATATCCATGTGAATCCATGGGGTTCCAAAATCGACCAATGGATGACCATGGTCAGAAATATCTCATTAAATGGGATTAAGACACCTTTTAGGGTAGTTTTATACTATTAAATTTGTTATTTTTATCCTTATTTACTATATTTACCCTTTAACCATGGTAAATAAAAAAAATTAAAAAAGTTACTATTCATAATGTGAAAAAATAAAAGTTAACTATATAAAAAATTTCAACCTTATGATTTGAAATATGGAATCCATTTTTACAAATTTAAAACATAGAAGTCAAAGTAATTAATTTAAAATTAATTCCTATTGTCAAAACAAAAAAGTGGGGTTTTAAGATGTAATAACTATTAAAAGATTGATAAGTGTTTATGTCCAATTTAAAAGTGAAATTACTAACAATGAAACAAATTGATTTAAATTATAAAAATATAATCCAATTAAACCTTAAAACAAATTAAAAGTATAATATAACAATATAAAAAGTTTAGATGAAAATGTAGTTTTGACTTAAAATGCGATATTTTTAACTGTTCATTAAAATTTGAATTTTATCAGAAAAATACCAAACATTCAAAATATGTAAAATTTTGTGTCCCTATTCCAAATAAGTATTATATATTTTCATATATAACTTATAAAATTATCAAAAACAAGATTTAAAATGGGTTCACCATCAAAAGGTGGTAAAATTATATGTTTTAAAAAATAATTCTTTTATATGAAAATTTGATTTTTTTTCTCATACCATGTTCTAGAAAATTTGTATGACGAATTATAATGTTATAAAATTCAAAAACTGGTTAATACTATTCATAACGTCTAGTTTCTATTCAATTAAATAATAATATTTTAATAATATATCATTGTTTAGTGAAACTCGGTATTGCGCACAATGCATGCTATCAGAGAAGGTAGCTGTTGCATGCAACGCAAGCCAAGTTAGTGTTGTGTGTAGTGAATTATTTCTTTGGTTTTTTGTATTAAATAATCCAAACTTATGTCAATTATACATTGAAAAAAATCTATACTCATTATTGCGTGAAATTAATTCTATCTAATGAACTTGAAATTGTGTGTAACATAATCCAAGAATAGTTTTGCGTACACTACAAGATAATACGGTGTTGTGTATAGCACAATCTAATCTTGGTGTAGTATACAACACAAGACATCAAAAATTTAAAAAAAATCTATTTCATGAAATCCTAGTGTGTTACATTCTACCCCCCTTAAAATGAATTTCACCCTCGAAATTTGTTGGGGTTATTAATTGTTTTCTAATTGATTGATTCTTTCATGGAAACCCACATCGTAAAAAGGGATACTAAAGCATCATTTTATAAGGAAATTCTGAAACTAATGGTTACCCAATGTAACCCATCACTGGGTTTCCACAGAGGATACCATAGGTGTTAAGTGAAAACATGGATATTGAAGATAAACCTAACCATAAAATTCTTATAGATAGTGATAGAGAATAAGGTTTGGAAAATTTTAACTACCAGAATGCCCTAAATCTGCGATGATTTAAGGAACCATATGACTCATCAGATAACAGGGTACTAGGATAACATTTTTGGTTTTCAAGATCTTTTCCCTAAATTTGAATATTTCTTCATGAGAATAAATACGTACTTGATTTTGGTATAATCGCATCATTATTCATGCCTTGAACAATTTCCACATCATCTCTTATTAAAATAAATTAAGTCAAATTTTTCATTCTTGAAGTTTTAGCAGATGATGAGATACAATGATAGGTCATTCCATCTGTCCCAACATAAAGGTTAGTATAGGAAATCAAATATGCATAAGTCCGCCTATAGTGAGCTAATACATTAATCTAATAAACTTCAACCAGAATATAACTTATACAATCCATAAATGGGTAACATTACAATCCTTTCAAAAATAGAAAACATAGAAATCGGAAAACTAAATCAACATAAAATATTTCTCCCATATCTCATAAGGCTATTCTTGGTTGTCATATTCCAAACATGTGAATTCCTTAATCATGTATTATCTTGAGTAATAGTAATAACCTGAAATATCAGATATCTTTATTAAAAACATGCATGTTTCCTTATTACAAAACATATTGGATATATTCCTTATGTCCCAAAAAGTTTTATACATCATCCCTGATATCCTAACCCTTTTTTCAATAACTCTATAATTTGATTTCAAGAAACTATAATCAACAAAGTTACTTATTCAAATCCAACATATCATTATCCAAACTTCATTATCCTAACATAAGGGAAATATTAAGGGTTATCTTTCCTTAATCATGTGTTCTATAAATATATAACCTTACCCTTAAAACACATTTCTAACTCGTTATAACTATTCATCATATCCATTTAAATCCATATACTAAAAACACTTATATATTTGAATTACAAAACATATACACCTCAATCATTCAACTTTATTCTTAAATCATTACTCATGATACATCATCTTCATATTTTCTAAAATATAAATCATGTATTTTCACTTATTAACCTCAATCTTCTTAGGTTAAATTTAAACAATACTTTAAAAACATCCCATACCATTCACATATTTTTTACAATATTTTTATCCGTAGTAGTATGACCAATAATTGTAAAATCGTCATTATTATCATCATGATATTTCCCCTTTGGAAATAGATCTTCATAATTCCCATAATTTCCATATCTGAAACATTCATTGGTTAACTATGTTATATGAAGTTCTGGATATTGACTAAGATCAGAAACCAAAGTGCGATAAATACATATAAGAGATTAGAAACACATAAGTAAGGTAAATTACTTATAATATTTCAATCTATGATATCTTCGGTTTAACCCTAGGTTATCCATGATTATCACAAAAACATAGCTTTGTAACCTATACATTACTTATCCTTATAATATCCCCTGACATATTCCTAAAATATGTCTAGGGATGTCACTAAACTTTTCACATCCAATTATCCAAAGGTTGAATAAACCTTTCCTCGGATATCAACTATAGATACCTCAGCTTGACGTACATGTAAATTACATTTTATTTGTGGAATACTTAATACAAAACTCAAAAAGAATCCGAAATATAGTATTAGTTTAGTTTCTCTAGAGACTTGGAATAAAACTTATAACATTGTGAAAGATCTTCAAAATATCCCATAAATATCTTCCCCTTTTGTTTTCCTACTTAAAACCATTTTGTATATACTAGGGAAAAGAAAACATAAAATGGGTGAGCTAAAATGTTCATTAAGGTTAAACATAGGGAACATAAAAAACCATAAACATATGAATGCAAAAACATGAACGTAAAGTTAAAATATCAAAATCATGAGTCATGAAATAAATCTTGGCATTTCGTAAGTGATGGATCATAAATGAGTATTAACCATGATAGAGTAGAATTTTTATAAAACATGTAATTTTATAAAACTAATAAGAACATAATATGATTTCTATAGTATCCAAGCCATTGATTCCAAGACCCTCATAGTAGAGATAGTCCATTACTGAATCAGGTTTACTTCTCGTTCTAGATATGTATTACTGAACTATATTTACTTGTTGTTCCAGCCCTACATTACTGAACGAGATTTACTTGTCATTCCAGTCATGTCTATCTCATGAGATATAAATATTTACCCAATGAATTGGACAATGATATAGGTCTCCCTCATATCATAATGAAATCGTTCTTACTTGTTCCATAAATACAAAAATCATTTACCATACCATAATCTATGAAATAAAATGTGTTTCTTAAACATCATTCCATCATCACATAATCTATATAAGATAAATGGACTTTATAAAAATAATTCCATCATAAACACAATAAAATAAAATTAATAATATGGATAGAATCATAATCTTATGTCATCTTAAATGGAAAATTATTTTGATACAACACTTGAACATAATTCTTGAGGAAAATATCCTTTCTTATTCAAATACATTTTATTTTTCTCAAAATGCCATGAACTTTTAAAAGAGAAAATTTTAGTTGAAAATATAATTGAAATAGATTAGAGGAAGCTACATGTAAATATGGAATATTGAATATTTAAAAAACTATTCATGGCGTATAAGTTAAAAAAACATTATACTTGTACTTTTTCTCAAAAAGTCAAAAAGTACCTCGTATGGTAAACAAACGAAAGATTCCTTCCATAACACGTATTAAAATTCAAAAGGGGTAAAAATGACATTAAACATAAAAATAATAATAGTAAACATTTTATTAAAATATATTTACAAAGCATGGACATAGATGATGAATATAACCCCAGTGAATAATTATGTATAAACAATATCGAATAAAAATGAGATCTCAAAATTATCCCTTACAAATTTATAATGTGTCGCATCATATGAATAAAAAAATAAATAAAATTATTTAAATATATAAACATCATATAATTTGTAATAATAATCATAAAAACATTCATGGTAACTATAAACATCACACAAAAGTAAAAGCTGGTGTATAAGGCTTGGGCCCCATAGAAATAAAAGTGAGACAAAATAATCCCTTACTGTAGGTCTGATTTCTTTTATATGTGTTAGAAACTATTGTATGTTGGGTTTAAACATATTATTAACTTGTAATAGAACCATAATAAAATTTATGATATCATATATGATTCTCTTTTGACTTTATATTACATAATCATTTTCAATTCCATGTTAAAGCAACATTTTGAGTAATATTCGTTTTATTTATCGAACATGTTTTTAATTGTTATTCTTGATATTATTTCTTATATGATGATTTACTTACATAAATAAGTTAAAATATGATTTATATATTAAATATATATTCATTATATATATATATAATAGAGAGATAAATGAAATTGAATACACCATTTGTGGAAACGGTAGGTCGTACGTACGCATGAAGGCTGTTTTTTGTTTCCTAATTAAATTGAATGGAAGAAATTAAATGATATATATATAAATCCAGATTAATTATGTTTTAATATATTTCATGATTATTTGTTATATATAATTTATAATCATTCTTGAATGGTTGATGTGGATAATGAATCTCATCGCGTCGTGGAGACAGTAAGTCTTACGTACACACGAGCGACGATATCATTCCAATAATTGTTGAGTGGTATTGAAGTGGATGATGTACAATATCTCATAATTATTATCATGTTATAATAATCATATATAGTTATTATTTCCATCTTTATACCCATCCATGTAAGGCAGTGGTGAAAAACAGATTACACCACGCCGTGGAGACGACAAGTCGTATGTACGCACACTTGATGATTTCATTTTTCGTAGGATTGGTAGAAGGTAAAATATGATCATTTAATATTTATAATAATATATAATTATATTATTTAGACATATTTTATTACTTTATAATGAAAAATCTATATAAGATTAAGTAAAATAAGAAATAAATTTGAACGAATCGGTAGAAGAGATTACTTCTTGCTCAACGTGCCTCATTCAAATTCCATCTTAGGTAACTAGATTTGATGTTTTGAGAAGACCAAAACCATTAGAATTTAACTAGGGATGTTTATAAGATAAATGGTAATGTTTTTTATAAAATTTAAGGCTCAAAATGGAGTTAATAGGAGAGAGAGGATGATCCCTTTTATAAGAGAGAAGATGGCCACTTTAGGAAACTCTCAAAATATTAATTTATTATAAATTCCATTTTGATTAAAAATGGTCCAAAAAATATTTAATTAGAATATATGATGATTTTTCTTTGAATACCCATCATCAAATAATTTTTAGACAAGTCTTGAATATTGTTTTATCCTTATCATTTTGGCATAACCATTACTTTACCCTTTTTAATCTTACAGTGATATAATGTTATTTACACATTGTGGGTTAATGTAATTACCATATCATTCCAAACAACCCATAAAATGTTATTTATGATATATTTAAATTTATATTAACCATTTTTTATATCTTATATTCTTATGATGTTAATATCATTTAATAAACTATTTTATGTTTTAAGTTATGAATTATGTCAATTTTGGACACTATTCACACTTGGCTTTTTAAAAATTTATAATAACTTGAATATATCAAATAAAAGAATTAAATAAACCCTAATATGTAAATTTAATGCAAAAAATCCTTGTATGACATATAAATTATCAAATTGAATTTATTTTGAAATTTATCAATTAATTTATTTTAATCTTTTATTAATGAGGTAATCACTACATCATAATTGTCTTATAAATAAATATATTTAACTAATGTCTAAAAATTATAAATAAAATACCCTAATATATGAAATATTTATATATTTAAAAATAATATTTACATACATAGATTTCAATTATATAAACCTATATTAAAATTCATTTTTAAAAGATATATGTTTAGGTTATAATTATCTTTACTTGAAATTAATTCTAATAAAATGTCATTTTCACATCCAAGTGACTCCATGGGGTCCCAAAATCTACCAAAGGATGTAAAGGATCGGAAATATCTCATAAAATAGGATTAGGACACGTTTTAGTGTATTCTTATACTATTAAACTATTATTTTTACACTTATTTACCAGATTTACCATTTAACCATGATAAATAAAAATAGTTACTAAAGTAACTATTCATAATGTCAAAAAATAAAAGGTCAATATTTAAAAAATTTGAAACCTATCAGTACAAATAGGGAATCCATTTTTACAAATTTAACACACAGAAGTTTCAGTAATTAATTTAAAAAAAATTCCATTGTCAAAACTAAAAAGCGGGTTTTTAAGATGTAATAACTATAAAAAGATTGACAAGTGTTTATGTCCAATTTTAAAGTAAATTTAATTAAATAACCGAAATTTTATTAAATGATAAAACTATAATCTAATTAAACTGTAAAACCAATTAAAATTACAATATTACAATATAAATAAATTAGATGAAAAGGAATTTTTGACTTCAAATGCGGTATTTTTCACTATTCATTAAAATTTGAATTTTATCCGAAAAATACCGAAATTCCATGAAAAGTAATTTTTTATGTCTCTATTCTATATAAGGAGTTTATTTTGTCATATATAACTTATAAAAGTGTCAAAACTAGATTTAAAATGGGTTTACCATCAAAAGGTGGTAAAACTGAATTTTTTTTAAAATAATTCTTTTATTCGAAAAATTGATTTTGTTCTCATACCATGATATAGAAAATGTTTATAATGCATTATAATGTTATAAAATTAAATTTATGGTTAATAATATTCATAAAAAAATTTATATCCCATTAAATAATAATATTTTAATAATATATCATTATTTAGTGAAACTCGGTATCGTGCACAACGCAAGCTATCGAGGAAGGTCGCTATTGCGTGCAATGCAAGCCATGTCAGTTTTATCTGTAGTGAAATATTTCTTTGGTGTTGTTTATAACATAATCCAAATTTATTTCATTTATAGATTAAAAAAATCTATACTCATTATTGTGTGAATTGAATTCTATCAAAAGAACATGAAATTGTGTTTAACATAAGCCAAAAATAGTGTTGCATATACTGCAAGCTAATACAATTTTGTGTATAGTGCAAGCTAATCTTGGTATAGTGGAAAACATAATACATCAAAAAAAATAAAAAGAATCTATCTCATGAAATCTCAAGGTGTTACATTCTACCCCCATTAAACTGAATATATCCCTCAAAATTCATCGGGGTTATAACTGGTTTTTTACATGACGTTTCTTTTATGGAAACCCACATCATAATAAGGGATACAAAAACATAATTTTAAAAGAAAAATAAATACTAAAGGTTACAAAAAATAACTCATAACTGGGTTTCCACATAGGATAACATTTGTGGAAAGTGAAAACATGGATATGGAAGAGAAATATAACCATTAAATTATGATGGATAGTGATAGAGAATAAGGATTAGACAAAGTAAACTACCAGAATTCAATAAATCTATGATGATTTAAGGGACCATCTGATTCATCAGATATAAGGGTACTAGGATAACATTTTTGGTTTTCAAGATTCTTTACCTAAAGTTGAATAATTTTCCATGATAATAAATACTTACTTGATTTTGGTATAATCACATCATTGTTTGTGCCTTGAACAATTTCCACTTCTTCTAATATTTAACAAAATGAAGTCAAAATTTATATTCTTGAAGTGCTATCAGATAATGAGATATAATTATTGGTCATTCCATCTGTCTCAACATTAAGGTCAGTACAGGAAATAAAATATGCATAATTCCTCCTATAGTGATATAATACATTAATATATCAAACTTCCACCAAAATATAACTTATAGAATACATAAATAGATAAAATTTAAATCCATTAAAAAATATAAAACATAGAAATAGGTGAACTAAATCAACATAACATTTGTCTCCAAAATCTCATAAGGTAGTTCTTGGATGTCACATTCCAAACACGTGAATACCTTAGTCATGTAATCTCTTAAGTCACAGTAAAAACCTAAAATATCCAATATCCTTATTGAAAAAATTATTTTTTCCTTATTCCAAAAACTTATTGGATATATTCCTTATGGCCCAAAAAGTTGTATACTTCATCCTTGATAGCATAACCCTTTTTTCAATAACTCCATAATTTTATTTCAAGAATCTAGAATCGTCTAATTTACTTATTAAAATCTAATATATCTTTATCCAAATCTCATAATCTTATCATAAGGTAAATATTAAGGTCTATACTTCACTTAATCCTATGTTCTCCAAGTATATCACCTTACCCTTAAATCACTTTGCTATCTTCTTAGAACTATTCATCATATTCATTCCAAACATTATACTGAAAACACTTATATATTTTAATTCTGAAACATATACACCTCAATAATCTAACATTATTATTAAACCATTACTCATGATACGTCATCATTATATTCCCTAATATATGAATCATGTATTTTTGTCTCTAAACCTCAATCTTATTAGGTTCAATGTAAACAATACTGGAAGAAAATCACATACATTTCACATATCTTTTTCGATCTCTTTATCAGCAACAGTATTCCCAATACTGTAACCATCTTCATGATTCCCTTAAAGATATTTGCACTTAGGAAATTGATCTTCATAATTCCCTCATAATGAAAAGTGTGATAAATACATATCAGAGATTAGAAACACATAAGTATGGAAAATTACTTATAATATTTCAATCAAAGATTTCTTCAGTTTAACCCTAGGGTTTTCATCATTACTACAAAAACATATGTTTTTAACATATAATTTACTTATCCTTATGACATCCCAAGACATATCCTTGAAATATCTATAAGGATTTCACTAAAGTATTCACATCTTAGTTTTCAATGGTTGACTAATCCTTAGCTATGATAACAACTGTAGAGAATCAATCTTGATGTACATAGACATTACATTTCATTTGAATAATACTTAATAAAAGAAACAAAAAGACGCACACACATCATATTTGTTTAGTGTATTTATAAACATGGAATATATTATTTTAACATTTTAAAGGATCTTCAACATCTCCCATAAAGATCTTACCCTTTTTTACCTACCTAAAACATTTCTTTATGTCATAGGGAAAAGAAAACATAAAAAGGGTGATCTCAAATTATCAGTAAGGGTAAACTTGGATAACATAAAACAATACATAAGAATATGAATGTAAAAACATGAACATAAATATTAAATATCAAAATCATGAGTCATGAAATAAATACTGGCAGTTTTTATGGCATAGAACATAAAAGAACATTATCCATGATAGAATATAATTGGTATAAAACATATAATTGTAAGAAACTAAAAAGAAAATAATATTATTTCTATAATATAAAATTCATTTCTTCTAAGGCCATCATAGTTGACATAGTTCATTGCTTAACTGGGTTTACTTGTCGTTCTAGCCTTGTATTGCTGAACCTGATTTACTTGTCGTTCTAGCCCAGCATTACTGAACCAGATTTACTTGTTATTCTTGTTATGTCTATCTCATGAGATATAAATATATACCCAATTAATTTGAGGGAGATATAGGTCCATCTTATCATAAAATGTAATCATTCTTGTTCCACAAAAACAAAAACCATCCATCACAGCATAATCTATGAAATAAAATGGATTTCTTAAACATCACTTCATCATAACAAAATCCATATATGATAAATGGACTTCATGAAATAATTAAATCATAAAAAAAATAAAATAAAAGCTATAATAGGGATATAAACCTAACTCTATGTCATCTTAGATGGAAAATAATTTTGATAATACACTTGAAATTAGTTCTTGAGGAAAATATCCTTCCTTCTTCAAATATGTTTTCTTTTTGAAAATGCCGAAAAAATTTAAAAGAAAAGAATTTATTTGAAAATAAAAATGAAATAATATATATATATATATATTTGTTGAAATAATCCATCTTGAATATGTAAAAACCCATTCATGATGTAAAAGTTAAAAAACATTCTCCTCGTACTTTCTCTAAAAACTCAAAAAGTACCTCATATAGTAAACTAAAGAAAGAAACCTTCCATACCACGTAGTAAAAGTAAAAAAGGGGTAAAAAAGGAATTTAAATATAAATATAATAATAGTAAAAATATTATGAAAACATATTTAGAAAAATGGATATTGATGATAAATGTAACCCTGGTAAATAATTAGGTATAAAAAATGTCAGATAAAAATGAGATTGCAAAATTATCTCTTACAAATTTATAATTAGTCACATCGTATGAATCACAAAATAATGAAAATTATATCAATATGTAAATATCATAAACTTTATAATAATAATAATAAATTCATTCATGGGAAGCATAGACATCAAACAAAAGTAATAGGTGGTGTATAAGGCATATGTCTCACAGAAATAAAAGTGAGACAAAATAATCCCTTACCTTAGTTCTGATTTCTTTAGTATGTGTTTGAAACTCATGTATAGTGGTTTTAAACATATTATTAACTTGTAATAGAAAAATAATAATATTTATTATATCATATATGATTCACTTATTACTTTATATTACCAGTTCATTTGTTAATTCAATGTTAAAGCAATGTTTTTGGGTAATAATCGTTTTATTTATCGTACATGTTTTGAATTGTTATTCTTGATATTATTACATATATAATGATTTACATACTTACAGAATGTAAATAATTATTTATATTATTTATATATATATTCATTACATATATATATAATAGACATATAAAAGAAATGGAATACACCGTTCATGGAGACAGTAAGTCGTACATACTCATGAATGCTATTTTAGTTTCCTTATACAATTTAATGTAAGTAAGTAAATGACATAAATATATATATATAAAGTATAATTAGTATGTCATGTATTTCATGATTATTTATTATATATAATATATAATCATACTTGAATGGTAAACGTGGAGAATGAATCTCATCGCGTCGTGGAGACGGTAAGTCGTACGTATGCACGAGCGACGATATCGTTCCCACAATTATTGAATGGTATTGAAGTGGATGGTGTATAATATATCAGAATTTTTATCATGTTATAATAATAATATATAGTTATTCTTTCCACCATTATACCCTTCCAGGTAAGGTGGTGTTGAAAAACAGATTATACCATGGCATGGAGACGGTAAGTCGTACCTACGCACGTGCGGTGATTTCATTTTTCGTAGGATGGATAGAAGGAGAAATATGGTTGTTTCAAATTTATATTAATATATAACTATATTATTGTTACTTATGTTATTACTTTATAATGAAACAACTAAATAATATGATGTAAAATAAGAGATAAATTTGAAAGAATCAGTAGTAGATATTACCTCTTCCTCGACATGCCTACTTTAAAGTTTCCCTTAGGGCACTAGATTTGATCTTTTTAGAAGAAAAAAACCTCTAAAATGTTATTGGGAATTTTAGAAGATAAATTTGTAGGTTTTGGATGATATATAACTATCAAAATGGTGTGAAGAGGAGAGGGAGGACGTGCCCTTATATAATAGCGGAGAGGGGTACTTCAGAAAACATTCAAAATATTAATTTATTATAAATTACATTTTGATTAAAAATAGTGAAAAAATTATTTAATTCTAATATAATATGATTATGGTTCGAATAAACATAATACAATAATTTTTAGACAAGTTTATAATATTGATTTATCCTTATTTTTTTGGTTTAACCGTTATTTTACCCTACTTAATCCAATCGTGATATTTTTTTATTTACACATTTTTTGTTAATGCAATAACCATATCATGTAAAACGACCCAAAAATGTTATTTATGAAATATTTTGTCCTATATTAACAATTTGAAAAAATATTATATTTTGAGGAATTCAACATCATTTAATAAACTATTTTATGTTTTAAGTTATGAATTATGAAAATTTTAGAAACTATTCATACTAGACCTTTTATAAATTCATAAAAACCTGATTAATTAGAAAAATGGCATCAAATAAAACCAAATATGTCAATGTAATAAAAAAATTCATGTATGGAATAAAAATGGTCAAATTAAATTTATTTTAACATTTATAAATTAATTTATTTGAATATTTCATTAATGAGGTAATCACTACATCATAATTGTCTCATAAATAAATATATTTATCTAATGTCTAAAAATTATAAATAAAATACCATGATATAGGTAATTGTTTTATCTTTATAATTAATATTTATATACCTAAAGATATATTATATAACCCTATATTAAAATCAATTTAGAAAAATAAATATGTGTTTGTTATAATTGTCTTTACATTAAATTAATTCTTATAAAATGTCATTTTCATATCCAAGTGAATCCAGGGGGTCCAAAAATATACACAAGGATTCCAATTGTCATACATATCACATATAATAGTATTATGACATGTTTTATGGTATTTTTATGCTCATGAATTATTATTTTTTACCCTTATTTACTAGATTTACCCTTTAACCATGGTAAATAAAAATAATTACTGAAGATACTATTCAAAATGTCCAAAAATAAATGTTAGATATTTTCACTATTTGATACTTCTGATTCCAAATATGGAATCAATTTTTCCAAATTTAAAACAAAGATGTTTCAGTAATTAATTTTAAATTAATTTCTTTTTTCAAAACCAAAAATCGGGTTTTTAAGAAGTAATAACTATCAAAATATTGACATGTGTTTATGTCCAATTTAAAAGTGAAATTACTTCGAGTGACCAAAATTGGATTAAATGATAAAAATATAATCCAATTACACTTTAAAACTAATTAAAATGAAAATATAACATCACAAATAAATTAATTCTAACACTCATCGCCTTGATAAAACCTAGGCAGATCATGTACTAGAGGATAACTATCACTTTGTTAATCATAATGTCAGTGATAACATAAAGTGCATTGTCCATTAAAATATCAACACAATTCCTGAACTATTGTCACATATTCGTGGTCACTCAATAGTTGATCATGGAATTGAGGTTCCCAACTACCTTGACAACCACCCTACTATCCAGGACACCTCTTCTGTCCCTACTGACACTGCAAAACAACATCAATTCTTCTCATTTTCACATAGTGAAGAGATGATAGACAAAGCTGCAATTAGAAATCCAGTTTTCAGCATACATATGTCTGATATTAGAAAAGTAAAACAAATTCAAGATAATAGAAAATACATGGAACTACAATAGAGACATACAATCAACACCCCTCCTAATGATGGCCTCACCACTCAAAATATGTATAGTAAATTTGGGTAATATGATCACATAAAAATAGAAGTATAATGGATTTGATACAGAAGGAAAATGAGAACAAACTAATTCATAAAAATGTGGAAACAATAGGTTTCAAAATTAATCATACCTCTCATAACCCTTCAAGGACTTTGCAGGGAAAAAATGAAATGACACCTAAGGAGCATTCTATCAAGTATTTAAGAAAATACAAATGCAGAAAGAACACTGGAGGTAACAAAATCAAGGGTCCTAGCCCCAAATGTAAGTATAAATGAATATTTTCTATTTCAAATTTCAGGGTATTGCTAACCTTGACACCATCACAACTTAAAAAAAACACTTTTTAATCATAAGCCGATGCTTTTTTCTATCTCTAAGCCTAAAATAACTTTTAATTTTGGCATTAATAGTCTTGAAAAATATAGTTATAATTTTATAGGTGAAACTTTTAACAATAACAAATGTGATTCATTATTGGTCTTTGCACATGTCTCTATAAGTAATGTTCATATATTTTAAGTTGATTCTCAGTCTTTGACATGTGAAATAAACTTGTAAGAAAATATCTTCTTCTATAATTTTGTGTGTCCCTACAATAAATATAAAGATAGAAAAATTATATGGCACAATATATCTTCCCTTAACAACACAATTCAAGCACCTTGGGTCATTTTCTCTGACTTCAATGTTATCCTTGGACATAGTCAAATGATTATACCCTTATAATAAAACACTTCCATTAAATATTTTAATCATTGTATTGATTATAATAACCTTATTGAGATTAATTTGGTTACTTATATGTATACTTGGTATAGAAGAAACCACAATTGAATTTTAGCAAGTAAACTAGATAGAGATTTCACAAACATCAAATCTCTCGATAACTGGAATACTATATCTATTATTACTTTACCTAAGATTAATTCTGATCATCATCAAATTTTTGTGAGACTCAATACCAGAGAAAACAAACCTATTATTCCTTTTAGATTAAATAATTCATGGATCAGTATTTAGGATTGTAAAAAAACTGTCTATGACTCTTGGAATTCAATTATTTATAATGATTCCTTTTTCTGAATTATAAAACTTCAACTTCTAAAGAAAAAAACTAAAAATATAGTGCAAATATAGAAATAAATAAAAAGATAATTAAATTAACTCCCTGGAAAATTATCTCAATCCAATTCAAACCGACTCAACCCATAGCGACTTTACTACTAACCCAAAACAAGAAGTTGATATAAGAAATAAACTCAACTCCCTATCACCTTAGGAGACAATCTTAAGAATCAAGCCCTCAGAATCAACTTGCTCAAGGATGGAGACAGAAACAGTAAATTTTTCAGTGAACTTCAAAGGATTATAAAGGCCACTAAAACTCTGTTCTTACTTAAATATGGGGATAATATCATTGATAATGAGGAGAGACTATCTAATCATGTCACCTCCTACTTTAGTAATATCATTCATGGACTAACTCTAAACAAGGATATCAAATATGATATCAATCTTTTAAAATATGGGGGAAATGATAACAACCTCTTTAGTAATATTCCAATTGATCATGAAATTAAAGAAGTGTTTTTTTGTCTAAAGCTAGTTCTTCTAGTCCTGATAGATTTCCCAATGATTTTTTCTTGAATCATTATAAAATTGTTTGCAATGATATCTGTCGTATTTTCATATAAATATTCATCAATGGATACCTCCCTTATGATACTAATTACCATTTTATTACACTCATTCCTAAAGTGAATAATGATTCATAAATTCCCAATTTTAGGCCTATTTCTCTTATCAAAAATATGTATAAATTTATTTCCATGATTTTAGCTATAAGATTGGCACCTATTTTCAACAAAATTATCTCTTGGAACCATTCTGGCTTCCTAAAGGGGAAGCATATCTAGGACTGTATTCCTTTCACCTCTAAAAGTAAAAAATTTCTTAAAATGAACCAAAGAGGGGGGATCGTTGCGATCAAAAATGACATTAGAATTTTTTTGATACTATTGATTAGAGTTTCATTTTCAAAATCCTTTATAGCTTTGGATTTAATGAGAAATTGGTAATAAAAATAAAAAACATTTTTAACTCTACCCACATCTCTATTATGATCAATGGATCCCCAAAAGGATATTTTACTTGCACAAAATGTGTTAGACAAGGGTACCCCCCCTTTTTCTATCCTTTTTTGTTATTGCTGAGGACTACTTCAGCAAAAGTATTACTGATTCGATCAATATGGGTGAACTCAAGCCCATATTTCCATCTAGAGATATTAATTTTCCCTAACACCTTTTAAGCAAGTATGATGTAATTTGTTTCCTCCAAGAAGATAAGAAGAATGTAAAAAAACTTAAAGATGTCCTCTCCCACTATGAAGATATCTCTAGTCAGTCTATAAACTGGAGAAAATCTTCCATTTTCTTTAGTAAACACTTTTTGATAAACAATAAAGTTGATATTATGAATTATTTGTGAAAAAAACAAGTATCATTACCCTTTATGTATCTTGGGGTCCCCATATTTTGTGGGAATCACAAAAACACATGTTTTTAGAGTAGTTTTTATCAGATCAATAGAAAAATCTCCTCCTAGAAAGGGAAAAAATTACCAATTATATGAAAGATATGTGTTTTCAAATACACCATCATTTCTAAAATGGATTACTCTATGATAGTGTATGAATGACTTACTGATCTTCTAAAAATGATAAATAGAAGAATTAAAAATTTCTTTGGAGTGGAAGCACTCTTAAGAGGAAACTTGTCACAGTTCCTTGGAAAAAATGCTGCACCCCCATTGAGAATGGTGTCCTTGGTATTAAAAATCTCAAACCTTTTAATGAGTCCCTTTAATCAAAACATACTTGGAATATTATGAACAATAACTCACAGGTTTATGATTTCATGCGTGGGAGATTTTACAGTAACCTTACAAAAGGAAAACACTTTTATATGGAATCCTCTATATGGACATCCATCAAATACACCTTTTCAAAAATCATTTCACCCTCTAGATGAATATTTTTCAGACACCCATCACTGAAGTTTTGATTAGGCAACTGGAATGACATCCCACATTGTAACATGATTGATCCCATAAAATTATCCACAAATATTAACATCTCCATTAATGAGTGTTTAAACTCCCATGTTATTAATTTACCTGATGAAATCTCTACTACTATTAACAACTATATGTTTATCAGTACCGATGAGTTTTTAGTTTGGGAACCTGCATATAATGATATTCTAACCTCTAAACTCTACTATAATTATAATGTCAATACCCAAAACAATGATTTCAATAGGGTAAAGAACTTTAACAAAATTTGGGTTTGACCCTGTGGACTCACCCTGGTGTAGATAATTTCTCATTATAGAATCCCCATGTAATAAAATATTCATATGTGTGGTATTCAACTTTGTTCTAAATGTCTCATGTGCAACAAGTACATAGATGATTATAATCACCTATTTCTATCTTATGCTCCTTCTTATTTTAATGGAAATAAATTTTTGTTATTTTTGATCTTAGATGGAAAGGTTTGAGCTCTATTGGATTGCCGCTTCAGAGATGCACTACTATGGATAACTCTCCTCAAATTAATCACCTTTTAATAACTGATGTGGAAGAAATGATGCACCTTATTTAGTATGAAATAAATTCTATTATGCATAAAAATAACACATTCAGTTTATGTGCATCTAAAATTAAGATATATACTGAAATCAAGGATGTCAGAATCATAAAAACGGGGACCTGTCACAACTCAGTTAAAGATTTCACTATCTCAAAACAAATTGGGATCAAAGGAAGATACATCCTACCAAAAGGTTTTCATGAATTTATCTGGCAACCTCATATTCCAGGATGAATCAAAATCAATGTGGACAGTGCTTCAAAAGAGAATCTAGGACCTGTAGGCTATGGTATCGTTTTCAGAAATCAAAATGGCGACATAATTGGATGCTAAATTGGTTCATGTGCCCATGATTCCTCTCTATATGTAGAGATGTACAATTTCATCAATGCTATTAATTTTATTAGACAAAGAGGGTGGAATAACATCTTGATTAAAACTGATTCAACTACTATTGTTCAGGCTCTTAGGCATGGTATGATTCACTTTGTGTGGACCCTCACAGCTAAATGGATCACCTACCTTCGACACCTATCAAATATCAATAATATTATCCCTCATTTCTATATATATGAGAACAAGGTGAAGGATATTCTTGCTAATAAGGTTATATACAACTATATAACATTCATGGAGAATCTTCCAGTTGAGTTCACCCCCTGTATCAAAATGATTGTAAAAAATTCACCTACTTTAGACAAGTGTAAACTTTTTTATCTTTACATACCTTAGTTAATTGGTCCTTTGACCAAAGCATCGTAATTTAAATAAATATATATATATATATATATATAAATTACATGAAAAGGTATTTTTTACATAAAATGTGGTATTTTTCAATATTCATTAAAATTTAAATTTTATCAGAAATATACCAAAATTACAAACAAAAAATTGTAAATTTTTATGTCCCTTTTACAAATAAGAATATTATTTTTTCAAATATAACTTATAAAGGTTTCAAAAACAATAATTAAAATGGGTGCACCATCAAAAGGTGGTAAAACTTCATTTTTTGAAAAATACTTATTTTATATGAAAAAATGATTTTGTTCTCATACCATGTTTTAGAAAATGTTTAAGATCAATGATAATGTTATAAAACTCAAAATTTGGTTAATAATATTCATAAAGGCTAGTTTATATCCCATTAAATAATAATATTTTAATAATATATCATTGTTTAGTGAAACTCAGTATCACACGCAATGCAATCTATCGAGGAAGGTCGCTCTAGAGTGTAACGCAATCCAGGTCAGTGTTGTGTGTATTTCAAGTTTCTTTGGTGTTGCATATAACATAATCCTAACTTATTTAATTTATACATTGAACAAAATCTATACTAATTATTGCGTGAAATGAATTCCATCAAATGAACTTGAAATTTTGTTTAACAAAATCCAAGAATAGTGTTGTGTATACTACAAACAAATACGGTGTTACGTATAGTGCACGATAGTCCTAGTGTAGCGTACAAGACAAGACATCAAAAAATTAAAAGGAATCTATCTCATGAAATCTCGGGTTGTAACATTCAAGGTGAGAAGTCCAAACCACCATTCGATGGAAAAGTTGAAATGGAAAATAAGATTCTATATTTGACACCCAATTACGTGTATAGACCATTTCAAGTAGAAGCAATTGGTGGATTCACATAATTTTTTCTTTTACTAAAAAATTGAGTAGGTATGGATATATCTACTTAATGAGGTATAAATCTGAATCTTTGGAGAAGATGAAAGTGTTCAATAAAGAAGTTGAGAATCAACATGGTAAGAAGATAAAGACCTTTTTATTGAATTGATAATGTGAATATCTTAACCAAGACTTTATCAAATTTCAACAGGACTATGGGATTTTATCTCAACTCACTCCAAACCTTATACACCGTAGTGGAATGGTGTTAGTAAAATGGAAAACCATACACTAACAAACATGTTATGGTCAATAATGAGTTAATAAATCCCTCTATTATCTTTTCGTGGATATTAATTATAGATGATATTATACATACTAAACAAATTACCAAATAAGAAGAAAATGTTATTCCCTTTGAGTTATAGAGTAGAAAAGAAACCTATTTTGTCACATTTTTTTGCATGGGGTTGTGAGATATTTATTATAACTATGTTAGTAAACAAACTATCACCCCATGACATGAATTGAATCTTTATAGGTTATCCTAAGGAAACAAGGGGATACTATATTTAGAATCCTATAGTCAATAATGTGACTATCACAAGAAATGTCATCTTTCTTGGGTGGGATCACATCACCATAGAGAATAGTTGGACAAAAATTGAATTCATTGATGTTGATGCTCAAGAAATATAATATTTGGTATGATTCTACAAGTACCCATGCAAAAATATGATCCTAAAACATAATTGTTCCATAAGATACCTAATGAGGAATGTTAACCCAGATAGATATGGTTTTCTAGTAAGACATAATTGTGATTCATTATTGGTTGACTATAATGATCATCACTCATAAGACGAGGGATTATAGAGCTCAAAATCTGCAATATGGAAAGAATACATGGATTCAAATATGGATTCAATGTATAAAAACAAATCATGGGTCCTAGTGAATCCACAAATTGATGTTAGAACCATTATATGTAAATTGGTATTCAAGAGAAATAGAGACATAGAAGGTAAAATAATACTTTTAAAGTATGACAAGAGGGTGAATGGTTCAAATAATTTTAATTAATTTATTGTAATGAAATCTATTCTCATGTTTACATATTTAAATCCATATGATTTTTCCAATATCAACTTACAATGACTACAATATTTGTCTAATAAATATTAAAATTTCATTACATAAATGGAATATTAAATAGGATTTGTATATGACACAACCATCATGTTTTGTGACTTTAGTAAATTCATAAAAGTTATGAAAGTTCCATAGATCCATATATTGATGAAAAAAATTATTAGGTCCACAAGGCTGAATACCCTGAGAGGGGGGCTGAATCAGGGTATGAATAATTTAGAATTAAAGCCCATTATGATATTGTTTTGCTATTAAGAAAAACACACTTCCCTCTCTTTCCCGTTGCACAAAATAAATAGAAAGTAAAGCATGCACAGGACATATCAATTTTTACTTGGTTAACCCTCATTGGGCTACGTCCAAGGAGCATACACCAGCAATGTGCCGATGTACCAAATCCACTATAAGCACACTACTTTTTACAAGGTTTGGGATAGATCACTTCTATTCCCAGGCTCACTGCCTTTACACTATTTTGGGTTAGCTCACTTCTTTCCCAAGGGTCACTCCCTATTTCTCTCTCTCTGGCTCACTACCGGTAGAGAGGATCACCTTCTTCCTCTTCCTCTACTCACTTCTCTAGAAAAGATCCACTCATAGTTTATAGACCTGTAGGTATCTTCATTATCTCTAATGAATGCATCCTCCATTGTATGTAGATTCTATGTTGAAGTCCAACTTTCACCCATAGATGAATCTCTCTTTGCACCGAATGTATCGTGCAATATTCCAGCTTCCACACAGCCCTGAATCACTACCATAAATCAACCTTACTTGGTGCCCTTATCTAAGCCAGCATGCAAGTCTCAGCGCGCAAGGCAAAACTGGTGAACAAGTCCACCTCAACCACTTGCACGACACAAGCTTCTCCCACTCGAAACTTGTGTGATGAACAACCTTTTATTCCCAAACCAATATTGGCATGCAACCAACAATTTTCGCGCTTCATCAAAATCTGGTGCAAAAGTGTCACCAAAACACTTGCACGACAACACCTTCTTCAACTCAGAACTTGTGCGACTATCTTCCTTCCTCTCCTAGACTGTTGAGACCCAAATCTTGATGTACATTGACATTACATTATATTTTTGGAATACTTAGTACATAACAAAAACACACACATAAGGACCGTAATAGTTTAGTGTCTTTGTAAACTCGGAATATAATCTTCTAATCGTGGTGAAAGATCTTCAACATCTCCCATAAAGATCTTCTTTTTTTTTACCTAAAACCATTCTTTATATCCTGAGGATAAGAAAACATAAAAGGGTGAGCTCAAATTCTCAGTAAGGGTAAAAAAAAGAAATATCAATCACATCATATACATAAGCACATAACTTTTGGAAATCATAACCTGTAAAAGAGATCATAATTTCATAACCTGGGATAACTCATGGCATTGAAATGTAATCACAATAATCATAACATAAAACATTAAACTTTTTGGCATACACACATAATCATAGAGAATCATTTCTTATTAGTCAAGACTCATTTCCAAGACTATCTTAGTGGTTAAAGTCCCTTTCTGAACCGAGTCACCCTCGTTTCAGTCCTATTCCCCTGAACTGGTATAACCTACCATTCCAGCCATGTCTATCTCATGAGATATAAAATCTTTACCCAACGCATTGGAAGGAGATATAGGTCCCACCCATCTCATAATGATACCATTCTTATGTGTGCCACAAAATCATAAACCATACATCATTGCATATCCAATGTAATAAAAATGGGAATCTTAAACATCATGACATCATAAAACAATTCATATACGATAAATGAATTCATAAAAATAATTCCATCGCAACATAATCAAATCAATGTAATAATAGGGATAAAAACAGAACCCTTTATTATCTTAGATGGAAAATAATTTTGATAAAACACTTGAACTTCATTCTTGAGGAAAATATCCTTTCTACTTCAAAAACACTTTTCCTTTCTTAACATGTCATACAATTTTAAACTACAAGAAGTTGATTAAAAATAAACTTAAAAACTTGTAAATGAATCTTTTTGGAAATAATGTTTTAAAAATCCATTCATGCCGTATAAGTTAAAAAAACATTCTTCATACTTTTGTCGGAAAAGTCAAAAAGTACCTCGTACGAAAAAAACGACAAAATATTCCTTTCATATCCTTTACTAAAAACTCACCAAAGGGTAAAATTGGATTTAAACAATTGTAGGTGGATGGAAATAAAATTACATATTGATGAAACATGGATGTGGATGATAAAATACACCCCAGTAAATACCAAAGTATAAACAATCTCGGGTAAAAATGAGATTGTGATATTTCCCTTAACTTAGGTCTGATTTGCTTCCTAAGTGTCTGAACCTCCTATATAATAATTTAAATAATATCATTGACTTATTACAAAATCATATTCATTGTTATGATATCATATATGGTTCACTTATGAATTTATATTACCCGTTCCTTTGTAAATTCCATGTTAAAGAGCGTTTTGGGTAAAATTGTTTCATTTGTCGTCCGTGTTTTGACTTGTAATTATTCATATGATTACTTAGATCATGATTACATAATTCCAGAATATAAAACATGATTTATATATATATATATTCAGAATATACATATATATATTAAATCAGTAAATGGAGAGAAATACACCGTTCATGGAGACGGTAGGCCGTACGTACACATGAACGTTGTTTTCGTTTTCTTATTGAGGTGAATGGAATTAAGTAGATGACATACATATATATACACATAAATCCAGTATCATTATTATGTCATATATTTCATGATTACTTATTATATATACTTTATAATCATTCATGAATGGTTAAAGTGGAGAATGAATCTCATCACGTCGTGGAGACGGTAGTCCGTACGTACGCACGAGCGATGACATCGTTCTCATGATCGTGGGACTGTATTGGAGTGTATTTATACTATTCTAGAATCAATATCACTTTAAAATAATAATATATAGTTATTATTTACACCATTATACCCATCCAAGTAAGGTGGTGGTGGAAAATAGATTTCACCCTGGTGTGGAGACGGTATTTCGTATGTACGCACGCGCGGTGATTTCATTTTCCGTAGGATGGATAGATGGTGAAATAGGATTGTTTCATACTTATAATAACATATCAGTATATGAGTGATACTTATGTTATTACTTCATAATGAAACAACCTAAGAAGAAGAAGTGGAAGAAGAAATAAAGTTGAAAGAATATGTAACGGAAATTACCTCTTCTCTGAAGCGCCTCTTTGAGACCTCCTTTTAGGGCACTAAAATGGGTCTTTGAAGAAGAACAGAACCTATAGAATGTTTCTAGGGAAGTGGAGAAGAGAATTTGGCAGGGGTTGTCCGAGCATGAAGGCTCAAAGTTGTGTGAGGAAGAGAGGGAGGAGGTGCTCTTTTATAAGGGAGGAGAGGGGCACCTTTGGAATAACTAAAAATATTATTTTATTATAAAGTCAAGTTCGGTTTTAAATAGCTCCAAATTGATTTCTTTTTAGGCTAAGGTGGGTATGGGTTGAAATCCTCTTATCCAATTGGATTTAGACAAGTTTAGGTTATTATTTTAACCTTATCAATTAGATTTAACTCTAAGTTAAATAATTTAACTTTTACCGTGTCTTTTTGTTTTCTTACACTATATGGTTAATAAACTTACTATATCAAGCCAAACGAACCCCAAGTTGTTTATTATTAATATATATAACCTTATATAAGTCCTTTTGCCAAACCTTAGATTTTTAGGAATAAAATAACAACTAATAATATAATATTTGTTTTAAAAACTATTTTATGTCAATTTTGACACTATTTTGTAATTGATTTTTGTGAAAATCATAACAGAATTATTAGTTCGAAAAAAGTTAATTAAATCAATACTAACATGTCATATTAACCTATAAAATTATTGGAATTCATAAAAAGTCTCAAATTATATTTATTTTGGTATTTATAACATCAATTATGTCAATATTTCATTAATAAGATAATTACTGCATCATCGTTGTGTCATAAATAAAGTAAATTATTTAATGTATAAAAATTACAAATAAAATACCATTATATAGGAAATCTTTTTATCTTTCTAATTAATATTTATAGTCGAATTTATCTTATGTATAACCCCATATTAAAAATGTTTTAGTAAATAAACTTTGATTTTAACTCTTTTAACCCTTCTTTAAATAAATTAATAATAAATTTCCTAATCTAATCCAAGTGGGCCTAAATGGTCATATGTTTTTCCTAAGTTTGTTTTTGGTCGAATTACACATGTCCAATAGAATTAGGACATGTGTTAGGGTAATAATAATATCATTTCTACCCTTAATCACCCTATTTACTTTTAACCGTGGTAAAAAAAAGTAAAAAGTTACTATTCACCAAAAAATTATTTTCATCTCATTGAACCACATTTTACTTACTGAAATCAACCATGTCTCTCGGATTTTTGAAATTCCACTCACAGAAGCGGTAAAATTAAGTTTTATGAACAATTCAGTTTTTTAACTACCACTTAGTGGTTTCACTATTAATCAAAAAATGAAAGTTTCCAGAAAAATACCAAAAATTAGTCCTAAGCTATATTTGATATTATGAATTCAAAAATGATGTCTATTTTATCAAATTCAAAACATATTAGTTACATTAACTAATTTAAAAATTAATTCCCGTCGTCAAAATAAATAGCGTGTTTTTAAGAGATAATAACTATCAAAAGATTGACACTTGTTTATAACTGGTTTAAATGTGAAATTACATCCAATGACCAACATTGTATTAAATTGTAAAAATATATTCTAAAAATACTTTAAAACCACTCAAATTAATAATTTATCACTATTAATTATTTCGATTGAAAAAGTTGTTTTTAATTAAAATTTAGTAATTTTCACTATTCATCAAAATATGAAAGTTATCCGAAAATTACCAAAATTTCACCCTAAGCTAATTTCGATATTCCGAATCCAAAAATGAAGTCCATTTTGAAAAATAAAATTTACAAAATTTCAAAAAATGGTTATTACTATTCATAACGGCTAGTTTTAATAATATTTTAATAGCATATCATTGTTTAGTGAAACTCGGTATTGCATACTACACACGCTATCGAGGAAGGTCGTGATTGCATGAAAGGCAAGTCAATGATGCTTGTTGTGCAAGCTCCTTTTGGTGTAGCATACAACACAAGACATTAATGAAAAGAATATTTTTCATAAAATCTCGGGGTGTTACATTCTACCCCCCTTAAAATGAATTTCGCCCTCGAAATGCATCGGGGTTATAAATGTTTTACTATTAGAAAGTTTCTTTAATCAAAAACCACATCATAAAAAGGAATACCAAAACCAATCTTTAAAAACAAAAGTATGAAACGTAATGGTTACCCAAATAAACTAATCACTGGGTTTCAACATAGGTGAAAATATGGATATGGAAGAGAAATCTAATCATCATGTTCTGATAGGGAGTGGTAGAGAACATGGCTATGGAAAAGCCAGCAATCACAAAGCCACAAATTTGTGATGATCTAGGGTACCATCTGATTCATCGGATATAAGGGCACTAGGACAACATTTTTGGTTTTCAAGATCATTTCCCTAAAGTTGAAGAATTTGAATTAAAATAAATACTTACTTTATTTTGGTACAATCTCACTGTTGTTTGTGCCTTGAACAATTTCCACTTCATCTCTTAAATAAATGAAGTTGAATTTGTTATTCGTGAAGTGTTAGCAGATCATGTGATAGAATGACGGGTCATTCCATCTGTCTCAAACAAAAGGTTAGCAAAAGTTATTAAATATACATAAGTCGATCTATAGTGAGATTAATCATATATGGTTCCTAAAATGGACTTATAATTCATATATCATACTGCTTAATATAATAAAACTAGTTTCTACTAAACAGGGACTTCCTGTAGGCCAGTGGTAGGCAATAAAGGCCAGTCGCACTTCGGTTGTGGGTTCGATTCCCACAGCCTTGTCCGAAGCGATGGGTTGTCGCTCGTCCTGCAGGTTTTCCTTTTTTTAAAATTGTATTAATATAACATCCCATCAATAATATCGAAAAAACTTATATCCTTAAACAATACTAACTTATGTCCAACATAATCCATTCCAATCTTTAGGCTTATCCATAATACTTCATTCCACTCTCATAATATAGTGAAAACGATTACCAGAGATTTAACACCATCGTTGATCCCCATATATCATAAGATATGTATTGTTGGTCACATTCTAAACATTCAAAGGCCTTAGTCATGTATTCTCTTGAATACCCATTGAACCTTAGTGAAAACATGAATGCAGTTAAACGTTAACACTTTACACATACCAAAATCCTCAAAATTCAATATACTCAAACCATGATATCACTTAGTCCTTATATCAATCATGAGCTCATGAATACTGTCAAACATTTCATTTTTTCCTTATCCCTTCATTATGCATATATCATCTTTTTTCCAAAAATATCTCAATCACTTTCCATGGTTATCGGTACCATAAAATTATTGAAAACCACAATACACCACTACATGAATATTCCAATATTCCTCGATACTATATACAACATTATTTTGGAATCCCATTACATAAACACTTAATCAGTCCACCACATCGTTATCATATTCAACATCGCCAATGGTGATCGCATGTGACTTCCCTTTATCCTTTCCTTAAGTGTATGCTCATGTTGATCATCACTAACCCTTGGATTAGGGAATTTATTAGCATAATTCCCCATTTCCTTGCACTTGAAGCATTGAAGTGTTGGTGGTGTGTTCTCTGCAGTCTTTGCTTTATTCACATCATTAGAAACCCTTTTTCCATTACTTCGACACTCAGCTGCTTGATGACCTTCTTTTCCACACTTAAAACATTTTCTAATCCCTTTAAGAAAATCTCCACCATGATTCTTTCCACACTTTGAGAATAAGGGTTCATTCATCTTCTTTTCACCATTATTCTGAGATTTATTCTTTAACTCCATCTTTCGTTTCTTGTCAAAACCCTGAGATGGATATGTAACACCAACTTCCATTTCTACCTTGATAGCACAACGCACAATTTCTTCATAGCTACTGAAGTCTCTTATAGCTAATGCCCTTCGAAGACTTGGTTTTAAGCCACTGAAAATCGATCAACTTAACTTTCAGGTTGGATGATAATGCCAGATGCATACCTTGCAAGTATTGTAAAATTCGCTTCGTATATACCAACAGATTCATCATCCTTCTGCTTCAGCTCAAGAAACTCCTTTTCCATCTTTGTTCGAAGAATACGAGGGAAGTACTTACTGAAAAACAAGTTCTTGAACTCATCCCATTCCATGGAATCAATTTCATCTCTTGGCCTCATATTCTTGATAAGATTCCACCATTGATCAGATTCACCTTCCAAACGATATACTGCTAAGATGACTTTATCATGCTTAGAACATTGAAGAACTGAAAATATCTTTTCAGTGGTACTGATCCATTGTTCAGCAACAAGTGCATCAGAAGACCCACTGAAAGAAGGTGAACGTTGCCGCATGAAGGACTCAATAGAATATTGTTCCCTTCTCTGCTCATTTGGAAGTCCAGAATGATTCATAGCTTGTGTAAGTATAACAATAAGATTTTTCACTCCATCTCCCATAACATTTGTTTGTTCCAGAGGGTAATCATTCCACTGTCCATTGCATTGATCAACATGGTTCCTTCGGGTTCCAGCCATCGTCTAAAACCCAAAAAGAATAGTGTGAGAGGCAAAAATCATGCTAGGAAAAACAACACAATAAATGGGGAGTACCTTCAATATCTAACATCTTATGTTAAATTCTACGATCGTTAACGTAGTTCTAGGACTATATCCTATATGTATACTTATCCTTAGGGACATCCCTAGACATACCTTAGAAATATCTCTAGGGATATCACTAACGTTCTCACATCCTAGTTTCCAAAGGTTGACTAAACCTTTCCTCTGATACCAACTGTAGAGACCCGAAGCTTGACATACATTGACCTTACATTACATTTGTGGAATACTTATTACATAACAAAAACACACACATAAGGACCGTAATAGTTTAGTGTCTTTGGAAACTCAGAATATAATCTTCTAATCGTGGTGAAAGATCTTCAACATCTCCCATAAAGATCTTCCTTTTTTTTACCTAAAACCTTTCTTTATATACTGGGGAAAAGAAAACATAAAATGGTGAGCTCAAATGCTCAGTAAGGGTAAACAAAAGAAATATCAATCACATCATATACATAAGCACATAACTTTTGGAAATATTAACCTGTAAAAGAGATCATAATTTCATATCCTGGGATAACTCATGGCAGTGAAATGTAATCACAATAATCACAACTTAAAACATTAAACTTTGTGGCATACACACATAATCATAGAGAATCATTTCTTATTAGTCAAGACTCATTTCCAAGACTATCTTAGTGGACAAAGTCCCTTTCTGAACCGAGTCACCCTCGTTTCAGTCTTGTTTCACTGAACC
Organism: Viscum album; assembly: GCA_963277665.1. NCBI lineage: Eukaryota > Viridiplantae > Streptophyta > Magnoliopsida > Santalales > Viscaceae > Viscum > Viscum album. The sequence goes on from OY728130.1 coordinate 255,445,192, forward strand.
GGTATAACCTACCATTCCAGCCATGTCTATCTCATGAGATATAAAATCTTTACCCAATGCATTGGATGGAGATATAGGTCCCACCCATCTCATAATGATACCATTCTTATGTGTGCCACAGAATCATAAACCAAACATCATTGCATAACCCATGTAATAAAAATGGGAATCTTAAACATCATGACATCATAAAACAATTCATATACGATAAAGGAATTCATAAAAATAATTCCATCACAACATAATCAAGTCAATGTAATAATAGGGATAAAAAGAGAACCCTTTATTATCTTATATGGAAAATAATTTTGATAAAACACTTGAACTTCATTCTTGAGGAAAATATCCTTTCTACTTCAAAAACATTTTTCCTTTATTAACATGTCATACAATTTTAAACTAAAAGAAGTTGATTAAAAATAAACTTGAAAACTTGTAAAGGAATCTTTTTGGAAATAATGTTTTAAAAATCCATTCATGCCGTATAAGTTAAAAAAACATTCTTCGTACTTTTTTCGGAAAAGTCAAAAAGTACCTCGTACGAAAAAAACGACAAAAGATTCGTTTCATATCCTTTACTAAAAACTCACCGAAGGGTAAAATTGGATTTAAAAAATTGTAGGTGGATGGAAATAAAATTACATATTGAAGAAACATGGATGTGGATGATAAAATACACCCCAGTAAATACCAAAGTATAAACAATCTCGGATAAAAATGAGATTGTGATATTTCCCTTACCTTAGGTCCGATTTGCTTCGTAAGTGTCCGAACCTCCTGTATAATGATTTAAATAATGTAATTGACTTATTAAAGAATCATATTCAATTTTATGATATCATATATGGTTCACTTATGACTTTATATTACCCGTTCTTTTGTAAATTCCATGTTAAAGAGCGTTTTGGGTAAAATTGTTTCATTTGTCGTCCGTGTTTTGACTTGTAATTATTCATATGATTACTTAGATCATGATTACTTAATTCCAGAATATAAAACATGATTTATATATATATATATATATATATTCAGAATATACATATATATAATAAATCAGTAAATGGAAAGAAATACACCGTTCATGGAGACGGTAGGCCGTACGTACACATGAACGCTGTTTTCGTTTCCTTATTGAGTTGAACGGAATTAAGTAGATGACATACATATATATACACATAAATCCAGTATCATTATTATGTCATATATTTCATGATTTCTTATTATATATACTTTATAATCATTCATGAATGGTTAAAGTGGAGAATGAATCTCATCGCGTCGTGGAGACGGTAGTCCGTACGTACGCACGAGCGATGATATTGTTCTCATGATCGTGGGACTGTATTGGAGTGTTTGTATACTATTCCAGAATCAATATAACTTTAAAATAATAATATATAGTTATTATTTACACCATTATACCCATCCAATTAAGGTGGTGGTGGAAAATAGATTTCACCACGGCGTGGAGACGGTATTCCGTACGTACGCACGCGTGGTGATTTCGTTTTCCGTAGGATGGATAGATGGTGAAATTGGATTGTTTCATACTTATAATAACATATCCGTATATGAGTGATACTGATGTTATTACTTCATAATGAAACAACCTAATAAGAATAAGTGGAAGAAGAAATAAAGGTGAAATAATCGGTAACGGAAATTACCTCTTCTTTGAAGCGCCTCTTTGAGACCTCCTTTTAGGGCACTAAAATGGGTCTTTGAAGAAAACCAGAACCTCTAGGATGTTTCTAGGGAAGTTGAGAAGATAATTTGGCATGGTTTGGCCGAGCTTGAAGGCTCAAAGTTGTGTGAGGAAGAGAGGGAGGAGGTGCCTTTTTATAAGGGATGAGAGGGGCACCTTTGGAATAACTAAAAATATTATTTTATTATAAAGTCAAGTTCGGTTTTAAATGGCTCCAAATTAATTTATTTCGAGGCTAAGGTGGGGATGGGTCGAAATCCTCTTATCCAATAGTATTTAGACAAGTTTAGGTTATTATTTTAACCTTATCAATTAGATTTAACTCTAAGTTAAGTAATTTAACTTTTACCGTGTCTTTTTGTTTTCTTACACTATATGGTTAATAAACTTACTATATCAAGCCAAACGAACCCCAAGTTGTTTATTATTAATATATATAACCTTATCTAAGTCATTTTTCCGAACCTAAGATTTTTAGGAATAAAATAAAAACTAATAATATAATATTTGTTTTAAAAACTATTTTATGTCAATTTTGACACTATTTAGTAATTGATTTTTTTGAAAATCATAACAGAATGATTAGTTCGAAAAAAGTTAATTAAATCAATACTAACATGTCATATTAACCTAGAAAATTATTGTAATTCATAAAAAGTCTCAAATTATATTTATTTGGGTATTTATAACATCAATTATGTCAATATTTCATTAATAAGATAATTACTGCATCATCGTTGTGTCATAAATAAATTAAATTATTTAATGTCTAAAAATTACAAATAAAATACCATTATGTAGAAACTCTTTTTATCTTTCAAATGAATATTTTAGTCGAGTTTATCTTATTTATAACCCCATATTAAAAATGTTTTAGTAAATAAACATTGATTTTAACTCTTTTAACCCTTCTTTAAATAAATTAATAATAAATGTCCTAATCTAATCCAAGTGGGCCTAAATGGTCATATTTTATTCCTAAGTTTTTTTTTGGTCGAATTACACTTGTACAATAGAATTAGGACATGTGTTAGGGTAATAATAATATCATTTCTACACTTAATCACCCTATTTACTTTTAACCGTGGTAAAAAAAAGTAAAAAGTTACTATTCACCAAAAAATTATTTTCATCTCATTGAACCACATTTTATTTACTGACATCAACCATGTCTCTCGGATTTTTGAAATTCCACTCACAGAAGCGGTAAAATTGTGTTTTATGAACAATTAAGTTTTTTAACTACCACTTAGTGGTTTCACTATTCATCAAAAAGTGAATGCTTCCAGAAAAATACCAAAAATTAGTCCTAAGATATATTTGATATTATGAATTCAAAAATGATGTCTATTTTATCAAATTCAAAACATGTCAGTTACATTAACTAATTTAAAAATTAATTCCCGTCGTCAAAATAAATAGCGTGTTTTTAAGAGATAATAAATATCAAAAGATTGACACTTGTTTATAACTGGTTTAAATGTGAAATTACATCCAATGACCAACATTGTATTAAATTGTAAAAATATATTCTAAAAATACTTTAAAACCACTCAAATTAATAATTTATCACTATTAATTATTTCGATTGAAAAAGTTGTTTTTAATTAAAATTTAGTAATTTTCACTATTCATCAAAATATGAAAGTTATCCGAAAATTACCAAAATTTCACCCTAAGCTAATTTAGATATTCCGAATCCAAAAATGAAGTCCATTTTGAAAAATAAAATTTACAAAATTTCAAAAAGTGGTTATTACTATTCATAACTGCTAGTTTTAATAATATTTTAATAGCATATCGTTGTTTAGTGAAACTCGGTATTGCGTACTACACACGCTATTGAGGAAGATCGCGATTGCATGCAAGGCAAGTCAATGATGCGTGTTGTGCAAGATCCTTTTGGTGTAGCGTACAACACAAGACATTAATGAAAAGAATATTTTTCATAAAATCTCGGGGTGTTACATAGACCACCTTGGACACGCAACCATCACCTAGCGCGCACCCACTTCTTGCGTGACCACACACTACTTGCGCGACCACCACACCTAAGCGATGGGAGATATGATTTTTCTAAGTGTTAAACTCTACACCGAATGAGGAGGGTTCGGCCTGTATTTATAGACATTTGGACACCCTGCGCGACGATGCACAAGTGTCCCCTCAGCGTGAAAGATTCGGCGCGCAAGTCTCTTCCGCGCAAATAACTTGCATGACCAACACAAAAACATGCACAAACCTTCTTCCTTTTCCATATTTTGATGTCCTGATCTTGAAAAACATATGGCACGCAAGTTTCCTCACCTTCAAGACCTCGACACAGAAGCCCCTTTGCCAAAAACACATTTTTTCATTTTTTTATTTTTATTCCCAAAAATTTGGGAAACACAGGAAAAAAACACCACCTTGTATCTTCTCTTTTTGTACCGCCTCCAGATCATCCATTCCTTTGTCGACGTTCTTGAATAAACCATGGATCGTTAGACACAGCCCTTGAACTCGACATGCCACCATGAAATACGCTTTATCAACAAATTTGTATGTCATGGTTTGCTTTGCCAACAATCACAACACAGATGTCCATTTTGTCAATAAACACAATCACCTCAAAAATGATTCAATGATACCTTGATTGATTTATTCCCAACAATAATCTGTGTCATAGTAAATTTATTTTTATAACTCCATTGCGAAATTTGGTTACATTAAGAATTAATGTGATAAATATTTTAAAAACTATATTAGTGGGATAAAAATTGTTCTCATAGTATCATATGTTGATGAAATATTACTAATTTGAAACAATATAACAACTTTAAAAAAGGTTATGGTATGATTGAAGAAGTTCTTGTCCCTTATGGACATAGGTGAATAATCCTCTATTATTGGGATAATTATCATATGTGAAAGATATAAGAGGTTATTAGAATAATTCATGGAACCTACATTGACTAGAAATTGAATAAGTTCAATATATAAAAATTCAATATAGATTGGATCCAGTATCACATGGTATAAATCATTCCTAGAAAATGTGTCCTCAGAAAAAAGATGAAGGAGAGGGAATTTTTATGACCCCATACTCTTTTTTTATTGTATTTATCAAATTTTCCATGTTATGTATGAGGTTATATGTTTCATATGTTTTTATAATTGTAGGAAGATTTCATTTTAATCTAGGTGAACAATATTGGACTACTGTTACGGATATCATTATGTATTTGAGGTGAACTAAGTAGATTTTTTTGGTTTATGGAGGAGATGAAGAGATATTCATAATGGGTTATACAGATTCTATTTTTTGTATAGAACATGATGATATGAAGTGACAATATAAATATATTTTCATATCAATAGAGGACCAATGAGTTGGATATGTTTTATACATCCAGTTTTCGAAGATTCTATATTAGATCTTGAGTATATTGTCATTTCGGAGGAATCCAATGAATTTTTTTTGGACTCAAAACATTTTCTGAGATCTTGATGTGGTTCCTAGGATTAATTTCTTTGTCACAGATTATTGTGATAAAACTATAGTGGAGGATCTCTCCAATGAGTCCAGGTCACACTATAGGACAGAGAATATACTTCATAAGTTTTATCTCTTGAGATACATTTGTCAATGAGGTGATGTTGTGATGAGTAGAGTTTATATGAAGGGAAACATAGTGGACCCCATTATCAATTATTTATCTGAGAAAATGCATGAGTATCATGTGAGATCTAGTGGTATGAAATATATTTCAAGTTGGCTCTACTAAAAGTGTGAGCCTATTGGAGTATGTTCCCTTGTCCCAACTATTTTAGTACTTGATAACATATTATCATTATTAATGAATATTATTATCACATCATGATTTATCGTTTTCGTGAAACTTTTGTGTGATAATTTCCTAATAATATGTGTCATAATGAAATACCATTTAATTTCCCGACTATGATGAGAACCTAGAGATCCCAGGATATTATTCTTAAATAGAGGTTCTATAAATGGATGATATTTTTTGATAGGACATAAAAAACACATAAAATTAGGGGTTGGAGGCCCTTTAGATATTAAGACCCCTTCTCATAATGTTTTCAATCGGTAATCACTAAGATAAGTGGTTAGGGTAACAGATCCATTAGTAGGAAATCCATATTTCTCTATTTCATTAGACGTTTTTATCTACAGACTTGTGTACTGATCCTCATAATTTAATATTATCATTAATTGATAACATGAATCATGTACTTTTATATATTTATGAAAATCATGATGAGATATGATTGTGGTAATGTTGGATATGTTCAACGTGACTTCAGTGATGTTCCATTAATGGGTAATGAGAGAATGGATTTATCCCTTCTATCCCTTGAAAAATGTTTATATCTTAGGCCCCATGGACGGAATCGAACTGCCTACATAAATATATGACCATGGGGTTTGGTGTGTGATTTCATTTTGGTAAAGACAATGAAAAAACACCAACCATATGAGTATATGATTTCGAAATGATACCTGCTTGATTGGAGATATTGTGATCAATGGATTATATTACACAGTGAATGTTCGTAGGATTTTGGATGTTATTTCCACATTAATATATTTCTCTAGGTTTTCCTTGGTGTGTTTTTATACACTAAACCTTGACCTTTGGATGTTATGACTAATTCCACTAGGAAAGAGGCATAGAGGGACAAACACTAAGTGTATCTATTATCTTAATTAAATTCAAGTAATGTATTTTACAAGTTAGAATAAATAATATATATTCGGTTTGGTTGGTCACTATAATTTAATGATAATTTATTTGAAAGAATAAGTGGGTTAAATAAAAATAATAAATATTTATTTATATAATTGTGGAAAATATTATTTTTATTTATTTATTATAGAATAATTTGTGACATTAATTATAAAATATTTATTATTCAAGGATTGGTAAATGTTAATAAAGGAAAGTAGACTAATCTTAATGGTTTTAATGAAAATTTTATGAATGGTATTTATTTATATTATTAATTTATTTCAATTGTAAAGAGAATAATAATAAAAATAAAAATAATATTATTATTATTATTAATAATGGACATGAGTTCAACTAATAATTATTCGATTGGAGAGGGGCTTGTGTGTGATTTTTCAACTCTAAACTTACCTAAATAAACATATAATTATATTATTTACTATAAAATACTAAAGGTGTGCATAAAATATTAATATAGAACCCACCATTACCTAGCTAATGATATAATGTTCTACATTGATCCATATTTTACTCCTCTCTCAATCCATTGAGAGACCATCAGGAGTTCTTCCTCCTAGGAGAATACTAGTATGTTCATCCACAAACATCACAAGATATCATAATTAGATGCACTAAAACCCATGTATTTTACGAATACATTAAAATATTTTCTGGTACATTTGGATCATATCTAGAAGGATTTTTTACTTGGATTCTACAACACAATTTTTTCTTGATGTGATCTAGGCCACCAAATCATCAATTCCAGTGGAATTACAAGTTGTGGTAAATTTATATCTACTAATAAATTAACTAAAAAATACATGCTAAGATTCTCATAATATTGTTATAGAATTTTTATCTAGTCAACGTGTATATGGTTTTCTTTGGAAATTACATTTTAATCATTTATGGAAACGAATACACGCAAATTAAGACCAAAATATGAGTTGGTCATACAATTAAAGGATGTTTCCACTTTGCCAAGAACCTAAATAAAATTATTTCCAATAATACTAATTGGATTCTTTTTCATAAAATGGAACTAATTATATTTTAAATCTAAAAAAAATTATAATGTTACTTTTTATGTACTTGTAATGAAAAAATAGTTTTCAATAATAATAAGCATTTTAACTAATCATTAAAAAATAATACTTTTTTTTAATTCTCAAAAATTCATCCTTTCGTAATAATTACATACAAAATTAAAAAATAATATCCTTTCATAAAATAAAATTTTAATTGTTCTAGAAACTTATAGTGATATTTTCTAAAAAATTAACAGGAAACATTTTTGAAGCATAAAATGACTTTACTGAAAAATTGAGTTCTTATTTCCTAAGTATTAATAAATGCATTTGTATTGAGTTAGAATTATATATATATATATATATATATATATATATCATAAAATGGTTAATAATATTACTAAATACCAATTTAATGGTTAGGTTTTAAATATATCATTTTAATATTAATATTTCAAGGTTCATTTAAGCTCATGTTTCATATAATATACTTTATTAGACATAGTGTTTATTAAAATATTAGGATATAACATTCTCACCCCCAAAATAAATTATGTTATCACAATTTGAAATTTATATTTTTAATCATGGGTTTGACATGTGAACAAAACCTTTATTGAAATCACTCATTATAAAAATGGATAATAAAACTTCGATTTGAAAGAGGGAAATTGATATATAAAGGTCATCTTGAATAACACATTCTAGGTTTCCAAATAAGAAAACATTTTTGGGAAGTGAAAATATTGAGATGGGGGAAACATATTTTCAATATAATAATGGATAATGATAGATAATATTGATATTATGAATGTCAATGATCATAAGATAGTGAGTGAAAAAAAAACCAATAATCAATGATGTTTGAAAAATATTATTGATTCATTAGGATTAAAGGAAACATATAAAATTTACGATTCAAGATATTTTTCTAGGGCTGAATAATTCCATTACCATATATTATAAGAATATATGAAAATACACTTACTTGAATAGAGTAACTTAATTCTTTAATAAATTTCACCCATAATCTCAACTTTTTATTCAAACTATTATAATTCAATATTTTGTTTCTTTACTAAACCACTAAAATAATCTTCTAAAGGATCACATAATTACACAAAAGTATAACAATAAATTAATCATGTATATAGAATTCATTTAAATCCAAAATTATTAGCATATTATTATTCCAAAAGTAAACCTTCATATGAAAAAAATAAGATATTAATCTCCAAATCATCAATAATAACACCTAATTTTCAACATACTTCATTCGATGAATAACTAACCTTAAAATACTTCAAATTATTCCCAACTAAGTTCATAAACAAAAATATCAGAAGTATTTGATCGCATATTCTTCTAAAATTAAATTAATATTTGTATCTTATCGATATTAGTAACTCATAAGTCCATATACAAAAAACATTTCCCAAATCATATATTCTCCAAAAATATTCTAATCATTTCCATAAAAAACGTGAAGCACCAAAAAGACTTATTGAAATAATAAATGCTTCTAAATGATAATTAAACCTTTATTCTTATAATAAAGTACCATTTTTCTAATAATATTATTTTTAACATAATCATATGATGATCCACAAAATTATATTAAACACCTTTTGAAATAATATTAATCACTTAATCACCAAGTCACTTTCCAATCCCATGGTTACCTATATGAAAAAATACATGTTCAAAAAATAAAATTAATCATTATATTTCAATTCATTTAAGTGAGAAAAAAAATTTCATAGTAACCAAGTCATCACTTAGACTAGAGTTAGGTGTTGAACCCTTATCACCTATCAATTATGGGATCAATCCCCATAGCCTTGGTAGATGGTATGACTTGCCTCTCAGCCTCCGAGTTCTCCTTTTGCCAAAATTATTTTAAAATAATTCCATTATAAATGGAAAAAAAATTTAAAATAATATTTATAATTCATCTGGATCGCATAACATTCCCATAAATGTGATGAACATCATCAAAAATTGCATTAATCATCAAACCACTTTTTAACCTCTCTCGTTTTCAATAAAACTTATTTTTTCCACAAAATCAAATAATCTAAATTCGCAATTATTTCCATAACATCAATATTATATTAACCCAATGTTTTGTTTTTTTCCTCAAACATCTGTTATGAAAATATAACATTTCCACAAAATAAATTTTCAATCGTATCGATTCTATCCAAAATATTTTTCCAAATATTAAAAATAGACACTATAATAGAATAATCTTTTGGTATTTCACAAATCTCGTAATATTTAAATTATACTATAATATTATTGATAAAATTCCAATACATCATAATTCAAAAAAATCATTACATAGACACATCTTTTATTCAAATTCATTAATAAATCATTAAACATACTTTGTCATTTTATACCTTAAGACCTTCCTTCTATAATCTAAAATACAATTCATTTCCTAAGATTCAACAATATCAATTAAATCTTGTTTCCAAATTAAAATTTATGAAAAACTATTAAAATAATTTATACCTTTGAAATGTTGAACACCATTCATTATAGACCCAATTTTAAAGTCTATAGTACCTTAATAAACTAGGTGGAGTCCCTATATTATCAGAATACCTCAAAAAATTTCCATGTTTCTTTTCTTAATTTATCCATGCATAGTTATTACATATCGGTTCAAATGGATGTGAACAGAAATCAAAAATTATAATCAATCATGGGTTTTGACAATAATGTTTTGAAATATCCTACCTAACTAGTTTTCTATTATACCATAGGATATGGTTTGACTTGATTTTTTTTAATAAGGGCATGTTTTATTATAATAAAAAAAATATTAAAATTGAGATATATGGTGCTCTAAGATCATCCTACTTTGACGAGTAATTGAGGAATTATATCCCTTTTTTAGGATCATCCATCATAAAAATCCATAAAGTCCCATATGGTATTTCCCAAAATGAGTAGGATGGAAAATTTGATTTTTCATAATATAATGAAATGTATCCCATGTTTCATCATGATGTGAAATAATAATGATGATTGGGATATATTATTATTTTTCTTACACTTTGAATTTTATAAAGAGTTTTAGGTTACTTGAGATAACTTTTTAAAATATCATTACAAGTGATTCCACAAAGATAGAAAGAAGGGTTGTATTGGATTTATTCCCTTACATATTCTAGAAGAGATTTCAATTTTATGAAATAAATTTATGAGAAAATAAACAATAATTTTTTAAAGGAAATCAACGTGAACATAAAAATAAATTTAAAACGTATTAAAATCTAATAACCTTCCTTTTAATCTATAACACTTTAGGTTTAACCTATTTTATCAATAGTTATAATTCATTCATATAACCATGTATTCAATTCTTTCATAATGGACCATATTAAAAATGGGAATTAACCCATGTATATCCCCTCAGAGTGTCTTACTAGGTGTACAATATTAGACCGATTAATTATAAACTAGGTGGTGGTTTATTTAATACCCAATCCACTACTTTTGTATTTATTACCCTCAGGTTCATTTATTCAATATCCACATCAACTTGCCAATATCTAGAGAGGGAAGCAGTTTCTAGTAAAAATAATCGATATTTTCTTTACCTATCATTAGTATATTAACCTATATATAGATTTATTAATCCATAAGGGTATCTTAAACTACCCTAATACAAATCATCCTAACCACAAAAGTAATATAAAACAACCTCTCATACCAACTATAAGGACCTGGCCTTATACAATCCATATTTTGAATTTTTAGAAAATAATTCAATTTAGTAAATTTTGATAAACATTTTTGGTTTATTGTTTTAGATAATTAAGTCATAACACTTGAATAATAAACCCATATATAATAATTTGGAAACCTGGTCTTAGTATCAAATTTCCCAAAATACATAAACATTGAGAATAAAGAATGATTTCTTTCATTAAAAATATTTATGCTTTTTGAATTGTATTATTATTTTTTCTTACTCATCCTTAAACCATGATATATTTTTAAATGTGTGATGATAAAAAAAATATCCATGAAAGACATAAAGAAAATGAACGAAACTGTTTAGTCCATTTCAAGTCAATGAGATCATAAAAGAGAGCATGGATTTATCTTAAAACAATTTTAGTTTAAATAATCATTTTCTTATAAGTGAAATTAACTTTACTACCCAAATTTTTTAATAAATAACTTTAAAATAAAACATAGTGTTAAAATCCTAATCATGAATGGTATCATAGAAAACATTATAACTCATAATGTTTTTAAAAAAAATCTTTTTTCCACTTAATATAATGACCATTAATTTTACAAAATAATCATTATCATACCTTTTGAAATAAAACAATTTCCATGATAAATCATTATCAAGAATATAAATATCATATAGGATCCTGGGGACATCATATTTATAGAACCATTATAGAAACCCTTACACATAGAATAACAAATATTTTCAAATTTATATATAATTATCTCGAGAATATAATCATTACCCAATGCATTGGAGAGATATAATGGATCCACATGCCCCTGGTCTATGACTTAACCACTAATCCATAGTTTATTAACGAACTACAAATCATTATAAACAATTTCCATGAACCATAATATCAAAAAAAAACTTTTATGATTTCTTATTTTTCTTCATAATGGCCTTGAAAAACACTTTTGAAATCATATCGAAAAATATTCAGGATTATTAAATACCCTTTCCATTTAAAAGAATATTTTCAAAACTAAAATTATTCAAAAAAAGGGAATTAGGGTTTTTCTTTGAAGAAAAAATGTATGATTTTATGGTAATAAAACAATCCAATAACAGTTGTGGCATCATAAAAATGAAATAATGTTGTATATGTTAAAATTGAAAATTCCCTTTGACTTTTGTAATGAAATTCAAGACATTACATATAATGATTCATTTAAAAAGAATTGTAATCAAGTAAAAATATAATTCTTTTATATTTCATTCATGTATATATAAATAAATTTATAAAACAATTATTAGAATAAGTAAATTAAACAAAATATTTAAAAAGCATATAAAATATAGGTTTTAAAGTAAAATGACACTTACCTTGTGTTTTTCTAATCACATATGTTTTTCTATCTCCCTGAATAATAAATTTATATTATTTTTTTACTTTACTATAATCCTTTTTATGTTTTCATTCTTTTTATATTTTTTATTACCTTATTATATTTGATTATTTAATCAATTGAGCTTATGTGATATGTTTTGATGGTATTGAGCTTATATATCAAAAATAAATGTTGTAGGTCAACTATGATCAAAGAGATTATTATTTGATAATATATAGAATAATAATCATGAAATAATTATCATTTTTACACATATACTATACATTTAAAACAGATTATGAAATATTTATATGAAACATTAACTATGTTACAATCATAGAGATAATAGACTATGTTTACACATAACTAATGTTCCCATTTTTCAACTAACATGATGGAAATAAGGTAAGTAGTATTATATATTTCTGTAATGATTATTACATCATAAATATCATATCTTTTCCTTAAATACAATTATATATAACAAACATGTTATGTGGTTTTGAAAAATGATTCACATAATTTTACTTTCAAAATAATATGACATAAATGGCATTAGAATCTAAATATTTAAAACATTTTTAATATTATATATTTATAATTTAAATTATTGAGACAGTTTGACTCACCAAAATAGTAATACTTGTATCATTTTTTTATATCATTTACTAGATTTTTTACTGCTTTCACAAGCATTATGTTGGGGTTTCATAAGAATGGAAGGTAATAATTTCATTACTAAAACATAAAAAGAAATTACCATGATAAAAAGTCATTCACATTTAAAATAAAAATTAATAATGTAATCTATTTTTTTATCCCTATGAAAATAATATTATTGATATTTAAAGTAATATAGTGTCATTTTTAACATTATCCTTTACTTAAATACGGTAATGGTGAAAATAAATGATAAATGGAAAATATATCAATTTTTTTAGTTTGGATAATTATGGATAAAAAATACCATTCCAATGAAATTAATGAATGATTTTTCAGGAATATGAATCTTTAGCACATTATTTTCTACACTAATGAATCCATTTTACCGTTACCGTGACAACATAATTTACTATGGTTACTACTACTATTCACTAAAAATTAAGTTGACCTTATCACATAATATTAATTATTCAAATTAAAAATATGTAATTAATTTTATTAAATTAAATTAAAATAATGAGAATAATTTATTTTGAAATTTATCACATAAAACATGATGAAAAGTGATTTTTCCAGGAAAATTACTTTTTAAATATAACAATTTTTGAATATTAAATTAAATTATAATTTCAATTACAATAAAAATTTTGAGATAATTATTAAGAAAAGATAAATAATGAAAATTTTAAACTAAAACAAAATATAATATGACATTTTAATTACTTGAAAGGGTAAGGAAATTTTCAATAAAAAGTAGTATTTTACATTATTAATTGAAAAATACAACATTTCATAATATTCTCAAAAATTATTACAAATATAATTTTGACATGATGAATTCAAAAATGATATATCTATTCTCAAATAAAATTTTTAAAATTCAAAAAAAAATATAATATTCTCCCAAACAAATAAATATAAAACATTTTTGAAGTAAATATTGTTTTGAAGCATAAAATGATTTAACATAAAAAATTATTGTCTATTTCCTATGCACTAATAAATAAATATTTATTTATATGAAAAATTATATAAATTTTATAATGTATTAAAACTATTTTTACCTTCAAATTTAAGGACTATGTTATAATTGTGAAATATAAATATTAACATGTAATGGTTCCTTTATGCTCATTATTGTGTGTTATATTCACTATCCAACCAAGTTCACTTTCAAAATTTCAGGATATTAAATTATCCCCGATTAATAAATTGAGACCTCAAAATTTGAACATCGGATCAGAAATAAAGGGTTTGAAATTTTAAAATATCTATTTTGAAATCCTTCATCATAAAAAGAGCTACATCCATTTGAAAAGTAGGAAATGGAAATACGAAGTCCATCTTGAATAAAAAATAATAAATCTCTAAATAGAAGAACCTTAGTGGGAATTAAAAATATGGACATGGGGGAAAATGATATTTCTAAATAAATATAGAGAGTGATAGATAATATTGATCATAAGAAAGTTAATGACCATGAGAAAAACAATTATCAAAAAATGAAAAATCAACAAGGTTTGAAAAAGTCCATAGATTTCTCCAAAATGATGCTAGTAGGATATTTTTTTCAAGATATTTTTTATATAGTTGAGGAATTTCCTTATAATCCAGACTAAGAATACAAGGAAATTTACTTACTTGAAAAGTATAATTTAATTCTTTAATAAATTTCAAGTGTAATATCATATTTTTCCATTAAATTATTAGAATTTAAAAAGATGTGTTCATACCTAAAAAACTAAAATAAAATTATAATGGATCATATAATTAAAAAATGATAAAAATATATTTCTAAAAAATTTATACATTAATCTTAACCAAAATGGTTAGCATAAGATAATTCCCTAAGTAAAATTTCTTATCAACAAATAGTATATTAATCTATAAAGAATTACGAATAACACCCAATGTTTGACTTAGATCATATAATAAATAAAAAACCATTACATTCTCAAAAATATTTCCAACGAAGATCGTTACCCAAAAATAAATAATTATTTGACCACATGTTCATTTGATATTAATTTAAAATTTATCTCTAGTCAAAAATAGTCACTCATAAAGTCATATACCAAAAAAATGTATATTCCATAATCATTTAATCTCTAAAATATTATAAACATTTATATAAATATCAATAATCCCTATAAATACAAATCAAAAGTATATATGCTAACAAAATATAAATCGACCATTATTCCTCAAATAAAATCTGATGTTATCTAATAATATTTTATTTTTCTTAATCATGTAATGCTCTCAAAAATTTTAGTGGTCTTCTTTAGAAATACTACTTATCATATAATCACCAAATCACATTTCAATCTCATGGATATCTATAAAATAAAAAATATTTTTTCAAAATAAACTCAATATTTATTTTTCAAATTATATTTTAATGAAAACAATGTCATACTAACAAGGAAATCATGTCAGCTATTGGTAGGGATTGCACCCTTATTTCCCTTCGGTTGTGGTTTTAAACCTCGTGAGCTTTCCAGATGTGACAAGTTGTTTCCTGTCATATGAGTTGTCATTTTTATAAGACTATATCAATATAATTCCATTATGAAGGGAAACAAATATGTGATAATCATATTCATAATTTACATTAATCTAACAATGTTCCAAAAAATATGATGAACATCCTCAAAAACAACTTCAACCATCCAATCACTTTTAAACCTCCAAGGAATTATATACAAATTATTTCTTTTCAAAAAATAAACAAATCTCAGTTTACTAATATTCCATTAACTTCAAGTACATATTAAATCAATGGTCTATTTATACCTCAAACATATATCCATGAAATATCACTTTTCCACTAAATAAATTTTCAAATGTATTTATTAAATAAAACATATAAGTCCAAATTTTAAAAATATACAATAACAAAATAATCCTAATGTTTTTCATTATCCAAAAAAAATTAGAATATCTCAGAATATTATCAATAAAATACCACTACAGCATTATTCTAAAAACTCATTACATAAAGACAAATTTATTCAACTCCCTTCTTAAAACATTAACCATGATTTATCATCTTTTTCCTTCAGAATTACCCTTTACAACATCAAATATAAATCATGCCCTAAGATTGAAAAATAAAAATTCAATCATAATTCTAAAATAATTTTTTTGATAATCTATTATAGTAATTCATATATTTGAAATATTGATCACCATTCATTCTAATACCAATTTTTAAGTTTATGGATCCATGATAATAAATTTGGAGTCCATATATTTTTAGAATACCTCAAATCCTTTCTATGTTCCTAGTCTTATTTCATCCATAAAAAATTGTAGCATCTCGATTGAAATGGAATTCAACAAAGATCAAAATTTATAAATAATACTAGTTTTTGAACATAATGTATTGAAACATCCTCTGTAACTAGTTTTCCATAATACCTTAGGATATATATTGACTTGAGTTTTTTAAATAAGGTATGAAAGTAGGATATTTTATATGTGACAACTAGGTCCCGTTGACAGCACAGACACCCCGCCTTAACATGGTTGTTGGGTCCTGTCCCACCCGGTACCACCAGTTGCCCTGCAGACACGTGGGGCCCACCCAAGGATCCACCCACATGCCTTAACGGGTAATCTGACTAATGACAGTCCACAAAGGATGACACATGTCCTTTCCAGTGTGCTTTGTCCTCACTCACACACACCCTGGGAAACTTCCCAGAAGGTCACCCATCCTGATTACTACTCCATCCCAAGCATGCATAACTGTGGAGTTCTAATCAGGTAGTCTCCTGAAAATAAAGTTGCACCTTGTTGACATGAGTCATATCATTTAGTCATTTAACCCTTTATCATTTGGGGTTGTTACAATCACCCCCCCCCCCCTTCGAGCACAACGTCCTCGTTATGGGCCTTATATCTCAACCCAGGCAGTGCACCGCACTTAAGGCTAGGTACCACCTCTGATACAAAATGTGACAACCAGGTTCCGTGACAGCACAGACACCCCGCCTTAACAAGGCTGTCGGGTCTGTCCCACCTGGTACCACCAGTTTCCCCGTAGACACGTGGGTCCCACCCAAGGGTCCACCCACATGCCTGAACGGGTTATCTGACTAATGATAGTCCTCACAGGCCAACACATGTCCTTTCCAGTGTGCTTTTTCCTCACTCACACACATTTCATTTCCAGTGTTATTTTTCCTCACTAACACACACCATGGGAAACTTCCCAGAAGGACACCCATCTTGATTACTACTCCATGCCAAGCATGCTTAACTGTGGAGTTTTAATCAGGTAGGCTCCCGAAAAAAAGGTTCACCTTGTTAACATGAGTCATATCATTTTTTCATTTAACCCTTTATCATTTTGGGGTGTTACATAATAAATTTATATAAATAAATAAAATATATACGCTACTTGAATATCACCCTCTTTTGTAGTTGAATATAGGACTAAAATCCATTTTTTAGGATCATCCATTGTAAAAACTCAATAATGTCTCATATGGTATTTCTTAAAATGAGTAAGATAAGGATGTAGAGAGGAAAGAAAGATCCCTTTATTAGCAAAAATAAAAATTACATCAGTTTGAAAGTAGGAAATTTACATCAATCCTTCCTAAGAAAAGAAAGTAGATCCCCCGGTATTTGATCCTTACAATGAAAATCAATACCAGTCACACATTTATTAGAAATACCATCCGCCAAAGTGTCCACCTCTCAATAAACATGAGTAACAATATGATCCTTGGAAACACATATATCCAAACACCTTGACCATTTATTATTCAGCTTCTAAAAATGATGAAGAGAGCATGCCGGTAGAATAAGAACCACAGACGTGGAGTCACATTAAATCCTTATTTTGTTCCATCCCCGACATTTGGCTTGCTCGACCGCCTTGATAAATCTAATCATATTTGCTTCAAGAGCGAAGGAAAAACCATAGAAACCATATAAAAAACCAATAACACACACCTTATGGTCCCTAAAAATCGCAAAAAATCTTGAAGAACCCAGATTACCTTACGAAGTTCCATCTGAATTTATTTTGATCAGTACATATAAGTGAGGCAGCCATAACACCTCAAGAGTTCCAAGAGGTGGTATGAAATTTCCTTTGACTCCAACCTGATTTAGGAACGACAAATCATGAATGGAATTTGCACAAAATATTCCTCCTGGAACAGTGAAAAAATGAGAAACAGCGAGAAGTCCATCCAAGGGAACACCCATTTGAAAACCTTATTGCTCATGTCGAGCTTTGTCCCTTGAAAGCCATATAAAATGAACAAAATACTCACCTACATCAAGAAAAATAGGGAAGACCTGTGGTGAAATATGCAGCTCCGGTCAGCATTTTATTAAGCCATCCATTGAGTTAGCAGCAGGTAAGTTAACTTCAAAGATACTGGACATAGCCTCCCACATTGTTGAAGCTACCACATAGGTGAGAAAGAGATAATCAATATCCTCCATGTGTTGATGACATAGAACACACATTGAACAAAAGGATATTCCACAATTTGGAAGATAATCATCATTTGGAAGCATCCTCTGAGATAGCCTCTAAGAAAACATGGCCCTAGATGACCATAAGAAGCCTTAGTTCAGGCAACCCATCCATTGAAAAATAGATGTTATTCCATAAATGTGATTATAAAAACCTTTGGAAGAAATAATCCCATTATAATCCATTTCCTAATTCCAAAAATCCACATTGGATGAGAATATGTACTTCTCAACAAAGGAGACAATCTGATTTGGAAGACCATCAATGCAGCCCAATTGATCTATAATTGACAAATCAAAATCCAAATTCATGTTATCCTCAATAACCAAGTCTTCCAATTTGTTTCCAGCCCAATTAAATTTCCAAATTTGAAGAGGATAATCCCCTGAGAATAATTAGTGGGAATTATCATCAATTCTGGGAAAATGTTTTTGAATGTAGGCCAAACCGAAGTGGTGAAGTAACTGAAGTTCCCTAATTTAAGTCTGTGCAAAAATCTGGATCTAAGAAAGGAAAGAGCCTCATATCGCATGTTCATGAGCCTCCAAATAAAACTAGCCAGCATGGCCTCATTGAAACATCCCAGGTTCATGATTCCAAAGCCCCTTCATCATAAGGCTTAGAGACAATGTTCCAAGAAACCGTTGCAATCATCCTTTCATTGACACTACCACTCCTAATGAAATTCTTAATAGGGACATTAATGGCCTTGATTAAAGAAATCAGCCACATTTAAACCATGAAAGAGTAAACAATTTTCTGAGATGATAATGTGTTTCACAAGACTCAGTCTTCTAGCCATGGATATAGATTTACCTTTCCATGATGAGAGATTCCTTCTTATCATACTTACAATATTCGAGAAATGACATACCTTTGGTCATCCCAAAAACATAGGCACCCCCAAATAAGTGAAGGGAAGGGCTCCTTCACGAATGCCCATCTATTTGAGGATATCATTATTCCTACTAGAAGAGAAATTTCTTCCAAAATAAACAAATGACTACTTCTAGAAAATCTCCTGTCTAGAAACCATCTCATAATGCAGGAGAGCTCGTTTGATGTTCCTAATGTTTCTTTTTTCCCCCAGAGTAAAAAGGATAATGTCATCAGCATATAAGAGATGAGATGGAGGAACCAAACCCATTCAATCGTAAATGTTCTTAAGAATCCCATTGACAACCATAATGGAAATAAATGTAACACCCCAGTCTTCCATGCTATGCTTCGCTTTGAATAATACAACAGCGTGTGTTGTAAGCAACTTCGAGTTCTAAGACACCACAACCAATCAAACTAGTCGTTATGAATAGTAATACCCACTTTTTGAAATTTTTTAAACCTTATCTTTCATAATAGACTTCATTTTTGGATTCAAAATATCAAAATTATCTTAGGGTGAATTATTGGTATTTTTCTGAAAACATTCAATTTTTTGATGAATAGTGAAAAAATGAGTTATAGTTTAAAACCAAATTTTTATTTAAATAATTATTTAATTTATTTAAATTTATTTTAGGTAAAAATAGAGACATAATAACTATATAAGTTCAATTTAATTCATTGGAGTCATTTTATAATAATTTTAGATATATTAAAATTGTATTGAACTTTTTACCGTCTCTTACCCACCTCCTAGGAGCATTTACAAATTTACATAAAATGTAATTTTACCGCTTTTGTGAGTTAAATTTCCAAAATACAAGAGACACGATTGATATTAGTATGTAAAATTTGGTTCAATAAGATGAAAATAATTTTTGGTGAATAATAACTTTTTACTTTACTTACCACGGTTAAAAGTAAATAGGGTAATCAAGGGTAAAAATGATATTGTTATTACCCTAAAACATGTCCTAATTCTATTGGATAAGTGTAATTCAACCAAAAACAACCTTAGGAATAAAATATTATCCTTTAGGTCCACGTTGATTAGATTAGGACATTTATTATTATTTAATTCAAAGAAGAGTTAAAAGTGTTAAATTTAATGTTTTATAATTAAACCATTTTTAATATAGGGTTACACATAAGATAAATTCGACTATAAGTATTCATTAGAAAGATAAAAATATTTCCTACATAATGGTATTTTATTTATAATTTTTAGGCATTATATAAATAAATTTATTTATGAAACAATGATGATGTAGTAATTACCTAATTAATGAAATATAAAAATAATGGATATTATCAATATCCAAATAAATGTAATTTGAGACTTTTTATTAATTCCACTAATTTTTTAGGTTACTATGAAATTCTAGGGTTGGTTAGATTAATTTTTTTGAAGTAATAATGCTATTATGAATTTATAAAAAACAAAATACCAAATAGTGTCAAAATTGACATAAAAGAGTTTTTAAAACAAATATTATATTATTAATTTATATTCTCTTCTAAAAAAACTAAAGATCATCCAAAAGACATTTATAATGATATTTGTATAATTAATGAACCACTTTGTGTTATTTGTGAAAATTATAGAATGTTTATTAACCATATAATATAAAAATACAAAGAGACCTGGTAAATGTCAAACTATTTATCTAAGAGGTAAATCTAAAAGATAAGATTAATATAGAGACCCGAACCTATCTAAAACCTATTGGTTGATTGTATATCTACCCATCCCGGCCTTGTACTTTAAACAATTCATTTTGGATCCATTATAAACTGCTAATTATTTTATTATAAATTAATATTTTTTGCATTTCCTAAGGTGCCCCTCACCCCTCTTATAAAAAGGAACTTCCTCTTCTCTCTAATTCACACCATAAAATCCTTTTATATCAGCCATCCTCAGCCCCATTTCCCTCTCAACTATCCTCCCTTAATCCCAGATTCATTCCTTTTGTCATAAAGCCAACCTAAGGAGCCCTTTTGATCAAATCAAAAGGAAGAGCCCAAAGAAGAGGTAAATGTTTCATCGCCTCTTTCAAGTTCCATTCATCTTCCACTTTCTCTTTATTTATTTTTTCTATTCTAAAATAATAAATCTATTATATTCTATATACTTTGATGTTATTATAAATATGGTACATCCATATTCATTATTCTATTCATCTTTTTAATGACATGTCACCATACGTGCGTACGTACAGCTTATCGTCTCCACGTCAGGGTGTAGCTGTTATTCAATACATTATTATTTGGATGGGTATAATAATGATGTGTAATTGTTTTAAATAATAAATATAACATGATAAATATTATGTATATATGAAATAACATCCAAATTTATATTATTTTAATATCAAAATAATGATATTATCTCTCGTGCATATGTACGGATTACCATATCCACGAATGCGATGAGATTCATTCCCCATCGTATCCCTTCAAGAATAATTGTCATTAGATGATAAAAAGTAATGTTTGAAGACTTAATATCATTCTTAATATGAATATTATACATCATATCCACATCATACATTACTTACGTAACAAAGCATATAAAGTAAAACGAATTAGTTAACACCCGAAACGACGATAATACTAAGATATTATTAACAAAGAAATGTTAAAAGATCATATATGATATCATATTAATATATATGACTCTTTTATAATTTAATAACAATTATTTCACCATTATACAGGAGTTAATCTACCCTCGACCAAGGAAAAGTACAAGGAAATGGTTAATTTCACAGTCTCTGTATTATCCGAGGTTGTTTTTACGTAAGTATCTACTGAGACCTCTTTATCATCCACATCCATGTTTCTTAAAAATGTATTTCAAAACATTTTTACTATTTAATAGACAATGCGTTAAAGTCATTTATACCCTTATTTAACCTTATATGGAATCTTTTCGTTATTTTCCAAACAAGGTACTTTATGACCTTTTCGACAAAATTAAGGTAAGAATGTTTTTTAACTTATACAACGGGTGCAGCTATTTTCCACCATTATAACATCATCAAAGCTTCCCTTACAAGGTTATATGAAAATTTTCATAATAAATGTCTTCTTTATAATTATGTGACTCTTAAATGATTTCAAAATAGAAAGATATATTTCTCTAAAAAAAGGTTTTGATTTCATCTATGTCAATATCCTTTGATGGATTTTAAGCTTATTTGAAGTTTATTTATTATGATACAAAACATCCATATTGTATTGAAGGTTCTGTGATATGTTTGACAATAGATGTGTTATTTTTACACTATTCATGGTTATGGATAAGTATTGACATTTCCTATGCTAGTTGTAATATGAATGTTTATGTTATGTTTAAACCTTTGAATATGAGGAATGCATTGGACTTAGTAAGTGACGAGTGAAGCTCGCTATAGCTCGTAGATAAATCGGTAGGTCTCATAAGACAAAATAGTGTCTTGACATAAGGGCTTGACAAAATCTTATTTGTAGTCTTGGCAGAGGGCCTTGACTATGTGGTTATTAAAGTCTGGTATTATGCATTCCATCATTATGAAAGTGACTATTGATATTGCATGTGATTATTCAAATAGTAGAATAGCCAATTTAGTAAGTAAATGGAATTTTTTTATTTATATTTTCCATATTATGATGAAGTTTATGTTGAAAAGGCTTTTTTTAGTTTTATTCATTTCCTTAAATGTTTATGCTTTTTTAGGAAAGTTTACGCTATATTGTTATCCTTACTAAGCATCTAAGCTCACCCCTTTCTCTGTTTTATTTTTCCCAGGATACGAAGAATTATATTATGATTAACATGTAGAGATAGTCTATGGGATCTCAGTGTTGTCTATGGAAACAATGTTGTTTTAGTTTTCCATTTTATGCTGTAATGTAAACATTATGAATGTATCTAGTATGTTGAAGGCTACTAAACTAATCGGTCATTCGAGACTTGGTCTTTTGTGATCATGCCAATGTTACGTAATAATGAACTAAATCTGGGATTCTGGGGTCGGGGAATTACAATTGGTATCAAAGGATGTTTAGTACGAACCATAGAAACTAGATTTAGGTAAAATCTGATTAGAGCACATATCCCTAAGATAGACTTTGAGGATTAATATAGAATAACTTCCTAAAATTGTGGTATTGTAGAGATTTTTTGAGTTTTCCATTAAATACATCCCTGTCTGGATATGAGCAGGTAGAGGCGGCTATGGCACTGATGTACCTAGGGGGAAAACCTAAAAACATTGCTTTGAGCTAGACTCGAACGTGAACTGGTGCACGACAAAGGGTCTTGATGCACTCTTGGTTACAACACACCCAAGGGATATGCTTAGGATAATTATAATTTTCATTACAAACCATTATGAAGGGTTTATGAGTATATACTTCCTCAATTAACTGATTTTTTATGATTAAGTATTATATCCATAAACTGTTCAATTTATGTTAAGTGTTTTACATGTTTGGAATTATGTATTTCGATTCATAAACGAATCTAGTTTATGCAATTTTTAGAAACGTCGCCTAGTGGAAGGAATAGAAAATGTATCAACTCACGTAATCCATGTAGGTATTTACCTCCTACTCAAGATAATTTTAGTGGATCTAGTGATACAAGTGGTGTTGATCATCTAATCACCATACTGGGACAACTCACTCAGGTTATTAATATTAACCTTACCCGTATGTAGCACCCTGATCCGCAATGTGGGGGATCAATGTTAGATCGCTTCATGAGAAAAAAATCACCAAAATTCAATGGGAGTAAAAATACATTAGTATCTGAGGAATGGATAAATTCCTTAGAGAAAATATTTCAAGCCTTAGGGAGTAGTGAATGGGAAAAAGTTGTCATGGTAGTTTACCGCCTCATTGGATATGTTGATCAATGATGGTAATTGATTCAAAACGCAAATGAAGATGAGGAAGTATCAAATATGAAATGGTGGGAGTTTATAGATATTTTCTTAGAAATATACTTTCCACGTGACCATCAAGAGGATATGGAAAGACAATTTATGAGTCGGAGGCAAAAGGAGGATGAGAATGTCGTAATGTATGAAGCTATCTTTACAAGGTTAGTGATGCATGCATCAGATTATATATGTAACCCAATAAGTAAAATTTATTATTTCTTTGATGGGTTAAAACCATTTCTCCATCAAGAATTAGTCTCACAATCCTTCTCATCATATGAAAATACTATCTCATGTGTTATCAAGACAGAAAAATAATTCTCTAAGTTTTACTACTTTAAAGAAAAGTAAGAGAAGAAGATATCTTATGAACGCTCTAAAAATGGAAATAAGTAGAAGAAGGTAAAAGTTGAATATCCATCCTGCAGTAAATGTGGGATGAAACACCTTGGTAATTTCTTGAAGGTAATGGGATTCTATTAAAAGTGTGGTGAAAAAGTCCACCAAGATCGTGATTGCAAGGGGAAGAAAGAGGTTGTCGATGTTGAATGCTACAATTGTATAGAAAGGGGGCATTATGTGAATGACTGTCCTAAGCGATAGGGTAAATTACCTCAGAAATATTCAATTGATCAAGGCCAAGTTTATTCTATCACTATTGCTGAGGTTGAAGCTCCGAACAACATGGTGACAAGTAATTTAATTGTTTTATCAAGTTTAGACAATGCTTTATTTGATTCTGTATCATTGAATTGTTTCATATCATCCCAGTTTTCAAATAAAATTAGATATATATAATTTGATTTAGCATGAGATTTTTCAGTCAAAAGATCTAAGGGATGTATTATTGCAACAAATTTTTGTGAATCCGTCCCCATTATGGCATATAAATGTTCATTATCTGCTGATATCATCATCATACCCATGATTGAATTTGATAAAATTTTGGTATAGATTTGATTTTGGACCATGATGAAAATATTTATTTTAAGAAGTAGGAGGTTACTATTTTTGATGATGATGATAAAGAATAGCTTATCTTTAGAGCAGAATTATAACCACCTAATTCTTATCTAGATCCACCACTACTAGCTCAACTAAATTAAATTATTGAGGAGGAAGAGAATTAAATAACTGTGGGTGAGGAATGGAATGTTCAAATAGAGGATGTACCTATTCTGAAAGAATATGTTGATGTGTTTTCATAATATTTACCTGGATGTCCTCTAGAATGAGAAATTGGGTTTCCATTGATTTAATTCTTGGATCAAGGACCATATCAGATAACCCTTATAGAATGACCACTGTGGAATTAGTGGAACTAAAGAAATAACTATAAGAATTGAGTAATAAGGGATTTATTCTCCCTAGTGTTTCTCTATGGGGAGCCCTTGTTCATTTTGTTAAGAAGAAAGATGGATCTATGAGGTTGTTCATTGAATACAGGGAGATCAATGCTATAACAATAAAGAACAAGTATACCCTACCTCACATTGATTATTTATTCGACTAACTTCATGGAGATCAATACTTTTCAAAGATTGACCTTCGATCTAGATATCATCAGTTGTGTGTGAAGAAGGAATACATTCTGAAAACATCATTTCGAACCAGGTACGGGCATTACAAGTTTACAGAAATGCATTTTGGATTGACTAATGCACCTTCTATATTTATGGATCTAATTAATAGAGTTTTAAAGTAATATCTTGATGAATTTGTAGTGGTATTTATTGATGATATCTTAGTATAATCCAAAATATAGGAAGATCATGAAAATCACTTCCGCATTATCCTGAAGACTCCTATAATAAATGAATTATATGGGAGGTTTAGCAAGTGTGAATTCTAGCTTCAAGATATTTTTTTTCATGGCCATATCATCTCAAATGATGGACTCTCTATTTATCCTTCTAAGGCAAGAGCAATCTAAGAATGACCAGCACCAATGAGTATAACTGATGTACGATTTTTTATTGGTTTAGCAGGTTATTATCGGCATTTCGTCCAAAATTTTCCCCAATTGGCTAACCCATTAACAAAGCTCACACGAAAAGGGGTTAAATTTTTTTGGACAAAAGAGTGTGATGAATGTTTTGAATAATTGAAGAGAAGACTAGTCAATGCTCCTATCATGACTCTACCATCGAGGAATGATGGGTTTGTTATTTATAGTGATGCCTCAAAGAAAGGACTTGGTTGTGTCCTTATGTAGAATGATTAGGTTATTGCCTATCCATCATGACAAATAAAAATTCATGATGAAAACTATCCTAATCATGACCTTGAGTCAGCAACTGTATGATTTTATTTGTAGATTTGGAGACACAATCTCTATGGTGAAAAATGAGATATATATACCAATCACAAGAGTTTTAAGTATATTTTTTCATAGAAAGAACTCAACATGAGGCAACGTTAATGGCTTGAACTACTCAATGATTATGATTTCACTATACACTACCACCTGGGGAAGGAAAATAGGGTGGAAGACGCTTTGAGTAGAAAGGATCATGTAGTTTTGAACATGAATAGAGTTTAAAAGGATCCTATATACATGGATCTAGTAAATATGGATATTGGAATCACCATGGAAGGTAAAACATCAATACTTTTCAAATGGTTTCCAAAAAATCTTTACTAAAAGGAAAATGATTTCTCAGACCAATGATGTAGAGTTTGAAAAAAATATTAAAGATGTGAGTGATAAAAAGATTGAGTGAATTTGTGTATGAAGATGGAATTTTGATATTTAGGAAGGGACTTTGGGTTCTTGATATACCTAATCTAAAAAGGGAACTGTTGGATGATGCTCATAGCTCCGATTTCTCTATACAAACTGGGAGCACCAAAATGTTTAGAGATTTGAAGGAACATTCTTTGTGGGACAACATGAAGAGGGAGATTCCTGATTTTTTTTCAAGATGGATGGTTTGTTAATAAGTGAAAGCTGGAAGGCAACAGCCTGGAGGAGTCATGCAACCTCTTCCCATACCGGAGTGTAAATGGGATGATATCACGATGGACTTTGTCATGGGGATACCAAATACTCTTAGAAGGAACGATGCAATATGGGTTATTTTTTATTGTCTTACCAATTCAGAACATTTTCATTCAATATTGGAAGATTTACCACTTGAACGTTTAGTAAAACTATATATTAATGAATTTGTTAGACTTCATGGAGTACAACTATCGATTGTTTCTGATCGTGATCCATGTTTTACATCAAGATTCTGGAAAAGTCTTCAGAAATCCCTGGATACTGAACTTCATTTGAGCACTGCCTACCACCCCCAAACTGATAGACAATCAGAATGGACTATTCAATCCTTATAAGACATGTTGAGATCATTCTCACATGACTTTCAAGGTATGTGGGGTCAATATTTACCTCTGGTAAAAAGTTTCCTATAACAATAGCTTTCATTAAAGTATTCAGATAGAACCATATGAATCATTATACAAAAAGCAATGTCGCACACCAATATGTTGGGATTATATTGGTGAAAGAAAACTCATATGCCCCGAACTTGTGGAAGAAATGATGTAAAAGGTGAAGGTAATCCAAACCCACATCAAAGCAACTCAAAGTAGGGAGAATATCTATGCCGATAACTGAAGGAAGGATTTGGAATTTCCTGAAGGAGACCATGTTTCCTTGAAGGTATCTCCATGGAAGGGTGTTATACGTTTAGGTAAGAAGGGAAAATTGAGTCCCAGGTAAATCATACCTTTCAAAATTATAGAAATAATTGGGGATGTAACTTACCGTTTGGCAATACAACCAAGTCTCTCCAAAGTTCATGAGGTGGTCCATGTAACATTGTTGAGGAAATACATGCTGGACCCAACCCATGTGCTCACCTATGAAGAATTAGAACTGGAACCCGAACTATCTTATTGTGAAGATCTTGTCATGATTCTTGATACAATTGAACAAGTGCTGAGAAACCGGATGACCTGTCTAATAAAAGTTCTATGGAGAAACCATAAGATGGAAAAGGCAATGTGAGAACTTAAGGAACTTATGATGAAGAACCACCCGAGTCTTTTTATGCAGTAATATTCTATAAATTTCGAGAATGAAATTATTTTAAGGAGGGGAGAATGTGACACCTCAAGCTTCCACGGTACACTTCTCTTTGAATAATACAATATCATGTGTTGTACGCAACTTCGAGTTCTAACACACCACAACCAATCAAACTAGCTGTCATGAATAGTAATACCCACTTTTTGAAATTTTATAAATTTTATCTTTCAAAATGGACCTCATTTTTGGATTCGGAATATCAAAATTATCTTCGGGTGAATTTTTTTTATTGTTCTGAAAACATTCAATTTTTGATGAATAGTGAAAAACACTGAGTTATAGTTTAAAACAGAATTTTTATTTAAATAATTATTTTTTTACTTATATTTATTTTAGGTCAAAATATATACATAATATCAATATATGTTAAATGTAATTCATTGGAGTTAGTTTATAATAATTTTAGATATATAAAAATTTTATTGAACTGTTTACCGTATGTTACCCACCTCCTAGGAGAATTTGCAAATTAGCATAAAACATAATTTAATCACTTCTGTGAGTTGAATTTCAAAAATTCGAGAGACACGGTTGATATCTTTAAGTAAAATGTGGTTCAATAAGATGAAAATAATTATTGGTGAATAGTAACGTTTTACTTTTATTTACGACGGTTAAAAGCAAATAGGGTAATTAAGGGTAAAAATGATATTATTATTACCCTAACACATGTCCTAATACTATTGGATAAGTGTAATTCAACCAAAAACAACCTTAGGAATAAAATATGATCATTTATGTCTACTTTAATTATATTAGGACATTTATTATTATTTAATTCAAAGACGAGTTAAAAGTGATAAATTCAATGTTTAATAACTAAAACATTTTTAATATAGGGTTACATATAAGATAAATTCGACTATAAATATTAAATAGAAATATAAAAATATTTCTTACATAATGGTATTTTATTTATAATTTTTAAAAATTAAATAATTAAATTTATTTATGACACAATGATGATGCAGTAATTACCTAAATATAAAATATTAAAATAATTGATATTATAAATATCCAAATAAATTTAATTCGGGAATTTTTATGAATTAAACTAATTTTATAGTTGAATATGACATGTTAGGGTTGGTTAGATGATTATTTTCTTAGTAGTAATGTTGTTATAAATTTAGAAAAAACAAAATACCAAATAGTGTCAAAATTGACATAAAAGAGTTTTTAAAACAAATATTATATTATTAATTGATATTATATTCTTAAAAAATCTAATGTTTGGAAAAATACATGGATAATGATAGGTGTATCATTAATGAACCACTTGAGGATCTCTTGTAAATTTATAGTATGTTTATTAACCATATAATATAAAAATACAAAGAGACGTGGTAAATGTCAAACTATTTAACTAAGAGTCAAATATAAAGAATAAGGTTAATATAGTGACCCAACCCTATCAAAAACCTATTGGTTGACTGTTTCTAGACCCATCCCCACATTATCCTTTAAATAATTATTTTTTGAGCCATTAAAAATCGAAAATTATTTTATTACAAAATAATATTTCAAGCTTTTCCTAAGGTGCCCCCACCGCTCTTATTAAAGGGAACTTCCCCTTCTCTCTAATCCACACCATCAAATCCTTTTGGGTTGTCCCACCTCTACCAAAATACCATCTCAACTATCCTCCCTTTATCCTAGAGGCCTTACTTTAGTCACAAATCCAACATAACGAACCCTTTTGATCAAATCAAAAAGAAGAACCCGAAGAAGAGGTAAATATTTCATCACCTCTTTCAAGATCCTTTCTTCTTCCACTTCCACTTTATTTTACGATTCCATTATAAAATAATAACTCCATTATCTTCTATGTACTATGATGTTATTATAAATATGGTACAGCCATATTAATTATTCTATCCATCCTTTGAATGGCATGCCACCATACGTGCGTACGTACGACTTATTGTCTCCACGTCGTGGTGTAATTGTTATTCAATACATTATTATTTGGATGGGTATAATAATGATGTGTAATTGATGAAAATAATAAATATAACATGATAATTATTCTTTATATATGATATAATATCGAATTATATATTATTTTAATATCAAAATAATGATATTTTCACTCATGCGTACTTACGGATTACCGTCTCCACGAACGCGATGAGTTTCATTCCTCATCGTGTCCATTTAAGACTAATTTTCATTAGATGATTAAAAAAAATGTATAAAGGCTTAATATCATTATGAATATGAATAAGATACATTCTATCCATAACAAACATTATTTACGTAACAAATCATATAAAGGAAAACGAATCAGTTAACACCCAAAACGACGATAATACTAGGATATTATTAACAAAGCAATGTTAAAAGATCATATATGATATCATATTAATGAATATGATTATTTTATAATTTAATAACAATTATATCACAATTATATAAGAGGTTAACTTACCCTCTACGAAGTAAAAGTACAAGGTAAGGGTAAATTTCACAATCTCTTTATTATCAGAGGTTGTTTTTACGTATCTACAAGGACCACTTAATTATTCACATCCATGTTTCTTAAAAATGTATTTCAAAAAAAAATTAATATTTACTATACAAGGGGTAAAGTCATTTATACCCTTATTTTACCTTACATAAACTCATTCCATCATTTTCCAAACAAGGTACTTTATGACATTTTCGATAAAATTAAGGTAAGAATGTTTTTTTTAACTTATACGGCGGGTGCGGCTATTTTCCGCCATTATAACGTCGTCGAATCTTCCCTTACAAGATTATTAAGATTTTTTATAAATAAATGTTTTATTTATAATTATGTGACTCTTAAATGATTTCAAAATAGAATGAGATATTTTTCTAAAAATAGGTTTTGATTTCATCTATGTCAACATCCTTTGATGGATTTTAAGCTTATTTGAAGTTGATTTATTATGATACAAAACTTCCTTATTGTATTGAAGGTTTTGTGATATGTTTGACAATGGATGTGTTATTTTTAAACTATTCGTGGTTATGGAATAAGTATTGAAATTTCTTATGCTAGTTTTAATATGAATGTTTTTGTTATGTTTAAACCTTTTCATATGAGGAATGCATTGGAATTAGAAAGTGACGGGTGGAGCCTGCTATAGCTCCTCGATGCATTGGTAGGTCTAATGAGACAAACGAGTGTCTTGGCACAAGGCCTTGACCAAATATTACTTTTATTCTTGGCACAAGGCCTTGACTATGTTGTTATGAAAGTCTGGCATTATGCATTCCATCATTATGAAAGTGGCTATTGATATTGCATGTGATTATTCGACTAGTAGAATATCCATGTGAGTAAGTAAATGGAATTATTTTTATTTTTACTTTCCATATTATGATGAATTTTATGTTTAAAATTCTTCTGTTTTAGTTTTATACATTTCCTTAAATGTTTATGCTTATTTATGAATGTTTCCGCTATATTGTTATCCTCATTGAGCATCTGAGCTCACCCCTTTCTATGTTTTACTTTTCATAAGATGTGAAGAAGTATTTTATGACTGACCTTCATAGATATTCTATGGGATCTCAGTTTTGTATATGGACACAATGGTGTTATAGTTTTCCATTTTATAATGTAATGTAAACCTTATAAATATATCTATTACTTTCAAGGCTACTAAACTAATCGGCCTTTCGAGACATGATCGTCTATGATCATGCCAATGTTACGTAATAATGCTCCGACTCTGGGATTTGGGGGTCGGGGCGTTACAGTTGGTATCAGAGGAAGTTTAGTACAAACATTGGAAACTAGATTTAGGTAAACTCTTATTAGAGCACATAGCCTTATGATAGACTTTGAGAATTAGTATAGAAGAACATCCTAAAATTTTGGTATTATAGAGACTTTGTGAGTTTTCTAAGAAATACATCCCTTTCTAGATATGAGTTGGTAGAGGTGGCTATGGCATAGATGTACCTAGGGGTAAAACCTAAAAACACCGCTTTGAGTTAGACTCGAACAGGAACTAGTGCACGATAATTGGCATTGCTTCACTTTTGGTTACGACACTCACAGGGGATATGCTTAGGATAATTCTCATTTTCATTACAAACCATTATGAAGGTTTTATGAGTATATACTTCCTCAAAGAAAACCATTTTTATGATTATGGATTATATCCATAAACTGTTCAATTTATGATAAGTGTTTTACAAGATTGGAATTATGTATTTTGATTTATAAACTAATATTATTTATGCCATTGTTTAGAAATGTTCCATAGTGGAAGGAACATAAAATGTATCAATACACGTAATCCATTTAGGGATTTCCCTCCTACTAAAGATAACTATAGTGGAGCTGGTGATGCAACTGGTTATGATTAGCTAGTCACCATACTGGGACCACTCACTCAGGTTATGAATAATAACCTTACTTGTATGGGGCACCCTAATCCGCAGCATGGAGGATCAATGTTAGATCGCTTCATGAGGCAAAAACCACCAACATTCAGTGGGAGTACAAATCAATTAGTAGATGAACAATGTATAAATTCCTTAGAGAAAATATTTCAAGCCTTGGGGAGTAGTGAAAGGGAAAACGTTTTCATGGCAGTTTACTGCCTCACTGGAGATGTTGATCAATTCTGGTCATTGATTCAAAACACAAAGGAATATGAGAAAGTATCAAATACGGAATATAGGGATTTTAAAGAGTTTTTCTTAGAAAAATACTTTTCTCGTGACCATCGAGCGGATATGAAAAGGAAATTTTTGCGTCTGAGTAAAAAGAAGGATGAGAATGACGCAAAGTATAAAGATAACTTTTCAAGGTTAGAGAGGCATGCTACAGATTATATATGTAACCCATGAAGTAAGATTGATCTTTTCTTTTATGGGTTAAAACCATTTCTCCGTCATGAATTAGTCTCAAAATCCTTCTCTTCGTACGAAGATATTGACTCATGTGCTATCAAGATAGAAAAATAATTCTCTAAGTCTTATGACTTTAAAGTAATGAAAGAGAAGAAGAGATCTGTTGAAAACTCTAGAAATGGAAATAAGGATAACAAAGGAAAAGTTGAATATCCATCTTGTAGTAAATGTGGGAAGAAATACCCTGGTACTTTCTTTAAGGGAATTGGATTTTGTTACAAGTGTGGTGAAAAAGGCCATCAAGCTCATGTTTGCAAGGAGAAGAAAGAGGTTTTCAATGTTGAATGCTAAAATTATAGAGAAATGGGGAATTATGAGAATGAAATTCCAAAGCATGGGGGGAAATTAACTCAGAAAATTCCAAGGCATCAATGCCAACCTTATGATATATCTACTGCTGAGGTTGAATCTCCGAATGAAATGTTGGCAGGTAATTTAATGGTTTCTTCAAATTTAGACAATTATTTATTTGATTCTAGATCATCGCATTGTTTCATATCACCCCAGTTTGCTAAGAAAATTAGATATTTCCAATTTTATTTAACAAGGGAGTTGTCAGTCAAAACTCTTAAGGGAAGTATTATAGCAACAATGTTTTGTGAATCAGTCCCCATTAGGGAATATAAATTTTATTCATTTGTTGATCTCATCATCATACCCATGATTAAAATTGATATAATCCTCGGTATGGATTGGCTTTCGGACCATGATGAAAAAAGTTATTTTAAGAAGAAGTAGGTTACTATTTTTGATGACGATGATAAAGAACACCTTATCTTTAGAGAAGAATCATGACCACCCAATTATTATCTAGATCTGCCCCCAGTCGCTCCACTAAATTAAATTATTGAGGAGGAAGAGAATGCAATAACTGTGGGTGAGTAAATGAATGTTCAAATAGAGGATGTACCTATTCTGAAATAATATGTTGATGTGTTTCCAGAATATTTACCTGGACATCCTCCAGAATGAGAAATTGAGTTTTCCATTGATTTAATTCTTAGATCAAGGCCCATATCAAAGACTCATTATAGAATGGCCACTGTGGAATTAGTGGAACTAAAGAAACAACTAGAGTAATTGAGTAATAATGTATTTATTCTCTCTAGTGTTTCTCTATGGGGAGCCCCTGTTATTTTTTTCAAGAAGAATGATGGATCTATGAGGTTGTGCATTGACTATAGGGAGATCAATGTTATAAAAATAAAGATCAATTATCCCCTAAATCGCATTGATGATTTATTTGACCAAATTCATGGAGATCAATACTTTTAAAATATAGAACTTCGATCTGGATATCATCAGTTGTGTGTGAAGAAGGAAGACATTCTGAAAACAGCATTTCAAACCTGGTATGGGCATTACGAGTTTACAGTAATGCCTTTTTGATTGACTAATTCACCCTCTGTCTTAATTTATCTAATGAATAGAGTTTTCAAGGAGTATCTTAATGAATTTTTAGTAGTATTTATTGATTATATTTTGGTATACTCCAAAATCTGCGAAGATCATAAAAATCACTTGAGCATTGTCATGAACACTCTTAAAAGAAATGAATTATATGGGAAGTTTAGAAGGTGTGAATTCTGGCTTCAAGAGATTTCTTTTCTGGGCCATATCATCACTAATGATAGAATCTATGTTGATCATTCTAAGACAAGATTAATCCAAGAATTTCTAGCACCGATGAGTATAACGGAGGTACGCAGTTTTATTGGTTTAGCAGGTTATTATCAGCGTTTCGTCTAGAATTTTTCCCAATTGGCTAACCCGTTAAAAAATCTCACATGAAAAGGGTTTAAATTTGTTTGGAAAAAATTCTGTGAAGAATGTTTTGAAGAATTTAATATAAGATTAGACAATTCTCATATCTTGAATCTACCATCGGGGAATGATGGGTTTGTTATTTATAGTGATGCTTCAAAGAACGGGCTTGGTTGTGTCCTTATGTAGAATGATAGGGTTATTTCCTATGCATCACGACAACAAAAAATTCATGAGAAAATCTCTCCTACTCATGATCTTGAGTTAGCAGTTGTAATTTTTTTTTGAAGATTTGGAGACACTTTCTCTATGGCGAAAAATGTGAGATATATACCGATCACAAGAGTATTAAGTATATTTTCTCACAGAATGTACTCAACATGAGGCAAAGACGATGGCTTTAACTTCTCAAAGATTATGATTTCACTATACCCTACCACCCAGGGATGGAAAATAAGGTGGAAGTTGCTTTGAGCAGATAGAATCATGGAGTTTTGAACAAGATGAGAGTTGAAAAGGATCCTATATACATGGATCTAGTAAAGATTGATATAGCAATCACCATGGAACGTGAAACATCAATACTTTTTCAAATGCTTTCCAATCCATATTTACTATAAAGGATAAATAGTTATTAAACCAATGATGGAGAGTTACAAAAGAAGATTAATGTTGTGAATGATGGGAGATTGAGTAACTTTGTGGTTGAAGATGGAATTTTGAAATTTGGGAAGAGACATTGTGTTCCAGATATACTAGATCTAAAAAGAGAATTGTTAGATGATGCTCATAGCTCCAATTACTATATACACCCTGGGAGCACCAAAATGTATAGATATTTGAAGGAATATTTTTGGGTGGGAAACATGAAGAGGGAGATTTCTGATTTTGTGTCAAGTTGTATGGTTCGTCAACAAGTGAAAGCTGGAAGGCAAAAACCATGAGGAGTCATGAAACCTCTTCCCATACCTGAGTGGAAATGGGATGATATCACGATGGACTTTGTCATGGGGCTACCAAATATTCCTAGAAGGAATGATGCAATATGGGTTATTGCAGATCGTCTTACAAAGTCAGCACATTTTCTTGATATAAGGTAAGATTTACCACTTGAATGTTTATCAAGACTATATATTAATGAAGTTGGAAGACTTTATTGAGTACCACTATCGATTGTTTCTGATCATGATCCCCATTTTACATCAAGATTCTGGAAAGGTCTTCATAAATCCCTAGACACTGAACTTCGTTTGAGCACTGCCTACCACACCCAAACTGATGGACAATCAGAATATACTATTCAAACCTTAGAATACATGTTGAGATCATGCTCACTAAACTTCCATGGTTTGTGGGATTAATATTTACCTCTGGTAGAATTTTCCAATAACAATAGCATCCATTCAAGTATTCAGATGGCACCATATGAAGCGTTATAAGGAAAGAGATATCGCACACCAACCTGTTGGGATGATATTGGGGAAAGGAAACTCCTAGGCATAAAACTTGTGTAGGAAACGATGGAAAAGGTGAAGGTAATTCAAACCCACATCAAAGTATCTCAATGTAGGCAGAAGAGTTATGTCGATAACTGAAATAAGGATTTGTAATTTCAGGTAGGAGATCTTGTTTTCATGAAGCTATCTCCATGGAAGGGTTTTATACGTTTCAGTAAGAAGGGAGAATTGAGTCCCAGGTACATCGGACTATTCAAAATTCTAGAACTAATTGGGGTTGTAGCTTACTGTTTGGGAATGCCGACAAGTCTGTACAAAGTTCACAATGTGTTCCATGTATCACTATTGAGAAAATACATGCCTGAACCAACACATGTAATCACCTATGAGGAATTGGATCTAGAACCCAATATGTCTTATTGTGAAGAGCCTATCAATATTCTTGATACAAGAGAACAAGTGCTGAGAAATTGGACGACTCGTCCTGTAAAAGTTCTTTGGAGAAACCATAAGATAGAAGAGGTAACGTGGGAACCCGAGGAACATATGATGAAGAACCACCCGAGTATTTTTATGTAGTAATACTCTAAAAATTTGAAGGGTGAAATTATTTGAAGGAGGGGAGAATGTAACACCACAAGCTTCCACGATACGCTTCTCTTTGAATAATACAATAGCGTGCATTGTACATAACTTCGAGTTCTAACACACCAAAACCAATCAAACTAGCCGTTATGAATAGTAATGCACACTTTTATAAATTCTATAAATTTATCATTCAAAATGGACTTCATTTTTGGATTCAGAATATGGAAATTATCTTAGGGTGAATTTTTGGTATTTTTCAGAAAACATTCAATTTTTGATGAATAGTGAAATACCCTGAGTTATAGTTTAAAACTGAATTCTTATATAAATAATTATTTATATTATACAAATTTATTTTAGGTAAAAATAGATACAAAATACCTAAAAAAGTTCAATTAAATTCATTGGAGTCAGGTTATAATAATTTTAGATATATAAATATTTTATTGAAATTTTTACAGTCATTTACCCACATCCAAGGAGCATTTGAAAATTTACATAAAACATAATTTTATCACTTCTGTGACTTGAATTTTAAAAATATGATAGACACAGTTTCTATCAGTAAGTGTAATGTGGTTCAATATGATGAAAATATTTTTGGTGAATCGTAACTTTTTACTTTTATTTGCCACGGTTAAAAGTAAATAGTTTAATTAAGGGTAAAAACTATATTATTATTACCCTAACACACATCCTAATACTATTGGATAAGTTTAATTCGACCATAAACAACCTTTGGAATAAAATATGATCCTGTAGGTCCACTTGGATTAGATTAGGACATTTATTGTTATTTAATTCAAAGAAGAGTTAAAAGTGTTAAATTCAAAGTTTAATAACTAAACCATTTTTTATATAGGGTTACACATAAGATAAATTCAACTATAAATATTCATTAGAAATCTAAAAATATTTCTTACATAATTTTATTTTATTTATAATTTTTAGATAGTAAATAATTAAATTTAGATATGACACAATGATGATGAAGTAATTACCTAATTAATGAAATATTAAAATAATTGATATTATAAATTTCCAAATAAATGTAATTTGAGACTTTTTATGAATTCCACTAATTTTATAGTTTACTATGACGTGTCAGGGTTGCTTAGATGAATTTTTTTCGAATTAATAATGCTGTTATGAATTTAGGAAAAAAATACCTAATAGTGCCAAAATTGACATAAAAGAGTTTTTAAAACAAATATTACATTATTAATTTATATTATATTCATAAAAATCTAAGTATCAGCAAAAATACTTATATAATGATAGGTGTAACATTAATGAACCATTTGGGGTTCTCTTGAATTTTTATAGTAATTTTATTAACCATATAATATAAAAATACAAAGAGACATGGTAAATGTCAAACTATTTAACTAAGAGATAAATCTAAATGATAAGGTTAATATATTGACCCAAACCTGTCTAAAAAATATTGTTTGTATGGTTTCAGACCCATAATCACCTTAGAATTTAAATAATTAATTTTGGAGCCATTATAAACCTAAAATTATTTTATTATAAAATAATATTTCTAGCTTTTCCAAAGGTGCCCCTCACCGCTCTTATAAAAGGGAACTTCCCATTCTCTCTAATTTACACCTTCAAATGCTTTTGGCTTGGACAAACTCTGCCCCAATACCCTATAAACGTTCCTCCCTTCATCATGGAGGCATTTTTTTATTCAGAAAGCCAACTTAATGATCCCTTTTGATCAAATCAAAATGAAGAACCCAAAGAAAAGGTAAATATTTCATCACCTCTTTCAAGTTCCTTTCTTCTTCCACTTCCCCTTTATTTGATGTTTCCATCCTAAAATAATAACTCCAATATCTTCTATATACTATGATATTATTATAAATATGTTACAACCATATTTATTATTATATCCATCCATTTAATGACATGTCACCATACGTGTGTACGTACGACTTACCATCTCCATGTAGTGGTGTAATTTTTATTCAATACATTATTATTTGGTTGGGTATAATAATGATGTGTAATTGATGTAAATAATAATTATAACATGATAATTATTCTGTATATATGATATATAATCCAATTATATATTATTTTAATATCAAAATAATGATATTCTCGCTCGTGTGTACATACGGATTATCGTCTCCACGAACGCGATGAAATTAATTCCTCATCATATCCATTCAAGACTAATTTTCATTAGATGATTAAAAATAATGTTTAAAGACTTAATATAATTCTGAATATGAATAAGATACATCCTATCCATAATGAACATTACTTACATAAGAATGTATATAAAGTAAAACGAATCAGTTAACACCCAAAACGACGATAATACTAAGATATTATTGTCAAAGCAATGTTAAAAGATCATATATGATATAATATTAATGTATATGATTCATGTATAATTTAATAACAATTATTTCACCATTATAGAGGAGGTTAAACTACCCTCGACCAAGGAAAAGTACAAGGTAAGGGTTAATTTCACACTCTCTTTATTATCTGAGGTTGTTTTTACCTAAGTATCTACTAGGACCTCATCATCATCCACATCCATGATTCTTAAAAATGTATTTCAAAAAAATTTACTATTTACTATACAATGGGGTAAATTCATTTAAACCCTTATTTGACCATATATGGAATCTTTCCATCATTTTCCAAACAAGGTACTTTATGACCTTTTTGACAAAATTAAGGTAAGAATGTTTTTTTAAATTATACGGTGGGTGTGACTATTTTCCACCATTATAACATCGTCGAAGCTTCCCTTACAATCTTATTATAATATTTTAAAAATAAATTTCTTCTTTATAATTTTGAGCCTCTTATATTATTTCAAAATATAAAGAGATATTTCTCTAAAAAATAGTTTGATTTCATCTATGTAAACATCCTTTGATGGATTTTATGATTATTTAAAGTTGATTTATTATGAACAAAACAACCATATTGTATTAAAGGTTTTGTGATATGTTTGACTATGGATATGTTATTTTTACACTATTCATGGTTATGGATAAAGTATTGACATTTCGTATACTAGTTGTAATATGAATGTTTATGTTATATTTAAACCTTTTCATATGAGGAATGCATTGGACTTAGTAATTGATGGGTGGAGCCTGTTATAGCTCCTCGATGCATCGATATGTCTCATAAGACAAGCTAGTGTCTTGGCACAAGGCCTTGACAAAATCTTATTTTTATTCTTGGCACAAGTCCTTGACTCTGTGGTTATGAAAGTCTGGCATTATGCATTCCATCATTATCAAAGTGGCTATTGATATTGCATGTGATTATTCGACTAGTAGAATATCCATGTGAGTTAGTAAATGGAATTATTTTGATTTTTATTCTCCATATTATGATGGTGTTTATGTCGAAAAGGATTTTGTTTTAGTTTTATACATTGTATTAAATGTTTATGCTTATTTAGAAAAGTTTCCGTAATATTGTTATCCTTACTGAGCATCTGATCTCACCCCTTTCTTTGTTTTATTTTTCCCAAGATGCCAAGAAGTATATTATGATTGACCTGTAGTGATAATCTATGGGATCTCAGTGTGTTCTATGGAAACAATGTTTTTTGTAGTTTTCCAATTTATGATGTAATGTAAACATTATGAATGTATCTAGTGCTTTTAAGGCTACAAAACTAATCGGTCATTAGAGACTTGATCTTTTGTGATCATGCCAATGTTATGTAATAATGAACCAACTTTGGGAAACTAGGGTTGGGGCACTACAAGAAACCTACTGATATAATCTTCAAAAATATAGTAAATTATAGCTGATAAAGGATCACCCTGCCTAACACCTCTTG
This sequence comes from Viscum album, assembly GCA_963277665.1. Lineage (NCBI taxonomy): Eukaryota > Viridiplantae > Streptophyta > Magnoliopsida > Santalales > Viscaceae > Viscum > Viscum album. The sequence goes on from OY728130.1 coordinate 255,486,370, forward strand.
AGCACTCAAAGTATTCTTTGGGGGATCCATTGATAAGAATTGATATATAACCAGAGCACAAAATAGACTTGATCCAGTTCACAAACACATCATTGAATCCATACATATCAAGAACCATGTATATAAAACCCCAATTCATTGTGTCAAAATCCTTCCTAATGTCCATCTTAAGGGAAATGTTTCCTCCTCTTACAAAATTGTTGAGAAGATTCACACATTTTGAGGTAGTAATGAGGCAGTCTTGAATCGATCTCCCCTTGATGAATCCCAATTGATTTTCAGAGATAATCTTACAAGAAATACTTGATAACCTAGTAGCAATAATTTTGAAAATAATTTTGTAAACATTATTTACTAAGGAAACAGTTCTGAACATATGAATTTCATTGGCATTAACCATTTTTGGAATAAGGGAAAGGAACTAAGAATTCAAGCCTTTGGAATAATCCCACCTCTGAAAAAATGAATGACCAACTTGCAAACAACTGTAAGAATGATATCCCAAAAATATTGAAAGAAACAATTACAAAAGCCATCCGGACCAGGAGAGCTCTAATATTTGAGACTAAAAACAACTTCCTAGATTTTTGGTTCAAGAGGCGTAGAAATAAGGCTGGAGTTATCCTCCTGAGTCACAAGCCTTGGGATCACACCATCAACTGGATTAACGTTGCAAGGTGGCCCATTGAAAAGACTATTGAAGTAAGGAATGATATTCTCTAAGGGATATTTTATATTATGAATCAAGTTATCCCCATTTTTTATTAGGGAATGGGGCTGGAAATCCTTCTGATTTTCTGAAGAGCATTGCAGAACATTGAATTCCTATCCCCATCCTTTAACCTTCTAACTTTGAAATAATCCCTTTGCAAGGCATCTTTCATGTTGAGAATCCTGTTGAGTTTGGGGATTAATATATATTCCCCCAAACACCCATTATAAAAGACACTGGAACTGTTGATCTCTTGAAGACTCTAGAGGGAAGCCTCAAGAGAATATATGTCATAATTAATAGAGCTGAATTGATCATTGCTCTAGAATTTATGATTTCTTTTTAGAACTTTAAGCTTAGTGATGAAGGTGAAAACATCATCTCTACAATCCACATAATTCCAGGTACGCTACACAATGGACCTACAATCTTGATGAGTGACCCATGATTTATTAAACCTGAAGGGAAATGGAAGCTTGGGTTCCTTTTCAGCAAGATCCACCATAATCGGATGATGATCAGAATTGAGTCTTGCAAGCGTAGACCATGATATGGAACCCCATTTATCCATAGAATCACCATTGATAAAATCTATTTCAATATTACTAGAAACAAAACTATTAAGATGATTCATATACCAGGTGTATTTAGCACCAACCAGATTGTCCCCAAATAGGTCATTATTTTCAATATAGGGTCAAAATTATCCAGAGGAAGTGTTGTTCGTAGCAGCCCCCATTTTTTCATCCGGATTAAGAATTGCATTGAAATCCCCTAAGGCGATCCAAGGACTAGAAATTCCTTCATTCAGAGATCCCAAATCCTCTCAGAGGTTCTTACGATCTTGATATCTATTACTGGAATATATGAAGGTGGAGACGAAGTCAAATCCAAGATAATTAAAGAAGCAAGTGACATGTTGTTCACTTGAGACAGGCATGGGAGTGCTGTCTAGAGATGAATAAGCCAAGACCCAAAGACTCTTCACATCATATAAAAAAAAATTTGTATCAATTATAGAGTATCCTAACTTTTCAAAGCTGACAATATTTGATGAAAAAAATAGGCTCAGAAATGCCTATAAGAGCTGGTTGATGCTTCTGAATAAAAAACTTGATGGATTTGGTGGTTTCCAGATTCTCAAGACCATGATAGTTCCTGAAAAACAACTTCATTTGGAATAGTTTCTGAGTCTAGTACCGCTCATGTTTGTAGAGCCTTTCTTTTTGGGTGGACGTACAACCCTCTTTTTGGAGATGGTGAAATCTCCAATAAATCTGATATATCAGCTTTGTTGTTTCTCACAATATTTCCTTTAGCATTCAGGTCTTAAATTTCTAGGTCTGTCCAGATTTACAAATGTGCACTATTTGAGAAATATTGTTCCTTGTTCCCTGAAAATTCAGATCTAGAGGTCTTCAATCCAATGTTTTCCTTTGACTGTTGAATTTTCTTCAACTTAAGACCATTCTGGACGTGAGTCCCTACATTACCTTTAGGAATACTAGTGACCAAGCTATTCAGAACTGGAGGTGCATCAATTATATGACAGGTTTATGAGGATATAGCTTTAGTGTCCTTCTCTCCAGTATATTCCATTGTAGATGGAGAATTTGAATGATAATATATTGACTGATTCTTCCCAACCGGATTATTACTTCCATCAACTTCAGGCATGTCCTCCAGGTGAAGTAAACCCTCTTGTGACTCATCTTTTGAATTATATCCATCCATCATAGAGCAAACAAGACTACTGATTTATTTAGAAAATTCTAGAAAGATATATTCATCCTCCAATTCATATTGGGATCTCAATAGCAAGTGAAGAATGTCATATGATATTTCAGAATCCAATTCTAGAAGAGTCTTGAGTTCCTGCGCTAAGAGTGTGTTAGATAAAGCTTCTGCAGCCTCCTCCTCTACCACATAGTCATCCCAGGTCTGCATTCATGAGCCAGACAGATTCTTTACAGAAACAAAATCATGAGTGACATTGTGATCCTCTTCAGGATTTATAGGAGTGCTAATCATTTTATTCTTCAAAGTGACCTGCGAGGGACTAGCTTAGTCCTTAATGATTCTCATCTTCTCAATTGTAGAATTCTTGAACCTTCTGTTGTTGTTGGAATCATTCCATTAAACGGTCTTTAGTACCATCACTTTTTCTATAGTACTATATATTTTGAAACCAAGTGACCAACTATCTTGCAAACCTCATAGAAAATAAGGGCATTTTCATATTCAATTTTCACCTCTGATCTGCTGCCCTTATCCAAGAATGAGATTCTAGCCGGACATTTCAGTTCCATGTTGACATATACCAGTATGTGAGAAAAGAAACAAATTTCTCCCTCCATAGTCATTTGGTCAATTATAATTAGAGTACCAATGCATGAGGCTATATCGTTCAGAATGCCAATACACCTAGTTCAAACCGTGAATCCTTACCAAAATTTGGGCGTTGGATTGCTTGAGATTAAAGGGGTTTCAGTTAACATCCTATTATAATAGTCTGAGAATTCTAGACTTAAACTACAAATTTACATAACTCCAAGTAGAATTCATTGCATCCTTGGATTGAAGAATGATATGAAAAAATCCTCTCCCTATTGGTATAAGCTTCCAATCTCTATTTCCCCAGCAATGAGATATTAAAAGATTAAGCTCAGTGAATGCCCAGGGCCTATCACCCTTCGAATAAGTAACACGACCTAATATTGAGAACATAAATAGGTTAATCCTCTGTTGTAGGGCATCCAGATCTTCCTCAATAAAGAGACCACCATTTTCAAGTCGAGTGATATTAGATGGTCTGTGAGACTGATCCTTGGAAGGCTCTCTGCACTCGAGAGGGCTTCTACAAATGATAGACCCCTCTGCTTCAAACCCGAAGTCTCTTGAGGTTCTGGAATTTTTATTGGATTCTTCCAGGATCCTTGAACATACTTATAAAAAAATTCCCATTTAGTATTGAACGAATACATTGAAGAAATCAAGATCGTGGACCAATAAACAAGGTTTCTCCATTTTTAGATCCATCACTGCATCATCCTCCTGCTCTCGCCATCTCCTTACACTTTAGGATGAGGATGTAAATTATGAAAAACATATTCAAATGTATCCCATGGTCTACCCTGATACCAAATAGTATAATATGATTGGGATATATTATAGAGTGTTTTTCTTGAATGTTGAATTTTAGAAAATGTTTCTGGGTTTCTTGAACAAGAATTTTCAAATATCATTTCATGTGAATCCTATAATAAATAAATGAGGGTGGTGTTTGATTTAAATCCTTCCATAATATAGATGATATTTTACCCTTATGAAATAATATTTTGAGTCAATAAGAAATAATTTCATGAATGAAATAAAAGCGAACATCTAAATAAATTTTAAATGTCTTACTCTATGACATGAAACCTTTCAATATATAACACCTTAGGTTTAAAATAGGGTATCCGTGGTCATAATGTAATTATATAACCTTATATTCAAATCATACATAATGCTTTATAGAAAAAATTTCAATTTACCTAAGAATATCCCTCAGAAGTATCTATTTAGGTGTATAGTCTTACTCCCTCTCATTGTGTACATATTGATGAATGAGTTAATTCACTATCCACCCCTTTCAGAACTACTATTCTTAGGTTAATATATACCACAATCATTTTAACTTTCTACCATCTATCCAGTAATGTAATTTCTAGGAAAATCACAAAAACATTTCTTTACTAAAAACATAAGATATTTTTCAATAGATAGACATTTAAATCAATAATGTTATCTTAAACTGTCGTAATCTGAATCATACTACAATCTAAAGATATTTAAACTGAACACTCATACCAATTGTAAGGACTCAACCTTATATAGCCAATAAATTTAATTTTCTGAAAATAATTTACATTCTTTTATTTTGAGGATATTTTCTGGTTTAGGGGTTTAGATAATTCCATAATAACTCTTACATAATAAACCAATACATAAGAAGTTGGAAACATTCTCTTAGTATTCATTTTTTCCACACTACCAAAACTTTTAGAATAAAACATGCGTTCATTCAAGATGAGTATTTACACTTTTCAACTTGACATCTTATTTTTTCTAATAATCATTAAAAATATTGAAATAAATTTAAACAATATTATGAGAAAAAAATTACTAAGGGACTTAAAAAATTATAAGAAACCCACTAGTCCATTTTAAGATATTGAGATCCTAAAAGAAATATTTCATTTAAAATAATAAACTTTGAGCTCAAATAATCATTTAGTTACACACTGAATCAACATTACTGACCAAAGTATTTCATAAAACAGTTTATAAGAAATCATAAAGGAAAAAATCTTAATCTTGAGTGTTTCATAGAAAACATGAAAATCCATGAAAAACATTTTCTAAAAAACATGTCTTTTACCTTAAAAGAGAATAATCATGATTTAAATAACAAATAATTAGCTTAGCATTTAAAATCCAACAATTTCCATGAAAAAGAATTATAGATGATAAAAAAATAATGTTGGTGTCCAGGAACATCATTGTAATATTACCCTTACAAGAACCATTACAAGTGGAAAGTCCAACACGTTCAACTTACAACACAATTCTTTAAATAAAATAATTTTACCCAATACATTGGAGTTCTATAACGGACCCACATGTCTTTAGTTTATAATGTAACCACACATCCATGGTTTATAATTGAACTGATCATCCTTGTGTTATAATAGAACCAGATGTCAACATAAATAATGTCCAATAACCATAACATGAATCGAAAATTTTATGCTGGCATATTTTTCCCATAAAATCCTTGAAATCTTTTTCCAACCCGTATGAAAAAATATTTTGATTATCAAAACACCCTTACCTTTTAAAACCCCATTTTTAAAACAAAAATACCCAAAGTAAAAGTAATAATTTTTATTAGTTTAAATAAAATATTTATTATTATAAAGTGAGAAAACATCAAATTATGGTTTTGTAGTTTTAAGAACCATTGGCGCCATATATATCAAAATATATTATTTATTTATTTTCTATTGTAAATGATGTTAAAAATTCCATAAAATTATTTTTTTGAAATACTTTGTATGAAATTAATTATTTTTCATTATAATTCATTAATATTCATATAATTACATCCATATAACAATTTTATAAATATGGATGTCGAAGAAAATATTTAGAAAATAATTATTTAAAACATTAAAAATGAGGTTTTTAAAGAAAAGTATCCCTTTCCTCAATTCTGAATCATCACATAATTTCCTTATAATCATGAATAAATAGAATATATTAATTAATTAATTACTTAAAAATATTTTTAAGTATAATATTCTGTTTTATTTTATTTATTATCATTTTATATTAATTACATAATCAATTGAGTTCATATTTGAGGTCTTGATGATATTCCGCTCATCGGGACAAAATGAATTTGGTTGGTTGAATATGGTCAAATATGTCATTATTAAATATTTTTTACAATAATAATCATGAAATAATTATAATTTTTAAAAATCAATTATACTTTCATAACAATCCATGAAAGATGGTTATAAAAAATGAACTATGCAATAATCATGAAGATGGTAGGCTATATATACGAATGACTAACGTTAACATTTTTTAATGAACATGATGGAAAGAAGGTTATGAATTATTTTACCTTTAAATAATGATGATTATATCCAAAATATAATATCATTTATTTAAGTACACTTATATATAGAATATATGTGATGTGGTTATCAAAAATGATTGACATAATCTAATTTTAAAAACAAGCTAACAAAAATTAAATTATAATCTCAACCTTTCGCAAATATATAATAAATTATATTTTTATTAAAAATGCATGGAAAACATTAAATCACCCAACAATATTACATTTATAGTTTTTTAAATAATATAATATTTTTACTGCTTCTAGTAGCATTGTTTTGGTGTTGCAAAATCGTTTAACGTAATTATTTCATCATTAAAATGTAAAAAAATTACAATTATAAAAATAATCATATTTAAAATAAATATTTACAATGAAACATAATTTTTTTATCCTAGTGAAAGATAATAATAGATATTAAAATTGGGAGAGTGACATTTTTTATTTTATCCTTTACTTAAATATTTTAATGGTCAAAATCAAAGATAAATTGCACAAATTTTCTATTTTCAAAGTTTGGAGGATTATGGATGAAATTAACCCATCCAATAAAATTAATTAAATTATTTGAATAAAATTGTCACGACCCGCCCTCGGGGTCCGTGCCGTGACTATCCCAAGCCCGCCTTCCATAGGCCAGGGGCTGGCGACTAGCACCAAGGCGTAAATCCCAGTAAAAAGGGAAGGCATTGCCTTTGTAAAGTAAACAAACACCACAGAGTAAGCAAGCGGAAAGTAAAATGGGCCAGTATACAAACCCAAACTGAAAGTAAAGTACAACTCGAAAGGGAAAACAGCAACTGTAAGTAAAGCCGCAACACCGAGCGGTCCACTGGAGATTCCACCTGAAGGGTGGGTACAGATAGCTCCACTGCTCCACGGGTCCCACCGTCCGCTCCGAGTACGTCCCGCCCAGTGGTCCACCTCCAGGTACCGTCCTGCTCTGCAAGCCTCAGCCAAGATCAACGCTGTCCGTCGTCTGCAACCAACACAACGTAGTGCGGGCATAGCCTGTGCAGGGGTGAGTATAAGCTACTCAGTAGGGACCCCGAGACCCCTGAAGGTCTCTCAAAATCCACAAAGGATAAACCACAAAGAAAGGTACAATCACGAAGTAACAACCGACACTGCTTAGGTATATGCCCATACATATACCTAAGTCATCAATTCCAATACGCTCCAACCTCCGAGCCCAAGTACAACTCAGTCCACACAGGAAAGTAACGTATTCCACACAGGAAGCAAAACGAAATCCACACAGGATAGCACAACTCAATCCACACAGGAAAGCAATAGGATTCAGCTCACACAGGTATACATCTTCGAAAGACGATAAAGATGATCTCTGATCCATCTAAGTCGTCGGACCCACGAAGGATCGATAGGTAACTAACCCCCGCAAAGACCCACACAGGATCGGGCCCACACAGGACCTGTAGGCGCTGGTTCACACAGGACCGCTGAGCGCAAAGACCCACACAGGATCGGGCCCACACAGGACCTGTAGCACTGATCCACATAGGATCGCTGAGTGCTGTAGTCATCGTCGAATCCACACAGGATCTCTGTACTGTCGTCGTCGCAGTCACAGTAGCAGTAGCAGTAGCAGTAGCAGTCACAGTAACAGTCGCAGCCAGCACTAGGGTTCCCGCACACAGCAAGCTCGTTCAGGAGGGTCCGCTCCACGAGCCGAGAGGCTGATACATCAACTGTCACAAAGTCTAGAGTTGATGTATCCAAAAGTTCCGTATCGTCAACAGGAACTCAACGCAACAGACGGCGCGTCGATCGGACTCCCGGTCTGAGAGTTATTGGCTTTTTCGTCCCAGGGACCCGGTTGGTTTTTAAGGCAAAACCAACCCGACCGTACTCCACCTGCGTCCAAACCTCGGGCAGAGTATGCCAAAAGAACCGTCTCACTAAGAGGAACACAACAAAGCTGACGGCACGTCAATCGGACGTTCGTAGCTCAAGATATGAGCGTTTCCGCTCCGAGGGCCCGGTTGGTTTCATGTACGAACCAACCCGGCCGAACTCAAAGTATTCCGAAACTTTGAGAGCAATATACCGAATCGACCGTCTCGATCCAAGGATCGCATCACCGCTGACGGTTCGTCAATCGAAGGTCCGTAGTTCAAGTTATGACCAAAAGACCGAAGTCGTCTCGAAAACGGGGGGTCCGGGTCCGGGCCGACCCGGCCCGACCCCCCTGGGTCGGCCCGAACTGGGTCGACCCGAACCGGGTCCGACCCGGCCCAGCCGGCGGCGGTCCGGCGCGGCGGCGCGGCCCGGCCGGCGGCGGTGCGGCCTGGCGCCGCACGGGTGCAGCGCGCGGGGGGTAAGGCCCCCGCCTCCTCTCTGGCGGCGCGGCTGAAGCCGCGCCTTTGAGAAAACTGTCCCCCCATGTGGGGGCCTGCTTTTGAGAAAACGGGGGGGCGCTGCCCCCCCTTTGTGTAACCGGTCCCCCCCTCACGTGGGGGGGCCTTCTTGTGGCCAGCCGGGGGAATTAATTCCCCCGGCACCTCTCTTTCGGCCGGCCCGACATGGCCTGCCGGTCCTTCCTCAACGGGACCGGCAAGGCCGGTCCCCTTCCAGCTTCCGACACCGGCGGCCCGGCTAGCCCCGGTCTTCCCGTTTCGCCGCAGCCCGGAACCGTCCGCGTTGTTCGTCGTCCGGCGCGGTGCGACGGCACCGCGCCCCTCCACCACGCCTTTGATTTCCTTCGACGCGGCGCGACGGCGTCGCGTTCTTGATGATCCTTCCACGGCGCGGCGCGACGGCGTCGTGCAATACAACCGTGCGAATTCCTGCGTGGCGCGACGGCACCACGCCATCTCATTCATCCACAAGAAAATAAATATAATCACGAACAAAGGAGGGGGATTCAGCCGTGTTTGCACGGTCCGACCCCCCTCTCGTTAGATGATAACTCTTAAATAATCATCCACAAGACTATCATGATGGAACGAAGAACGAGAGTAAATAAATAATCAACAACTACCCCTACCTTGGTTTCAAGATCGATGATCGTCAACGACCCGCGGAAGACAACGTCGCGGAGGTCGGGCGTCGCGGTAACGTTCGTCAATTCCGTTGATGAAGAGGTACGTCCGAAGAGGTACGTCGTTGGTGAATCTTCGTAAGCCGATGAAGGAAGTCCGAGGAGGAAGCGGCGTTCTTCGTCGGAGCTCGAAGGTTCTTCGCGTTCTTCGTCAAAGTTGAAGAAGAAGAAGGAGCTCCCAAAATCCTCTCAAGAAGGCTAGAGAAATCTAACCAAATAAAATAAGTTAGAGTCTTATTTTATTCACACACTTAGCAAATTGAATTTCAAAGGTTTGAAATTCAAATAAAATAACTCCAAAATAAATAACAAGTTGTCATGTCATTTAAAGAGGTGTTAAAGGGAGTTTTGAGAGAAGATGAAAAGTTAGGGTTCGTGTGGGACCCACCACACTTAATCCTCTCAAGGGAGGTTAAGTGGGTGTGGGTCCCACTCCTAACTTCCTTTGAGAGAAGTTAACCAACAAAATAAAAAAAAGTGTTTCCACATTTTTTTTATTTAACTTCTTACAATTTCTCCGAAAACTAACTTTCGTCTCGCATAAAACGCAACCTCAGAAAAGGTCCCCTTAAGCGAATAACGGCGCTGCGAGTTCATCGGTGTCCTCGGATTTCAATTCCGAGCACAGGATCAAAAGTTAGAAATTCCCGCTCGTTCGTTCACTGAACGTACCCGAGCCAAACTTCGGAAATTGATTCCGGGCACTCCGGGCCTCGGAATCTGGTGCCGTCAGAAACCGCGCTCTTGTAAAATTCCAAAGAAAATTAAGAAAAAATTTCCCTTGAATTTTACGGGTCTTTACATTACTCTCACCTCAGGGATTTACGTCCCCATAAAGATACAACAAAAAAAAATTAGGAGAACAAATGAGGGTACTGAGCACGCATCTGAGCCTCCCACTCCCATGTGCTCTCCTGGAGGTTCTCGTGCTGCCATCTGATGCGCACAAGAGGAATCGATCGCCCACGTAGGACCCGCTCCTGTCGATCCTCTATCTCCACCGGGACCTCCGTAAAAGTCGCCCCATCGTCAACGTCAAGCTCCCCATGGTCAATGATGTGATTCGAGTCGTGCACGTACCTCCTCAGCTGAGATACGTGGAAGACGTCGTGCACCCGGTGCAACTGAGGTGGTAGAGCCAGGCGATAAGCCACCTCGCCAATCCTGCTGAGGATCTGGAAGGGTCCAATGAAGCGCGGAGATAACTTGCCGCCTCGGCCAAATCACCGAATACCACGTCGAGGTAAGACCCGTAAGAAGACGTGGTCACCATCCTCGAACTCCAGTGGCCTCCGCCTCCTGTCAACGTATGACTTCTGCCGGCTCTGAGCTGTCCTCATCCACTCCTGAATGACCTGGACCTTCTCTGTCGTGGCCTGGACCATCTCCGGTCCCACAAGTGCTGACTCCCCAGGGTCTGTCTAGCACAAAGGAGATCTACAAGGTCGGCCGTACAACGCCTCGTACAGTGCCATCCCGATGGTGGAGTGGTAGCTGTTGTTGTACGCAAACTCCACCAACGGTAGGTGGTCCTCCCAGCTACGACCAAAATCGAGGACACATGCGCGGAGCATGTCCTCGAGAGTCTGAATGGTCCTCTCCGTCTGACCATCCTTCTGAGGGTGAAAGGCTGTGCTCAGACGTAGCTGCGTCCCGAACGCCTCCTGTAACCCCTTCCAAAGCCGGGAAGTAAAGCGAGCATCTCAATCGGAGACGATAGATGATGGCATGCCGTGGAGCCGCACAATCTCCTGAACGTAGAGACGTCTCAAGCTCTCCACTGAACCCTGCTCTCTGATGGGTAAGAAGTGTGCCGACTTGGTGAGTCGGTCAACAATCACCCAGATGGAGTCGTGACCTATGGAAGTGCGTGAAAGTCCATTCACAAAGTCCATAGATATGCCATCCCACTTCCACTCTGGAACCTCCAAGGGCTGTACCAAGCCTGCTGGTACCTGATGCTCTGCCTTCACCTGCTGGCAGGTGAGGCATCGAGAAACGAGCTCTGCTACAGCCTTCTTCATGCCCGGCCACCAGTGCTGTCGTCTGAGATCCTGGTACATCTTCGCCACTCCAGGATGTACCGCCAAAGTAGAAGTGTGAAACTCTCTCAGCACCTCCTCTCACAAAGTGACTGGTACCATGGTACGTCCTCTGAAAAGGATTTCGTGCTCTGCTCTAAGGGAGAAACCATCAGGTGTCTGTCCTGAGGATATCTGTGCACGCCGTGTCTCACAGTCAGCATCCTCACGCTGTGCCTCTCTGACCCGCTGCAGTAGTGGAGGGGTGACTGTGAGAGACTGGAGGAAGGCTTCTCCATCATTATCCACGAAGGATATCTGCAAAGAGGCTAGCTGCTCCGTCGCCTCCTCAAGTAGCTGAATGCCCGTCCTCCTGCTGAGGGCATCAGCTACTAAGTTTCCCTTCCCAGGAGTATAGACTATCTCAAAGTCATAGTCCTGGAGGAACTCGAGCCATCGCCACTGTCTCAGGTTCAGGTCCTTCTGCGAGAAGATATACCTGAGACTCTGATGATCGGAAAAGACTGTAAAGCGCTCGCCCATCAGATAGTGTCGCCATGTCTTCAGAGCGAAGACCACTGCTGCTAACTCCAGGTCATGGGTAGCGTAGTTCTGCTCATGCGGCCTCAACTGACGTGATCCATAGGCGATCACAGACCGCTCCTGCATCAGAACACATCCGAGTCTTGTCCCTGATGCATCGCAGTAGACTACATACCCTACTCCCTCCTCAGGCAACCCCAAGATAGGTGCGCTAGTCAACCTCTGTCTCAGCTCTTGGAAGCTCTGCTGACATCTGTCTGACCACATGAAGGGTTTCCCCTTCCTCCTTAACGTACGTCGAAGCTGCAAATATTTCTCCTTTGCTGAAAAGTGAAATCCGGTCTCATCCCCTGGATGAACCACGTTCCTTGCCTAATACAGTCAATCCTGTCATGATTAGTTAATTCATGGCATGGTTGACGTCGTAAGGCCTCGACGCTGCTACCAAGAGATCCAACCGTTACTCTCGCCTCCAAGGGTTGAGTCACACTATCGGCATCAGTGTGTGGTCACTGGGTTTCCTCCAGTAATAATCTCGCAAGTGAGGGTCAAGTCAACAGTTTTTAACCGGCACCTCTTAGTAAAAACAAACAAAAGACAAGAAAACAAAAGTCACCAAGGCAAGTTTCTTTTATTACTTCAAATTAAAGTACAAGGACACAAAGCAACACAAACTAAGAAGCTAGAGGCATTATGGGCAAAGGCCTCTATGCCTGGAGCTAGTCCCGCACTAGCCCACCCGCTTCCGGAGCTCCATGATCGTATGCTTCAGCTGCCTGAAGCTGTGCTCTCCCCTGAGGTTGGGGTGGACCTCCTGGTGGTGGTGGTGGTAGAGTCTCAAAGCGTCACCCACCACCTGCTGCTCGGCCAGCTCCTCTGCCTCGTCCACCTCCTCCCTGCGGACCGCCACGGTCGAACCTCTGCCTCTGCCTGGTGGTTCCTCAACCGTCTGCTGCTCCTCTGCATGGCGGGTCGGGCAGTCACGAGCCATGTGGCCCTGCCCGCCGCATGAGTAGCACTGCCTGCCTCTCGAAAGACTGGCTCCGCGCTGTGTGCCCTGCACTACTGAGCCAGTGTCCTGAGGTCGTTTGCCTGAAGGTCTGGTCTTCCTGGACCCCTGAGTCATCCGTCGACTGCCTGCCGAGGAAGACTCCGCCACGTGCCTCCCTGCGGTGGGTCTCGGCGCTGGTGTAGACTCAGCAAGGAAGTTCTCGATCAAAAGAGCCCGCTCCAGTACTCCTGTCTGAGTCGGTATGCTGAGGGAGATCAGCGATGCCCTGATCTCATGTCTTAAACCCTGCTCGAAGGTCCGGGCCCGGAAGAATGGGTCCCGTACCATGTCAGTCGAGTAGCGTGAGAGATCGGTAAATCTCGCCGAGTACTGAGCGACCGTCATGCTGCCCTGCCGCAGCTGAAGAAGCTCCTGGATACGCACCGCACGAAGGGTGGCTGGGACGAACTCTGAGCTGAAGAGGCTCTCAAAGTCTGTCCAAAGTAGAGATGCCTCATCGTGCACCTGGAGCATCAAGCTCCACCATCGTCCTGCTGCTGCGTGTAGTAGGCTCGCAGCGAGGATCACCATGAGGTCTGCTGGTGTCCTCACTAGCCTAAACACACGTACCACTGCCTCCAGCCAGTCCTCGGCTGCCTGGGGATCCATCTCCCCACGGAACCTAGGTGGTCGCTGGCGCTGAAACTCATGCAGTGGGCTGAGGCGACGTGCATCGTCAGCGGCTGGTGCTGGAAGTATCGGTGGCTCGACGGGTAGAGCTACCGTCGGTGCCACCGCTGACAAAGGGCCCTGCACTGAGGCCTCGTCGCTCGACGGGCTGTCGTCACACTCGACTCTCGGAACCCTAGCTGGCTGTCGTCGTGGGGCCATCCTAAAAAAGAAACAGGTGCGCCACGGTCAGAACAGTATACCTGGTGAGCTGATATAAAGTAATCACAAAGAAAACTTTGAAACACACACGCAATCAATGTTTTTGTGCATTAAGTCGGAAATCAAAAGTCAGGGTCCTGGTGTACGGATACGTCGGCCGCCGCACTAACACTGGACTCCCTGGACTGATAACCACACTCAATACGCTAAACATTATTGCTTCACATAGAAAGATCAGAGTTCGCGGTAGAACCGAACTCCTTTGACACAAATTTTCCACGACCCGCCCTCGGGGTTCGTGCCATGACTACCCCAAGCCCGCCTTCCATAGGTCAGGGGCTGGCGACTAGCACCAAGGCGTAAATCCCAGTAAAAAGGGAAGGCATTGCCTTTGTAAAGTAAACAAACACCACAGAGTAAGCAAACGGAAAGTAAAATGGGCCAGTATACAAACCCAAACTGAAAGTAAAGTACAACTCGAAAGGGAAAACAGCAACTGTAAGTAAAGCCGCAACACCGAGCGGTCCACTGGAGATTCCACCTGAAGGGTGGGTACAGATAGCTCCACTGATCCACGGGTCCCACCGTCTGCTCCGAGTACGTCCCGCCCAGTGGTCCACCTCCAGGTACCGTCCTGCTCTGCAAGCCTCAGCCAAGATCAACGCTGTCCGTCGTCTGCAACCAACACAACGTAGTGCGGGCATAGCCCGTGCAGGGGTGAGTATAAGCTACTCAGTAGGGACCCCGAGACCCCTGAAGGTCTCTCAAAATCCACAAAGGATAAACCACAAAGAAAGGTACAATCACGAAGTAACAACCGACACTGCTTAGGTATATGCCCATACATATACCTAAGTCATCAATTCCAATACGCTCCAACCTCTGAGCCCAAGTACAACTCAGTCCACACAGGAAAGTAACGTATTCCACACAGGAAGCAAAACGAAATCCACACAGGATAGCACAACTCAATCCACACAGGAAAGCAATAGGATTCAGCTCACACAGGTATACATCTTCGAAAGACGATAAAGATGATCTCTGATCCATCTAAGTCGTCAGACCCACGAAGGATCGATAGGTAACTGACCCCCGCAAAGACCCACATAGGATCGGGCCCACATAGGACCTGTAGGCGCTAGTTCACACAGGACCACTGAGCGCAAAGACCCACACAGGATCGGGCCCACACAGGACCTGTAGCACTGATCCACGTAGGATCGCTGAGTGCTGTAGTCGTCATCGAATCCACACAGGATCTCTGTACTGTCGTCGTCGCAGTCACAGTAGCAGTAGCAGTAGCAGTAGCAGTCACAGTAACAGTCGCAGCCGGCACTAGGGTTCCCGCACACAGCAAGCTCGTTCAGGAGGGTCCGCTCCACGAGCCGAGAGGCTGATACATCAACTATCACAAAGTCCAGAGTTGATGTATCCAAAAGTTCCGTATCGTCAACAGGAACTCAACGCAACAGATGGCGCGTCGATCGGACACCCGGTCTGAGAGTTATTGGCTTTTTCATCTCAGGGGCCCGGTTGGTTTTTAAGGCAAAACCAACCCGATCGTACTCCACCTGCGTCCAAACCTCGTGCGGAGTATGCCAAAAGAACCGTCTCACTAAGAGGAACACAACAAAGCTGACGGCACGTCAATCGGACGTCTGTAGCTCAAGATATGAGTGTTTCCGCTCCGAGGGCCCGGTTGGTTTCGTGTACGAACCAACCCGGCCGAACTCAAAGTATTCCAAAAACTTTGAGTGCGATATACCAAATCGACCGTCTCGATCCAAGGATCGCATCACCGCTGATGGTTCATCAATCGGAGGTCCGTAGTTTAAGTTATGACCAAAAGACCGAAGTCGTCTCGAAAACGGGGGGTCCGGGTCCGGGCCGACCCGGCCCGACCCCCCCTGGGTCGGCCCGAACCGGGTCGACCCAACCCGGGTCCGACCCGGCCCGGCCGGCGGCGGTGCGGCCTGGCGCCGCACGGGTGCAGCGCGCGGGGGGCAAGGCCCCCGCCTCCTCTCTGGCGGCGCGGCTGAAGCCGCGCCTTTGAGAAAACCGGCCCCCCATGTGGGGGCCTGCTTTTGAGAAAACGGGGGGGGGGGGGGGGGGGGGGGCGCTGCCCCCCCTTTGTGTAACCGGTCCCCCCCTCACGTGGGGGGGCGTTCTTGTGGCCATCCGGGGGAATTAATTCCCCCGGAACCTCTCTTCCGGTCGGCCCGACATGGCCGGCCGGTCCCCTTCCATCTTTCGACACCGACGGCCCGGCTAGCCCCGGTCTTCCCGTTTCGCCGCGGCCTGAAACCGGCCGCGGTGTTCGTCGTCCGGCGCGGTGCGACGGCACCGCGCCCCTCCACCACTCATTTGATTTCCTTCGACGCGGCGCGACGACGTCGCGTTCTTGATGATCCTTCCACGGCGAGGCGCGACGGCGTCGTGCAATACAACCGTGCGAATTCCCGCGTGGTGCGACGACACCATGCCATCTCATTCATCTACAAGAAAATAAATATAATCACGAACAAAGGAGGGGGATTCGGCCGTGTTTGCGCGGTCCGACCCCCCTCTCGTTAGATGATAACTCTTAAATAATCATCCACAAGACTATCATGATGGAACCAAGAACGAGAGTAAATAAATAATCAACAACTACCCCTACCTTGGTTTCAAGATCAATGATCGTCAACGACCCGCGGAAGACAACGTCGCGGAGGTCGGGCGTCGCGGTAACGTTCGTCAATTCCGTTGACGAAGAGGTATATCCGAAGAGGTACGTCGTTGGTGAATCTTCGTAAGCCGACGAAGGAAGTCCGAGGAGGAAGCGGCGTTCTTCGTCGGAGCTCGAAGGTTCTTCGCGTTCTTCGTCAAAGTTGAAGAAGAAGAAGGAGCTTCCAAAATCCTCTCAAGAAGGCTAGAGAAATCTAAACAAATAAAATAAGTTAGAGTCTTATTTTATTCACACACTTAACAAATTGAATTTCAAAGGTTTGAAATTCAAATAAAATAACTCCAAAATAAATAACAAGTTGTCATGTCATTTAAAGAGGGGTTAAATGGAGTTTTGAGAGAAGATGAAAATTTAGGGTTCGTGTGGGGCCCACCACACTTAATCCTCTCAAGGGAGGTTAAGTGGGTGTGGGTCCCACCCCTAACTTTCTTTGAGAGAAGTTAACCAACAAAATAAAAAAAAGTGTTTCCACATTTTTTTATTTAACTTCTTATAATTTCTCCCAAAACTAACTTTCGTCTCGCATAAAACGAAACCTCAGAAAAGGTCCCCTTAAGTGAATAACGGCGCTGCGAGTTCATCGGTGTCCTCAGATTTCAATTCCGAGCACCGGATCAAGAGTTAGAAATTCCCGCTCGTTCGTTCACTGAACGTACCCGAGCCAAACTTCGGAAATTGATTCCGGGCACTCCGGGCCTCGGAATCAAGTGCCATCAGAAACCGCGCTCTTGTAAAATTCCAAAGAAAATTAAGAAAAAATTTTCCTTGAATTTTACGTGTCTTTACAAAAATTTAAGCTTTATTATATTATTTCTGAAACTAATTAAATCTTTTTTTTATTAGGGGAACAAATTTTTTTATAGTTTCTATTCCTATTTACTAAAACATAAATTAAACATATTACCTAATATTAATTATATAAATTAAAAATATGAAATTCATTTTATAAAATTAAATTCATTTAAGTGACAAAATTTAATTTAAAATTAAAACTATAAAATTTGACACAAATCAATTTTCAAGAAAAATATCATTTTATGTATAAAAATGTTTTAGTAAAAATTCAAGAATAATATAGATTCCAATAAAATTATTATATTATTTTAAATAATAAGATATTCATTATGTTTTGAAAATAATAATAAATAATGTTTGAATTTATAGGTACTAGCAAGAGAAACATAATTATCAATAAATATCTGTATTTTAAACAATTTATTGAAAAATAAAACTTTCGAGAAAATTATAAAAATAATAATCATAATCTAATTTTGTTATATTTAATTAAAAAATGATATTATTTATTTTTCAAATATTTTTTATAAATTTTATTTAAATTAATAGTAAAATTTTTTCTTAAAAAGTAATAAAAAACATTTTTAATGAAAACATATTTTTGAAGCATAAAATAACATTTTTAATAAATCTAGTTCTTATTTTCTAAGAATCGATCAATCCATTTTTATTGAGAAGGAATTATATATATATATATATATATATATATTAATGAAATTTATTCTATTCATAACTGCAAATTTAACTTCCAGTTTATAACCATAAATTTTAAATATTAATATTTCATAATTTTTTAGGATCAGTGTTGGGTGTTATATTCACTATCGAAAAAATGTGTTAGTTTAAAATATAGAGATATTATAGGCTGTGAATGTGACTTTATTTATTGTTTGGATATATTATTGTGTGCTTATATTTTGAGAATATATTTCCCTCAAAACTAATAATGCATGTTATGGCCTTGACCATATGAAATAATGTGACACTTCACCCATCATGATGAGTTATTTTTTCATGTTGTGTGTTGGCGCCAAAATATGGCATGAAAGGAAGGCATGAAAAATAAGGCTGGTGCGCTGCCTCGCGAAGCCCCGCCGCGAAGCCCTGACGCGAAGCACCGCCGTGAAGCGCCCCGATCATCACGGCCTCGCGAAGCTCCAGAGGCGGTAACTCTCCGCGAACGCATTTGACGTTCGCGAGACCATCGCGAAGCTCCAGAGGCGGTAACTCTCCGCGAACGCATTTGACGTTCGTGAGACCGCCGCGATGCTTCAGAGGCGGTAACGCTCCGCAAACGCATTTGACGTTCGCGAGCGCGCCACGAAGCACCCGAGGCGGCGCGCGAGTTCTGCTTTGCGGCGCCCCTTCCCTATAAATACTGGACTCCCCCTGAGTCCCAAGGATGGACAATCCGACCTTTCAGCTTCTCCTCTTCCGAATCATGAAGCACTCTTTGCCCCAGGAATCATGAGCTCCGCGAGGTACTTCTACTTCGTGAGACGCCTTTGCTTTGTCTCGTTTTGTGCCCCTCTTTCGAGAGGGATGCCCTTCGCGAAGCTCAAGGGAATTCTCGAAGGACGGGGATTCCCAAGGGAACCCAAGCAGCCGCGGAGCACTTATGCTTCGCAAAACACCCAACTTGTACTAGTGATTCCTATGCTAAGGCAGGATCGCTACACATCGCGAAGCACACTGCTTCGCAGGACCCTGCTTCACGAGGCACCCCTTCTTCGCGAGGCAGTGCTCCGCGAACACTGTTCCACTTCGTGAAGCACCCTCCACTCACACCTATGCCCCATGATAAGTCCAAGGCACTCCACTTCGCGAAGCACACTCCTTTGCTTAGAAATTCCTCTTCCCGTGCGACCCTCCAGGTTTCCACGTTGTGATTTCAAAGTCCCATGGACAATACCACCAGTAGCGTTGCTTCGCCTAATGCTTCTTCGCATAGGCACGCTAACGTCTATTGCTTCTTCGCATAGCCACGCTAATGTGGACCCCTTGATGGTTCGTTCCACAACCCCCCTTGACCATGGACTTACTGGTACCTTCCCTTCCCCAAGGACCAGAGGGTACCGGTTATGTAAGTCCTAGGGGTGCGGAGTGAACCCACATCGTCCGAGCTGCAGGACGTTAAACTTCCAAGCAACACGTCCTCAACACATGACGTTAAACTGTGACCCGACCTCGTGCCTCTCACGAAGGGTCCCCCCCAGCTCGAACATTCTTTACACCACTCGTCTTCACAGGAATGGAATCACCCATCCACAAGGTATGATATCCTCCTTATCGGAGTGGCGTGTGTTCATAGGAGAAGGGCGACACTAGTTCCCCAACGGATGACTACATCTCTGCATCTCCGTACTTCCCCACTACCAAGGTCAGTGGAGGGCATGATGGGGAACGAGGCACTTCCCATCATTGGTCCCAAATTCCTCTTTCGCTGCGCTTTGTCGCACTATGGGCCTCCATCCTGGAGTAAGTCCCAGCACCATGGGCTGCCTAACGCGTAAGCCCCTCTTCGCTTCTCATGGACGCACCCTTCGCGACGTGACCGTCAGGCCCTTGCAACCTCTTGTTTCTCACACCGAGCATGACTCACGTGGGCTTAGAGTGAGCACCGACCCTGACACCCATCCCTAGAGAACTACAAGGTCTTTGATCCATGTCAAGGCATGGTACGTAGGAAGCCTCCATGAGGTTCAACCACATTGCTTGGTCGTTCATTCACGTCGAGTATGCCTCTTGTCCAGCATGACGTTAAACTGCACGCCCCGTCCCGCATGACGATAAACTGCATGCCCTCGTCCAGTATGATGTTAAACTGTATGCCCCTTGTCCCTTATGACATTAAACTACACACCCATTCCCATATGAACTACGAGGTCTTTGATCCATGTCAAGGCATGGTACGTAGGAAACCTCACCGAGGTTCAAGCCCACCACTCATTGGACCAAGGTCCGTCTTCACGTCGGTTCGCCGACAAAGCCCCATATGAACTACGAGGTCTTTGATCCATGTCAAGGAAGGGTACGTAGGAAGCCTCTAAAAGGTTCAAGCCCACCCATCCTTCATTCACGTCAGGTCCCATCCCTGTCCAGCATGACGTTAAACTGCATCCCAGTCCGACGGCAAGCTGTTGTGACTCATCCATTCCGAACTACGAGGACTTTGATCCATGTCAAGGCGTGGTACGTAGGAAGCCTTCACGAGGTTCATGCCCACCACAAGTGGACCCCCGGGTCCACCTTCATGTTGGTTCGCCGACGAAGCCCCTTCCGAACTATGAGGACTTTGATCTATGTCAAGG
This sequence comes from Viscum album, assembly GCA_963277665.1. Classification (NCBI taxonomy): domain Eukaryota; kingdom Viridiplantae; phylum Streptophyta; class Magnoliopsida; order Santalales; family Viscaceae; genus Viscum; species Viscum album. The sequence goes on from OY728130.1 coordinate 255,507,097, forward strand.
CATGGTACGTAGGAATCCTCCCGGAGGATCAAGCCCATCTCCCATCGGACCAATGTCCCTCATTTACATCGGTTCGCCGACACCCAATGCCCGTCGTTTATTCACGTCAGGGTTCGCTATCACCCCGCATGACGTTAAACTATATTCCCTCAGTCCTTTGAACTACGAGGACTTTGATCCATGTCAAGGAATGGTACGTAGGAAACCTTCTCGAGGTTCAAGCCCACCACCAATGGACCCACGGGTCTGCTTTCACATCGGTTCACCGATGAAACCCTTTGAACTACAAGGTTTTTGATCCATGTCAAGGTATGGTACGTAGGAAGCCTCCCCGAGGTTCAAGCTCATCTCTCATCGGACCAAGGTCCACTTTCACGTCGGTACGCTGACGATGCCCATCGGACCAAGGTCCACCTTCACGTTGGTTCGCTGACGACATTCATCGGGCCAAGGTCCACCTTCATGTCGGTTTACCGGCACCATCCCGAACTACGCGGAGTTTGATTCCCTGCCACGGGGATACGTAGGAAGCCTCTCCAAGGCTCAAGACCAACCTCACCGTCGCCCCTGCGATGGTCCCATTTCACTCCCCCTCCGCTCCATTCATCCACCTATCACCCATCCCGATTCTTGTCCGGACCATCGTATCTCGGTGAGACCATATCGGTATGCCCCTCTTCACAGCCACCCATGGACTGGCCCCGGTATCGGCATCCCTTCAAGGGGAATCCCTCAAACCGATCTATCCTAGATGATGCTATGATCGGGTTGATTCGTCTCCGTTGGACGTTAAACTCACGGCATACCCTGTGTTAAACACGAGAAGCTGAGGAAAACCTTAGATATGTGTCTATGGCATATAATTCCCCGCGTTCGATGTGGGATTCCTCGGGCTTCCACGCCCTCGAGAAGCCCTGTGACCAGGGATAATAGACAGACATGCCAGGTTCCCCAGCATCCAGACATGCTACTGATGCCTCAACGTGACTACTCCCCTGACTGAAGGTTGCTGCCCTGACTGGACCCTTTGGAATGTCCCGACAGAAGCAGTGTAATTAACCGGCGTCCATGGAAACATGGCACTGGGAAGAGTTTCACGAACTACGTATTAAATCTATGAGGGAGACCCGGACTAGGTGACGAGTTCCGAGGAGGAATACACGGAAGGAAGAACCGACATCCCGTCATCCCGTTTCGATCAAGGAGAAGACGTCCTTGAACAAGGAGCGAATGCCACCCGCCTTTGGAAAGTGGGAATGCGGGGAAACAGCTGCGCGTCCTCCATGGACGGATGCGCGCGCCCCGGCGAAAGCGTCGGAAATAGAAATGGTGAACCCGACATGAAATTCTTCCCCTAAATATGGAGATTAGTAGCATTCGAGACACCAGTAGATTGACGTGTCACCGGATCCAGATATCTGGTGCCTGGTCCCACCAAGAAAATGGCAGGCCTGTCATGAAACTCACTGGAAGTCGGGGCAGTAGAACGTGGGGCACTCCATTTTGCAGCATGTTGGCGTTGATCCTTCTTACAGACGTGGAGAATGGAAGGATGCTGGGGCATTGGCTGTCAATAATTTTCCTCTCAGTGCTGATGAGTTGATCCCTTCATTTCCCAGGAACCAGGTTGCTGTTACAGAGACGCGATCAACACCCGCTAGCCTACGCAGGGGCAGGGGCAACATCACCACAGCCACCCCACCTGGCGCTGCTACCAGCACGACGGCTGCCACATCACAGAATATGGGGCGCCCACGTCCCCTTTCCCCATCAGAGGTCATCCAGCGAAGGGTGATCAACAACCTCGTGTGCAGGTACGAGGAGGAAGGGGTCATCCCAACTTGAGATATGGCCCGCTTGGACCTGGAAGCCTCCATGCCCCGCCGTCAACGCCGCCCTAACAGGCCGTGTAGGGAGCCCCTGCTCCCCACCCCGACGTTCAACCGTTTCGGGAGCCTGTCCCCGGAATGCCTTGACGACTCCTCGCCTTACGCTGAAGAGGTGGGCACCGTCCGGCTCAGCCCGCTCAGGGTCCCGACCCAAGGGCTCCAGGCGAGAGCTCCCGCCCGGCCGCGCCAGCGCTGCCGTCCGACACCGTAGGAAGAGCAGGCAGGCTACGTCCCTGCATCACCTGCACCAGCTTGCCTGACCCGACGTCAGCGTCGGGACCGGGCTGAGGATGCTCGCTTAGGCGCGTCGACGTCGACAGCTACAGTGGCCCGAGCCACCGCCGACGTGCATCATAAAGCCCCCGCATACACTGAGTAGGGGAACTCTTTTACCCAACCAGGATCGAGACCCCAACCGCCCCGCGGGCAGGCTGGTTTGGCTCTTCGGGTTACAGGCCCAAGTGGTGATTGCCGCAAACTTACCCGCGGTGATGTCACCCCGTACAAAGGTCCCCCCTGTACCACTACTCCACAGAGCGTGGGCCTTCCCCGCTCGGAAGTTCATCATGGAGGCATGCCTCGTGCTCCCCCATCTCGAAGGAAGACCTGCCCCACGACAGTGACGCTCAGCGTGGAAATCATTCTCGTGCCCACTATACAGGCTATGGATTCCATCCTCCTGCCCCCGACCGCTGATCTGAAGGCACCGTCCATCCCGTCCTTCTCCAACGTGGGGGCCCTCCCTACGTCCTCTCTGCAACCGGAGAAGGTCCTCCTCGCCCCAGCAACTCGTGGAGTGAAGGTCAGCCTCGCTCCGCCCGCAGCGACCATAGAGGTCCTCCCCATGCTCCTGCCAATTCCAACAGAGGCCCCGCCTACATGGGTGCTGTTCATGGAGGTCCTCCCTATGTACCCTTCGACATTTGCCCCGGTGCCCCTCGCACCTCGGCCATCTCGAGTGGGGGCCCTCTCCGCCACGGTGCCAGCGCCGCCCCGAGACTGCCTGATAGGGATCAACCCTGTCCCGAAGAGCCACCCCGGGGCAGGAGAGCAGGTCTTCGCCGCCACAAGAAGAATCCTGGGAAGGCCCGGGTAGAGATCAAACATGCCCGCTTCTCCGACTCTGAAGCGGAATGCGATTCAGCGATGGAACCTTCTCCCCGCTCCTCCGTATCAAGGACTGGAGCAGGAACCAGATGCGTTAGCCTCATTCTCCCGGAATATGAGGTCCACCAGATTCCCGTCTCTCTCCGCAGGTATATCCAGGAGGAAGAAATCTTGGGAATCCCGCAGGTCTCGACCGCGCAATCATCGCCATTGTCACTAGAGGCGCCCTCTACCTCTACCAGAGATCACAGAGAGCTATTTTGGGGGCCAACGGCGGTAGAGCGAAGACATGACCTGTCGTCGGTAGCCGCAATTCCTGTGCCGGAAGCTGTGGCTATCAGCCCGTCGTACCGTGACATCGTGGCCAGGTCACCCTGCTCTTCGGAGGATGGCCCAGAATTCGGCGGCCAGTCAGCTCATTCTCTGTATTCTCCGCCGCCGAGTTTTCTAGCCCAGAGGTCCGCCTCGGTACTGCTACCGGTCCCCCAGCCGCCCCCAGTTGATGAGTGGGGCAATACAGGGCCAGAACCTAAAGCCGAGCCCAGGAGCTTCTGGAGTATTCTTGCAGCGGATTACTTCCCGGAAAAGTTCTGGACGACGGCGGCACTGATTTTTCACATACCAGAGTCTCTTACCCCTGAAGAAGTGGGTGCTTTTGTCAAAACCTATGGGCGACACACTTCTGCCTCCGTTATGAACGGGTGGTGTACCCTAGAAGTCGAGAGCACTTCGAAGAAATCGGCGAGCAGTGCCGCCTGATCGATGCGGCCGCACTTCTTGTGGCCCAGCACCCTGAGTCGCCAGGCCACCAGAGCGCCCTTCAACGGAAATGCGTTCAGAGTTTTAAGGCACTCCGCAGAATCGTCAGGGAAGCCACCCCCCATGTGCAAGTCCATGGTTGGGGACACTATGCCGCTCTCCTCTTCGACCCAATTTGACGGCAGCCCAATTCACTATGTGACATCGAGGACATTCCCTCGGGAGGGGTCGCGGTCCACATGGCTGACATCGTGGACAAGGAAGACGATCTCGAATTCCTTGATGGAGACTTACCCCCCGAGGGCGTACCGCCACTACTGGACCCATCAGGGGGGGTTACCCATCAGTAGAGGAACCTGCTAGGGCTCCCTGTACCCACCGAGTCACTGGTACTCGGTCGAAACATCGGCAAGGGTAAGGAGCACATCGGAACTGTCAAGCACTCCGACCCGTCTCCCTCTGCGCAGAAGACGGAAGAGGATCCTGAGAAGGCCACGTTATGCCAGCAGCTTGCTGAGCAGAAGAGGCTGGTTGACGAACTCTTGGCTGAGCGCGCCGCAGAGCGGCGACCCAACTATGGTGACCCCAGGCCGGGGCAACAAGGGCAGGAACAATTTCCCCCCAGTGAGATGCCTCCGAGAAACCTTGATCATGCTACTGCCGCAGACAGGACGGAAGCCGGAACGTATGGCAAGAGGGCGCGATACGTCTCGCCAAACCCCCCCGAGTGAAGGGGCAATCTGAAGAACCCAGTCCGGGTTCCCCCAGTCGCCCCGCAGGTCGTTTCACCAGTTGACCCACGAGCAGATGAAGCCATCTACCGTGTTGAAGAACCTGGCAACGCACTTGTGGTTAGGAATCCCCGTCAAGACAGGGACCCCCGCCAGGATGATCTTATTGCGGCACTCACAGACCGCCTCAAAGCGTTGGAAACGCGGCAGGTGGCAGTCCCACCAGTTGGCAAGCCTTATCCCGCGTGGGTGGATGATATGCCCGCACCCCCGGGTTTTGGGAACCCCACTTTCTCGCCCTTCAACGGGACAGGGGACCCGCCCCAACACTTGGTTCATTTCTCTTCCAGGTGTGGCCCCATGCTGGGGACCCCGGCTCAGCAAGAAGCCGCCAAGCTCCGATGTTTTGTACAGACATTGGAAGGTACGACATTCGTCTGGTACAACCAGCTCCCTATCGGATGAGTGACCGGTTGGGAGGATTTTCGCCGGCAGTTCTTATACCAGTTTAGCTCCACCACGTGGAAGACCAGCATTGCGGACCTCTTCAAGTGCAAACAGAGGCCTGATGAGCGAGTCACAGATTTCATCGCCCGGTTGAAGGGACTTAAGTATTCTCTCGATATGCCACTGACTCAGGAGAAATTACCGACGATATGCGTGGGGAACGTCAAGACAGAGCTGGTACCCTCCCTGATCACCCAGAACTACCCTGGAGGGTTTAGAGATTTCTTAGATAAGGCTCAGTGCCTCGAGGAAGCCCTGAAACAGGCTAGTCAGGCACGTTTGTTACCCCCTATGATCCCAGCCAGGAGGACTTCCAGGGCTGAACCCACCGCGGTGGCCCAAATAGAAGCCCCGAGGCAGCTGGAGTTACTGCCGGCGGCACCACCCCAGCAACCCTGCAGAGGTCCTCCACCTCAAGCACAGGCTCCTGCCCAGCAGCGACCGCCTCAGAACCGACAGGTTCCCCCGTGCAATGCGCCACCGCCACCTAGGCGAGACAATTAGGCGACGCCTCCTCGGCAGGCCCCTCCGGCCCCTCGTCAGGGCCAAGCCCACAGGGCCCCCTATCCAGAAAGAAGGCAGCAGACTTATTCGTTCAACGAAAATCAGGTCCCTGGCTATTTCCGAAGTGCTCTAGAGCAAGGGATTGTGCGTCTGCCCGAGTGCAGAAGGCCGGAAGAGGCAAATCTCACCGATCACCCCAACTACTGCCCTTATCATCAGATTCTGGGGCACATCCTTAAGCAATGCTATGTGTTTAAATACTGTCTTCAAGACCAGGTCAACAAAAACATAGTCAAGTTGGGCCCAGCACCAGCGCAAGTGGCGGGTGTCTCTACAGGATCAGAGATCGACAGCGACAGCGAAGGCGAGTGGCAGCAGGTCCCCAGCCGCGGATCCTGGAAATACGACGACTAGATGGCTTGAAAAACCGTCGTCCATGCCCAAGGTATCATCCGGGCGCGCCTGAAGCAGCCGAAACCTTCAGAAGAATTAGCCGGTGCCTCTGCATCGTCTTCACAGTCGACCTCTTCACAGAAGGGCAAGCAGCGGCGACGCAAGAAGAAGCAACGCGCACCGCCAGTGCCATCATCATCCTGCACTCTCGGCGACTTTATGCCCCCTGAAATGGGGATTCCTTCCAGAATCCGCCCAGCGGTGGATGACTCCTCGAGTGATAGCCAGGGGTATGCTTCGGTTAACACCATGGAGCTGGTAAAGCCCCATATGACTCCCGATGAGGGGGAGCACCAGGAAAACCTCCCCAACGTTTCCAGCTGACGTCAATGTTAGCGGAATCGTAACCGCGCCGGTCATCGAGGTACGTTAGCAGGCACTTTCAGCCAAGACGTGCACGCTACTGAGACCAGACAGCAGGCTCAGCGCAGAGCTCAGCACGCGCAACCCCATCTAACTCCCTCGGCTTTACCTCCACCGCTGTTCGTGCTACTGGATCGGGGAGAGCTGCCTCATTCATATCACAGTCAGTCTTTCCCGGCTACAGGCCAGCCTCCGCTGCCCAATCCTAGTCCGGTGGCTACTCTCCAGACTTCTACTAGTAGGCAACAAGATGTACCCAGTACTAGCCGATCGTCGGTTCAACTGGCAGAACCCGCTATGCCTCCAAATGCCGAATGACCTCTTGTAAGCAGAGGTTCGCGTTTGGCACAAAAGTATGATGTTATGAAGCACCTGGCCGGCATTCCGGCGAGGCTCTCCATCCTTGAGGCCCTTCGCCTGTCATCCGAAATGCGTGAGTCACTTGCTGAGGCCCTAAGGAGCCCCCTCCAATTCGAGACGGAGGTAACAGCTGTAGAAGCCTTCCATACCGAGACAATTGAAAACACCGAATGCCAGGCGGTTATCTCGTTCTCCAGTGAAGATGAGGACCCTCCTATACAGGGGTACATTCACCCGTTGTACATCACTGGCCACTTCAATGGTGTGGAAGTCCGCCGCTGCCTCATTGACAAGGGTTCCAGAATCAATCTAATTCCGACCCGTACATTGCGAAAGCTGGGTCTATCTGATGGTGATTTAACTCCCTCTAACCTCAGAATCCATGGGTATGATAGGACCGAGCAAACCCCAGTCGGCAAGATCTGCCTGAAGACTCAGTTCGGTGGCTTAATTGCCAGCACTGAGTTTATGGTCGTCTCTGAGGACACCGCCTACAACGCATTGATGGGTAGGCCATGGCTCCATCTGCATACAGCGGTCCCTTTGTCGTATCACCAGTTCCTCAAGTACTCGCTCAACGGTCGAGTAGGCGTGCTCCAAGGAGATGCGTCCCCTTTCGCTTCATGTGAGGCCCGCTATCTGGATGCGGGTTATTACAAAAGTAAGGATAAACAGATCCTAGTAAGTGAGGATGAACCCGACCCGGTCACTAGTGATCCCTGGGTAAGCATGGATGACGCCTACATCCTCCCGATCCACTAGTTGGAGGCCACGACCCCCAACATGGGGCAATGTTTTGTTGTTTCGGGTACACAAGGAAGGCATGTTCCCGTGTCCAAGCAACGGTGGAAAATCACCTCGTACTCCTACATCAACCAGGCTCAGGTTATCCCAGAACCTCCTACCCCTGTACAGTACCGGGACTTCAAGCCTATGACAACGGCAGTGCGCCATACGTGTCTCTTTCGCCGGGCTGGAATCGACCGACTCAGGCCGACACGTCACCACTACTTTGATATCATCAAACAGGGCCCCTTAGGCCGAAGGCCAGATGGGATAGGGTCAACTGCCTTCATTGCTATGGTCTCAATGGCAAGTGACTCTCCTGATATGATGACCACTACTGCCCAAGACGATACCAGCTTCCCCTCGGATCTTGATAGTCCAGAAGTATCTCCCATCGCGGGAAGTCCCCCCACGGGTGGGGAGGAAGACCTGGAGGATGCTCCACCCGCCTTTGAAGAAGGCGTCTCTACCACGGTTGATGAACTGGTACATGTGAACCTTGGTAGTGAGGCGGATCTGAAACACACATTGATCATTGCATCCATGTCCCCCGAGGAGCGGCAACAATACATAGACTTCCTCAAACAGCACCGTGATGTGTTTGCTTGGAGTTACAATGAGATGTCAGGGCTAGATCCCCAGGTAGCCGTTCATCGTCTGGGCCTCCCGGCAAAACATCGTGGTTTTAAGCAGCCCCCCAAGAAAATGCACCCTTCTCATGGTGCTATGATTGAGGTCGAAGTTGACAAGATTATCAGAGCCAACTTCGTTAAAGAAGTCCAGTACCCCAAATGGCTTGCCAACATTGTGCCAGTCAAGAATAAGAATGGACAGATCAAAGTCTACATCGACTTCCACGATCTTAATCGCCACTGCCCAAAGGATGACTTCCCGCTCCCGGTGACAGAGTTATTGATTAACGCCACGGCCGGGTTCCAAGCCCTCTCATTCATGGATGGATATTCCGGGTACAACCAGATCCGGATGGCCCCCGAAGACGATGATTCCACTACCTTCAGGGCTTCCCAAGGTACCTTTTGCTACCAGGTTATGCCATTCAGTCTGAAAAATACAGGTGCCACTTATCAGAGGGCCATGCATCGCATATTCAAACCGATTCTCAGGACATTGGTGGAATTCTACGTGGATGACCTCGAAGTCAAATCATGTCAGCTCCAGGACCATCTCAAAGACCTTGAGAAAGTGTTCGGTTTCCTCCGTTCCAGTCACCTGAAGATGAACCCGCTGTAGTGTGCCTTCGGGGTCACCTTCGGGAAGTTTCTAGGCTTTGTTGTCAAATATCGAGGTATCGAGATCGACCCGGAGAAGATCAAGGCCATCAGCCAAATGCCTCCCCCGAGCAACATTCGGGAGCTTCAAGGCCTTCAAGGCCACTTAGCCTATATACACCGATTCATCGTGAATCTGGTCTGCAAGTGTAAGCCCTTTTCCCGGCTCATGAAGAAGGGCGCCACCTACGAATGGGATGAGGAGTGTCGGACCGCCTTCGAGGAAATCAAACAGTATCTGCTCCAACCTACGGTCTTGATGCCACCCGTCTCTGGAAAGCCGCTGGTCCTTTACGTGACCGCCCTAGAGAGATCCCTCGGTGCGCTGCTCGCCCAGAAGAATAACGAGGGTACTGAGAATAGTCTCTACTATCTCAGCCGCATGCTTCTCGATACAGAGGTCAGATACTCCCCTATCGAAAAGAGCTACCTCGCACTCGTATTCGCAGTGCAGAAGTTGCGACATTACCTGCAGCACCATGAGGTGCAATTGGTCTCCCGAGTAGACCCACTAAAGTACATCCTGAACCGCCCCATGCTGACTGGCTGACTAGCACAGTGAGCAGTGATTCTCCAACAGTTTGATATCAGGTTTCTACCTCAGAAGGCCATTAAGGGACAGGTGTTGGCGGACTTTTTAGCTGCCCATCCAACCTCCGCGGATCAATCCATGGACCTGGATTTCCCTGATGAGACGATCCTCTTAGTCGATCATGCTGTCCCGTGTTGGAAAATGCATTTCGACGGCGCCTCTCGGAGCCCCACCGGTAGGAGGCTCAATGATCCCAAGATCAACAGAGTGGGCCTGGGTATTGTCTTCATTACCCCGGCGCAGGCCGTCCTGCCATACTCGTTCCTGTTGTCAGAAGTCTGTACGAACAACGAGGCAGGGTACCAGGCTCTCATCACCGGCCTCGAGCTGGCCCTTGAGATCCATGTGCCCCATCTACATGTGAAGGGAGATTCTGAGCTGGTAATCAAACATGTTAATGGCGACTACGTCGTCAGGAAACCGGAGCTTGCACCGTTGCTGGAGTATACCCTCTGCCTAATGGCCCAGTTCTCTTCTCGATCGGAGGTTACCCATGTCCCACGGTTGCAGAACGGCCAAGCAGATGCCCTGGCTGGCTTGGCCGCATCGCTCGTAGAACCCGAGCAAGATAATTTGATCATACATGTGGCACACCGGAGGGTCATTTACCCCGTCACCCAAGAGGACAATGATGGCCTGCGGGTAAGTCATCTCACTGCCAGACCCTCCACGTCAGGGGTCCCGGGTTCTTTAGACGTAGTGATTGAAGCCTCTCCCGACTGGAGGGAAACTTTTGTCGAGTACATCCAAAATGGTCGCCTCCCAGACGACCGGGACGAGCGCGAGTGAATCTGATGCCGCTCGCTGCAATTTACCCTCCAGAGCGGCCCCAGTCTTGAACAGATCCTTTATAAGCGGAGTTTCGATGGTGTCCTCCTCCGTTGCATCCAAGGAGTAGAGATACCTCAATTTATGCAATAGGTTCACACCTATTCCTGTGGCGCCCATCAAGCTGGGCCGAAGGTGTCCCATCAAATCTGGAGGTTAGGGTACTTTTGGCCCTCTATGATCCACGATTGTATTGGGTATGCCAAGAGATGCCACGCGTGCCAAGTTCATGCCAACTTTCTGCATCGTCCGCCGGAGCCCCTCCACCCCACCAAGTACTCTTGGCCATTTGCGGTATGGGGGCTTGATGTAGTTGGACCGTATCCACCGGCAACAGCCTGCCAGTGTAGGTTCATCCTGACTGCTACAGATTTCTTCTCCAAGTGGGCAGAAGAAGTTCTTCTCAAAGAGGTCAAGGCCCATTCCATCATTGACTTTGTGAGATCCAATATTATCCACCGGTTTGGAGTCCCTCATGCAGTACTCACCGATAACAGCACCAACATCTGAGTGGCTGAACTAAAGAAATTGTATTCCATGTATGACATCTGGTCGAACCATACCTCCCGCTATTACGCGTAGGCAAATGGATAGATCGAGGCGTTTAACAAGACCCTCTCTAACATTTTGCAGAAGATGGTTGGTCAGAACAAGAAAAGTTGGCCGGACAAGCTCCCCAACGCCCTCTGGGATTACCGGATGACGACTCGCAACTCTACCCAGGTGACCCCATATTCCCTGGTGTATGGAGTTGAGGCCATCCTACCCATTGAGATCCAGCTGCTGTCGTTACGCACTGCAGTTTATGATCACCAGACATCAGATGAGGTAGCTGAGATCCGTCTAGCTGAATTGGAAGCACTGGACGAGAACCAGCTTCGTGCCCTGTACAATATGGAAAGGCATCAGGATAAGATAGCGAGGGTCTTCAACAAGAAGGTTCGTCTCCGTTCTTTTCCATAGGGCGACCTGGTACTGGCCCTTCGAGCGCCAATGATTTCCGGTAGGAAACCACCCAAATTAGAACCCAAATGGGAAGGGCCTTATATCATCCATAAGGTTTACCCCAATGGAGCATACTCCTTGGTGACCACGAATGGAGAGCGTATAACCCCTCCCACCAACGCCAAGTTCCACAAGCGATACATTTCCTAGGGCAAAAAGGTCCTGCACGACCCTAAACTGTGAGATGGTCCCGCACGACCCTAAACTGCATCCCCGTCCTTACTGCAAGACGTTAAACTGCAAGCCAGTCAGGCTTTCCTGACCGAGGCTCAGCCTCAGGCCCCTTGGCCTCCTTGGGCCCCAAGGCCCCCCGTCCTTACTGCAAGACGTTAAACTGCAAGCCAGTCAGGCTTTCCTAACCGAGGCTCAGCCTCAGGCCCCTTGCCCCCCTCGGGCCCCAAGGCCCCCCGTCCTTCCTGCAAGACGTTAAACTGCAAGCCGGTCAGGCCTTCCTGACCGAGGCTCAGCCTCAGGCCCCTTGGCCTCCTCGGGCCCCAAGGCCCCCTGTCCTTACTGCAAGATGTTAAACTGTAAGCCAGTCAGGCTTTCCTGACCGAGGCTCAGCCTCAGGCCCCTTGGCCTCCTCGAGCCCCAAGGCCCCCCGTCCTTCCTGCAAGATGTTAAACTGCAAGCCAGTCAGGCCTTCCTGATCGAGGCTCAGCCTCAGGCCCCTTGGCCTCCTCGGGCCCCAAGGCCCCCTGTCCTTACTGGAAGACGTTAAACTACAAGCCAGTCAAGCCTTCCTGACCGCGGTCCGGCCCCAGGCCCCTTGTTTTTTTCCCCAACTTACCCTCTTACGGGATCGTATGGTGTGGTGTAGGACTACGTCCTCATTCACGTCGGATTACTTGCCGCACCGTACACATCCCCAAATGAGATGCTCCCCGTCCCGCATGACGTTAAACTGCATCTTAAGAACTACGTGTGGCTTGATTCCCATCTTAATGGGATACGTAGGAACGCTCGGACGCCTCGTCTTGAGCCCAGCCCCAAGCTTTTCTCTTCCACTATCCCCCCTGGGAATAGTTTCCTTGGAGGATCTTTGTGTAGTAGGGAGTACGCTTCCTTAGCCCCGCTCATACAACCCCGCTCACACAAGGATTGTAAGGGTCGCACCATGTGCCCACTCCCGTTCTTCTATCCTCCCACGTCCTCACCGCACGACGCTAAACTGCATGGCCTTCAAGAACTACGTATGGCTTGATTCTCATCCTCATGAGATACATAGGAACGCCAGGGAATTTCGTCTGTTGGCCCAGCCCAAAAGCCAAAATCTTCCCCTCGGGTCAAGATATGGCAGGGTACACACTTTTTCCCCAACTCACATCGAGCAAGCCTCGACCCGGCTGCACATCCCCCCGGGAGATGTCTGCCTCTTTCGTGGATAGATACAGCTATGCTTCACCCACTCCTTGACTGGGATTCCATCGTTTTTTACACACTCAGAGGGACCCCCAAGAATGGCCTGGATACTACGCCCAAGGGCTCTCCTACTGTTACGGGCCAACGCCCCCGAGGGTTTTCGAGCAACAAGCTGAAACTAGTCCCGCGTTGCGAATTTGGTCGGTGGTCGACACTCATTTGTTTCTCCCATATCGGGTCACCATAGGAACGCTGTGTTTCGAACATGGTCAACAGTGTCCTGGATCTTCGGGTCCACCCCGAGATGTCCCAGACATCGAGTGCAGTGATTTGTTTTGCCCCATCCCGAAGTGACAAACTTCCCCCCGGGTGGTGCTAGCAATCGGGCCCACGACCCTGATTCCCCATAGGGGTGTACGGTGTGATGTGGGACTACGTCCTCATTCACATCAGGATCATGTACCGGGCCGTACGCCTTCCCTTAGGAGGCCCAGCCTTAGGCCCCTTGGCCTCCTCAGGTCCCCGACCCCCGTCCTCATGTAAGACGTTAAACTGCAAACCAGTCAGGCCTTCCTGACTGATGCCTGACCTTAGGCCCCTTGGCCTTTCCGAGCCACGGACCAAGTCCCCTCTTACCCAGGGTGTACGGTGTGATGTAGGACTATGTCCTTATTCACGTCGGGATCATGTATCATGCCGTACGCCCTCCCTTTATGAGGCCCAGCCTCAATCCCCTTGGCCTTCTCGGGTCCCCGACCCTCGTCCTCATTGCAAGACATTAAACTACAAGCAGGTCAGGCCTTCCTGACCAATGCCTAACCATCAGGCCCCTTGGCCTTTCCGGGCCACGGCCCAGGTCCTCCCTTATAGGATTGTATGGTGTGGTGTGGTACTGCGTCCTCATTCATGTCGGATTCTTCGCCATACCGTACACCTCCCTTGTTTAGGGGTATATTACTCCCCTCCTCGCCCCGTATGATGTTAAAATACATTTGGAGAACTACGTGTGGCTTGATTCCCATTCTCATGGGATACGTAGGACCACCTGAATGTCTAGGATTTGGGTCCAGCCCCATCCCTCGGGAATCTTCATCCCATCTTGGCCCCTTGGCCTACCCTTCCTCCATGAGGGGATTATATGGTGTGGTGTGGGATTATGTCCTCATTCACGTCAGTCTCGTAATGACCATGCCATATTCCTCTCCCTACTGAGCTGTTTCGTCGATCCCTTTTCAGCGGTTCACCAATGTGCCTATGAGTACTCTGGTTTATTACCTGGAATGCCAAGCTTTACTCAGACACGTCCACACCCGCTTTCCAGGGTTTTTGTATCCCTGCGTCAGGGCTTTCATCATCTTTCACACTCGGAGTGACCCCCAAGAATGGCCTGGATACTATTCCCAAGGGCTCTCCTACCGTTACAGGCCAATGCCCCTGAGGGTTTTGGACAACGAATCGATAAAATCCCGCGTTGCGAATATGGTCAGCGGTCGATGCTCGTTTGTTGTTCCCACCTCAGGCTAACGCGATATGGATGCTGTGTGGTGAAAACGGTCAACATTTTTCCTCTCTCACCACGCTAACCCATTAGGCCCAAAATGTCGGGTGCACAATTCACGCCCTTCATCACTTCACCGTGTCCAAGTGGAGTCTCGGAACTTTTGGTACTTTTCCTCCGTGCACGTCTGCGCATTGGGGGAACAAGCCGTGTCGAAGGTGTCCTTCGGGGCTCTCTACCAACTCCCGTTTGACTCGCCCAATGTATTTCAATGAGGATACCCCCTTTTTTCCCACACTGAGTTTAACTCACGTGGGCTTAGGAATCGGGTTGACATCTGTGCTTATTCGGGAAGTTGTCACCATTCACGGTCCGAGCTCTATGACCATAAACTAAGATCCTCTCAGAACTACGTTCAGCTTGATTCCCATCCTAATGGGATATGTAGGAATGCCCAGACTTCCTGTCTTTGGGTCCAGCTTGAGTTCAGCTGATTCACCTCTTTGGTCCTGCCTTCAGGACCCCGACTACGGGACCGCGTAGCGTGGTGCGGGATCATGCCTTCATTCACGTCGGGTTTGCAATGGCTGCACCACACGCACCCCCGTTCTGAGGGTTAGCCCTTCTAGTCCTTGTCCAGCACGACATTAAAAGGAACCCTTTATAACTACGTGTGGCTTGATTCCCATCTTAATGGGATACGTAGGACCGCCCGGATGCCCTGTCATCGGGTACAGCCCATTTGGGGAACCAGTCTCCCCCCCTGTTTCACCTCTTACCTCTATATAGGCCCATCAGCCTAAGGTCTCCCTCTTCGATTGGCATACGATTTTATGTGGGATCATGTCTCCGTCAATTGTGTTTTATAACACTACGCACATTTCCCACCTAGCATCGTCTCTGCTACGTATGCGCTGCATGATGATAAAATACATGCATGGTCCTATCATACGACCATAAACTATGACATTATCGTCCTGTCCGCACGATGAAAAACGACACTGCATTGTGGTGACCTCATTGTAGAGGAAATCACGTTGGGTATTGGTCACGTGCCATGCCATTTGTCAACGCCCATCACAACTTGATCCTTGTAGCGACATCACGGCCTACTATTCTAGGTCTGTCGCTTCACAAAAAAAAAACCATTCACCTTAAAGAACAAACAAGACTTATCAAATTCCACTTCTTTTAGTGCAAGGGCCACGACTGCACTCCCCCCTTTTCCCCTGACACTGGTACCTTACCGTGCCACCTTTCAGAACTACGTATGGCTTGATTCTCATCCTTATGAGATACGTAGGAGCACTCGGGCACTTCCCCGCGGGCCCAGCCTAACCTTTGTGTTCGGTCCCTCGACTCGAGAATTTCCTTAGAGAGCACGTGGTAAGTAGGGATTAGGTCCTCCTTCATGTCGGGTCTTGATGCCATGCGTCCCCTGCTCCTTTTACCCATTTATGGTCTAAGGACTTTCAAGAACTACGTGAGGCTTGATTCTCATCCTTATGAGATACGTAGGAGCACCCGGACACTTCCCCCCGGGCCCAGCCTAACTTTCTCTTTCGGTCCCTTGACCTAAAACATCTCCCAAGGAGGTTGTGGAGTGTGATATGCGATTGTGCCCTCATTCACGTCGGGTTGTTCATCACGCCGTACACACCCCCTATTCCCATTCACACCAGGTGTTTGAGTTACTCCACCATGTGCCTCTTATGTTTCCTCACATCCATGGTCCGAATTCTACAACCCTAAACTAAGATTTCCTCATGGGAAGGGAATATGCTCCCTCTCTCTAATACGTCTCGTTGTCGTATTCATATGTGTTTCGACAAAGAGCCTGAAGTGTGGGATTTTCATGGGGACATTCCTCTCGTCCCATGACCAAGCTTCGTGAACTCGCTATTTAGATCCTCATACTCCTCCACATCCAAAAGGACCCTCGGACGACATGGATACTAGGCATAAGGGCTCTCCATGAATGCTGGACCTAAGGGCCCTCCAATCGTTTCGGGCCAACGTCCCTACAGATATTTGACAACATTTGTGACATGGTCCCGTGTTTCGAACATGTTCAACGGTCAACCCTCATTTGTATGTCCCCATTCTAGGCTAACGCGACAGGGTGCTGGGTTGCGAACACGGTCAGCAGCTATCCTCCATCGTCATGCTGCCATCATTGTGATCTGAATCTCGAGCACCATGATTCACACATATCCACTTCCTCATGTTCAAGTGAAATCCCATCATACTCGGCTCTTTCTCTTCGCGCATCTAGGTGCGCTAAATGATCGAGTTAGCATCATTCGGCCGGTATTCACCGAGCGTCCCTTTTCCCTAACCTTCCCCTTTCTGTGTCGGGAAATTCCCACCACTACTGCTTGTTTCCCACACCGAGCACGACTCACGTGGGCTTAGTAGTTTTGGCAGGATGTGTACCAACATGGCCAGGCTGCTCCTCGTCCCGCATGACGTTAAACTGTGCCTCCAGAACTACATATGTCTTGATTCCCATCCTCATGGGATACGTAGGAACGCCCGACCACTATGCTTCGGGCCAAGACCAATCCTCACTCTTGGTCCCTCGACCTGAAAAATTTCCTTCGGGGGTATGTGGCAAGATTCAGACTCCAAGTCCTCATTCACGTTGGTTTTATATCTACCACGCCACACGCTCTCTGGGATCTTCCCTTTTATTCTGCGTCCTATCGTATGATGTTAAACTACAGGAGTCCATGTGTCCTCAACACATGACACTAAACTGCGGTTCTACCCTGAACAAGTCCAGGATGCCCCAAGATCCCATTGGGAAGTGACAGATCCCCTCGTCAGAGGGGCCTTGTCTGAAAGAAGGAATGATCCATGATCAAACCAATGCGCCCATATGGTGTACTCCCACCACGGTGGTGTGACTACCTAAGTGTTGGATTCTGTTCGGACAAACCATCACTCCATATTCCATGCTTTGTGTACCCGTTATTCGGACCCTCGTCCCCTTTCATGTCTCACGGGACCCCCTAACGGCCTGGTCTCATGCCGCATCGGCTCACCTACCGTCCTGTGCCAATGTTCCGGAAGACCGGTCATGTTTGGAAGAACCCCCTAACAGTATGGATGTCTGGCCTATAGTCCGCCAACTGTTCTGGGCCAATGTCTCGATGGATTGATCGACGATATTTGTGACATGGTCCCGTGTTTCGAACATGGTCAGCGGTCGACGCTCATTTGTTGTCCCCATTACAGGATAACGCAGTAAGGATACCATTTCTCCTCCAAGGTAAATGGTTGTCCCCTATTGTCACGCCATCCCCACAGTGTTCCGAATCTTGGGTATCTTGATTCACACTTCCCATTTTCATCTGTTTGGACCGATTTCAGTTCCCCTGGTGTTGCCCCGTCCGTGCATAAGAGCATGCTAAAGAAACGGTGATTCGGTTATCCTGAAAGTTCCCTCTCCGATCAAGCCTCCTGTCTTTCAGAAATCCGGACTGGTAATCCGAATCCCGGATGCCCGGAGCGTGATCCCCACTCCTATGTTAGGTGGGATGAGAGGGAAATTATCTTCTGTTTCTCAAATCGGGCTCGACCCACGTGGGCTTGGGGAATTGTCGCCGAATGTCCCGCAAACATTGAAGGGATGTAACAAGGCGATTCAAACAGTGGAAATCATGCGTGCTACGACATTCAAAACAAATAAAGGAAAAAAATTGAAGCCCGAAAGTACCAATAAAAGGGTTTTGGGTTTGTTACAATACCCGGGGGTCGATTCCCCCCATGGACGGGTTGACCCCGTCAAAAGAGCATTGCAGCTCCGCCACCCGTTGGCTTGTGGCATCCAAGGCTTTCTGCCGCTTTCTTAGCTCCCGCTCCTCCTCAGTAGCGGCGGGGCGCAGTTCGTTAGTCCTGGCTTTGGCCCTCTCTACGTCAGCTTGAACGACATCCATCTTTCCAGAGGTCTGCCTCATATGCTCTTCTGCCTCTGCCAGCTGGGCCTTCAACCGTGAGACCAGCTCAGATTGTGGATCAAGAGAGGCTGAAAGCTCGTCTGCCCGGGTCTGCATCTGTTGGACCTCGCCTTCAGCCTCCTGTAGCTTCTTGATGTTGGTTTCCTTCCTCTACTGCCATCCCACACTGAGACCATGATCATACTCCCAAATCTTCTCAGCCATAAGATCTCGGATGAGTTCGTGAGGACGTTGGGCATCCACTCCCCCGGCACACAGTTCGCACAACCGCGAGTGGAGTCTATCCATTTCGGCCAGCCATTGTGCTTGGGGAGTGTCCTTGATAAAGCGCGTGATCAGCTTCCACGACCGGCGGCGGACTATGCTGTTGTCTTCCTCATCGGAGGCCGTTTCGTCCCAGTCCACGCGATTGGCAGGCTCATACGTGGGATATGTCTGCAAGAAATCCTCGGCAGGATCTACATCTGGTGTTGAATCCAGTATGACACCTGGCACCGAAGTAGGCACGACAGGTCTGGGACCGACCGGTTGATCATCTTCCTCAGAGTCCACCTCAATGACTTCGGGTACGACCCTGCTAGTGGTCCCGCCAGTGATGGTGTGCGTCGCAGCTTGAGGAGATGGCGGGACTATCGCCACCATCACCGGCATGCCCCTAGGAGGGACGCCACCAGACATCCCGACCAGTCTTTCCACAACAGCCCACGCCAGTCGAAGAACTGTACGACAAAGAGGAACATAAACATTAGTTGGCATGGTCTACATGTGACAACGAGGAGACTGGTAGAGGAGACTTACATAGATCGACCTCCTGGCGCTGCTCTTGAGACGGTATTGATGGGACCCCGAGGCGAGGCCCTCCGTATACTATTGGAAGGTCTGAAGATTCTGGAGGAGCCGCCTCCGGTGCTTGGGTCCCACCAGACGTGGAACTGGACGCAGCTATAGGCGCAGGTTCTGAAGGTCCCGCATTATCACCCACCAATGAGCGAGAACGAGGCCTGCGAACAAGTTCCTCCTGCATGGCTCAAACATCGGTGAGAAGTCCATAGTGACCCAAGAATGGATCGTAAGGAATGAAGTTCCGAATGCTACCTCGAGAGCCTCCGTGAAATCATCGGATTCTGAGCCTCAGTCTCTGACCTCACCCTCCTCCAACAGGCTCCCTCCTCCAGCCTCATCCTCCCGAGAGGAGTCCTCTGATTCTTCCGGCAAGGGGAAGCGCTCCCTCAGATCGGCAGCCGATAGCTGTGGGGGGACCGTCTGATTCAACAGTACCCTCATCCGGTCTGTCATTGGGTGAGGGACACCACTGGAGTGGATGTAATCCTCCAGCTCGTCCAGGTATTGTTCTGCCTCTGCCAGAGACACCATGAATCCAACCCGAACTGGGCCTATGCCCGGCAATTTCATCCCAAGGCGATTCAAGTGCGCCCATATCTCAGGTGGGCTGAGGAATTGCTGGTTGACATCCCAAATGTCCCAGGCTTCCGGGAAGACAGCATCCTATGCCATGTCGATATGACCAACCACTTCCCCGGAGCCTGAGTGGATATCCTACGAAATCCCCTCGGTGGCCACCCCTCCGGATGGCCCTGCTCTTCCGGAATCACCGGATCCACCGCTGCTGCCATACCCTCGGCCGGTAAGGGTCTCGCGGCCATGGAAGCCCCGCTACCGCGAGCGGCCCTAGCTGCCCTCCGACCCCGACCTCGGAGTAGGTGAGGCCCACCATCACTGACTCGGATAGTTGGTTGCTTCAACATCTCCCCTGGGTAAGCAGCCTCCCAACTGATGGCATACTACCTCACCAATCCGAAAGCGGTGGTGGATGGAGGCAATGTAATCCGCATCTTCCAATCTTCCCATGTGAACATGAGCCATAGCTGCCTCATCACACATGGATGCTCCTCGTAACGCACCTCCCATTAGACCTACGGGGTCAGCCGCTGGAGGCACCAGAACTGCCTCGCAAACCGATGCGGGGTGTACGGTTCGCAGAGTGGCTCACGATCTATCTGTGCCACCAAAACTCCACCTCGAAAGGATAGGCGGTAAGCCCGATGTTATTCCGTTCCCCGCTCGTCATCAGTAAGTACCCCCGTCGGCAATGGGAAGGGGTGGAAGTTAAACTCATCCGCCCTCCACACCCGATTCAACACCATCGGCACGGCTAGTTTGAACGGGAAGCTCCTGACCGCGTTCAGGATGGAGGGGCGGAAGTTCGATCCCGACGGTGAAATGGGGTTTGGATACTCGTAAATCCCCCTGATATGCACTACAATCCACCCATAAAAGAGGTGGAAGGGCCCGAATATCCTTGGTGGCTTCTTGTCCTCGCAAATATACCATAGCATTCTGTACAGTTTGGTGAGCATCGGAATCCCCAGGTTGATCCGCTGCCCCATGGCCAACATCAACACCATGATAAACGAGCTGGGTCGTACCCCCATTCTTGTATCTCTCACCGGTAGGATCCAGCCATAGATGAGAGCCGCGATGACCGCCGCCAGCCTGACTATCGGCTGCTATTCAGTACTGACACTGAAACCCCAAGTCTTCCATTGGCTGTCCTCCAAGACCCGCTAATACGAGTGCCCCTTACCCCGTTGGGCCGCCCTTGGACAAGTTCAGGGCCTCGGTGGGAACTCTCGATTCTATGGGAAATTCAGGAAGCATTTGAACCATCTTCTAAAATGGACGTCCCTCACCGCCTCCTTGTCTTCTCCAGGGACGAGTGCTATCAGCGCTGACGCTAGCCGTGGCATTTGCTCCATATCCTCCCACGCGCTGATGACGAGGAGGAACTCGTCATACATGGCCCCCAAGATTGGAACCCCAGAAATCTGGTGGACATCCCACAGGCTGATTCCCACCTCCCCGTGATGCAAGTGAAAGGTATTGGTCCTAGACGACCATCTGCTCAGCAGTTCCAGCATCAGTTTCTTCGCTTGGTAAATGTGGAATGGGGAGGCCCATGCCGCCTCATACAACCCCACTCTCCTCAGCTCGAACCCAAAATCCTCGCATGAGGTGCCTACCCAGTAGGCCCAGGCCCAGTCATCAGCAAAGTTGCCGCCCTGGCACAGGTCCCACTCATCGGACCATCCCTTCTTTGAATCCTGCAAAGCCGCCTTCAACATAGTGAGGTAGAGGGGAGGGGACGTCTCTAGTTGCAGTGGCCTCCCATCAATATCGTTCACAAGGTTGTAAAGACAATCAGCGGTGACGGGTGTGAAGTCCTCCCGCGCATGACCATTGGCCGCCCTGAACCATTGGTGCTGGCACGGTGTGCTCCTGAACCAACAAGCTGGTTCGTCCCTCCTCGCCTCCGGGATGAAGACGTCATCCCTCAACCCGAAGCCGTACAATGGCAGTTTCTTGCACTGCGGGTAATTCTTCTGACCCTCTGACAGCAGATCTATCAAAGAAGTGTGGTCCGAGTGGCTTCAGACCATCTCCCCCAGGCCTGGACAGTTGGCCATCTCATCCCGACGAGCAGCATCTGCAAGGACCCCCAATACAGCCTCTTGATGGGCCATTTCGATTCCGGCCCTCAGAAAATAATTTTTTCAGATGGCTCACGAAGCTCGACCGCGAAGCTGAATCGCGAAGCTGGATCGCGAAGATCGGTTGTGAGACCAAGCCTCAAAGTCTGGCCAAGGCCGACAAGCAGTGGTTCGCTTGGCGCGGACGCGGAGTCAGAGACCCGCGGTTCACCGCGAAGCTCGATTCACGGAGGGCTGTCGCGGAGTACGCGGAGCTTCTCGAAGTCGTGAGCACAAAAAGACAAGGAAGTCACGTGAAGACAAAAGAGATCGACCCCCCCTATTTTAGGCGGCGACCCCGAAGTATCGCGGCGCGCCTCACCCGCGTGGAGCATCACGGCGCGTCCATATCAGTGGCCCTGATCAACAACGCGGACCCCTTCGCGGAGCTGCATCGTGAACCACCGACAATTTTGGCGATTTTCCCTCAGACTTCGACCCTTCACCCTCCGCGGCTCTAAGTCTGAGGGGGGGCATTTGTTGGTGCCAAAATATGGCACTAAAGGAAGGCACGAAAAAGAAGGCTGGTGCGCTGCCTCGCGAAGCCCCGCCGCGAAGCCCCGACACGAAGCACCACCGCGAAGCGCCCCGATCATCGTGGCCTCACGAAGCTCTAGAGGTGGTAACTCTCTGCGAACGCATTTGACGTTCGCAAGACCGCCGTGAAGCTCCAGAGGCGGTAACTCTCCGTGAGCGCATTTGACGTTCGCAAGACCACCGCGAAGGTCCAGAGGCGGTAATGCTCCGTGAAGGCATTTGACGTTCGCGAGCGCGCCGCGAAGCACCCGAGGCGGCGCACGAGTTCTGCTTCATGGCACCCCTTCCCAAGAAATACTAGACTCCCCCTGAGTCCTGAGGATGGAAAATCTGATCTTTAGGGTCCTCCTCTCCCGAATCGCGACGCACTCTTTGCCCTGTGAATCATGAGCTCCGCGAGGTACTTCTACTTCGCGAGACGCCTTTGCTTTGTCTCGTTTTGAGCCCCTCTTCCGAGAGGGATGCCCTTCGCGAAGATCAAGGGCATTCGCGAAGGGCGGGGATTCCCAAGGGAACCCGGGCAGCCTGGGAGCACTTATGCTTCGCGAAACACCCAACCTGTACTAGTGATTCCTATGCTAAGGTAGGATCACTATACATCGTGAAGCACACTGCTTCGCAGGACCCTGCTTTACAAGGCACCCCTTCTTTCGCGAGGCAGTGCTCCGCGAACACAGTTCCACTTTGTGAAGCACCCTCCAGTCACACCTATGCCCCATGCTAAGTCCAAGGCACTCCACTTCGCGAAGCACACTCCTTTGCTTAGCAATTCCTCTTCCCGTGCGACCCTCCAGGTTTGCACGATGTGATTTCAAAGTCCCATGGACAATACCACCCGTAGCGTTGCTTCGCCTAATGCTTCTTCGCATAGGCACGCTAACGGCTATTGCTTCTTCGCATAGCCACGCTAACGTGGACCCCTTGATGGTTCGTTCCACAACCCCCCTTGACCATGGCCTTACTGGTACCTTCCCTTCCCCAAGGACCAGAGGGTACCGGTTATGTAAGTCCTATGGGTGCGGAGTGAACCCACATCGTTCGAGCTGTAGGACGTTAAACTGCCAAGAACCACGTCCTCAACACATGACGCTAAACTATGACCCGACCTCATGCCTTTCACGAAGGGTCCCCCCAGCTCGAACATTCTTTACACCACTCGTCTCCACAGGAATGGAATCACCCATCCACAAGGGATGATATCCTCCTTATCGGAGTGGCGTATGTTCATAGGAGAAGGGTGACCCTAGTTCCCCAACGGATGACTGCACCTCTGCATCTCCGTACTTCCCCACTACCAAGGTCAGTGGAGGGCATGATGGGGAACGAGGCACTTCCCATCATTGGTCCCAAATTCCTCTTTTGCTGCGCTTTGTCGCACTATGGGCCTCCATCCTGGAGTAAGTTCCAGCACCATGGGCTGACTAACGCATAAGCCCCTCTTCACTTCTCACGGACTCACCCTTCGTGACGTGATCGTCAGGTCTTTGCAACCTCTTGTTTCTCACACCGAGCATGACTCACATGGGCTTAGAGTGAGCACCGACCCTGACACCCATCCCTAGCGAACTACGAGGTCTTTGATCCATGTCAAGGCATGGTACGTATGAAGCCTCCATGAGGTTTAAGCCGCATTTCTCGGTCGTTCATTCACATCGAGTATGCCCCTCGTCCAGCATGACGTTAAACTGCATGTCCCGTCCCGCATGACGTTAAACTGCATGCCCTCGTCCAGCATGACGTTAAACTATATGCCCTTTGTCCCGTATGACATTAAACTACACACCCATTCCCATATGAACTACGAGGTCTTTGATCCATGTCAAGGCATGGTACCTAGGAAACCTCACCGAGGTTCAAGCCCACCACTCATTGGACCAATGTCCGTCTTCACGTCGGTTCACCGACAAAGCCCCATATGAACTACGAGGTCTTTGATCCATGTCAAGGCATGGTATGTAGGAAGCCTCCAAAAGGTTCAAGCCCACCCATCCTTCATTCACATCGGGTCCCATCCCTGTCCAGCATGACGTTAAACTGCATCCCGGTCCGACGACAAGCTGTTGTGACTCATCCATTCTGAACTACGAGGACTTTGATCCATGTCATGGCATGGTACGTAGGAAGCCTTCATGAGGTTCAAGACCACCACAAGTGGACCCCCGGGTCCACCTTCATGTCGGTTCGCCGATGAAGCCCCTTCCGAACTACGAGGACTTTGATCTATGTCAAGGCATGGTACGTAGGAATCCTCCCGGAGGTGCAAGCCCATCTCCCATCGGACCAAGGTCCCTCATTTACGTCGGTTCGCTGACACCCAATGCCCGTCATTTATTCACGTCAGGGTTCGCTATCGTCCCGTATGACGTTAAACTGTATTCCATCAGTCTTTTGAACTATGAGGACTTTGATCCATGTCAAGGCATGGTACATAGGAAACCTTCCCGAGGTTCAAGCCCACCACCAGTGGACCCACGGGTCTGCTTTCACGTCGGTTCACCGATGAAACCCTTTGAACTATGAGGTTTTTGATCCATGTCAAGGAATGGTACGTAGGAAGCCTCCCCGAGGTTCAAGCTCATCTCTCATCGGACCAAGGTCCACTTTCACGTCGGTACGCTGATGATGCCCATCGGACCAAGGTCCACCGTCACGTTGGTTCGCTAACGACATTCATCGGGCCAAGGTCCACCTTCATGTAGGTTTACCAGCACCATCCCGAACTACGCAGACTTTGATTCCCTGCCACGAGGATACCTAGGAAGCCCCTCCAATGCTCAAGCCCAACCTCACCGTCGCCCCTGCGATGGTCCCATTTCACTCCCCCTACGCTCCATTCATCCACCTATCACCCATCCCGATTCTCACCCGGACCGTCGTATCTCGGTGAGACCATGTCGGTATGACCCTCTTCACAGCCGCCCATGAACTGGCCCCAGTATCAGCATCCCTTCAAGGGGAATCCCTCAAACCGATCTATCCTAGTTGATGCTCTGATCGGGTTGATCCGTCTCCGCTGGACGTTAAACTCGCGGCATACCCTATGTTAAACACGGGAAGCTGAGGAAAACCTCAGATATGTGTCTATGGCATATAATTACCCGCGTTCGATGTGGGATGCCTTGGGCTTCCACGCCCTCGAGAAGCCCTATGACCAGGGATAATAGACAGATATTGCAGGTTCCCCAGCATCCAGACACGCTACTGTTGCCTCAACGTGACTACTCCCCTGACTGAAGGTTGCTGCCCTGACTGGACCCTTTGGAATGTCCCAACAGAAGTAGTGTAATTAACCGGCGTCCATGGAAACATGACACTGGGAAGAGTTTCAAGAACTATGTATTAAATCTATGAGGGAGACCCAAACTAGGTGACGATTTTTGAGGAGGAATCCACGGAAGGAAGAACCGACATCCCATCATCCCGTTTCAATCAACAAGCAGACGTCCCTGAACAATGAGCGAATGCCGCCCGCCTTTGGAAAGTGGGAATGCGGGGCAACAGCTGCGCGTCCTCCACGGACGGATGCGCGCGCCCCGACGAAAGCGTCGGAAACATTGTGTTTTAAAACAAAGAAAGTGAGTCATGGGTTCTTATGGTAGACAATATCAATTTTTTGGGGATGAGTTCATTTTATTTTTATAATCTCTGTAGCTCTATTTATCTTAATTTATGTGATTTTATTGGTAAAGTGTTTTTATATGTGTTCATTTGAAGCTCTTGAAAATAATGGAATTCACTATTAGTGAGTGATAAATAGAAATGAAATTTTATTACTCAATGAACTATTTTTAGTATAACACATAACATTATTAGTAAATTATTTTGAAATAATTCACATCTACTTTATTTGTGATATGTTATCCTTGATATGTTCTTAATATTATGAATTAAATTTCTATCATGATAAAATGGGATGAATCATGTAAACATTTTCATTTGATAGCATATCGAAGATAAATTATATAAGTTCTTGATATAATAATTTTTTATCCTACATGATGTTCTATGATTTTTGTTTAAATCAATGTGGGGTGATTGTTTGTATGGTGTTTCCATCTATAATATTTTTTTACTGTAATGATTGTTTGATTGATACACATTAATTTTTGGGATTTTTATGGATGTTTGTGTTTAACTTATTGTGATCATGTGACATTAATTAGGGAAAAGAGTTATATATACGTTCTCAGTATTACAATTTATAATTCTTTGTATTATTATGATGAAGAATCTGATATCATGTTTTAATATGATATTCATTTGTCTCCTTGATAGAATAATTTATTAATGTATTTATTCCTATTTGAGAGGTATCTCTCTCGGGAAATTGTTTTGACAGTGGTATACTAGTGTCATGTTGATAAATACTTTGTTCTTCAATGGTTTTTGCTGTGTTCCACATATAGTGAGATCCTTGAGAGGTATATCTTGAGGTGGTTAAATTATCCCACTCCCATCCTCTATAGATGTCGATTTTTTTAATTCATGGGGTTGAGAATTTTTTGAGTTGAACTTAACGTAATAATCCAGAATATTCACGAGCCTTCTCTATCATTCTAGGGTATTTGGTTGTTTAGAAGATTTTTTTATATTGTAATACAAGGTTTCAGAATTATTTTTTAAATTATTAATGTAATTTAAAAATTTTAGATATTTATTGGTAAATTAATTTGGATATTTTTAAAGTTTTTATATAATTTTTTAGAAGTGGTTTTGGTTTTTGAAAATAATAATAAAACATATATAAATTATTTCTAAGGTTTTTTTGTTGTAATTTAATATTTTTTAATTAAAATCCTACCCTTACACTGACCCCCTTTTTATGTGAAGGTAATATGATTTTTTTTATAATCTGTGTAAGGGTAAGGATTTGTTTTGATAGACTGTGTAAAAGTGAAGATGGTTTTTCATGAGTAGTGTAAAGGGAATATGTTGTTTTTCTTGGTTGTTTAAAGGTATAATCAAAATACATAGATTCTCATAAGAGTAATCCATGAATCCTTTTACTCGTATAAAGGTAAATAAAGATTTTGTTGCCTACGTAATGGAAAATATTACTTCATGTAAGTGTAGTCGTATGTAGGTCGTCCCATGATAGGGTCTGTACTCCCTCACATAAAGGTGTTTATGAGTTCCTTAAAGCTACGAAAATGTATCTTTCCCTTTTATTAATACTCACATATAGGTAACACTTAGTTTAAAAAGGTTTCAGGAGGACCAAATTGATCTCATGTAAGGGTAATCGGGTTTTACTACTGGATACATAAGGTCCATTTTATCAATATATAAGGGTCATTTTGAACTTAATCTATATAAGTGTAAGACCATGATACCCTTATGGATTTCATGAATGTTGCATATGGGTAAAAAATTACGTGAAAAAAATATTATTTAATCCTTATTTCATATCTACATATTCTATTACCCATTAATTTTTTTAATTAATGAAAATCATGGATTTAAATTCCTCTTTAATCAATTAAAACACCATTTTATATTATTAGAGATTTTAATTAGACCACAAACTTGATTTGAGTAAAAAAAAAATTAAAAGAAAAATAAATAGAAAGTATGATGAGTTTTGTGGTGTATATTTAAAACATAAATCATTTTTCATAATATTAGAAAATTCTATCCCATCCAAATGTACACGCCTTTTTTTGATTCTAGGTTATATCTGAGTCTTCTCTTGGTGAATTGTGAATCCTTCTATGTTGTTATTTGTTTCTTCTAGAGAGATTATATGGTTGATAACATACTATCTCTTCTATTATTTTAGTGCGTAAATCATGAATCTTCCAAGAGGTATGAGATCTATGACTTAATTTTTTTACACCCAAAAATTAATCATACTTTATGTACTTTTTTAAATGAATTTGAGTAACCATAAGAAGATAATGACATAGATATCAAATGGATTGTTATTGAATAATATGAAAATAAGAACGGAATGGGAATATTTTTTATTTCATGCTACTATATAAATTGATTATTTTTAGAAATAATTGTATGTTATAGTATTATATTCTTATTAATGTTTGATCCAAAGAATAAAAAATAATAATAGAGGATGATACATATAATAGATAAATTATATTACATACCCTTAAACTTAAGTAGAAGTGTGTAATTTTATCATATAAATAAATTAGTATTGTTAGGTTATATATGGAAATAATGGAATTCACAAGGAATAATTAACTTATAAAGTAGAATATCATAGTCATTTATTACTATTTTAAGACTTTAAATATAAGTTTATTTCATATATATTAGGGTTAAATTGTTATGGTTATTATTTATAATTATTTAATTAGAAATATTATTCAATGATGTAAATAATTTTTTTTTTCATTAGAATAAATAAAATTTCATGTTTAAATATATGATTAATATTTATTGATATTAATTTTAAGAATATTATTTAGCAGGTTATCATATGTCATTGAATAACTATAATTATTCTGAAAATTATCCAAGATAGAAAAATATATAATCACATACCATATTCTAAATATCATTCGATAATATCAGAATGATAATAAGTTGTGGCATTAAACTGATTAAAAATTTATGATGATATTTATTTTATAATTTTTGTTATTAGAAAATAGAAATATGGATTATGAAATGCTAATGATGAATAATATTTCATGTTTGACTTTAAATTAGATATTGGAAAATAGGGATCAAATATGATACATATTGCCTCTTGATATTTACTGGATACTATGTTGTCTACCTGAATGAATATTTGATGTTATATAACACAATTAATATACCTGGTAAATAAAAAACAATTTTAACCCATTTACATAAATTAATTTAATGGAAGAGATTAAATCCAAATAATTACTACTCTACTAGGAATTAACTAAATATATGATTAATGTTTTCCACAAATTTCATTGATTTTAGATACATTTATTTACTAATTTATTTATACTTATTCATGAAACCTAGGCCTAATATTATGAGTAATTCTAGATGGTAATTAAAAAATATATTTTCTAGATATAAAATGTTTGGGGTTGAATGTGCATGCTCATTATTGTAAGAGAATTAAATTTATTGATTCCACCACATTAGTGTCGTTAGCTATGTATAGAAAACAAGTAGTTATTATGCATGTGCACTATAAGATATTAGATTTTGGTTGTGAATTATTGATAACCTTATGTAGTTGTAATATATTATGAGAAATATAATAGAGTCCCAAGTCTATATTTATGGTTATTTATATGATGAGCTATGGATTGTGAGCTCGGGGGTGTAAAGATGGTTGATAGAATTGATGTCATGACTAATTATTTATTATACGCAATAGTGTAGGACACTATGGTACTTGGTGTGAGTTTAAAGAGTGGATTCCTAATAATTTTTTACTTCTATATTAATGTTTTATTTAAGTCGTGATAGCTTGATGTTATTTATATCATCTCTTTCCATCTATGGGGAACAATTTAATGCTATGAACTATGAGTGCATCATTTAATTTGTATATTAGGCTATGGCCTAGAGTACCGATATTTTTATGAGAAGATAACGAACTAATCAAATAACAACATTTTATATAGTTTCTTACTTATAATTATGACATACTTAATAACATAAGAAAATAATAAATAGTTCCACTAGAACTTGACTTATATGATTAAAATGTTATTATTGGTAATATAAAAGGCATAAATATTAATTAATGGTAATAATTTTCTTAATATTGAACTGAATTCTTGTATCATTATTTTTATATCTAGACCATAACTGTGGAAGTTGGGTGTCCTATGTGGTGATAGTGGTTGATGAATCTAAGGCTAGGTCATTTCCCCTAATGTGGTTGTGCATGATATTATTCAACATTTTGGGATTTCATGTGTCATCCAATCAATATTTCTTGGGAAGCTGACACCCAAATGTTGGGGGGGGGGGGGGGGTGTTTTCTCCTAATTATAGGATGGTGATAGAATAGATGACTTACTTCTCCCTATCCCTGACTGTTCATCTCATTTTTATGAGTTGGAGTATCTAGGGATACAATGTTTTATAGTAAAGGTTTCATTCATAGTTGGATTGTAATGATTCACTTTTTAACATACATTTTTATTGGAGCTGTAATTGTTTATGGTATTGAGAATACTTTTATCTAGCCATGTTAGCTTCATATTCCCTCTGGTGTCTATACATGGGTTTTAGGGCATGAGTTATGATTTATTTACATAGGATTTAATTGATTCTAAACATATACTTTCTTATAGATTGGATAGTCATGCTCATGATTTTGATATGTGGATGGATATTAACTTAATCTGGTGGTCCTTGTGTAGGATTTAGGTTGGTAGGGATGCAGACTGAATCACATCATAGATGACTAACTTATGGAGGGGATAAGAATAGTGTTTGCGACATTGGGGTATGAGAGAGAAAAACCAATGGGGGAGTGGAAGCTGGGTACCATTATTTATATTTTTTTTGATATAGAACATTTTACTTCTATGTGTAATTTGGTCTGTGATCAATAGTGAGAATGAGAGAAGAATTGTATACTTGTTTAGGTGACGAGTGAGTTTCATTTATTGGCTCATGTGGATTGAGTATTTTTTTAATATTTTTTATGAGAGGTTTCATGAATGATCCAACTGAGTATTCATGTTATTATCATCCTACATATATATAAATTATTTTTTTGGTTAGCAGGAGATTGTTAGTGGTCTAGAAGGGTAATACTAGCTTGGGGAATTGTCTAGAAACTGTTGAAGCTTCATGGTCACTGTTAAGGATTTATAACTTTTTTATTCTCATTTCAGTTATATCCAGTTATATATTCTATCAGATCACGTATTTGTATTTCTTGTTTAATTACTATGATTAAAAGTTTCTAGGCGGATGTTCACATATTATCTCTTACTTTTTAAAACATTATGTGGGTAATTCCTCCAATGTGTGTGATTATATATACATAGCTCTAGTCACAATTCCATATTCAGTTAGAGGTGGTATTAGGATTTCATTATCTCTATTTATCTATTTTTCCCATGAGGGGTACCTATGGAGGGAGAATTTTGTGACATGATAAATCAAGATTAGTATCCTTCATTTGATCTGACATGTGTTAATAATTTGGTGACTTAATCCTAGGTTGAGATCAAGGGTATGAACTAGTTCTTCTAGAATCCATAAATTCTTTCAGATGAGAACTCTCATTAAATTTATGAAAGGAAATAATAGAGGCTGATATGGCCAATTTTATAGAATTTTAATTAAGTTTGACCATTTCTCCTCTCTTAAAGAAACTATCGTTTTGGATTCTAATGAGCTCAATATTGATATTCTAGTTGAATATTAATCATTTCTTTATTTCTATTTCAAACTTCAATTATAATAAGCTCATAAATGAGAAAATATGAAGAAAAATTAGATACACAAAATTCAAGAAGAGTTGAACGATATAAATTTAAATTATATATTAACAAAGGTAATATTATTTTCATTATTAATATTAAGTTAATGTCTTTAATGAATGGTGGGGTAGATGGTAGATGATTATTATTCATAGAATATTAATCTCGTGAAAAATATTCTAGTGATAGGAGTACAAGAGGGAATGCAGATAATGTTCAAAACTAAGGGGAGAGTCATATATTTCTTGAATATTTCATTCACCCATCATTTATCATCTTGAATGAAAGTTATTTAAGATAGCTATGGAAACTCCATAGATGAGTAATGTGAACAGGAAAGGATCAGAGACTCCAAATTCCCATCAGGGGAGTTTGTGCAATATAGGATTTCTTAGGGACTCAATGATGATTTTTATGACTGGTTTGACGAATGTGTTGAGTTTACAATTATGTAAATGGAACCTCATTTATTTATCTACAATAAATACATTACAATCCTAGAGTTAATATCCTTTAAAATTTAATACCATATTTGGTCCAACAGGGGGCCAGACATTTAAGACTTATCCTGAAAATTTTATGCTCGGGAAAAAAATTCTAAAGCCATTAATGTAGTGAATAAAACCAATAAATATGAGGATCTGGAAAATTTGGACATATATGATCCAGAAAACCAATTCTAGAAGACTAAATCTTTTAAAGTGGCCATCATTCATATAAGGGTGGACCAAAAAACTAGGTTAAATGATAGGATATTATTGTAGTTCGCATATGAAACATCGAGAGTTCTCACATTCTTGTTCTTTTGAGACCAGTATTTTCTTTTCTAGTGAATTTGGTGGTATTACTTGCCACTTACTTTTCCATTATAACCCCATGTAACATTGTATATTTTTAATAAATATGATCTTAGTCTTGGTAATCAAGGATCATGGTTCAGATTATTTCTATTATATTACTAAATTTCATAATTATTTATATTTATTATTAAAAACACAATTAAATATAATAATTTTAATCTACACTAATAATCATATTATTAACTCAATTACGATTTTTTATTTGTACTACTGATTACGTTACTTTATTAATTTCTTTAAATTCCCTTTATTTTATTTTCTAGATAACACCTCTCTTGAACCTAGTTTAGAGAGAACCTTTTACATGGCCCTAAATCCCCACAACAGAATACAATATTTATTAAAACACTATTATTACTGATTATTAATAATTAATAATTATTTAGTTAATTATATTTAACAAAGATATTTTTAAAAAAAAATCATGTTTGTTATTAAATATTACTAATTATAATGCAATATAGAGTACCGTTATCAATAATAATCAATAAATGAATTAAATAGTATTAAATTTTAGAGAGAAAAATAGTGATAGATAACCCCCCTTTAAAAATTAGGTGTATATGGCACAAATATTTAATAGGTATCTTGGACACAAAATTTCCTTTCAGAAAAACTCATAGTCTATAAGCCTTGATACTAATGATTCGCTTATTCCAAAACAAGATTTAATCTATAGGGGACATGGTAGAGGTTAAAAACTAAATATAGTATTCAACCATTCTTATATACAGTCCCAAATTTAGAAATAATATATCCATAATTACATAAATACATGATATACATAAGGAATTTGATAATAGATATCATAGTAATTGAAATATTGTTATATTATAATGACTTATTAATATTTTATACAGTGATGGAATCATAATATCTATTTTATAATGAAATAAATTATTGATAATACATAATTATAGAAAAATATAATGTTGAAATGTAAATATATTCCAAAGTATTACCATTGAAATTTTTTGAAAAGAGATTAAGAATACTTACCTTGCTGCATAGATTGAAAAAAATTGAGAAAGAATAACTTTGAACCATAATCTATTCTTCAAAAGACTACTAATATATAAATTGATAGGAGAACCATTCAATATAGTTTTAGAATTAATATGAATCAGGGGATGTGTGTGTATTAGTAGAAAAAATAAGGGATAATTGTTTAATAGTTTTGGAACATAAGATTTGTAAATATAATTCACAGAAAATTGAATAAAATTGTCTTAACCATGGTTTTAGATCTTGGTATTGGAAATTAAATACATAGTTTTTTTTCATTTATTTGGTACAGAATTTAACTCCCATTATTTATATTATATTAACTATGGAAAATATATTTTTTATAAAAAATTATATTTGAAACCATAAAATATATTTTAGACAAAAGAAATATTTGTATATGTTTTGTTATTTGACTCCAAATAATTTTTTAAAATTTTCATAAATCCAAATTTTGGGTTAGTGGGCACCCGCACATCATCACATAGAATTCAGAATAACACAGTGGGGAAATTCAAAATTTAAAATCCTACCAAAAATTCAAATTGAAATCCCTCATAAATCACTTCAACAAAATCACCGCGAATCCCATGATCCCTGAATTTGTGCGCTAGAGAAAAAGATTGAAATTCAAACCATGCTTTGAGGACTCTTTGATTCTGTTAACACCAAATCCGGTCTCTCCACTGTGTGGAATGAGTCCGGACATGTCTGGTCACAACTTGTTAACATCTTGGCGCCATCATCGCATCTCGACACAATCAACACATCTTATTTCCATCACCATAATCATGTCATCATCATCCACAGCACCGTTGTCCTCCACTCCAAGCAGTGTCGTCGGCCAGAGTAAACGTCCGTCAATATCAGAACATTGAGAAAAATGATTCACCACCTCGATCAACACCAAATGAAAAAATGACCATCAACATGCTGAAAAACACCATTAAATTATATTAGAACACCCTACCACCGTAAAAAGAATCAATGCATTTAAAGACATAAAAACCTTCATTGAGAGAGAACATCAAATGCCAGTTCCCCACATGGAGACCAAAGGTCACTCGAACATCACCTCCCAGAACCTCTATCAAGACCATCGCACTCGACCGACTGGGAAAGGAGCACTGGACTGAGATGCCATAGAAAAGCTGAGAAGAGGAGGCCTCGGTTGGGGACCACGCTGGAGATCACATCATCGACACTAGGGGAGAGACAACCGAATACTATTTGGACGCCTCCTCATCTGGCCCTGATAAATATTTTCAGTATATCTGATATCTTTAAAAAAGATATTTTATATCTTTGACAAGATATATCTGATATCTTTGAGAAGATATATTTTATATCTCTGATGAGATATATTTAATATCTTTAATCAGATATGAGATATCTTTTAGGAGATACATGAGATATCATTTTCTATTTATATGAGATGTGCAGCTCCTCTCTCGGCAGTTGTTGGAGGCAGTGCAGTTCTGTTTTTCAAGGAGAGATTTTCAGATCTGCAACCGGTGGAACTACTCTGATTTGATCGGCTTTCAACTACGGTGGTTTTGGATCTGATCCCGGTGTTTTTCATCTGCACTTTTGTTCGGACATCAACCTTCTTCTTTCATGGTCAGATCTATTTGGGTTTCTTTAGCATGCTGCTTTCTTCTTTTTAGGCTTCATTCAGACTGCTTCTATACTCCGACTTTGATCCACTATTTTTCTAAGTATTACTGTTGAGATCCATTTCACTTTTGGGGAGTCTCTACCATGTACTTATCTATATTATTGGATCCCTATTTCTGGACTAGGTCCCATGGTTTTTCTCTTTTTTGGGTTTTCCACGTAAAAATTCCTGCGGTCAATTTTATTTTATGCACCTATTTTTGTCCCTACACATCCGCTGTTTGAGGGAAAGATTTCTCCGCTGCGCGTTCATGTTTTTTGTTGTTTGTGCATTCATCGCTTTCCATCTTTCCCAACAAATACTTCAATAAACCATCGAACCAAAAGAAGACTAACAAGAAGAACCATTAATATAAAACATGCTCCTAGAGAAAGAACGAGCCTGTCAAAACTCCAATCCGAACTCATACTGCAGCTCAGAACAACAAAACCTAGAAAGGGGAAAAGACTGACAAAGAACACGAGTTGAGAGCATTGTCGGGCCCCCTCCAGCACAATACCATGTAGTCCCGGATCCCATATTGATCCTGACCAAATGGAGTCAAAATATAATGGGATGGCCAGCAAGGGTAGTAGAAAATAGAGACACCAGACGCCGCCACTTGTGCGAACCCAAACTATCTAAAACACCAACACAAAAACCCAGAGTAGTGGTCTGATGTGTTGGGTTAGACAGAAAGAGGAGTGGTGATCGACATGTGATATCCCACCAGCAAGATGAATCAGTCGAGAAGGGGGGAAGGAGAAAGCAAGAGAAGGAAGATAATAAAAACCAAGTGATGCGATGTGCGCCATCACTATCGATGAGACCCATGAAACCCTAGGAGAGGCATCGAGAGCACCAGGATTTGGGAGTCGGGCGAGTGTAGAAGTATGATTATTTAATTATTATATTTTGAAATTCATTATTATAATAGAAAACAAATATTAGCTTATTTAAGAATTTATATTGTCTATTATTCTATTTTTACATCAAAACTAAGTCATAATACATTTTTTATGCTTGTATTATATCAATATTAACTTTAATATTTATCAATGTAAAAAAAATTCAATAAAATCCCCATTATATAATTTTAAAATGTCTATTCTAAATTTTATGTTCTTTTTTAATATTTATTTCCTATACATGATAAATTTAATTATTGAATAAAAAAATTTCATATTTTAAAATCATGAATTTAATACTAAAAATTTAAAAATTCACATTTCAGAAGTAAATATTATCATAAGGTATATATATATCTATAGAATTTAATTTTAAATCATTGATAAAATTTATTAATATTTAACCATTTAAATTATTTCAATATTATATTATGTTTCTTGATTGAAACTTTTATGCATTACATAATGGTCATGTTACTTCTATTAGTCTTATTACTATTCTAGTAGTTACCTTACCCTTCCAAAAATCATATTACCCATTATAGATAGCCTTCATTCAAAATTATAAAATTAATAAAATCATTTTCATAGATTCTTTGAATTTTAAATTCATTACATATTGATTTATTTATAATAGAAATGTATATTTTATTATTTTCAATATTTTTAGAATATAATCCATCTTTTTGAATGGTGTATCCTGATACATTATATAATGTTGGGCTAGCTTCCAATGGCCCACACTGTACGCCACTCCGAAACTCTTGTGGCTTGACAATGATAATAGTACTATAATAGCACAAACATTGTCATGGTTATTGAATTAGCATGTGAATGGTGACACCAACAAGTCATTCTAGCTTTGTGGACATCCATCTTCTAATTACTATAGCACATTAGTCATACTATAGAACATGGGACATATTGTGTTCTTGGTGTCTCTATAGGAATGCATCCATGTAGCTTTATGAACTGATTTTAGATAAGGATTATTGATACTATTAATTCACCCTATAATCTTGTCCATGAAATTATTGAAATAATTATACCTCTATATAGATGTAGGTATTGCTACCAAACAACATAAATCTTATAGGTGCTTGATATTATTCTTGTTCATTTGTGTTTTGTCTCCCTTTTAATATTCATATTTGTAATCAATCGTCACCTGTTTCTCCTAAAAATTTTATAACACCCTCAACATTCATGATCACCTTATTTACATCTATTTTTATATATTATCCAGTTCTATTTATATTATTTATATTAAATATGTCAATTTAGTTTATATTTTACTTTTATGATGAAATAACGAAACCTGTATTTTACGATCGGTAATGTAAATAGATATTTATTTATTTTTTGTAATATATTATGTCATACATCCATAA
Organism: Viscum album; assembly: GCA_963277665.1. NCBI lineage: Eukaryota > Viridiplantae > Streptophyta > Magnoliopsida > Santalales > Viscaceae > Viscum > Viscum album. The sequence goes on from OY728130.1 coordinate 255,544,396, forward strand.
AATAGTTTTCATCCTAAAACCTTTCTTCATACATCAATAAATAAATTAATGGTGGTAAATATTCATCATTTTATCCTCATGCTCCCACATTTCTTCCTCCAACTGGAAATTCCTCAAAATTATGATTACCAACATAGTTTCACTTTTCAAAATACATGATTTACAGTATCAAGAATCTGGATGGGTTATTAATCATAAAAATATTTGTGATCATTCTTTATTTAATCAATAGTGTGTATTTTCATTGGTTCTATCTTGTACTTCATTATCAGTGAGACATGGAAGATGTCATGTACATTTTAGAGGATGGGTGTCATTTCCAAATGAAAAGAAACAACTCTAATTCTATCGAAAATAAAAAAGTCCCAATATACCTTGGAAATAGATTTTTTTCTTACCAAATCTTATAACACCTTTCCAAGGTGATACCTTCATGGTGACATGATCCAAAAATTGAAACTCTTATTACTTCTTTGGATTATCGAATGTTGGCACTAAAAAACGTGTCCCAATGTTTTTCCAAATGCTTCCATAAATGATCCAAGGTCATAGACTGTTTTGAAAGCATCTATTTGATAGGTCTTGGGGCCTCAACAGAGTTATGGATTATGAGTTTTGGGCATTTGAAGTTGGGCTGGAAAGTAGGTTCGTGGAGCCCATTCACAAAGCTCCTCCTTTGAGAAGCCGCCACAGAGCAAGGAGGAGGGATGCCCTGTGAACCCTTTTGATATTCCTTAACCCACCGCGAAGCAAGGAGGCGGGATACTCCACAAACCCATTTGACGTTCGCGAACCCTTTACAAAGAAAAGAGGCGGGATGCTCTGCCAACCCATTTGACGTTCGTAAATCCACTACCAAGGAAGGAGGCAGGATGATCTGCAAACCCATTTGACATTTGTGAACCCACCATGGAGCAAGCCCCGCCTTCTTTCCGAGCGAGCTCTACTTCGCGGTGCCTCTTTCTTATAAATACCCAGCTCAACCCACTTCATGAGGATGTTCACTCCGCACCTTGGGCGACCAATCTCCCATTTCACGGAGCTCAGCATTCTTTCACGAAGCCACTCTGTGATTTGATGCTCCGTGATTCCATGCTCCGCGAGTCGATGCTCCGCGAGTCGATGCTCTGCGAGTCGATGCTCTGTGAGTCGATGCTCCACGAGTCCATGCTCTGTGAGTCCATGCTTCACAAGTCGATGATCCGTGAGTTCATGCTCCACTATTCCATGCTTCGTGAGTCCATGCTCCACAATTCCATGCTCCGATAGTCCATTCTCCGCAAGTACATGCTCCGCGATTCCATGCTCCGGATGTCTATGATCTACGAGTCCACGCTCCACAAGTCAATGCTCCGCGAGTCTATACTCTGCGAGTTCATGCTCTACGAGTCCACACTCTGTGAGTCAATGCTATGTGACTCCATGCTCCATGAGTAGATTTCCTTCGTGAATCAGCTTCATGAGACCCCATGCTCTATGAGACCCCATTCCCTATGAACCCCTTCACTTCCGCCACTGACCCCCATGAAAAATGTAGAGTTGCACTGCGGACTTTTCGGGTCGGGACGTCAACATTTTCCATTTCACCCTTATGCACATCCACCTTCCACCTAGAGAATACCATGATTCGAGATAATCCTCTAAACACCATGAAACACCTTGAGTCGACATATTCACCTTGGTTCAATTCCCATGTAATGAGTTGAGATTCTCATCATCAATTCCCTGAGTACCTTGAGTCAAACCATTCCTCAAGTAACTCATACAAACCCCATCACTTGAATCATATGCTAGGTTGAACTAGAAAGGGTCGCTCTTGCATAAGTCGCAACATAATCCATTTCATGGTGCCTTATACCTAATAGTCCTATCTATATGTCTATAAACTATAGTATACTTTATGTGCCAAACATAGGAATCCTCTTTCTCCAAACAAGAGATGCCTTATGATCCTAGCATGAGAAGCCAATAGTCTTTTCTACATGACTCTAAAATATAGTATTCCCTATGTTCAAAACATAGGATGATTATTGTTCCAAATAAGAGATACCTTATTTGACAAGCATAATATGCCTCATGACATTATTGTGGTGGAATAATTTCAAGAGCATTGGAATCTGTTCAAACATTTCATCACTCCACCTCACGCTTTGCATGTCCTTTATTTAGATCTTCATCCTCATTAATGTCTGAAGGGACCCCCTAATGGCCTAGTCCCGTGCTGCATCGGCTCACCTACCATCCTAGGCCAACGCACCGTAAGACTTTGGATGACACTTCAAGTCAGGTACTATGTTTCAAACATGGTCAGCAGTCGACCCTTGTTTGTTTGTCCCCATTCCAGGCTAACGTGATATGGATGTTGTGTTTTGAAGAAGGTCAATAGTTATCCTACATCGCCACAACACCCACATTGTGTTTCGAATGTCAGGAATGTGATTCACACTTTTTATATCCCTTTTCCGGACTAATTCCAATGCCCTTGGCATTATCCCTCTTGTGCACTAGTGCATAGGTGAAGGACTCAACCCACCAGTGGGTTTGGATACCCTCATGGGCAGACATGAGGAAGACATTATCAGAATATTCCATGCGTAAGCCCAATCCACCATTTCCACTCCATAGCGGCACCAGGGTAGCTTCCATGCATAAGCCCCATGCACAATTTTCACTCCATCGCGACACCTGGGCAACTTCCATGTGTAAGCCCCATGCACAATTTCTGCTCCATTTCAGAACCAGGGGTAGATTTCATGCGTAAGCCCCATTCACCATTGTCACTCCATTGCGGAACCTGGGAAGCTCCTATGCGTAAGCCCCATGCATAAGTGCCGCTCCATTAGCGGCACCCTAGTAGATTCCATGCATAAGCGCCAAACACAACTGCCGCTCCATTGCAGAACCAAATAAGCTTCCATGTGTAAGCCCCATTCACCACTGGCACTCTATCGAGGCACCCAGGCATCTTCCTTGAGAAATCCCTATTCACCATTGTCACTCCATAGTGGCACCCATGCAGCTTCCTTGCGTAAGCCCCATCCATCGTTGCCACTCTGTTATGGCACCCAGGAAGCTAACCACATGTAAGCCCCATTCACTACTGCCTCTCCATGGTAGAACCTAGGCCTCCATCCTGGATTAAGTCCCAATCTCCATCACTGGGCCTCCACCCTAGAGTAAGCCCATGTTTCCTATTTGGGTTTCTAACCACGTGTAATCCCTTGTTTCCTCTTCAGGATTATAACCACATGTAAGGCCCACCCCACTTCCCACTAATGCACCTTCTGTGATATGATCTTATGGCCATTGCTGCCTCTTGTTTATCACACTGAGCAAAACTCATATGGGCTTAGAGTAAGCATCAACCATGAAATCCTCCCTGGGTATCCTAGAGTGTAATCCCCAAACACCATCCTGAACTATGAGGTCTTCGATCCTTTCTAAGGAAGGGTATGTATGAAGCCTCCCTAAGGTCCAAGCCCACCAACCATTGGTTCTGACTCACCTTCATGATGGTTCACCAAACACTCCTCCCGAAATTCGTGGACTTTGATCCTTTCCAAGGCAAGGTTAGTAGGAAGCCTCCTCGAGGTTCAATCCCACCATCCATATGGTACCGACCACTTCACATCGGCCCACCCTCGTCCTGCAAGATGTTAAACTATACCCATTCAAACTATCTGGTCTTTTATCACTATCTCCTAGACAGGGTATGTAAGAATCCTCCCTGAGGATCAACCCCATTCAACGGTAAGTCATTGTCAACCCCATTCAGCAGTAAGCTGTTGTCAACCCCATTCAGTGGTAAGCCATTGTCAACTGCATTCAGTGGTAATCCATTGTCAACCCCATTCAGCTATAATCCATTGTCAACCCAATTCAGAGGTAAGCCATTGTCAGCCCTATTCAACGGTAATCCGTTGAAGTCCCCCAATCGACGGTATTCCGTTGAAGTCCCTTTATGGTTTTTTAGATGAACAACATGGACTTTGTTTCCCTGCCATGAGGATACATAAGAAGCCTCCTTGAGGTTCAATCCCATCACTCATGTCTCATCCTAATCTCTCCCTCGACCCGATGTGTTTCGGGAAGGTCATGACCCAACCTTGAGGTTATATTTCCTCCAGATCCCATCCATGCGTCCATTGTCATGGGTCACCTCCTCAGGTGTCCCATCATCCCACCGAACTACGCGGACTTTGATTCCCTACCATGAAGATACGTAGGAAGTCTCTTCAACTCTCAAGACCAACATCATCATCATCCTTATGTCGGTTCCATCTCATTATCCCTACACTTCATTCAAATCTACATCATCTATCTTGATTCTTATCTGGGCCTCCGCAACCTGGTGGGATCAAGACATCCACCTCATTGCTAATCCTAGCAGTAAATGGGCCGTTTTCCATGCACAAGCCCCAGCATGTATCCAAGTTGTTGGGATTTCTGTAGACCCTGATTCATAACCTCTTTGAACTACATGGGTTTTGATTTATGTCGTCTACACATGATACATAGGAAACCTCCACGAGGTTAAATCCCAGCCAATTGTAAACCTTGGTGTTCCCCCATTCTAGGGATACCACTACCTAATCTTCCCTCAGTGGTTTCTAGATTAACCTTCATGGTGCAACATATTCCCTTTATGGGACACACCAGCTTGGGTGTTCTCTTATTGAGTGTTCTGATCCATTCACCTGGTAAACCTTCCAACTATTCCCTCCTAGTGATGTACCAATCTGATCCATCTCTATAAGAAGTTTTGATCACCCTTATCCCATCTCTGCAAGACATTAAACTCACGGCCTACCTCATGTTAAACATGAGATGCCTGAGGAGAACCTCCGAAGACATGTATTTGGAGTAACCTTCTCTGCAAGATGTTAAACTCATGGGATAACCTATGTTAAACATGGTAAGATAAAGAAAACCATAGAGACATGCCTCTAGTATAAGATACCCCATCACTGAGGTGGGATGCATCGAGTTCTGTGCCCTTGAGATGTCATCTTATGGGGAATAATACAGGTTCCCCAATGTCCACGCATCCAGAGATGCCTCGACATGCCTGAAGTTATCATCTACTCCAACCGAATGTTGCTACCACTTCAAGACCCCATGGAATGTCCTGATAGAAGTAGTGTAATTAACTGGAGTCCACAAAGATATGACACCAGGAACAGATTCACGAACCATGACTTAATCTTTAGGGGAGACCTGGATGAGGTAACGACTTCCGAGGAGGAATCCACGGAAGGAGGAACCAACATCCCATCATCCCATTTCAATCAAGGAGAAAATGTCCTTAAATAGGAGATGGATACCGCCCGCCTTTGGAAAGTTGGAATGTGGGGCAACTGCTACGAGTCCTCTACAGACAGATGTGCGCGCCCCGATGAAACTGTTTGAAACATCGACATACATTTTTTATCATCTTTTAGATATCATCATATGTTTTAGATAACTCACACATTATCAGTTATCTCCTAAACTAGTTTTGGACCAACTAGCATTCATTTCTTCACTTTATCCCATCAATTTAGAGTGTGAAATGTTTTAACCTAAAAAGATTCATATTATTCCATTTGAATAATTTAGTGAAATATATTATCATATATGAATTATAAACAAAATTGATACTACTTCCAAATTCCTCAGAATTAATTCAACATATCCTCCAATATTTGGATAATCCTTTCAGACTGCCCATTAGTTTGAAGATAATAGTGGGATCCCAAACTCATCTTACCATTTAAATCATTCTGAATAATCCTAGAAAATTTTTATGTGAATCATGGGACACAATTCAATATAATTAATAAAGGTACACCTCTATGCCTCAATAATTCCTTAATATAAAGATGTACATTTCACTCAAGAGGTATATCCTCCATTATTACTAAGAAATATTAAAGGATTCGTATTTTGTGTCTATTTTTAATCAATTTCATTGGTATTAAAGTGGTTTTTAGTTATAATTACCATTTCATTAAATGTTTTAATAAAGTTGTGTGAAAATTCTAATGTGGAATTAATATGAATCATGATGGATGATGTGTTTTAGAATTATAAGTTTAAGATTTATTTTCATATTTTAATTAGAATTTACTTTTCTCCATATATTTTGCTGCCACTTTTTCAGGATTTTATATAAAAAAATTAACCATGCTTGGCTAGACTTCAACCACCAGCACACCAAGTCACCTAGCTAGCACATGGAGGGATGGCCGACCATAGTAGACCTATGGGAAGGACAACACCGACCAAAAATACATGGGGGTCATTTCTCATGCATATATTTCCTATAGGTGGTGATCCCTATGGGGAGTAGGGTGTTTAACCCCGTTAGCGCCTGAGCATGCAATGGTCAAGCTCACACTGTTGTTGGAGGAAATCCTTGTCAACATGGGGCAGTGCACGGTGGTGTTGGGGGTCCTCCAACCCCCAATCCATCTTCATTATGGTTTAGAAGATGCACTATGGATTATAATCAAACACTTCCACCTCTACTTAATTTTATGTGGGATGGAATAACACCTGTTAATATTCATTCCTTTTAAAAATAACATGCCCCTATGCTTAGAAATTTCCCATGGCTCGACTCCACTTCTTTCAACTGATTTCATCCCCATCGGCTACTGCAATAATCACCCAAACCTCCATTGTTACTATGATACAACCTCGATCTTGAGAATCACATACACACAAAAATGAATGTTTCCACCTCAGATCACCTCCAAAACCTTAGCTGACCACATGATGATTTTTTCAAAGGCTTTACTAGCCACTATGAGAGTCAGAGAAAGATTAGGCCACCAACACCACAGACACTTATTAGCACCCCTACCATGTGTAACTACCTACCAAGTTTCAAAAATAGTAATATTATACATGCACCATTGAAGGATGTTGTAACTTAAGATCATGGTCCACACATACCTGCGTAGAATTCTTCCACACCAAATAAATACACCCATGATCTTCCAATGATTAAAATTTACCCCTAATGATCCTGGGGTGATTTTAAAACATATAACCTCTAATATTTGGGATGTCCCATTACCCATGAGAGAATTCAGATTTTACTCCTTGTTTTTTCACAAAATTAAGCATCTTCTACTGCCAATGGGAGTTCTCACACCATGGGGTGGAGGCAACATATCATCTCAGAAGCCACTATTTCATTTTTTTCATTATGTTTTCCATTTTTTAATATGTAAATTTAGTTTTTCATCTTTCTTAACACAATTCATGAATTTTAAACTAAATTTCCATCCATTATTCATATATTCTAATTCCACTTCTTATTATGTTTTATAATTTCTTCTTCATCTTTTGTGTTTTCTGATTCTTTTTATTTTATTAAATATTTCATTATTTTATTTTCTTATTCTTATTATTTTATTTTAATCGTATCCAGCCCAATTATTTTATATTTTTTTTCTATATCTATATTCTATTATTTTTTTTATTCTTTTATTTTTCTTTATCTTCTATTTTTCCTCTCCACAGTGACCTCATACCATAAAAACGAGGGGCTAACCCAAGGGTTTTACCAAGTGAGGTAAGTGGTGTTTCCATTTCATTTTGAACTTAAATTATTATTTTTATTTACATTTTTTGTGACAAAAATTCATGTGAACGAGTGTGAATATTTCCCACTAAAACGTTGAATTCAAACTCTTTTTGAATCTTTATCTAAACATTTTCCCTCCCTTTCAATAAAAATGAGATCTTTATATGATGAAGTTTACCCTTTTACTAGATGAAACAACATACGATGGAGTTCTGTCCTAAGAGATGTCACACTTCTAATTAAGGTGTTCCATCAACCCTGATTACTAAACGAGTTGGGATTGTGATTTTTGAATTCATTCAAGATTTCAAACTATGAAATAAATGAATATTAGTTTTAAACATTCATATTCTGATTAAAATATCAAACTAAATTTAAACATGAACAAAGAGGATGATGGAACCCATAAACCAAACCACAATATAGTGAACCATCCATTTCATACATTACCATTACATCATTATAAAGATAAAAAACATTATAGTATAAGACCATGAGGATCCAAAGGTTTAGTGTCTTGGGAAATCTAGGATTGTACATAACATTTACAACATCAAACATAAACATTGTTTTATTTCTTCTTCTTTATATTCTTATTGGAACTTGAACTCTTCTTAGTATATGTAGTCACAAGAGGATATACATAAAAAGGGGTGAGACAAAATCTTAGTTATAGGGTATATAATAACAATATAACAATGGGTGAGCATAATCATAACATAGAAAAAGGATCGGGAACATGAGTGGAATCATTAATAAAATACTTGAAATTTGGTAATGCATAAAAATAAAACATCGAGTCTTAGAGGTTAACTACAACACATAAATGTGAAAAAAGATAGAAATTTTTTAAAGAATAATTTCACTTTAAATAATGAGATTCATTACTTTTCTCAATTCATTGTAGCACTGTATAATTTTGGGTTCACCTATCACATTAAAACATTCATATTGTGCTATATAATTCCACGCACACCCATCACATCATAACATTTTCATTAATGTTCTTTCCAAAAATAACATATATCAATCATAAACATAGAATTAAATGGTTTAAAACTCATAATAACACATTAAAAAACTTTGGGTTCCCAAAAGAGAGAGGGAAAACATACTTGATACAAGAACCATCAACCTTGAGTGAGAAGTAAAAGGTGTGTTATTGAAAGAAGAGATCATTTGGAAAAAAATGTATTTGAAATAAAATCTAGTAGAGAACATGTATATCCCAAAATTGGAAATAGAATGATGAAAAAAATATTTTTACAGAGTAACCATACAAATAATGGAGTGAAAGAGGGAGAACTTGAAGAAACAAATTGGGTTTTAGAATTTCCCCTTACATTGTATCTGAACGCTTTCTTCACTTTAAAGTCTGGTATAACCACCTTAGATTAATTAATTGACAATTAAAAAACGTTTTTTACATGAATATGGTTTTTTATGGTTTCATTAAGTTATTTTATTGATATTTTTATGAGTTATAGAGTTTAAAAACATTGTTTGGGAATGTTCATTTTAATGGTTTTCCTTAGCGATTCACTTGAATTCATAAACGGAAGTTCGTGTAGAACATGGATAAAACTCCTGAACTAATATTTCATGTTATTAATGATATTCCAGAATTATAAATGATATTATAATGAATTATATTATATAATATGTAGATGAATCATTATGTAAGAATTAAATGATGTTTGTTTGGGTTAATTTGGGAGGCTTTTCGACCACAAAAAACATGTTTTGTTTAATCATTTAGTACTATATATGTAATTTAGATCCAGAACATTCAATGAGATATAATACATATAAAATAATATGGTTCATCCATAAAAATGGTTTCATGGCCAGATCTAAAATCGGAAAATAAATTTCAAAACATGACGTTCTTGAATGTGACAAATTAACACCTCACGAACAACGTTTTATTTTATAAAATAAAAAGAATAAGAGAAGGGGGATGGATGATATAATATCCCATTAGTATCATAAAATTATAATATATTTATAATACCAGAGTTAACATAACATGTGGATGATGATAGGTGGGGAGAGAATAAGAAATGATCTTGAAATTGAAAGAAATAAAAAGGAAAAAGATAGAGAGAGGAATTGCCTCTTGAATCATCCACTTGAGGTCCTCCTTAAGGAATCTAGGATTAGTATTTTGATGTGACCAGAAGACATTGGGTGTGTGGGAGGGTCTAGGAAGGATTCATGGGTCGACTTTAGACAAGGCTTCAATCTTGAGAGGTGTGAGGAAATGAGGGTGTGAAGGGTTGTATTTATAGTAGATGGGAGAGGGGATTTCTCAATATTAAATTCATTAATTTATTATTTCTCCACAAGACATGGAATAGTGAGTCTTCCATGAATAAATAATGTAATTTTTTCATGTTAATCAGAACCAATTGGGCTTACATCAATATAACATCATACATGACTCTATAATTAGTGTATTTTTCTTATTTTGTAAATTATAGTATTTCATTGTTCATAAAAAATTCATGTATTTTAGAGAAATCCCAAAAAATAACACAAACCATTTTTTAATGTATAAATTTCAAAAATGATTTCCATTTTTCAAAAATAAATTTCTATATATAATTAATTTAATTTTTAATTAAAATCATAATTTACTTGAAAAATACAGTTTTTAAAATTAAAACTGATTTTACAATGCTTTCAAAAATTAAATAAGGTCTTATAAAATTATCCTAATACTATAAGACATAGAATTGTTAATTTATGAACAAATTTTAGGAAAATACATTTTCTTTTAAATTAATTAATTAATTATAATGATTTATTTATGACATAAAAAAATATCAATACTTTTACTATGGTCAAATTGTCACCTATAAGATGCCTAAATTTTATTTAATCATTCATGGGTAAGGTTACTATTATCGTGGGTGATTTTCTATTCATAAGGTTCATATTACTATTCATAAGGGTATGTTCCTATTCACCAAAAATTAAGTTTTTTCTATTAGACTCCAAACATCTTACTAATCACAACCATGTTTGTCAGATTTTTGAAATTCAAAACATATAAGTGGGAAAATTATGTATACTGATCACATTGTATTTAGTATCATGATATGTCATTGTGCTTACAAATGTTATTTTACTATAAGTCATAATTATAGTAAGAAAATTACGTTGATAAAACTTTGGGTCGTTACATTCTTCCCCCATTATGAAATTTCACCATCGAAATTTCCTGTTACCCAAACAGGTGATGGTACTTCTCCTTCATTGCCTCCTCCAGTTCCGAAATAGCTTTTTCAAACTTATTGTTCCTCCAAAAAACCTTGAAAAGGTGGGTTGTATTTTTGTGTAGAACCTTATCTCTCCAATCTAGAATCTTCATTGGTTGCTCCTCATAAAGAAGATCATCTTCCAGCTGTACCACCTCTGAGTTTAGTACATGTGTGGGATATAGTATGTACTTACTCAGGAGTGATACATGAAACACATAATTAAATTGAGTATATGTGGTGGAAGTGCAAGCCAATAGGCCACAGATCCTATGTGATTGAGGATATCAAAGTGGCCAATGTACCTTGGGCTTAGCTTTCCATTCTTTCCAAACTGCATGAATCTCTTCCATGATGATATTTGAAGGAAGTCTTTATATCCAACGTCGGGCTCGAATCCCCTTCAACGGTTGTACACATAGCTCTTTTTCTGACTTTGAGAATCTTTGATGTGTTTTTGGATAACTTGAACCTTCTCTATCATCTCTTGCACACGATCGGGTCCAAGTAGCTTTCTTTCTCCAACTTCATCCTAACAGGTTAGAGTTCTACAACGCTTTCCGTACAAAGAATCATATGGAACCACTTGAATACTCGAGTGGAAGCTATTGTCATATGAGAACTCAACCATTGTGAGATGCAGATCCCATCCCCTTTTGAGTTCTATAGAGGAGGCTCTTAGCATATCTTTAATCATCTGAATAATCCTTTCAGACTAGCCATCAGTTTGGGGGTGATAGGCCGTGCTGAAATTTAATTTGGTACTCAAAGTATATTTAAGGCTCCCCCAGAATTTAGATTTGAGCCTTAGATCACGGTTAGAGACAATTGAGAGTGGAACACCACGCAGGCTCACCACTTCCTTCATGTATATCTTTTCACGTTGTTCAAGTGAGAGGTATTCCCTAATAGTGATACAATTGGTAGTCTTGGTGAGTTGGTCAACCTCAACCCATATCACATTATTTCCCTTCGACTACTTTGAAACACCCGTGACAAAGTCCATAGTAACATTCTCCCATTTTCACATGGGTATAGGCAATGGTTGCATCATCCCTTTAGACTTTTTCTCTATTCTTTAACTTGCTGACATACCAAGCACCTTGAGATATATTTTGCAATCTCATTTTTCCTGTTATCCCACCAGAAGTGTTCTCGGAGATCACTGTACATCTTGGTACTCCCAAGATAGATAGAGAATGTTGAGCTTTGTGCATTTTCCAATAGCTCTTTATTTATCCTGGGTGATGAAGGCACACAAAGCCGCATTCCAAACCAAATCACATCATCATCATTGATATGGAAATCATGCAGCTTCCCTTCCTTTACTTCATTCAGTTTCTTCTGTAACTCTAGATCATCCCTTTGTGCCTCCTTAATCATATCTTGGATTTATGGTTAATTAATCATTTGAGGATGGTATGATTTATCCCCTAACCTTATGATTTCCAAATCCATCCTTTGAATATCCAATAAGATAGGGTATTTCTCAATCCATATTATGGATAGATTTGTATGTTCTTTTCTGCTTAAAGAATCAGCTACCTTGTTCACCTTTCCATGATTATAGTGAATAGATCAATCATAATCTTTGATTATCTCTAACCATATCATTTGACGCATGTTGACCTCCTTTTGTGTGAATATATATGTTAGACTATTATGGTCGGTGTATATGTCACACTTCTCACCATAATGTTAGTGCCACCATATATTCAATGAAAAAATCACGGATTCCAACTCTAAATCATGAGTTGGTTACTTCTAATCATGGATCATCAACTTCCATGAGGTATAGGATATCACATTATTATTTTTTGTGAGTACACAACCCAAGCATTTCTTTGAAGAATCACTGTATATAACAAAACGTTCTCCACTTTTCTGTAATGTGAGTAGAGGTTCAGTGGTAAGTCTTCTCTTTATCTCCTTGAAGCATCCGTCCCGTTATTATGTCCAGACATACTTTACTTATTTCCTTGTTAACATAGTTAGTAGGCTTGATAATCATGAGAAATCTCTCACAAAATGATGGCAGTACCTAGCTAATCCAAGAAGACTACGGATTTCTATGACACTAGATGGACTCAGCAATTCCTTAATCGCCTTTGTCTTTGATGGGTCAATAGAAATTCCCTCACTTGGGATCATATGTCCCAAGAATGTGACATGCTTTATCCAAAAGTCACACTTGTTGAACTTGGCATATAACTTCTCCTTTCTAAATGTCACCAACACCAGTCTTAGATGTTCTTCATGTTCCTCATTTCTCTTAGAGTAGATGATAATATCATTGATAAACACTACCAAAAAAATTTCTAGGAAATTTATAAATACTATATTCATCAAATACATAAATATTTCAAAGTAATTTGTAAGTCTGAAGGGAATCACTAAAAACTCATAGTGCCCATACCTTGAAGGGAAGGCAGTCTTCTAAATATCTTTCTTCTTCACCATTAGCTGATGATATACAGAATTAAGATCCACCTTTGAGAAGTATTGAACTCCTCCTAATTTATTGTACAAGTCATCAAACCTTGGAAGAGGATACTTTTTATTTATGGAGATCTTGTTGAGTTCTAGATAATCGATAGAAACCCACATTGTTCCATCCATCTTCTTCACAAAGAGCATTGGCGGACCCTAATTTGATGCACTAGAGAGTATAAACCCTTCATCCAGATGCTCTTGCTGCATATTCTTTTACTCCTCCAGTTCGATAGAAGCCATTCTATAGGGACACTTTGAGGTAAGAGTAGCTCCATGTATGAGTTCTATGGAGAACTCTACCGCAAGATCTAGGGGAAGTGAGGGTAAATCTTCATGAAATACTTCATTGTATTCTCTTATGACAGGATTTTTTTCTTGGTTTGTCCTTCCCCTCCCGCATTTTAATAAAATTTTGATTTTGATGGATAGGGTATCAACATCCACATCGTTGAAGGATTTTTCAATGGAGATTACTGATTTTCCTGGAATTTTTAGAGGAGCATGGGATGGTTAGGAATATGAAAATTTATTTCCTTTTCCTCATAGTTGATACATGCTATATATAATGAGATCAAATCTATTCCCATTATAGGATAAAATTTCACCAAGGGAAGTATTACGAGATTTTATGGAAGAATCTTCTCACATAAGTTAAAAGAAGAAGAGTAAAACATGTGGGTTTAAATGATTTCTCCACTTTATGTTTTTACATATATCTCTACTTCATGTTTTTGGGGATTTGATTCAATAGTACTAGAAAACATGAAAGATATAAAGGAATGCGTAAAACCATAATAAAAAAAAGACTTTTTCTATTATTGAGTTAATAGGAAGTGTACCTTTTATTTATTCATTATCTTTATCTACTTTCACAATAGTGATAGCATAAGCCTTCCCTTGATCCTTTGGATTTGGTGGCTGATGATGCTGATTACCCTCAAGGACTCGAGGTTTAGTGCACAGGCTTGCCACGTGCCCCTGATCCCTACAGTTGTAGCATTGAAACATGGGTGGTTCTCTCAATTCTTCCGCTACAATATTCTTACTTATCATGTCTTTTCGACACTCTTTAGCATGGATTACTTATTTCACACACTTGAAAATTTTCCCCATCCCTTTGAGGTAGTTCCCATGATCTAACTTCCCACATTTTTGGAATGTGGGTTGTTGAGTTTTCTTCCCACCTTTATCAGTAGATCCCCCAACTTGACACTCCATCTTTTGTATCTTATCACCATAACCATGGTACCATTATCCAAAATCCATCAAAACTTTGAAAGAGAATCGAAAAACATCTTTATAAATCCCAAAGTCTCTAATTGAAAGAGACTTTGGAAGGTTTGGTTTTAATACACTAAATAATCTATCAATTTTTCTATCATTTTTTACAACAAACCCTGAATCATACCTTGAAAGCCTTGTGAAATTCACTTCGTAGGTTTTGAAAAATTATATTTCTTTTATCTTGAGCTCTATAAATTATCTATCCATCTTTGTATAAGGATTTGGTGGGAAATACTTATTAAGAAACATGATCTTAAAGTCTTCCCATTCCATCTCTTCAATTTCATCTCTTGGCCAGGTGTTCTTAATAAAATCCCACCATTGGTTGGCCTCTCCATCTAGATAATAAATGGCTAATATCACCTCTTCTGTATCCAAATAGTGAAGCATAGAAAATATCTTCTCCATGGAGTTGACCCACTGTTCTGAAACCAATGGATCAGAAGATCTACTAAATTTCGATGGTCGTTGCCGCATAAAAAACTCAATATCCAGTTTTCTCCCTCTTTGGTGAAAGTGGATGTTCCCTAATATTCTGGTTATTGTTCATAACCTTATATAGTTGGGTAATCATTACCATGAAATTTTAACTCTATATACCAAAGCAATGGGGATTTCATTCGGGTAGTCGTTGCATTGCCCCTCGCATGAGTTGTTGGCCTGATTTCTCCTAGTTCCAACGATTTCTATAATAGAAAAAGGTTATAACAAAACTTAATTTGTAAATTCATGATTAAATTATTCATTTGTACGATTTAAACTAAAATCATAAGTCATGAGATCCCAATGTAAATCTTCTATTGTGCATATTTTTACTTAGTCCCATACTTGAGGTTTTCTCTAGGGTTCACCAATTCTAATTCCCAAATTAACTAAACCTTGCCTCTGATGCCAACTATAGAAAACCATCATTTTCTAAAAATAATATTACATCATTATAAAGATAAAAACATAATAGTGTTACACCATGAGGATCCATTGGTTTAGTGTCCTGGTAAAACTAGGACCATAAATAAAATTTACAATATCAAACATAAACATTAATTTAATTCCTTCTTCTCTAGCTTATTATTAGCACATAAACTCTCCTTAGTACATGTAGCCACCTAAATATATACATAAAAATGGTGTGAGATAAAATCCAAATTATAGGGTATATAATAACAATATAACAATGGGTGAGCATAATCATGTCATAGGAAAAGGATCATGAACATGAGAAGAATCATTAATAAAAGACTTGAAATGTGGAAATGCATGAAAATGAAACATCATGTCTTAGTGGTTAACTAAAAAAAATACTTGTGAACAGACATAGCATCTTGTTCACACATCATTTTACTTTAACTCATGAGATTTTATAATTTACCCAATGCATTAAAGATATGTATAATTCCAGGCGCACCTGTCATAATTAAACATTAATATTGTGATATATAATTTCAGGCGCACCTGTCACATCATAACATTTTAATTAAAATTCATTCCACAAAAAACATATATCAATACTAACCATGTAAATAAATGTGTTTCAACTCATAATAACAAATTCATAAACATTGGGTTCCCAAAATAGAGAGGGAATAACATACTTGATATAAGAACCGTCAACATTGAGTGAGAAGTAAACGGTGTGTTCTTGAATGAAGAGTTATTATGGAAAACATTGTAGTTGACAGAAATACTATTAGAGAACATTTATATCCCATAATTGGAAACATTATGACGAAAAAATTATTTTTACAGAGTAACCATACAGAAAATGGAGTGAAAGAGGGAGAACTCGCAGAAAGAAAGTTGGGTTCGAGATTTTCCTCTTACCTTGTATCCGGACGCATTCTTCACTTTAAAGTCCTATATAACCACATTAGATTCATTAATTAAAAATTAAAGAACCTTGTGTACAATAATATGGTTCATTATGGTTACATTATGTTATTTTAGGGGCCTATGGATAAATTATAGAGTTTAAAAACATTGTTCGGTAATGTTCGTTTTTATGGTTTTCTTGAGAGGTTCACTTGATTTCATAAATGGAAGTTCATGTAGAAAATGGATAAAAATACAGAACTGATATTTAATGTTATTAATTATATTTCAGAATTTTAAATTATATTATAATAAAATATGTTATATAACGTGTGGCTAAATCATTATTCATGAATTAAATGATGATCGTTTGGGTTAATTTGGGCGGCTTTTCGACCACAATGAACATTTTTTGTTTAATAATTTAGTGATATATACATAAGTTAGATCTAGAAAATAAAATAGGAGATAATAAATATAACATAATCTGGTTCAACCATAAAAATGGTTTCATGACCATATCTAAGGGTGAAATAGAAAATTGAAAACATGTCGTTCTTGAAGGTGATAAATTAACACCTGACGAACAACATTTTCTATTATAAAATAAAAAAGAAGAAAATAAGGTGGTTGGATGATATAATATCCCATTAGTATCATAAAATTCCACTATATGAATAATACTAGAGTTAACGTAAAATGTGGATGAAGATAGGTGGGAATATATTAATAAATGAACTTGAAATTGAAATCAAATTAAAGGAAAGAGAGTGCAGGGGGATTATATCTTGAATCCTACACTTGAGATCCTCCTTAAAGAAGCTAGGATAGTTCATTTGATGAGACTAGAAGCTCTTGTATGTTGACTAGGGGCTATGGATGATTCTTGGTCAGAGCTTAGAAAAGGCTTGAAGCTTAAGAGGTGTGAGGAATTGAGGGTGTGAAGGGTGTTATTTATAGTGGAGGGGAGAGGGGATTTCTCAATATTAAATTCATTAATTTATTATATCTCTATAAGATAAGGAATGGTGAGTCTTCAATGACTAGATACAGTAATTATATCATAATAATCTGAACCAATTGGTTTTTCATCAGCAGAACATCATACATGACTCTATAATTAGTGTATTTAGATTATTTTGTAAATTATGGTATTTCATTATTCATAAAAAAATCAAGTATTTTATAAAAATAGAAAAAATTCACCCTAACCATTTTTCTACATATAGAATCAAAAAATAAAGACGATTTTTAAAAAATATGTTTTTAAAAATAGTTATTTTAGTTTTAATTAAATTCATAATTTACTTGAAAAATACAGTTTTTAAAATTAAAACTAATTTTATAATGCTTTAAAAAATTACATAAGATCTTATAAAATTATACTAAAACTAGAAGACATGGAATTTTAAATTTATAAACACATTTTAGGAAAATAATATTTATTTAAATTAATTATTTATTTATGACTTACAAAAATACCGATACTTTTACTATGGTCATATTGTCACATATAAGATGCCTAACTTTTATTTAATCATTCATTGTTAAGGTTACTATTATCATGGAATATTTACAATTCATAAGGGTTATATTAATATTCATAAGGGTATGTTACTATTTACCAAAATTTAATTTTGATCTATAAGACTCCAAACATGTTACTAATTGAAACCGTGTATGTCAGATTTTCGAAGTTCAAAACAGAGAAGTGGAAAAATTATGTTTTGTGATCACATTGTATTCAGTATCATGATATTTTATTTTTCTTAATAATGTTATTACACTATAAGGCATAATTATAAGAAGGGAATTCCATTGATAAAACTTTGGGTCATTACACACAAAGGCAAAAATCTTTCTTTATTATCAATATTTTGTCCTTCCTTGTTAGTCTAATAATTTCTTTCATTTAAATATCATTTATTTCAGATAATTGATAAAAAAAATAGAAAAAATAAGTATTTAAGAAAAATTATATTAATTAGGCGAACAACTAAGAAATCTCCTCAAGTGAGACGACATTGGTCTGCCTTTGTCCTGCATTAGAAAAATAAATTTTATTTTTTCATGCACAATGATAGGTGTGTCATAAAATATACAGAATTTATATTGTGATATATGTTATCCCTTATTAAATCATTCCCAATGGACATATTTGGAAATCTAGTAATAAATTCTATTATGATATTGACCCAATTCAAATTGGTATAAGGATAGCTTTCAAGACACCCTTTATAAGTTTTTTAGCAACCTTTCATTTTTTGCATACGAAGAATCTTAATGAACTATCTTCAATTTAATACTTAATTTTTTCCAATATTAGTGTTATTGTAATCCCTTATACATCTTGGTGCTAGTCTTTGGACACATATAATTTCTTGAGGGTGTGCCCAAGGAACCGATGATAGGGATAATAGTAGGGGAGATCTATGAGATTTTCCTCTTTGGGCCTCCTGTATAATGGAAATAGAATGATTCCATGATCCAATTCAATTTGAAATAGCTAGGGACCTATTACTCATTGAATGATTTTGTTCAGTTTCTCGGATTTGGGAATGGGGATCTGGGTACCTAGCCCAGACTAGGGGTTTCTGGAGCCTGATGAGGAAGTGGAACCTGATTTTATTTCATTGGTAGTGGCAGTGCGTTACATGGGGGCACATACCAATTTTGAGGTGGAAGATTCTGAGCCAGGGGATGGGCCTATGGTGGTGTCCCTCGGCAAATCTGTGGAGGTGATTCTGCTGGTAACAATTCCAGTAATCTTGGGGCCTCTACCTGTGCAATAGTAGAAGTGTTGGCCTTGGTGGATCTTCTTGCATGATCTGTGGGAGGAAACATGTGTGCATTTATGGATAGATATAATGCTTCTTCTAGTTGCTGATATTTATTAGAGAAAACTAGAATTCTTACTCGGATGTTTTGAGTGATATGAGAAGGTACCAACTCAGCCTTCACATTCCACAAGAACATTGTTAGCAGTTTTTCTTGAGTCAGCAGCATATCGATAGAATATGTGAGGCCCTTCCATCTAGCGATAATGTCTGCAAATAGATAATCATACAATTTCTTGGAATTAAAGAGATTAGAAATACTAGTCTTTCAGGTGGTGGAACTGAACTGGTAGAGAAAGAGCCAACAAGATCCTCCCAACCAGTAATGAACTCAATGGGTAACTAATTGTAACAAACAAACATGGTTCCTTCCAGTATTTGTACGAAACATCAGAGCATAGCAGATTTCTATTGTACTGGAGTTCTCAGCATGGGTCCACACCTTGAAATAAATTTAGTTAGATGTTGTAGTGAATCTCCTATCCCATTGAAAGTGGATAAGGAAAAAAATTTGAATCCTGGGGGGGCATTGTAAAATCATCCCCCCATTCTAGATATGGCCTACCATCAGTTAGGATTTTCACCTATCAAGTTTCAAGAGCCTTGACGTGAGCCATAAAAGTGGCCATTGAATCATCCAGGAGAGGATTCTTATCGTGACGATGGTCCTTTACCAAAAATGTAATGGCAGGTTCTCCAATGTCGTATGTGAGCCCATCGGCTCCTGGAGTGACTGGAGGAATTACACATGGAGTTGGGGTAATAACCTATGGTGCAACTTGTGGAGCTACTGGGGGGAACAACCTATATATACAAGTTCTGGGGAATATTCTAATGTCATTTGGGTGGTTTTGGTGATGAATATCATGGCTTATTTTCACATGTATTGGCCTCTGCCCTGTCAAGCTAGGAAGGTTTGTCGAGATCACCAGGAGGAACCTCACCAGGGGAAAGCTATACCTACTCTTGATGCCTCGGTTGAGGATTATCGTAATCTTGATAATGTTCTATGATGTGTTTGATTAGAATCTCATCAAACAACCATCTCTGTTCAGTGATATGTTAATGCAACACAGCCTTTTCAGGATCATCCTCCATCTTATGCACTGAACTTTATAGGTCAGGGGCTTGAATGTCTCAGTGTGCTCTTTACCCTTATAGGGGTCTCGACTAAGAGGGAATGACTTGGAAGGTGCGGGAATGAGATGAAAAATTCATTTCTAGTTACTAACCATGCCTGAACAGTCCAATTAGTGTGGTACTTCCCCAAGGGGTAAGTTATATGTGATTAGTTCTATTTTGATTTCCACCTCCGTAAGGTCATCCATGTTTACTATGACTGTTCCTAGAGGCATAACCTCAGTGTCACATAGAATGTAAGGCTCCTGCCGGATAAGACTAAAATGAAGGGCATCGTATTTCTCTCATTTTTATATCCAGACATAGTGGGAAGCCTTCTAAATAATTCTACGGAGCACCGTAAAGTTCTGAACACATCATTGTTGGAGGGTTAAATGATGATCAGGCGATATAGGGTGTTGAGCGACATGAAGTGCAGTCAACACAACCAAGTGGCATTGTTGGTCAATTTCATCGATGTGTTCCCAACTCTTGGGGTAATCTAACAGTCAAGATTATATATGGAAATTAATTAACCCTATGGTTCGGAAAAATCATACAACCTTATCACGGGTGAGGGATTCTAGAACATTGAATCTTGAAATTGCAATTGACCATTACATCTCAGGGAGATGGTACACTATAATAATTTCCCACAAAATTATTGGCTCATACATGAGATCCATCCCTTAGTTTCCCCCTTCTTTGACTGGGGGCATTTGATGGACTAGTAACGGCACTAGCATGGACTGTTGTGATGGTGGACTAGCCGGTCAAGAGTATGGCATACGAGCCGACAAACCGCAACATCTTGGGCTATCTATCAGGGAATACACTGACTGCATCACCACATCCTTGTTGGAAGATTTATGAACCAATGCTTCTTGTTCAAGGGTGACAGTCATTGGTGATGGATCAGGCTGGTTCTCATCATTAACTGTTCCCCAAAATAATTCTCCATGAACTCTTGTTGAGGTAGATAATGATCCCAGTGATGATAAATAGGATTTCAAAACAAGCCTGTGGAAATGAACCAAACCTTCTTCCTCCAATATATATCTATAGAGTGATCTATGGATCTGGTGCATCTCAATTTTTAGAAGGATGAAGCTGATACATTGAGTTCCTTCCCCAATCCCCAACACAGAGGATTGGGGTGAATGTTTCATCATCGAATCACACTTCACATCAGATTCTAAAAATAAAATAGGTTTGATTACAATCTAAGGCTTCTCAGGGTTCTTCCTCAGGCAAAGATGACCCACCCTCCTGCTCTGGGATGGTTCTTCAGAGTAGGGAAGATCTATGACATAGGGAAGACCTCTTCATTGATAAGCTGGGGTGTGAGGGTCACCTGAGAAGATGTTTAACGGAACATGTGGAGGTCCTTCATGGTTGGGAATATCAGAGCTGGGAGGGACTCCTCTATAGTTGGTATGTACATGGAAAGGACCCCCATGGTGATGGGTGAGAGGGTGAGGAGGAACTTCACTCTGGTTGATATCTCTATGGGGAGGGCCTTCGCTTGAGCTAGTTATGATGCGATGAGGACCTTCACATCAATAGCCTGAAATATAGGGAGAACTTCCCCACCTTAGACCATGGGCACAAGGAGGACCTTCATGTTGGGTGTCAATAAGATAGGGAGGACCTCCACCTGGACTAATGATGTTAGCATGTATAAGACGTCCATACTGAACATGAGAGTGGAGAAGAACACCACTCTAGTTGGAGATGATATAGAGAGGACCACTTTTCTAAATGTCTTCACCATGGTTCAGCCCTCAATGGATGTTTCTTGCACTTGAGATTGGAAAAGTCGACCCAACCTACCTAGAGGGGTGGTTGGGATCCCAATCCCCATCAGGCGTAGTGGTACCCCTGCACTGTAGTAATATGGAGATGATAACACATGTCAGTGGTGGCTTAGTCCACTGAAGTCATAGGAGATGATTCCACCTAGAGGGAATCCTCCATAGCTTATTCCCAATGTTGATGTCAGGTCATCTGAGCTAGGGATGGATGAGCATGGGTATGGACCACATGCACCTTGGTCTGCGGGGCTAGCGGACGGCGCTAACATAGCCTAGTGAGAACCCTACTTGGTGCCTCCCTGGTCGAAGTCGCAGTTGGGAGGACTCAGACATATCTTATATCATCTATATAAGGGAGTGAGTAATAAGATCGTTCAAGGGAGAGGCTCCTGAAATGATTGAAGATCGGAGTGGGAAGCAGTGGCTCCCTGTGTGGCCCTTGAGGGCAGCTGCATCGGTCGGGCACAAAAGCCTGCAAATCATGATGGGCCATATCCCTCATTGGGATGAACCCATCCTGTTCATACCATTAAATAAGAGTATCAATAAATATCATTTTAATAAATTAAGAGGGGGATTTGAATTATTGGATCCTACTAGTTCTGGTCTTAGGAGTCATCACAGAAGAGGAGAAGCCATGTGGGATTTCCATATTTGTATTTCACCTACCCCTGCATCTATGGGTTGGAGGTGATCAATTTCATATAACTATATCTTGGGTCCTACAAGGAAATAAGATTCATCCATCAGTATAGATAGTATGAAAGTGATTCCCAATTCCAGAGTTTCATTCAGTCTTCCATGGATGAATATAATGATCTGGGCTGACAACGTCACTGACCGAGATTCCAAATGATTAACTGCCTCAAATCCTGATGAGTTTCACGCCAGACCCACTATATTCATAGCGGGACCTATCAATGGATAGTTGGATCCAGTGACATTATTTTCTGTTGATTTATCAAATGCTATTAATCGCAATGTTGAGGAGAATAATTTCACTTCGGGTTCACCATTTCTATTTTTGATGCTTTCGTTGAGGTAGGCCTCGCGGTGCCACGCCTATTGTGATGCTCAGTTGAGAGTCGTATTGTTTCCCTACATTCCCACTTTCCATAGTTTGGAGGCATCTATCTTCTTATTAAGGGACATTTTATCCATGTTTTAAATGGGATGACAGGATATCAGTTCCTCCTTCTTTAGATTCCTCCTCATTATTTTTCACCTAGTCCAGGTCTCCCTTAAGATTAAGATGTTTTTTGTGATACTCTTCCTGATTCTATATCATTGTGGATGTCAGTTGATTACTCTTCTTCTGTCATGACATTCCAAAGGGTCAAGTCAGGGTAGTATTATTCAGTCAAGGGAGTAGTCCTATTTAGTATCACTGGTTTGGAAAGGCATTGAAACGCTATTATATCTGGATTTTTTGTTATAATATAACTTCTTAATAGCATGGAATCCCATGGAATCCCATGTCGAGTGTGGGGAACCATATTTCAGAGGCATGTCTCTAAGGTTTTCTTATATTCCCATGCCTAACATAGGGTATTCCACGAGTTTAAATTCTAGTGGAGATGGATCAGACTGATCAGAACATTGATGAGAGTGGAACAGATAGATACTTACCTAAGAGGGAGCACCAGAAAGGTTTACCTTATAGATGGATCAGAACGCATGATATGTATGGATCCGGGGTAGTGTATCCTAAAAAGGGAAGGTTCCACACCACGGTGTCTAATCTGCAGACCTTAAAGGGTGGATCGGAGGATGATGGGTCCTAATAAAGGGGAAACTAAGGTTTTCCATTGGCTGGGACTGAACCTAGAAGATACTTCCTACATACCATGTTTAAAAGGCATGGATCAAAACCCATGTAGTTCATATACAGGAGGCATGGAATTGGGGTGTATATAAAGGACAACGACCACAAGATATGTTGGGGCTTACGCTTGGTTAGCATCCTGGTGTTGTAAAGAGAAATGATATGATTAGGACATACACATGGTTAGCTTCCCATGTTCTATGAAGATAAATGGTATGGATGGCGTGATTCCACTATGATGTGTCTATATCAATAAAGTCAAGATTAATATGGATGAAATGTCGAATTCTGGAATGAATGGGGATGGAAATGAGAACTAGTGTGAGGGTAGGGGTGTTGTTCTTGAACCTTAGAGATGTTTCCTACATATCCCTATAGTGGGGAATCAAAGTCCATGCAGTTATAGGATGGGTCAATGAGTAACCTAAGGAGGAAGTTTGTGATAATGGATGCATGGATAGGACACGACTAAAGTAGAACCTCTGAGTTGAGGCAAGATATTACCGAAAAAAAAGTCTCAGGGTAGAAACCATGATGGGACAAAGGATATTCACTTTAACATATGGAAAGATTCCAAATTACCTTTCTCAATAATGGAAACGATCAAATCCCACGTAGTTCAAAAGTGGGGAATAAAATCATAGTGTACATAAAGGAAAGAAACCCAGATACATGCTGGGCCTTACATATGGTAATAATCCCACCACAAGAAGGAAAATATTGGTTAAAGGAGTGTGGATTGAGTGTGGGGATTAAAATTGGTTAGATTCATAGGAAATGGGACACGTAGTCAATGTGTACACAAAGGAAAAAAACCTAAATGGGTGGATCAAAACACCTCAGGGAGGCCGATCTGATTGATGTGTCCCAAAAAGGGAAGATGTCACATCCCGAGGGTACATCCCTAGAAGGGAGCACCATAGTTTACCATCAGATGGAGTTGAACATCAAAGATGCTTCCTAAATACCCAAAAGGGATGAAAATCAACATAGTTCAGGGAATTTATAGTTTAACATCTTGAAGGATGAAGTTGAACTGACATGCAATTGATGGGATATATGGATTGTGGGGAATGAGGGGCTTGAACCTTAGATAGGCCTCTAACATACCCTCCATAGATGGAAGATATCAAGGTCTATATAGTTCAGTAGTGAGGGGTATGGGACTTAAGCATGTATAGCAGCCCAAAGAGGATTCATGGTCAATACTTACTCTAATCCCTTGTGATCCATACTCAGTTTGAGAAACAAGAGGCAACAATGGACCTGAAAATCATGTCGGGGAAGGTGCCTCAATGATAAGAAGAGCAGTATTTACTCATGGCTAGCAGCTCAAATAGGAAATAGGGGCTTACACATGGTTAGCGGCCTGGGGAGAAGACGATTAGGAATTACTCTAAGAGGGAAACTTGATGTGTGAGGAGAGTGTCCAGACATACAAGGAGGATATATCCATCGTACATAGAGTGCCCTAACAAGGTTGGTAGGGGCTTACATAGGTGCCTCCCAAAGTGCACATGGTGAAAAAGAACAATGGGAGAGAGGGTGGGTGTTAATGCTCATCCTTAATCGACTCATCCCGTGCTAGTAACACATGTGGTGATCACATTTTAATTTCATGTGTTGATGATGAAGGTCCTTGGTAGTTTAGTTTTATGTAGCTCGGATGGTGAGGATTCACTCCTCACCCCTAGGACTTACATAATTAGAACACTTTAACCCTTGGTGAAGGGAAGGCACTATCAATGCTGTTGATTAATGGGGTGGTGGAGTGATTCATTGAGGGGGCCATGTTATCATAGTTATGCAAAGAACAAAGAGTGGTTAACGTACCTATGAGAATAAGAATTAGGTAGGACAACCCAATATGAAACACCACTCAGGAGATAAGGAAATCACTGTGTGCAAGCCTAGATGGCCGCATGGAGGAAGTATTTGTAGGATAGGGGTGTTAAATACAAGAGGGTAATAGACATGGTTCCTTA
Source organism: Viscum album (assembly GCA_963277665.1). NCBI lineage: Eukaryota > Viridiplantae > Streptophyta > Magnoliopsida > Santalales > Viscaceae > Viscum > Viscum album. The sequence continues at coordinate 255,570,401 of OY728130.1, forward strand.
GGATAATGAAAAAACATAGAACATATAGGAAGGGGTGCATGCACGATTTAAGGATTGAACACAAGATGAGGTGTGGTGCATGCAAGATGGAACATTTGTACATAATATTGGGGCCTCCATACAATATGGAATCATGCATGAAAAATCTGGGCTTGTGGGATAAAGAGAACTATAAAAATGAAATTTTTTCACACAAGAAGGATCTTTTGCATGAAATTGCCTTTGAGTAAAAGGAAATGGGTGATGATCAAGCCCTTATGGGCCCAATTGAAGAATGACCCCTAGGAGACCTATCGTGCAAGATCTAGTACCTTGAGGACATGTCTTTCATTTAGTCATAGAAGGGTCATCATATGCTCAATAGAGTAGTTTTTCATCTTCCGGAATGGTACATTGGATTGAGGGGATACTCTTATATTTATAGATGAAAACATCAGCAGTGGAGCATAAGGAGGCATGTGCACAAGTGGCATTAGATGTCCCATTTGGTGTGGAAGATCTTGTGCATGGTCCACTTTCTTGCGCGCCAACCTAATTTCTTTAGTGCTTATGTCATGGCCAATTTTTTGGGGAGCATGGAAGAATCTATTTGACATCTCATTTGGCTTGGAGGTTCTTGCGCCCAATCCATTTTCTTACATGCCTCTCGGAATTCATTAGCACCTATGACTTGGCCATTTTTTGGAAGGTCGACATGGAAGAATCCATTTGATGTCACACTGGGCATGAAACATCGTGCACTTGGATTTTTATCTTTTTCTCTGACCTCAGATCTTGAGTGAAACTCCCTTGGGTGTCTTGGGATTGTTTGCTAATTCAAAATATGCCTTCTATTTGATCAAAAACGGCCCCTTCATGGTCATAACTGAAATTTAGTTCCAACACATGTGTTGATCAGTTTTCCCTAAAATGAATCTTATCAAAAATATACATCATTATGTTCAGATTTTTGAGAAGTTGATTGGTAGATAAATTATATAAGTCTTCTCTTTTAATAATGATGTGATAAGTATTCTTAGTTTGTTCCTAATCTCAATCTCGTAAGAAAGGAAATTGATGTCAGTTTTATTTCAAAGACCCTTGAAGACTTGGATGAGATAGAAAAGGATACAATTACATAAAAAATAATAATTATAAATATAAGTATATGTAGATGAGTAGATAGGTGGATGGATGAAAAAAGTGGTATATGAAGTATTTTGTATTTATTATTTTTACATTCAAACTTAATTCATAAATAATTGTATTGTACTTTGTAATCTTCCAAAATTACATATCAAGAGAAATTTAGTTTTCTCTTATTATAGTTGTATTTTTAAAACTTATATACTATGAATTAGTCATACTAAACCCATGATCCTTGGAAATATAGAAATAAACCATTGCAGGAATAAAAAATTAACTCATAAAAGTATGAAATGTATGTTGAACATTGCTCATATTCTAAACATTTTGAGCATCACAAATATAATGTTGAATCTAAAATAATAAAAGGAAAATATAAAAACAATTAAATTTATAATTTCCAATGGTAATATAATAGAAATTATCAATTGGATATCATTTAGAAAAAAATAGGTTATGTTATTTTTGTAAAGATGATTAAATCCTAACACTATGAAAGGTAGTTAACTCATTTAAAGTATTATGCTTGATGGAATGTTTTAATTTAATTCCATGAAAATATTATTTATATGGTGAGATTAAATTATTTGATATTTTTAAAAGCCCAATTCTACTATATTTATAGTTAATTAGATTTCAAATTGTGGTTATCTGTATTATCAATTGTCTACTTGATTACTTCCATTAAAATTAAATCAATCAAAATATTGTTCAAAGGAAACTATTTTTAGTTTTGTTCTAAAAATAATTTATAATGGGGATGGTTTATCTATTTTCATTTTTAAAGAACCATTTATTTTTTGTAGGGGAAATTTATTCATATGTTTTTCATTAGGAGAGAATTACTTTCATCCATTTCCCATTCACTATGGGAGAGAGTAAAAGATGAAATATTTGTCCTTCTTAAATAGGTAGAGTATATGAAATGCAATGATAAAAAATTATATATCTTTCCACTGTATTCTTGATAATCACAAGAGGTATTTGATATTAAATAAAAATTTATATATAATTACAGGATATACTTTGTCATGTTTTTTAGATTTTAACCACTATATACATTTGATAATAAAAAAAATGAATCTGTTGTATGTTTGTTTTACTCTTTAATATACCATGTATTGTGATTGCCTAAAAGGATATTATTGGGTCATCCTTTGGATACCATAATTGTCATCTACCATATTGACATGTTTTTGTAATAAAAATATACAATTTTATTTTTATCTTATATATCCAATGAAGTATTTTCTAAAGAAGAATAAAAAATAAACTGATTCATGGTGGAAGAAAAGAATAGAGACCAAAAAATAAAAAAAATTCTTTTGGAATATCAATGTAATTTGATAAAACACTAAATGGATGAATAAAACGTATAGTAACTAATTTTATAAAATTAATATGATCATATAAACACAATATACATGTGGTGTATTTAATAAAATGTATGAAACTTTAAACAGATGCAATATAAAATCAGTTAACATTTATATTAAATTGATTTAATAATATTATATATACTTACTAAAATATAAAACCTATGACTAAGAAGAATTAATGAAGCTTTGAGAAACTAATAAAATAATAAATATTATGGGTGGATATAGGGGAAAATGGAAAGAGTGGGGTGATTTTCAATATAAAAAACAATGGAAAAGATTATAGTCTTAAAGTATAAAATATTTTTGTTGAATTATTAAATATAATTAAATCCTTTTGAAGGATTTAAATATAATAATTGAAATAAATAAAACAATGTTGAAAGCATAATGATATAACAATATAATTTATATTAGATAAAGTACCAATAACGAGTATTTCATTAAATAAATGACTAGGAATTTTGATATTTAAATAACTTATTAATAAAATTTAATGAAAGAGAAAAATTAAAATATGTGGAATGAAATTTTGGAATGAAATTTGGTATGTATGTTTTTATATTTCCCAAGAGGATATCTTGTGTCTACCACCTTAATTGTTTTAGGTCTTTATGTATTATTCCATTGGCATTAATGGAATCCAAGATACAAAAACTCCATTGATTTTTAGGTTATAGAAAAAAACTAGAATAAAATCGATACTATATTTATAATATGTAAAACTAGAAACAACAAAGATAAATAATACTTTATCTTTTAATGGTTATGGGAATAAAACCTGATTTCCTCACTTTAATGGTTGTGAGTTGTGATAATAGAAGAAAAAGAAGAAGATAATGTTTCATAAAAGTAATAAAATTTTAGCATATTCTCAATTACCTTGAAATAATATAAAGATAAACTATAAGAAACTGATAAAAATGATGGCAGTGAGAATATTTTTATAGCAAGAACACACCCTAAATTTGAGAATGAAGTACTTTTTAAAAGAGAGAACTGGAAAGAAATTTGGAGATCATAGCATGTTGGTGTTGTAGAATGTATGAGAAGGTAATATTATTTGTTTCAAAGAATCCAGAGGATGATATATATATTCTTAATGAGTGATAAGGAAGTATTGGGGTTAATTTGAGACATTAATGAGTTGATTTGGTAATTTCTAACCATCATTATATTCTACTCAAAACATTTTGGATTAAACCTCCAGCGGTGTGGTTGATTTCTTTATGCCCTGGAGGTTGTCTTTGCAACATAGGGATTTGAGATACTAAAAGGAAACTTGATGGATCATTTTTGTGGTTCTTCCAATTTATAGGTTGCTTTTGTGTTTCCCTTATGGTGTAGTTTCGAAGACTCCTATAAGGATGATATATAGTATAAAAATTTACCTTGAAGTTTGTATTTTCATTTGATTGTATGATTTTAATTTTGACTATGGAATGGATTCTAAAATTTTTAATTGTATTTTTAGAGAAGAAGTTGTACCTATTTTTATTGTGGTGTGGTATTTATCATTTCCATGTAATTATTGTTCCTTGAGTTTTATGCTGCGGTGTAGAGTGTTACACCTTGGGGGAAGTTGTGAAGATCTAAGGCCATCTAATGGGCTAGTAACATCTGTAACGACCCAAAGTTTTTAAATGGAAATTTCCTTCTTATATTTATGTCATAAAACCACAGTAAATCACAACATAATGAACTACTATGTGATAAGTGACCTTTAAACATAAGTTTTTCACTTATGTGTTTGGAATTTTGAAAATCCAGCATACACGGTTGTGTTCAAGATGTTTTATGGAGTCTAATAAAACAAAAATAATTTTTGGTGAATAGTAACCTACCCTAATAAATAGTAAAATACCCTTATGAATAGTGATATACCCTAATGAATAGTAACCTCACCTATGGTGGTATATAAATAATATTCAAGTTGGAAGTACGATAAACCTATATATTAGAATAAGTTAATGAATGTTTTAAAAATAGTATTTGATAATAAATTATTATTTTAATGAAATATTAAAATAATCATATTTAAAAAATTATTTTTGAAAAATGGAATTCATTTTTCGATTCTAGACATCAAAAAATGGTTAGGGCGAATTTTTGGGATTTTTCTGAAATACTAGAAATTTTGATGAATAGTGAAATACGATAATTCACAAAATAAGCAAAATACATTAATTATGAAGTCATGATGATGTTCTGATGATGTAAGCCCAATTGGTTTGGATTCACATGATAAAGTTACTATTTTTGGTCAGGTAATCATCACTAATCCTTGTCTTGAGGGAAATTAATAAACTATTGAATAAACAATTGGGAAATCCCTCTTCTCCCTCACTATAAATACCCCCTCTCCTTACCTCCTTTCCTCACACCTCTCAAGCCTTGTTCCTAGCCAAAATTCTTCCCAAATACCCTCCCAAGATCCTTTAACACGTCCAAGGTTCTCAGATCTTTCCAAAAGACCAAAATCAAATCCCCTAAGAGGAGTCTCAATGAGAGGAGATCAAAGGGTAAGAACCCTCTGTCGTTTTCAAGTGTTTTGTTTTCACTTTATATATTTTCTATTACCCTATTCCCCTTCCCTTATCCAAAAGGCATGAAAGCTCCATAATATCATATATTATAGATTATAATCATGGTTATGTAAAATTTAAAGAATCATACTTCTCCTCCTCTCCCTCAAGTTCTATAATTAAAGCGTCGTCCATGATGTGTCAAATTACCAACATCATGGATAATGTGTTTTAAAATTATTTTGTCATTTTGTTTCTGGTCATGAAACCATTGATGTTACGGTTGAACCAGATTATTATATATGTTATATGTCCTATTTAAGGTTCTATAATCCTCATACACTCATGATATAAAACAATAATACAAAACAATTCATTTATGGGAAAAATTGTTAAAGTTAATTCAAGTGTTTATCATTAATTTTTAATGTAAAGGTTCTCTTTCACTCTAATTAACCAAATGAATTTTGTAACCATTTAACCTACTGTATTTCCACTAATTTTATATAACTTCAATTCTGGACAACCACTTTCATCTTACATTTCATTTGAACCTAAATACAATTGAACTGATCATTATAAGAAATGAAACAAACGGACCCGAACAATGAAATTGAACCTTGTAATCAATCGAAATGGGTATAAATGAACTTAAAAAGGTTATACATAATCTTTTACATATATATAAGGTTAGGTAACTATTTATTAATAAACATAATTTGACTTTTCAGGTCATTAATATCATGTGGAGAACACCATCGGACCTAAGTTAAGGGATCCTTTCAATTTCACCCTTATTCAAGATTGTTCACTATGTTAGGACATGTTGTGAGTATTTATTAATTATGGGGTATGATTTTTCACCTCACCCATTCGGCCCCCTTTATGTATAAGTGATGATAATTCCCTTTCCTCTCTCACTAATCCCCCTCATGTACTCCTGATACCATGTCGATAATCCGTAAATAATTCTACCCGAACCTCTTTTATTCCTTTGGGTTGTCTTATATACCTTTCTACCAAAATGATGTTATCTTATCTTTTCTTGTGAATACTATAAATTTTGTGTAAATGCTACAAGTTTATTTATCAAGACTCTTTCATCCCTCTCTTTCGGGGAAATGCATGCTTTTAAGTGATTCTCACCTCATTACTTCCCGATAAGTGAACCCGTTTTGAGGGAACTTCCCGAATTCTTTTCTATTATCAAGTGTACTCTATCCTATATTTTAAGAAACCTTTATCTTTATAAAATCAGTTTTTTTATTATGAAAATGCTCCTGTTTTAGTTATGGTTTTATAAAAAATATTATGCCGCTTTTCGTTTTAAGAGATATGCGATGTTTTCGTAAACCACACTAAAATGATTTGAATCAAAGATTCCTAAAAACTATTTTTACATGTGATCACTTCAGTTTATTATATCTTGTCATGATTTATGCCTTTATACATTATTAATGTCTATTTATGATATAATTACTTTCTTTCATGGAATCTTGTATGTTACGTCCCTTTTTATTATGCTTCATGACGTGATTGTGTGCCCATTTTTTTCCTTGGGTAATCTTATGTTTATGTATGATTGATTATGTGAGATTGTTTATGTGGAAAGTATATACATGAGTAATATTAGATGGGTTCTCCCAGATAGAGATTCAATGCATTGGGTAAAGTTAATGTCTCATGAGAAGATTATGGGCAAATGGTCCGGGCGGTTAGCCTTGGCTTGTGCTACTATGGGAAACGAGATTGGCAGTTAGCCTTGACTCGTACTAAAGTCATGTTTGAAGTTGATGCCACCTATATATGAAAATATGATTATATAATCTCATGCTTATATGATCCCATGATTATTTTATTCAATGTTTTTATGATCCCATGTTTATATGTTATGATTCCATATGTTCCATGCTTCCAATATCATTATGTCAAGCCTCCTAACTCATGTGCCTAAAGTTTATTCTTATGTTCTTTCCCTTACTGGGATTTTTAGCTCAACCCTTTGTTCATGTGTTCCCCAGGGTACCCTATGTAGATGTAAGGGGTCAAAGGATGTTAGGAGCTCATTATGAAGATTAAATAAAGAAGTGTTTTTAGCCCCATGTTTTGTGATATATGTACCTAGTCTTACAAGACACTAGACTTAACGATCATTGGCTTGTACTCTGATGATGAATTATGTTTAAAATCATGAAATGTTATGTGTAAAAGGATGGGGTCTCTATAACATCACTCCATTTGTTCTATAATTCCAAAAAAAATATCAAAAAATATTCTGTAATGATTCTGAAAATATTTCATATTATTTAACTACTAGTCAATTAAATTAAATCATTATAAATTTGAAAGAGTGTTTATGATCGTTAGAAAATAAAAAGGTGAGAATCACAAAAATGTCATTTATTTTCATGATCACAAACTCGTGATGTAGAGACCCGAAGCCTGACGTACATGGACATTACATTACTTTTGCAGAATACTTAGTACATAACAAAAACACACACACAAGGATCGTAATAGTTTAGTGTCTTTGGAAACTCGGAATATAATCTTCTAATTGTGGTGAAAGATCTTAAACATCTCCCATAAAGATCTTCCTTATTTTTTTTTACCTAAAACCTTTCTTTATATCCTGGGTAAAGGAAAACATAAAAGGGTGAGATCAAATGCTCAGTAAGGGTAAACAAAAGAAATATCAATCACATCATATTCATAAGAAAATATCTTTTGGAAATCTTAACCTGTAAAAGAGATCATAATTTCATAACATGGGATAAATCATAGTAGTGAAATGTAATACCAATAATCATAACTTAAAACATGAAACTTTGTGGCATACACACATAATCATAGAGAATCATATCTTATTAGTCAAGACTCATTTCCAAGACTATCTTAGTGGACAAAGTCCCTTTCTGAACCGAGTCACCCTCGTTTCAGTCCTGTTTCACTGAACCAGTATAACCTACCATTCCAGCCATGTCTATCTCATGAGATATAAAATCTTTACCCAATGCATTGGAGGGAGATATAGGTCCCACCCATCTCATAATGATACCATTCTTATGTGTGCCACAAAATCATAAATCATACATCATTTCATAACCCATGTGATAAAAATGGGATACATAAACAACATAAAATCATAAAACAATTCATATAAGATAAATGGATTCATAAAAATAATTCCATCACAACATAATCAAATCAATGTAATAATAGGGATAGAAACAGAACCCTATATTATCTTAGATGGAAAATAATTTTGATAAAACACTTGAAGTGAATTCTTGAGGAAAATATCCTTTCTTCTTCAAAATCAATTTCTTTTCACAAAACATCATGCAATTTTAAAAGAAAGAGATTTTATAAAAAATAGTCATGAAATATTTTGGAGGAAGATTCATGAAAATAATTCTTTATAAAACCCTAAAAATCTGTTCATGCCGTTTAAGTTAAAAAAACATTCTTCTCGTACTTTTGTCGGAAAAGTCAAAAAGTACCTCGTACGAAAAATGAAAAAAGATTCCTTTCATATCTTTTACTAAAAACTCACCAAAGGGTAAAATTGGATTTAAAAAATTGTAGGAGGATGGAAATAATATTAAATATTGAGGAAACATGGATGTGTATGATAAAATACACCCCAGTAAATGCCAAAGTATAAACAAACTCGGATAAAAATGAGATTGTGATATTTCCCTTACCTTAAGTCCGATTTGCTTCGTAAGTGTCCGAACCTCCTGTATAATGATTTAAATAATGTCATTAACTTATTACAGAATCATATTAATTGTTATGATATCATATATGGTTCACTTATGACTTTATATTACCCGTTCTTTTGTAAATTCCATGTTAAAGAAGCGTTTTGGGTAAAATCGTTTCATTTATTGTAGGTGTTTGGACTTGTTGTTCTTGACATTATTATTACTTATATCATGATTTACTTACTTCCAGAATATAAAACATGATTTATATATCATATATATTCAGTATATATATATATATAAGATATAGATAAATGAAATGAAACACACCGTTCATGGAGATGGTAGTCCGTACGTACGCATGAACGCGGTTTTCCTTTCCTTATTGTCTTGAATGGAAGTGAGTAGATGACATACATATATACATAAATCCAGTAGCTTTATAATGTCATATATTTCATTATTATTGCTTATATATACTTTATAATCATTCTTAAATGGTTAACATGGAGAATGAATCTCATCGCGTCGTGGAGACGGTAGTCCGTACGTACGCACGAGCGATGATATCGTTCTCATGATCGTGGGACTGTATTGGAGTGTATGTATACTATTTCAGAATCAATATAACTTTAAAACAATAATATATAGTTATTATTAACACCATTATACCCATCCAAGTAAGGTGGTGGTGGAAAATAGATTTCACCACGGCGTGGAGACGGTATTCCGTACGTACGCACGCACGGTGATTTTGTTTTCCGTATGATGGATAGATGGTGAAATAGGGTTGTTTCATACTTATAATTACATATCAGTATATTATTGATACTGATGTTATTACTTCATAATGAAACAACCTAAGAAGAATAATTGGAAGAAGAAATAAAGGTGAAAGAATCGGTAACGAAAATTACATCTTCTTTGAAGCGCCTCTTTGAGACCTCCTCTTAGGGAACTAAAATTGGTCTTTGAGGAAGACCAGAACCTCTAGGATGTTTCTAGGGTAGTGTAGAAGAGAATTTGTCAGGGGTTGGCTGAGCTTGAAGGCTCAAAGTTGTGTGAGGAAGAGAGGGAGGAGGTGCCCTTTTATAAGGGAGGAGAGGGGCACCTTTGGAATAACTAAACATATTATTTTATTATAAAGTCAAGTTCAGTTTTAAATAGCTCAAAATTGATTTATTTCGAGTTTAAGGTTGGGATGGGTCGAAATCCTCTCATCCAATAGAATTTAGACAAGTTTAGGTTCCTATTTTAACCTTATCATTTAGATTTAACATTAAGTTAAATAATTTTACTTTTACCGTGTCTTCTTGTGTTCTTACACTATAAGGTTAATAAACTTACTATAAGAGGACAAAAGAACCCCAAGTTGTTTATTATTAATATATATAACCTTATCTAAGTCATTTGGCCGAACCTTAGATTTTTAGGAATAAAATAATAATTAATAATATAATATTTGTTTTAAAAACTATTTTATGTCAATTTTGACACTATTTAGTAATTGATTTTTGTGAAAATCATAACAGAATGATAAGTTCAAACAAAGTTAATTAAATCAATAATATCATGTCATATTAATCTATAAAATTAGTGGAATTCATAAAAAGTTTCAAATTATATTTATTTGGGTATTTATAACATCAATTATGTCAATATTTCATTAATAATATAATTACTGCATCATCGTTGTGTCATAAATAAATTAAATTATTTAATGTCTAAAAATTACGAATAAACTACCATTATGTAGGAAATCTTTTTATCTTTCTAATGAATATTTATAGTCGAATGTATCTTATGTATAACCCCATATTAAAAATGTTTTAATAAATAAACTTTGATTTTAACTCTTTTAACCCTACTTTAAATAAATTAATAATAAATGTCCTAATCTAATCCAAGTGGGCCTAAGTGGTCATAGTTTATTCCTAAGTTTGTTTTTGGTCGAATTACAGTTGTCCAATAGAATTAGGACATGTGTTAGGGTAATAATAATATCATTTCTACCCTTAATTACCCTATTTACTTTTAACCGTGGTAAAAAAAGGTAAAAAGTTACTATTCACCAAAAAATTATATTCATCTCATTGAACCACATTTTACTTACTGACATCAACCGTGTCTATCAGATTTTTGAAATTCCACTCACAGAAGCGGTAAAATTAAGTTTTATGAAAAATTCAGTTTTTTAACTACCACTTAGTGGTTTCACTATTCATCAAAAATTGAAAGTTTTCAGAAAAATACCAAAAATTAGGCCTAAGATATATTTGATATTATGAACTCAAAAATGATGTCTATTTTACCAAATTCAAAACATATCAGTTGCATAAATTAATTTAAAAATTAATTCCCATCGTCAAAACAAATAGCGTGTTCTTAAGAGATAATAACTATCAAAAGATTGACACATGTTTATAACTGGTTTAAATGTGAAATTACATCCAATGACCAACATTGTATTAAATTATAAAAATATATTCTAAATATACTTTAAAACCACTTAAATTAACAATTTATCACTATTAATTATTTCGATTGAAAAAGTTGTTTTTAATTAAAATTTAGTAATTTTCACTATTCATCAAAATACGAAAGTTATCCGAAAATCACCAAAATTTCACCCTAAGCTAATTTCGATATTCCGAATCCAAAAATGAAGTCCATTTTGAAAAATAAAATTTACAAAATTTCAAAAAGTGGTTATTACTATTCATAACGGCTAGTTTTAATAATATTTTAATAGCATATCGTTGTTTAGCGAAACTAGGTGTTGCGTACAACACACGCTATCGTGGAAGGTCGCGATTGCGTGTAATTCAAGCCAGGTCAGATATGTGTGCTGTGAAAGCTCCTTTTGGTGTAGCGTACAACACAAGACATTAATGAAATTAAAAATAATATTTGTCATAAAATCTTGGGGTGTTATATTCTACCCCACTTAAAATGAATTTCGCCCTCGAAATTCGTCGGGGTTATAAATTGTTTACTATTCGAAAGTTTCTTTAATAGAAACACACATCGTAAAAAGGAATACCAAAACCAATATTTAAAAACAAAATTATGAAACCTAACGGTTACCCAAATAAACTAATCACTGGGTTTCCACATAGGTGAAAATATGGATATGGAAGAGAAATCTAACCATCATGTTCTGATGGAGAGTTGTAGAGAACATGGCTATGGAAAAGCCAGCAATCACAAAGCCATAAATTTGTGACAATCTACGGTACCATCTGATTCATCAGATATAAGAGCACTATGACAACATTTTTTGTTTTCAAGATCATTTCCATAAAGTTTATGAAATTGGAATTAGAAGAAATACTTTTGTGATTTTGGTATAGTCTCACCGTTTGTCGTTCTTTGGACAATTTCCACTTCATCTCTTAAAGAAATGAAGTTGAATTTGTCATTCGTGATGTGTTATCAGATCATGTGATATAATGATGGGTCATTCCATCTCTTTCAAACAAAAGGTTAGCAAAAGTTATAAGTCCATCTTATGGTTAATCGTATATGGTTCCAAAAATGAACATATACTTCATATATCATATCGCTTAATAAAATAAAACTAGTTTCTACTAACCAGGGACATCCTGTAGGCCAGTGGTAGGCGATAAAGGCTAGTCGCACTTTGGTTGAGGGTTCGATTCCTACGACCTTGTCCGAAGCGATGGGCTGTCGCCCGTCCTGCAGGTTGTCCTTTTTCTAAAACTATATTACTATAACATCCCATCAATAATATCGAAAAAATACTTCTATCCTTAAACTATACTAACTTATGTCCAACATAATCCATTCCAATCTTTAGGCTTATCCATAATACTATAGTCCACTCTCATAACATAGTGAAAATGATTACCAGAGATTTAATACCATCGTTGATCCCCATATATCATAAGATATGTTTTGTTGGTCACATTCCAAATATTCAAAGTCCTTAATCATGCATTATCTTGAATACCCATTGAACCTTAGTGAAAACATGAATGCAGTTAAAAGTTAACACCTTCCACATACCAAAATCCTCAAAATTCTATATACTCAATCAATGATATCACTTAGTCCATATATCAATCATGAGATCATGGATACTGTCAAACATTTCATTTTGTCTTTATCCCTTCATTATGCGCATATCATCTTTTTTTCCAAAAATATCTCAATCACATTCCATGGTTACCGGTACCATTGAAAACCACAATATACCAATACATAAATATTCCAATATTCCACGATACTATATACAACATTATTTTGGAATCCCATTATATAAACACTTAATAATTCCACCACATTGTTGTCATATTCAACATCGCCAATAGTGATCGCATGTGACTTCCCTTTGTCCTTTGCCTTAAGTGGTTGCTCATGTCGATCATCACTAAACCTTGGATTAGATCATTTATTATCATAATGCCTCATTTCCTTGCACTTGAAGCATTGAAGTGTTGGTGGTGCGTTCTCTGCAGTCTTTTCTTTATTCCCATCATTAGAAACCCTTTTTCAATTACATCGACACTCAGCTGCTCGATGACCTTCTTTTCCATACTTAAAACATTTTCTAGTCCCTTTAAGACAATATCCACAATGTTTCTTTCCACACATTGAGCATAAGGAAACATTCATCTTCTTTTCACCATTATTCTGAGATTTCTCTTTGAACTCCATCTTTTGTTTCTTGTCAAAACTATGAGATGGATAAGTAATACCAACTTCCATTTCTACCTTGAGAGCACAACGTACAATTTCTTCATAGCTACTGAAGTCTCTTATAGCTAATTCCCTTCGAAGATTTGGTTTTAAGCCACTAAAGAATCGATCAACTTTACTTTCAGGTTGGATGATAAATCCAGATGCATACCTTGCAAGCCTTGTAAAATTCGCTTCGTATATACCAACGGATTCATCATCCTTTTGCTTTAGTTCGAGAAAATCCTTCTACACCTTTATTCGAAGAATACGAGGGAAGTACTTATTGAAAAATAATTTCTTGAACTCATCCCATTCCATGGACTCAATTTCATCTCTTGGCCTCGTATTCTTGATAAGATTCCACCATTGATCAGCATCACCTTCCAAACGATATACTGCTAAGATGACTCTATCATGTTCAGAACATTGAAGAACTGAAAATATCTTTTTAGTGGTAATGATCCATTGTTCAGCAACAAGTGGATCATAAGACCCACTGAAAGAAGGTGGACGTTGCCGCATAAAGGAATCAATAGAATATTGTTCCCTTCTCTGCTCATTTGGAAGTCTAGAATGATTCATAGATTGTGTAAGTATAGAAATAAGATTTTGCACTCCATCTCCCAAAACATTTGTTTGTTCAGAAGGAAAATCATTTCATTGTCCATTGCATTGATCAACACATTTCCTTCGTGTTCCATCCATCGTCTAAAACCCAAAAAGAATAGTGTGAGAGGCAAAAATCAGGCTAGGGAAAACAACATAATAAATGGGGAGTACCTTCAATATCTAATATCATAGGTTTAATTATAATATTGTTACCGTAGTTCTAAGACTATATCCTATATGTATACTTATCCTTAGAGACATCCCTAGACATTCCTCAGAAATATCTCTAGAGATCTCACTAACGTTCTCACATCCTAGTTTCCAAAGGTTGACTAAACCTTTCCTCTGATACCAACTGTAGAGACCCGAAGCATGATGTACATGGACATTACATTACTTTTGCGGAATACTTAGTACATAACAAAAACACACACACAAGGATCGTAATTGTTTAGTGTCTTTGGAAACTCGGAATATAATCTTCTAATCGTGGTGAAAGATCTTCAACATCTCCCATAAAGATCTTCCTTATTTTTTTTACCTAAAACCTTTATTTATATCCAGGGCAAAAAGAAAACATAAAAGGGTGAGATCAAATTCTCAGTAAGGGTAAACAAAAGAAATATCAATCACGTCATATTCATAAGAACATATCTTTTGGAAATCTTAACCTGCAAAAGAGATCATAATTTCATAACATGGGATAAATCATTGTAGTGAAATGTAATACCAATAATCATAAATTAAAACATGAAACTTTGTGTCATACACACATAATCATAGATAATCATATCTTATTATTCAAGACTCATTTCCAAGACTATCTTAGTGGACAAAGTCCCTTTCTGAACCGAGTCACCCTCGTTTCAGTCCTGTTTCACTGAACCGGTATAACCTACCATTCCAGCCATGTCAATCTCATGAGATATAAAATCTTTACCCAATGCATTAGAGGGAGATATAGTTCCCACCCATCTCATAATGATACCATTCTTATGTGTGCCACAAAATCATAAATCATACATCGTTGCATAACCCATGTAATAAAAATGGGATACTTAAACAACATGACATCATAAAACAATTCAAATAAGATAAATGGATTCATAAAAATAATTCCATCACAACATAATCAAATCAATGTAATAATAGGGACAGAAACAGAACCCTATATTATCTTATATGGAAAATAATTTTGATAAAACACTTGAAGTGAATTCTTGAGGAAAATATCCTTTCTTCTTCAAAATCAATTTCTTTTCACAAAATGTCATGAAATTTTAAAAGAAAGAGATTTTATTAAAAATATTCATGAAATCTTTTGGAGGAAGCTTCATGAAAATAATGCTTTATAAAACCGTAAAAATCCGTTCGTGCCGTTTAAGTTAAAAAAACATTCTTCTCATACTTTTGTCGGAAAAGTCAAAAAGTACCTCGTACGAAAAACGAAAAAAGATTCCTTTCATATCTTTTACAAAAAACTCAACAAAGGGTAAAATTGGATTTAAACAATTGTAGGAGGATGGAAATAATATTACATATTGAGGAATCATGGATGTGTATGATAAAATACACCCTAGTAAATGCCAAAGTATAAACAATCTCGGATAAAAATGAGATTGTGATATTTCCCTTACCTTAAGTCCGATTTGCTTCGTAAGTGTCCGAACCTCCTGTATAATGATTTAAATAATGTCATGAACTTATTAAAGAATCATATTCATTGTTATGATATCATATATGGTTCACTTATGACTTTATATTACCCATTCTTTTGTAAATTCCATGTTAACGAAGCGTTTTGGGTAAAATCGTTTCATTTATCGTAGGTGTTTGGACTTGTTGTTCTTGACATTATTATTACTTATATCATGATTTACATACTTCCAGAATATAAAAAATGATTTATATATCATATATATTCATTATATATATATAATAGATAGATAAATGAAATGAAACACACTGTTCATGGAGACGGTAGTCCGTACGTACGCATGAACACTGTTTTCCTTTCCTTATTGTCTTGAATGGAAGTGAGTAGATGAAATACATATATACATAAATCCAGTAGCTTTATAATGTCATATATTTCATTATTATTGCTTATATATACTTTATAATCATTCTTAAATGGTTAACATGGAGAATGAATCTCATCACGTCGTGGAGACGGTAGTCCGTACGTACGCATGAGCGATGATATCGTTCTCATGATCGTGGGACTGTATTGGAGTGTATGTATACTATTTCAGAATCAATATCACTTTAAAATAATAATATATAGTTATTATTTACACCATTATACCCATCCAAGTAAGGTGGTGGTGGAAAATAGATTTCACCACGGCGTGGAGACGGTATTCCGTACATACGCACGCGCGGTGATTTCGTTTTCCGTAGGATGGATAGATGGTGAAATAGGGTTGTTTCATACTTATAATAACATATCAGTATATGACTGATACTGATGTTATTACTTCATAATGAAACAACCTAAATAGAAGAAGTGGAAGAAGAAATAAAGGTGAAAGAATCAGTAATGGAAATTACCTCTTCTTTGAAGCGCCTCTTTGAGACCACCTCTTAGGGCACTAAAATTGGTCTTTGAGGAAGACCAGAACCTCTAGGATGTTTCTAGGGAAGTGGAGAAGAGAATTTGGCAGGGGATGGCCAAGCTTGAAGGCTCAAAGTTGTGTGAGGAAGAGAGGGAGGAGGTGCCCTTTTATAAGGGAGGAGAGGGGCACCTTTGGAATAACTAAAAATATTATTTTATTATAAAGTCATGTTCGGTATTAAATAGCTCCAAATTGATTTATTTCGAGGATAAGGTTGGGATGGGTAGAAATCCTCTCATTAAATAGAATTTAGACAAGTTTAGGTTCCTATTTTAACCTTATCATTTAGATTTAACATTAAGTTAAATAATTTTACTTTTACCGTGTCTTCTTGTGTTATTACACTATAAGGTTGATAAACATACTATAAGAAGCCAAACGAACTCCAAGTTGTTCATTATTAATATATATAACCTTAGCTAAGCCATTTTGCCGAACCATAGATTTTTAGGAATAAAATAACAATTAATAATATAATATTTGTTTTAAAAACTATTTTATGTCAATTTTGACACTATTTAGTAATTTATTTTTTTGAAAATAATAACATAATTATAAGTTCGAAAACAGTTAATTAAATAAATAATAACATGTCATATTAAACTAGAAAATTAGTGGAATTCATAAAAAGTCTAAAATTATATTTATTTGGGTATTTATAACATCAATTATGTCAATATTTCATTAATAGGATAATTACTGCATCATCGTTGCGTCATAAATAAATTAACTTATTTAATGTCTAAAAATTATAAATAAAATACAATTATATAGGAAATCCTTTTAGCTTTCTAATGAATATTTATAGTCGAATTTATCGTATGTATAACCCCACATTAAAAATGTTTTAGTAAATAAACATTGATTTTAACGCTTTTAACCCTTCTTTAAATAAATTAATAATAAATGTCCTAATCTAATCCAAGTGGGCCTAAATGGTCATAGTTTATTCCTAAGTTTGTTTTTGGTCTAATTACACTTGTCCAATAGAATTAGAACATGTGTTAGGGTAATTATAATATCATTTCTACCCTTAATTACCCTATTTACTTTTAACCGTGGTAAAAAAAGGTAAAACGTTACTATTCACCAAAAACTAATTTTCATCTCATTGAACCACATTTTACTTACTGACATCAACCGTGTCCCTCATATTTTTGAAATTCCACTCACAGAAGCGGTAAAATTATGTTTTATGAAAAATTCAGTTTTTTAACTACCACTTAGTGGTTTCACTATTCATCAAAAATTAAAAGTTTTCAGAAAAATACCAAAAATTAGGCCTAAGCTATATTTGATATTATGAACTCAAAAATGATGTCTATTTTACCAAATTCAAAACATATCAGTTGCATTAATTAATTTAAAAATTAATTCTCGTCGTCAAAACAAATAGCATGTTCTTAAGAGATAATAACTATCAAAAGATTGACACTTGTTTATAACTGGTTTAAATATGAAATTACATCCAATGACCAACATTGTATTAAATTGTAAAAATATATTCTAAATATACTTTAAAACCACTCAAATTAAAAATTTATCGCTATTAATTATTTTTATTGAAAAAGTTGTTTTAAATTAAAATTTAGAAATTTTCACTATTCATCAAAATATGAAAGTTATCCGAAAATCACCAAAATTTCACCTTAAGATAATTTCGATATTCAGAATCCAAAAATGAAGTCCATTTTGAAAAATAAAATTTAAAAAATTTCAACAAGTGGTTATTACTATTCATAACGGCTAGTTTTAATAATATTTTAATAGCATATCGTTGTTTAGCGAAACTAGGTGTTGCGCACACACACACTATCGTGGAAGGTTACGATTGCGTGTAATTCAAGCCAGGTCAGATATGTGTGCTGTGAAAGCTCCTTTTGGTGTAGCGTACAACACAAGACATTAATGAAATTAAAAATAATATTTGTCATAAAATCTTGGGGTGTTACATCCTACCCCCCTTAAAATGAATTTCACCCTCGAAATTCGTCGGGGTTATAAATTGTTTACTATCGAAAGTTTCTTTAATAGAAACCCACATCATAAAAAGGAATACCAAAACCAATCTTTAAAAAGAAAAGTATGAAACGTAACGGTTACCCAAATAAACTAATAACTGGGTTTCTACATAGGTGAAAATATGGATATGGAAGAGAAATCTAACCATCATGTTCTGATGGAGAGTGGTAGAGAACATGGCTATGGAAAATCTAGCAATCACAAAGCAATAAATTTGTGATGATCTAAGGTACCATCTGATTCATCAGATATAAGAGCACTAGGACAACATTTTTGGTTTTCAAGATCATTTCCCTAAAGTTGATGAAATTGGAATTAGAAGAAATACTTTCGTGATTTTGGTATAGTCTCACCGTTTGTCGTTCTTTGGACAATTTCCACTTCATCTCTTAAAGAAATGAAGTTTAATTTGTCATTCGTGATGTGTTAGCAGATCATGTGATTGAATGATGTGTCATTCCATCTCTTTCAAACAAAAGGTTAGCAAAAGTTATAAGTCCATCTTATGGTTAATCGTATATGGTTCCAAAAATGAACTTATACTTCATATATCATATCACTTAATAAAATAAAACTAGTTTCTACTCACTAGGGACTTCTTTTAGGCCAGTGGTAGGTGATAAAGGCTAGTCGCACTTCGGTTGTGAGTTCGATTCCTATGACCTTGTCCGAAGCGAGGGGCTGTCGCCCGTCCTGTATGTTATCCTTTTTCTAAAACTATATTACTATAACACCCCATCAATAATATCGAAAAAACACTTCTATCTTTAAACAATACTAACTTATGTCCAACATAATCCATTCCAATCTTTAGGCTTATCCATAATACTGCAGTCCACTCTCATAACATAGTGAAAACGATTGCCAGATATTTAATACCATCATTGATCCCCATATATCATAAGATATGTTTTGTTGGTCACATTCCAAATATTCAAAGTCCTTAATCATGCATTCTCTTGAATACCCATTGAACCTTAGTGAAAACATGAATTCAGTTAAAAGTTAACACCTTCCACATACCAAAATCCTCAAAATTCTATATACTCAATCCATGATATCACTTAGTCCTTATATCAATCATGAACTCATGGATACTGTCAAACATTTCATTTTGTCCTTATCCCTTCATTATGCGAAAATCATCTTTTTTTCCAAAAATATCTCAATCACATTCCATGGTTACCGGTACCATTGAAAACCACAATATACCAATACATAAATATTCCAATATTCCACGATACTATATACAACATTATTTTGGAATCCCATTATATAAACACTTAATCATTCCACCACATTGTTGTCATATTCAACATCGCCAATAGTGATCACATGTGACTTCCCTTTGTCCTTTGCCTTAAGTGGTTTCTCATGTCGATCATCACTAACCCTTGGATTAGAGAATTTATTAGCATAATGCCCCATTTCCTTGCACTTGAATCATTGAAGTGTTGGTGGTGCGTTCTCTGCAGTCTTTTCTTTATTCCCATCATTAGAAAACATTTTTCCATTACTTCGACACTCAGCTGCTCGATGACCTTCTTTTCCACACTTAAAACATTTTCTAGTCCCTTTAAGAAAATCTCCACCATGTTTCTTTCCACACTTTGAGCATAAGGAAACATTCATCTTCTTTTCACCATTATTCTGAGATTTCTCCTTGAACTCCATATTTCGTTTCTTGTCAAAACTATGAGATGGATAAGTAATGCCAACATCCATTTATACCTTG
Organism: Viscum album; assembly: GCA_963277665.1. NCBI lineage: Eukaryota > Viridiplantae > Streptophyta > Magnoliopsida > Santalales > Viscaceae > Viscum > Viscum album. The sequence goes on from OY728130.1 coordinate 255,590,828, forward strand.
AGAGCACAATGCACAATTTCTTCATAGCTACTGAAGTCTCTTATAGCTAATGCCCTTCGAAGATTTGGTTTTATACCACTGAAGAATCAATCAACTTTACTTTTAGGTTGGATGAAAAATCTAGATGCATACCTTGAAAGCCTTGTAAAATTCGCTTCGTATATATCAATGGATTCATCATCCTTTTGATTTAGTTTGAGAAACTCCTTCTCCACCTTTGTTCAAAGAATACGAGGGAAGTACTTATTGAAAAATAATTTCTTGAACTCATACCATTCCATGGACTCAATTTCATCTCTTGGCCTCGTATTCTTGATAAGATTCCACCATTGATCAGCATCACCTTCCAAACGATATACTGCTAAGATGACTCTATCATGTTCAGAACATTGAAGAACTGAAAATATCTTTTCAGTGGTAATGATCCATTGTTCAGCAACAAGTGGATCAGAAGACCCACTGAAAGAAGGTGGATGTTGCCTCATGAAGGACTCAATAGAATATTGTTCCCTTCTCTGCTCATTTGGAAGTCCAGAATGATTCATAGCTTGTGTAAGTATAGAAATAAGATTTTGCACTCCATCTCCCATAACATTTGTTTGTTCATGAGGACAATCATTTCATTGTCCATTGCATTGATCAACACGGTTCCTTCAGGTTCCAGCCATCGTCTAAAACCCAAAAAGAATAGTGTGAGAGGCAAAAATTATGATAGGGAAAACAACATAATAAATGGGGAGTACCTTCAATATCTAATATCATAGGTTTAATTCTAAGATAGTTACCGTAGTTCTAGGACTATATCCTATACGTATACTTATCCTTAGAGACATCCCTAGACATTCCTCAGAAATATCTCTAGGGATCTCACTAACGTTCTCACATCCTAGTTTCCAAAGGTTGACTAAACATTTCCTCTGATACCAACTGTAGAGACCCGAAGCCTGACGTACATGGACATTACATTACTTTTGTGGAATACTTAGTACATAAAAAAAACACACACACAAGTATCGTAATAGTTTAGTGTCTTTGGAAACTCAGAATATAATCTTCTAATCGTGGTGAAAGATCTTCAACATCTCCCATAAAGATCTTCCTTATTTTTTTTACCTAAAACCTTTCTTTATATCCTGGGGAAAGGAAAACATAAAAGGGTGAGATCAAATGCTCAGTAAGGGTAAACAAAAGAAATATCAATCACATCATATTCATAAGAAAATATCTTTTGGAAATCTTAACCTGTAAAAGAGATCATAATTTCATAACATGGGATAAATCATAGTAGTGAAATGTAATACCAATAATCATAACATAAAACATGAAACTTTGTGGCATACACACATAATCATAGATAATCATATCTTATTAGTCAAGACTCATTGCCAAGACTATCTTAGTGGACAAAGTCCCTTTCTGAACCGAGTCACCCTCGTTTCAGTCCTGTTTCACTGAACCGGTATAACCTACCATTCCAGCCATGTCTATCTCATGAGATATAAAATCATTACCCAATGCATTGGAGGGATATATAGTTCCCACCCATCTCATAATGATACCATTCTTATGTGTGCCACAAAATCATAAATCATACATCGTTGCATAACCCATGTAATAAAAATGGGATACTTAAACAACATGACATCATAAAACAATTCATATAAGATAAATGGATTCATAAAAATAATTCCATCACAACATAATCAAATCAATGTAATAATAGGGATATAAACAGAACACTATATTATCTTAGATGGAAAATAATTTTGATAAAACACTTGAAGTGAATTCTTGAAGAAAATATCCTTTCTTCTCCAAAATCAATTTCTTTTCACAAAACGTCATGCAATTTTAAAAGAAAGAGATTTTATTAAAAATAGTCATGAAATCATTTGGAGGAAGCTTCATTAAAATAATGCTTTATAAAAACGTAAAAATCTGTTCATGCCGTTTAAGTGAAAAAAACATTCTTCTCGTACTTTTGTCGGAAAAGTCAAAAAGTACCTCGTACGAAAAACGAAAAAAGATTCCTTTCATATCATTTACTAAAAACTCACCGAAGGGTAAAATTGGATTTAAACAATTGTAGGAGGATGGAAATAATATTACATATTGAGGAAACATGGATGTGTATGATAAAATACACCCCAATAAATTCCAATGTATAAACAATCTCGGATAAAAATGAGATTGTGATATTTCCCTTACCTTAAGTCCGATTTGCTTCGTAAGTGTCCGAACCTCCTATATAATGATTTAAATAATGTCATTAACTTATTACATAATCATATTCATTGTTATGATATCATATATGGTTCACTTATGACTTTATATTACCCGTTCTTTTGTAAATTCCATGTTAAAGATGCGTTTTGGGTAAAATCGTTTCATTTATCGTAGGTGTTTGGACTTGTTGTTCTTGACATTATTATTACTTATATAATGATTTTCTTACTTCCAGAATATAAGACATGATTTATATATCATATATATTCATTATATATATATATAATAGATAGATAAATGAAATGAAACACACCGTTCATGGAGACGGTAGTTCGTACGTACACATGAACGCTGTTTTCCTTTCCTTACTGTCTTGAATGGAGGTGAGTAGATGACATACATATATATATATATAAATACAGTAGCTTTATAATGTCATATATTTCATTATTATTTCTTATATATACTTTATAATCATTCTTAAATGGTTAACATGGAGAATGAATCTCATCGCGTCGTGGAGACGGTAGTCCGTACGTACGCACGAGCGATGATATCGTTCTCATGATCGTGGGACTGTATTGGAGTGTATGTATACTATTTCAGAATCAATATCACTTTAAAATAATAATATATAGTTATTATTTACACCATTATACCTATCCAAGTAAGGTGGTGGTGGAAAATAGATTTCACCACGGCGTGGAGACGGTATTCCGTACGTACGCACGCGCGGTGATTTCATTTTCCGTAGGATTGATAGATGGTGAAATAGGGTTGTTTCATACTTATAATAACATATTAAGTATATGAGTGATACTTATGTTATTACTTCATAATGAAAAAACCTAAGAAGAAGAAGTGGAAGAAGAAATAAAGGTGAAAGAATCGGTAATGGAAATTACCTCTTATTTGAAGCGCCTCTTTGAGACCTCATCATAGGGCACTAAAATTGGTATTTGAGGAAGACCAGAACCTCTAGGATGTTTCTATGTAAGTGGAGAAGAGAATTTGGCAGGGGTTGGCCGAGATTGAAGGCTTAAAGATGTGTGAGGAAGAGAGGGAGGAGGTGCCCTTTTATAAGGTAGGAGAGGGGCACCTTTGGAATAACTAAAAATATTATTTTATTATAAAGTCAAGTTCGGTTTTAAATAGCTCCAAATTTATTTCATTCGAGGCTAAGTTTGGGATGGGTAGAAATCCTCTCATCCAATAGAATTTAGAAAAGTTTAGGTTCCTATTTTAACCTTATCATTTAGATTTAACATTAAGTTAAATAATTTTACTTTAACCGTGTCTTCTTGTGTTATTACACTATAAGGTTGATAAACATACTATAAGAAGCCAAACGAACAAAAAGTTGTTTATTAGTAATATATATAACCTTATCTAAGTCATTTTTCCAAACCATAGATTTTTAGGAATAAAATAACAATTAATAATATAATATTTGTTTTAAAAACTATTTTATGTCAATTTTGACACTATTTAGTAATTGATTTTTGTGAAAATCATAACAGAATGATAAGTTCGAAAACAGTTAATTAAATCAATACTAACATGTCATATTAACCTAGAAAAGTAGTGTAATTCATAAAAAGTCTCAAATTATATTCAAATGGGTATTTATTACATCAATTACGTCAATATTTCATTAATAAGATAATTACTGCATCATAGTTGTGTCATAAATAAATTAAATTATTTATTGTCTTAAAATTACAAATAAATTACCATTATGTAGGAAATCGTTTTAGCTTTCTAATGAATATTTATAGTCTAATTTATCTTATGTATAACCCCCTATTAAAAATGTTTTAGTAAATGAACTTTGATTTTAACTCTTTTAACCCTTCTTTAAATAAATTAATAATGAATGTCCTAATCTAATCCAAGTGGGCCTAAATAGTCATAGTTTATTCCTAAGTTTTTTTTGGTCGAATTAAACTTGTACAATAGAATTAGGACATGTGTTAGGGTAATAATAATATCATTTCTACCCTTAATTACCCTATTTACTTTTAACCGTGGTAAAAAAGGTAAAAAGTTACTATTCACCCAAAAATTATTTTCATCTCATTGAAAAACATTTTACTTACTTACATCAACCGTGTTTCTCAGATTTTTGAAATTCCACTCACAGAAGCGGTAAAATTAAGTTTTATGAAAAATTCCGTTTTTTAACTACCACTTAGTGGTTTCACTATTCATCAAAAATTGAAAGTTTTCAGAAAAATACCAAAATTAGGCCTAAGATATATTTGATATTATGAACTCAAAAATGATGTCTATTTTACCAAATTCAAAACATATCAGTTGAATTAATTAATTTAAAAATTAATTCCCATCGTCAAAACAAATAGCGTGTTCTTAAGAGATAATAACTATCAAAAGATTGACACTTGTTTATAACTTGTTTAAATGTGAAATTACATCCAATAACCAAAATTGTATTAAATTGTAAAAATATATTCTAAATATACTTTAAAACCACTCAAATTAACAATTTATCACTATTAATTATTTCGATTGAAAAAGTTGTTTTTAATTAAAATTTAGTAATTTTCACTATTCATCAAAATATGAAAGTTATCCGAAAATCACCAAAATTTCACCCTAAGATAATTTCGATATTCCGAATCCAAAAATGAAGTCCGTTTTGAAAAATAAAATTTACAAAATTTCAAAAAGTGGTTATTACTATTCATAACGGCTAGTTTTAATAATATTTTAATAGCATATCGTTGTTTAGCGAAACTAGGTGTTGCGTACAACACACGCTATCGTGGAAGGTCGCGATTGCGTGTAATTCAAGCCAGGTCAGAGATGTGTGCTGTGAAAGCTCCTTTTGGTTTAGCGTACAACACAATACATTAATGAAATTAAAAAGAATATTTGTCATAAAATCTTGGGGTGTTACATTCTACCCCCCTTAAAATGAATTTCGCCCTCGAAATTCATCGGGGTTATAAATTGTTTACTATTCGAAAGTTTCTTTAATGGAAACCCACATCGTAAAAAGGAATACCAAAACCAATCTTTAAAAACAAAAGTATGAAACGTAACAGTTACCCAAATAAACTAATCACTGGGTTTCCACATAGGTGAAAATATGGATATGGAAGAGAAATCTAACCATCATGTTCTGATGGAGAGTGGTAGAGAACATGGCTATGGAAAATCCAGCAATCACAAAGCCATAAATTTGTGACGATCTAAGGTACCATCTGATTCATCAGATATAAGAGCACTAGAACAACATTTTTGGTTTTCAAGATCATTTCCCTAAAGTTGATGAAATTGGAATTAGAAGAAATAATTTTGTGATTTTGGTATAGTCTCATCGTTTGTCATTCTTTAGACAATTTCCACTTCATCTCTTAAAGAAATGAAGTTGATTTTTTCATTCGTTATGTGTTAGCAGATCATGTGATAGATTGATGGGTCATTCCATCTCTTTCAAACAAAAGGTTAGCAAAAGTTATAAGTCCATCTTATGGTTAATCGTATATGGTTCCAAAAATGAACTTATACTTCATATATCATATCGCTTAATAAAATAAAACTAGTTTCTACTAACAAGGGACTTCCTGTAGGCCAGTGGTAGGCGATAAAGGCTAGTTGCACTTCGGTTGTGGGTTCGATTCCTATGACCTTGTCCGAAGCGATGGGCTGTCGCCCGTCCTGCAGGCTGTCCTTTTTCTAAAACTATATTACTATAACATCCCATCAATAATATCGAAAAAAACTTATATCCTTAAACAATACTAACTTATGTCCAACATAATCCATTACAATATTTAGGCTTATCCATAATACCGCAGTCCACTCTCATAACATAGTGAAAACGATTACCAGAGATTTAATACCATCGTTGGTCCGCATATATCATAAGATATGTTTTGTTTGTCTCATTACAAATATTCAAAGTCCTTAATCATGCATTCTCTTGAATACCCATTGAACCTTAGTGAAAACATGAATGTAGTTAAAAGTTAACACCTTCCACATACCAAAATCCTCAAAATTCTATATACTCAATCCATGATATCACTTAGTCCTTATATCAATCATGAGCTCATAGATACCATCAAACATTTCATTTTGTCCTTATCCCTTCATTATGCGCATATCATCTTTTTTTCCAAAAATATCTCAATCACATTCCATGGTTACCGGTACCATTGAAAACCACAATATACCAATACATAAATATTCCAATATTCCACGATACTATATATAACATTATTTTGGAATCCCATTATATAAACACTTAATCATTCCACCACATTGTTGTCATATTCAACATCGCCAATAGTGATCGCATGTGACTTCCCTTTGTCCTTTGCCTTAAGTGGTTGCTCATGTCGATCATCACTAACCCTTGGAATAGAGCATTTATTAGCATAATGCCCCATTTCCTTGCACTTGATGCATTGAAGTGTTGGTGGTGCGTTCTCTGCAGTATTTTCTTTATTCCCATCATTAGAAACCCTTTTTCCATTACTTTGACACTCAGCTGCTCGATGAACTTCTTTTCCACACTTAAAACATTTTCTAGTCCCTTTAAGACAATCTCCACCATGTTTCTTTCCACACTTTGAGCATAAGGAAACATTCATCTTATTTTCACCATTATTTTGAGATTTCTCCTTGAACTCCATCTTTCATTTCTTGTCAAAACTATGAGATGGATAAGTAATACCAACTTCCATTTCTACCTTGAGAGCACAACGCACAATTTCTTCATAGCTACTGAAGTCTCTTATAGCTAATTCCCTTCGAAGATTTGGTTTTAAGCCACTGAAGAATCAATCAACTTTACTTTCAGGTTGGATGATAAATCCAGATGCATACCTTGCAAGCCTTTTAAAATTCGCTTCGTATATACCAACGGATTCATCATCCTTTTTCTTTAGTTCGAGAAACTCTTTCTCCACCTTTGTTCTAAGAATACGAGAGAACTACTTATTGAAAAATAAGTTCTTGAACTCATCCCATTCCATGGACTCAATTTCATCTATTGGCCTCGTATTCTTGATAAGATTCCACCATTGATCAGCATCACCTTCCAAACGATATACTGCTAAGATGACTCTATCATGTTCAGAACATTGATGAACTGAAAATATCTTTTCAGTGGTAATGATCCATTGTTCAGCAAAAAGTGGATCAGAAGACCCACTAAAAGAAGGTGGATGTTGCCTCATGAAGGACTCAATAGAATATTGTTCCCTTCTCTGCTCATTTGGAAGTCCATAATGATTCATAGCTTCTGTAAGTATAGAAATAAGATTTTGCACTCCATCTCCCATAACATTTGTTTGTTCAGGAGGACAATCATTTCATTGTCCATTGCATTGATCAATACGGTTCCTTCGGGTTCCAGCCATCATCTAAAACCCAAAAAGAATAGTGTGAGAGGCAAAAATCATGCTAGGGAAAACAATATAATAAATGGGGAGTACCTTCAATATCTAATATCATAGGTTTAATTATAAGACCGTTACCATAGTTCTAGGACTATATCCTATATGTATACTTATCCTTAGAGACATCCCTAGACATTCCTCAGAAATATCTCTAGGGATCTCACTAACGTTCTCACATCCTAGTTTCCAAAGGTTGGCTAAACCTTTCCTCCGATACCAAATGTAGAGAAACGAAGCCTGACGTACATGGAAATTACATTACTTTTGCGGAATACTTAGTACATAACAAAAGCACACACACAAGGATCGTAATAGTTTAGTGTCTTTGGAAACTCGGAATATAATCTTCTAATCGTGGTGAAAGATCTTCAACATCTCCGATAAAGATCTTCCTTATTTTTTTTACCTAAAACCTTTCTTTATATCCTGGGGAAAAGAAAACATAAAAGGGTGATCTCAAATGCTCAGTAAGGGTAAACAAAATAAATATCAATCACATCATATTCATAAGAACATATCTTTTGGAAATCTTAACCTGCAAAAGAGATCATAATTTCATAACATGGGATAAATCATAGTAGTGAAATGTAATACCAATAATCATAACTTAAAACATGAAATTTTTTGGCATACACACATAATCATAGAGAATCATATCTTATTAGTCAAGGCTCATTGCCAAGACTATCGTAGTGGACAAAGTCCCTTTCTGAACAGAGTCACCCTTGTTTCAGCCCTGTTTCACTGAACCGGTATAACCTACCATTCCAGCCATCTCTATCTCATGAGATATAAAATCTTTACCCAATGCATTGGAGGGAGATATAAGTCCCACCCATCTCATAATGATACCATTATTATGTGTGCCACAAAATCACAAATCATACATCGTTGCATAACCCATGTAATAAAAATGGGATACTTAAACAACACGACATCATAAAACAATTCATATAAGATAAATGGATTCATAAAAATAATTCCATCATAACATAATCAAATCAATGTAATAATAGGGATAGAAACAGAAACCTATATTATCTTAGATGGAAAATAATTTTGATAAAACACTTGAAGTGAATTCTTGAGGAAAATATCCTTTCTTCTTAAAAATCAATTTCTTTTCACAAAACGTCATGAAATTTTAAAAGAAAGAGATTTTATTAAAAACAGTCATGAAATATTTTGGAGGAAGCTTCATGAAAATAATGCTTTATAAAACCGTAAAAATCCGTTCGTGCCGTTTAAGTTAAAAAAAACATTCTTCTCGTACTTTTGTTGGAAAAGTCAAAAAGTACCTCGTACAAAAAACAAAAAAAGATTCCTTTCATATATTTTACTAAAAAATCACCGAAGGGTAAATTTGGATTTAAAAAATTGTATGAGGATGTAAATAATATTACATATTGAAGAAACATTGATGTGTATGATAAAATACACCCCAGTAAAAGCCAAAGTGTAAACAATCTCGGATAAAAATGAGATTGTGATATTTCCCTTACCTTAAGTCCGATTTGGTTCGTAAGTGTCTGAAACTCCTGTATAATGATTTAAATAATGTCATTAACTTATTACAGAATCATATTCATTGTTATGATATCATATATTGTTCACTTATGACTTTATATTACCCGTTCTTTTGTAAATTCCATGTTAAAGAACCGTTTTGGGTAAAATCGTTTCATTTATCGTAGGTGTTTGGACTTGTTGTTCTTGACATTATTATTACTTATATCATGATTTAATTACTTCCAGAATATAAAACATTATTTATATATCATATATATTCAGTATATATATATAATAGATAGATAAATGAAATGAAACACACCGTTCATGGAGACGGTAGTCCGTACGTACGCATGAACGCTGTTTTCCTTTCCTTATTGTCTTGAATGGAAGTGAGTAGATGAAATACATATATACATAAATCCAGTAGCTTTATAATTTCATATATTTCATTATTATTGCTTATATATAGTTTATAATCATTCTTAAATGGTTAACATGGAGAATGAATCTCATCGCGTCGTGGAGATGGTAGTCCGTACGTACGCACGAGCGATGATATCGTTCTCATGATCGTGGGACTGTATTGGATTATATGTATACTATTTCAGAATCAATATCACTTTAAAATAATAATATATAGTTATTATTTACACCACTATACCCATCCAAGTAAGGTGGTGTTGGAAAATAGATTTCACCACGGCGTGGAGACGGTATTCCGTACGTACGCACGCACGGTGATTTCGTTTTCCGTAGGATGGATAGATGGTGAAATAGGGTTGTTTCATACTTATAATAACATATCAGTATATTAGTGATACTGATGTTATTACTTCATAATGAAGCAACCTAAGAAGAAGAAGTGGAAGAAGAAATAAAGGTGAAAGGATCGGTAACGGAAATTACCTCTTCTTTGAATCGCCTCTTTGAGACCTCCTCTTAGGGCACTAAACTTGGTCTTTGAGGAAGACCAGAACCTCTAGGATGTTTCTAGGGAAGTGGAGAAGAGAATTTGGCAGGGTTTGACCGAGCTTGAAGGCTCAAAGTTGTGTGAGGAAGAGAGGGAGGAGGTGCCCTTTTATAAGGGAGGAGAGGGGCACCTTTGGAATAACTAAAAATATTATTTTATTATAAAGTAATGTTCGGTTTTAAATAGATCCAAATTGATTTATTTCAAGGCTAAGGTTGGGATGGGTCGAAACCCTCTCATCCAATAGAATTTAGACAAGTTTAGGTTCCTATTTTAACCTTATCATTTAGATTTAACATTAAGTTAAATAATTGTACTTTTACCGTGTCTTCTTGTGTTCTTATACTATAAGGTTCATAAACTTACTATAAGAAGCCAAAAGAACCCCAAGTTGTTTATTATTAATATATATAACCTTATCTTTGTCATTTGGCCGAACCCTAGATTTTTAGGAATAAAATAACAATTAATAATATAATATTTGTTTTAAAAACTATTTTATGTCAATTTTGACACTATTTAGTAATTGATTTTTGTGAAAATCATAACAGAATGATAAGTTCGAACAAAGTTAATTAAATCAATACTAACATGTCATATTAACCTAGAAAATTAGTGTAATTCATAAAAAGTCTCAAATTATATTTATTTGGGTATTTATAACATCAATTATGTCAATATTTCATTAATAAGATAATTACTGCATCATCGTTGTGTCATAAGTAAAGTAAGTTATTTAATGTCTAAAAATTAAAAATAAAATACCACTATGTATGAAATATTTTTAGCTTTCTAATTAATATTTATAGTCGAATTTATCTTATGTATAACCCCATATTAAAAATGTTTTAGTAAATAAACATTGATTTTAACTCTTTTAACCCTTCTTTAAATAAATTAATAATAAATGTCATAATCTTATCCAAGTGGGCCTAAATGGTCATAGTTTATTCCTAAGTTTTTTTTGGTCGAATTACACTTGTCCAATAGAATTAGGACATGTGTTAGGGTAATAATAATATCATTTCTACCCTTAATTACCCTATTTACTTTTAACCGTGGTAAAAAAGGTAAAAAGTTACTATTCGCCAAAAAATTATTTTCATCTCATTGAACCACATTTTACTTACTGACATCAATCGTGTCTCTCGGATTTTTAAAATTCCACTCACAGAAGCGGTAAAATTACGTTTTATGAAAAATTCAGTTTTTTAACTACCACTTAGTGGTTTCACTATTCATCAAAAATTGAAAGTTTTCAGAAAAATACCAAAAATTAGGCCTAAGCTATATTTGATATTATGAAATCAAAAATGATGTCTATTTTACCAAATTCAAAACATATCAGTTGCATTAATTAATTTAAAAATTAATTCCCGTCGTCAAAACAAATAGCGTGTTCTTAAGAGATAATAACTATCAAAAGATTGATACTTGTTTATAACTGGTTTAAATGTGAAATTACATCCAATGACCAACATTGTATTAAATTGTAAAAATATATTCTAAATATAATTTAAAACCACTCAAATTAAAAATTTATCACTATTAATTATTTCGATTGAAAAAGTTGTTTTAAATTAAAATTTAGTAATTTTCACTATTCATCAAAATATGAAAGTTATCCGAAAATCACCAAAATTTCTCCCTAAGCTAATTTCGATATTCCGAATCCAAAAATGAAGTCCATTTTGAAAAATAAAATTTAAAAAATTTCAAAAAGTGGTTATTACTATTCATAACGGCTAGTTTTAATAATATTTTAAAAGCATATCGTCGTTTAGAAAAACTTGGTGTTGCGTACAACACACGCTATCGTGGAAGGTCGTGATTTCGTGTAATTCAAGCCAGGTCAGAGATGTGTGCTGTGAAAGCTCCTTTTAGTGTAGCGTACAACACAAGACATTAATGAAATTAAAAAGAATATTTGTCATAAAATATTGGGGTGTTACACGTGAATAATAATATAATAATATAAGAACATAGTGAGATAAAAATATAAGACGTACAAGTAAGATATTATTTGAAAATATTTTTCAAAACAATGTAAAACTACATTTATCTTATATAATAATTATATTTTTATAATAACCATGATTTCACCCCTATAAAAACAACAAAAACTTCTCTACAAAACATATATTCTCAATATTTATCCCCCTTTGAGATTGTAAAAGAGGATTCATTTGATGGGGTTAGATAAAGTAAAATAAATAATAATTAAAATTACATTTATTTTTATTAATGTGTTTTTGATAGAGTTTATTTTTTTATTTTTTTAGAAAAATATAAATTTAGAAAGATATATTTCCAATAATGATAAAAATTAAATCAAAAATCATTTAAAAATATATCTCATGATAAAAAAATGTAAGAAAATTTCAAATACTCTTAAGATTAATTTTTTTTTTGAAAAATAATTTAGAAAAAAGTGTATATCTTCTTGGTTATTTGAGTGTTAACATGACTATATCCCCTAAAATAAAGCGTTAAAAATATGAGGAGATATAAAAAAATATAAATAAATAAAATATTTAAAATAATCATTCCATAATTAATAGATATAAAATACTTTGTTGAAAAACAAAAACAAATTCCGTAAGAGTGTCAAATTAGGTTTTCATTAAAGGCCCGCTATTCATGTTCACGGTAAAGATCATATTAAAAATATAAACATCCCTTTAAAAGAAAATAAGCACTAGTTTAAACTTTACTTGAACCATATCCAATTGTTTACATCATGTCATAAATGTTTTTCTTAGAGTATTACAATCAGTTAGCATTACTAAATTTATGAAAATTTTTAAAATTGTCAAAACAATTTTATTTTAAGAATCAATTTTGAAAGAAAAATTGAGAATAATTTTAAATTAAAAATGAATCAATCCTTCCAATGTTATGATACAAGTATCATAAGATAATAATTTGAAAATCAACTTTAATAAATGTAAAGTGATCAATAGGAATGGATTTACTGAAGATATCACCATGTTAAAGGATATTTCAAACAAAGTTAAGAACAATATCAACATTTTTTAATTAATCTTGAATAAAATAGTGTATCATATAAAATATCTTAGTGAGATGGTGTTGGATGTAATTTTTAAAGATAATAATCACACTAGTGTTTTCATATTTATAGGTATTTGAGAATGTGTTAGCAAAAAATCTAAGAGAGTATGTTTCATCCAAATAATTTGGTAATAGAAAATCCCACACGCCATGTATTTCAGTTTAGCTATAAAAAGGGAATAATATTTTTTCTTTTTATTACTCAATGAGAAGAGGGATTGTCAAAGTATACGATAGTTTCCACTGTTAATTTTTTTTATTTGGCATCCACCAAAACTAGCAAAGGAAAATCAAGTAGGGTCAAAATATGATTCCTTAGGTTAAAATAATACATGATTTTTAGTTGCTTTAAAATATAAAAAACTAATTTGAGGTATTTAAGTTAATCTTCATTTTTAATTGAATTAAAATACGCAAAAAGGTATACAATAAATATGATGTCATTCAAGTCCATAGTAATATAAAGTAGACATGCAATTATACTTCTATAATATTATTTTTGACTGACTTTTTGGCTTCATCTAATGGTAGCAGATAATTTTTTCTCAAGGGTGTTCTTATTTCCTTAAATTAATTAGGGTATTCAATTTTTTTTAAAGAATTCCCATTGTAATTTTGGGAAATTTTAAAACGAAGTTAGAATTTGAGTTTTCTCAAAAAACTCATTTAAAAATATTTATTTATTTAATCAGTAAATTCATTATAATTATTTTATTTATTTGAGATGAAAATAAAATCATCAACATAGATTTGAATCATTAATTAAAAATTTTAAATGATTTGTAGAAAAAGGGTGGAATCATATTTTTCTATTTTGAAATAATTTGATAAAAGGAATTCCATTAAACTCTAATACAATGCACGAGGGACCTATTTAAAATCATAATGATATTTTCTTATCATGATAACATTATTTTTAAATTTATGAAATTAAAGAAATATTTTTTGATCCATAAAATCATTTTCATAAAAAAACATTTAGAAAATCACTTTTGGAAACCATTTTAATTTTTTTCAATTAAAATTAGTGGAAAATTACATTAAGATTCAATTAGATTATAGCAATAAAATAGGTGAAATATTTTCCCCATTATAAATGACTTTTTCTTAATTATTATCCTTACTAAAATTTCATACTTTATTACTGATAATATTTCTTTTATCATCATGTTTATTTAATAAAACCCAATTGGTTCCAATAATATAGAAATTTTTGGAACATTCCAAAAGCGTCTAAATGTTGTTCCTTTTAAAATTAATAAACTCCTCTTTCACAAAAAGTATCAAATTCACATAATTAATAGAATCATTAAGGAATTTAGGTTCAAGGTGGGAGAGTAAATCTTAATTTTCATCTTCTTTTAAAAACAAATTTTAGTATGAGTTCTAGATTGTAATTCACTGATTACATTTTCAAAGGGATAATATTTTGATTAAACCCATGAATTACGTAAATGAGTATATGGGGTTTATTTAACATCTTCAATTAAATTATAATATTGAGGCTTAGGTAATGTAAAAATAGGTTGGTAAACATCATCATCACATTCTCTATGTGATTTTGGAAGATTCTCATCCAAATTGATGTGAATTTAATCTTATATAATATTGGTCTTCTAATTGAAGACCCAGTAAGATTTAAATTAGTTTGAGTGCCCTTGAATGATACCTTCATAGGATTTAGTTTCAAAAATTCATATATTGTCCTTTTTTTATTAAGAATATATAATTTATAACCAAATACATTGTATAATCCCATTTTAGGGATTTTATGTTTCCAAAGATGATAGGGAGTTTTATCAAATATGGGTCTTATGAGAACATGATTAATGATATAACAAGTGGTATTGACTACCTCAGAGAAAAATTATTGAAGAAGGTTAGACTTATTCAAGAGATTCTATTAAATTCCATAGAGGGTCCTATTTGGTATTTCAAAACCCCTGTTTTTTGAGGTATTGTAAGATCAGTGGAGTGATGATATTTTTGAGAAGTATAAAAATCATCAAATCCAAAATTATCAAAATTCCCACCTTGACCACTTCTATGTGAAAATATATTTTTTGATTTTTCATTTTTACCTTTCCATGAAAATTTGATAAAGATTACACAAGACTCATTTTTATGAGTTAAGAAGAAAACCTATGTAAATATAGTATTCAAATTGATAATTAAAAAGGTGTAATATTTAACTATGATATTAGAAACATGTGTTGGTATAAAAAGGTCATGTTTTACTACTTTTATGGATTTTAAATATGAAATAACATTTTCAAATTTGAAAGAAGAATTTGTTTTCCTTCTAAGTTGTCAAGTTTTATATACCAAGTTATCTTTGAAATAATATTTTAGTAAATATAATACTAGTAGGTTGTGGTTAATCTTAACAAGATGATGATGTTTTAAAATAACATGGATCCATTACTAAATACCAAATTTATTATATTATGAACATAAAAAATTATTTTTACTTTCAATAGATTTTAAATCTCTGATAAAAACATTTTAAAAAATAAATGTAGAAAATAAATGTTTTCCTAAATTATTATTTTTTTTGGAAAGGAAGGACATATAACATTAATGACGAAGGTCGACAGACGTACAAGCGGAGATCCATTAAGGGAAAGTGTCCAGCCAGAGTTGGTTGACATCGGAGGGGCCTAGGGCCGCTAGTTGATGGGCCGCATTATTGCCTTCCCTTTTGGTAAAGGATAAGGTACATCGAGAGAAGCCTAGGCGAAGCGAGTGGATTCCCCTGGTCATGAAGCCAAATGACTGGAGTCCACCATTGTTATTGTTGAGGGCATCAATTACAGTGAGGCAGTCAGATTCAATGATGATATCAACCCATCCACAGTCCACAATGAGGATCATACCGGAAAGGATGGCCATCGACTCAACAACAGAAGGCTCCCAGTGAGCCTAATGTGGTTCGTGTTTTTCCGCAAGGATTTACCCCAGATGATTTCGAGCCAGGAGGCCTAGGGTGACAAGCCCATCCTTTGGGAGTGATGCGTCCACATTAATCTTGAGTGTCCCTTTCGTTGGGGGAATCCAATGAGGGGGAAAAGGGAAGGTATCACCTGGCATTAAATGTCCATTGTGGTCTTTCCAGCCCTCAATCCAGGAGATGGCATGATCAAACCAAAAATCGGGGGGGGGGGGGGGTTGTGAGCTTGCTGAAAAATGGCGTCGTTGTGCCAGACCCAAATAATCCAGGACAGGGTGAAAAGTGAACCTGAAGAGGCCGAGGAGAGAGAGGAGCACCACCGCGTCAGTAGATTGGGAATGGTAGAGGATGACACCATTGAAGCGGCAGAAGTCAGGCCCTATTTATTCCAAATTTGCTCTGCTCCTGGGCAGTGAATGATGGTGTGAAAAGGAGTTTCAGGAATGTTTGGGAAGAAAGGGAAAAAGGAAGAACTAGACATATGTTAGTGAGTGAGGAGGCTCATGGTTGGGAGGGTTCCCATGCAGACCTGCCACCAAAATTAGAAAAGTTTAGGTAGAGCATTGATCTTCCACACCAAGTTCCATGTTACCTCAACCCACCGGGCTGAGTGGTTGCCAAGAGCCAATCTATATCCAGACCTCACCGTGTATTCGCCCGAGGAATCATTGATCCAAAAAAGCTGGTCGGGGCCTGCATCAGGGACCTAGGGAATTCTAAGGATGATTATTTGATCCCTTTCATTAAACCAATCAAATATTTTTTCCAGACACCACCCATGTCCCTAGTCGGAAAGGAGGCAGCTGAAAGTGGTGTTTTCAAAACCTGGTTGGATTGTGGAAGTATCCCTCAAACCATCCTTTGTCAATAAGCCAGGGATCAGTCCAGATGTTGACCAAAGAGCCATACCCAATCCTCGAGCCTAGTCCTTTATCCAAGAGATTTTTAGCCCCCAAATACTTCTCCAGAGGAATCTACGGTGGGGGCCCAGAGAGGAAGCACAAAAGTCTATGTGGGGAAAGTACATAGCCTGTAGAACCCGTGCACAAAGAGATGATGGGCAGTTGAGAATGCCCCATCCTTGCTTGGCCAAAAGAGCATCATTGAAGAGGTGTAGATTTAGGAATCCCATCCCTCCCTCTGATTTGGAAATTTTGAGTTTCTCCCAGGCCATACAGTGGGACCATTTCTTTCCCTCATTCTTTCCCCACAAGAAATTGGAAGTGCGAGTGTGGATCTGGTTGACGATAAAAGATGGGAGCTTAAACAGGGACATAAAGTAGCTGGGAATGGATTGAATGACTTCTTTGATGAGGGTCTCTTTTTCAGAATTAGAAATTCCTTTAGGGGACCATCCAAGAATTTTTTTCTCGATCCTTTCCATAAGAGATGTGAATATTTCTTTTTTGGATCGGCCAATAACCGTGGGAATCCCAAGGTACTTCTGATGTTTCAAGACCATATGGATGCCAGCTGATGCACAAAGCTCCTCCCTCTTAGGAAGACGCACCCCAGCACTGAAAGAAATTTTAGATTTTCCATGATTGATCAATTGGCCAGACTCCCTCTCATACTATTGGATTGCTTGGCTGATCACCTGGAATTCATTAATTATTGCTCTGGAAAACAGGAGGCAGTCGTCGGTGAAGAAAAGATGCGACACTGGTGGGCTAACACGGCAGACCTTTGACCCATGAATAGAATTAGATGATGCTTCACTGGAAATAAGATTAGAGAACACATCAGCCACTAGTATGAAGAGAAAATGGGATAACGGATCTCCCTGGCAAAGGCCTCGAGATGGGGCAAATCCTCTGGTTAGCTCCCTATTGACCTTGATTTTTAAGGAGATGGTCAAGATGAATTACATGATCATATCTGTCCATTTAGCGCAAAACCCATTTTCAGCATGACAAAACAAATGAAGTGCCATTCCACTCTATCGTAGGCCTTGGTCATATCCTGTTTCTAGGGTATGGTTCCTCTTTTCGCAGTGGAGCGTGATTTCATAGAATGGAACACTTCATGGACCAAAATCACATTGTCAGTAATTAGTATCTTGGCCATGAAGGCGCTCTGATTCTCAAAGATAATATCATGTAGCCAAGGTCACAACCAATTGACAAGGATATTAGAGAATATTTTGTAAGAGTCATTACAAAGGCAGATAGGTCTAAAGTCAGGGATCACCAAAGGTTTCTTGATTTTGGGTATGAGGATAAGGACAATTTCATTGATGGAAGCCATGCTGGACTTCTCATACCAGATATTTTTTATCATGTTGCAGATGTCGGGGCCGATAATGTGCCAGTATTTTTTAATGAAGAGGGCATGGAACCCATCTGGTCCCGGGGCCATTGTGGGGTGAAGTTATTTAATTGCCTGACATATCTCGTCATCTGTCACATCTTTGGTGAGCTGTCAATTGATCTCATCAGTGATCATGGGTCTGATACAATCTTCCACCTTGGAAGATATGAAGGGGGTTCCTGCAGTGAAAATGTTCTAGAAATAGCCTGTCAAGGCCTCGTGGATACCATTGGTGTCAGAGAATTTACTTCCATCGGGTTGTAAGATGCATGTAATAGAATTTTTCCTTCACCTGGATGAAGATTTCTGGTGAAAAAATAGGGTATTAGCATCCCCCTCTTTAATGTGGTTATCCCGCGCCTGCATGGACCAGAAACATTCCTTGACACACAGGGCCATGTCTATCTCACTCTGCGTGGCTCCAATATTGGAGTGAATGAAATTAGATATGGGTTGATTGAGAAGGTTGACCAGTCTCTGTTCAAGGATACCACAGTGCCTGTCAGGGTGGAAGAATTTCTTATTGATCCAAGATATCAGATCAGGTGTGACCTGTTGGAGATTGTGGCAAACATCCTCTTGAGAGCTCTTCCAGCTTGAGTGGATCACCTCTTCGCATTCCAGATCTTTTTACCAGAAGCACTCGAATCTAAAGTGTTTGCAAAGTTTTCTGTTTTGATCGCCTTGCGTGCAATCAATGAAAAGTTTACAGTGGTTTGAGCAGTTAAGGGCCATGTGGACGATGTGAATCATACTAAATATATTGATCCAATCTGTAGAGCCCAGAAATCTATCGAGGCGCTCAGCGATGCGAGTGCCTTTAGAATTGCCACAAAACCAACTAAAAGGTTACCTGTATTCCCCAAATCGACCAGGTCCTCCCCAAAGACTGCGTCCTTGATGTTTTCCATCGATGCTGAGGGTCGAGTGCATCTGCCCCTATTTTCCTTATGCAACATAATTTCATTGAAATCTCCTCCAAAGAGGATGGGGCTTGGAAAGTCATGTCGCAACTTCCACAGAAGATCCCCTGACTTCACCTTATCATAATGGGATAGCCATCCATAGAAACCCACAACGGTACATGGTGTGTGGGAGTCTGTTTGGAAAGTCGCGACTACATGGTGTGAGGAGAAAGACAATATTTTGATGTCGATATTGTACTTCCAGAGGAGACATATGCCCCCAGCATGACCTTGTCTGGGCACCGAAAAGTATCCATGGAAGCCTCACTTCATAGCAATGCCATTGGTGTCCTTGTTTTCCAACATGGTTTCGGACAGGAAAACCATATCGGGGCAACTTTGATCGCAATTGCGCTTAATCATGCAAACCGTTCATGGGTTACCAAGGCCATGACAGTTCCAGCATAAGGAAATATTTGCTCTAGGTGGGGCCGGGTCTCGCCCACCGCTGCCTTTGGTTCCTCTAAACTAGGTTCGCCATTTGTCGTTTTCTATATTTTGGTGGGACTCCCCCATATATGGCATGTTTCAGTTTTTCATTTCCTGACACTAGGGTTTGGGTCGTCCACATGACCATCACTCCTCCACGTTGTACCCTTTTACATGTGTGACGGATGCTTGGGCCCTACATTGGAGTTCCCATCATTCCATGGGCCTCCAATGGTGGTAAAGAAATTACAGAAGATTTTGGATCTAGATCTGGATCTGGTGGCTCAAAGTGCATCGACATTGGCGGTAAGAAATGCCTTTTTGGTTCTTTTTTTTCTTCGTCACCGACCTTGTGGATGATGGAGTTTTGTCCTTCAGGTGGGTAGGATGAACTCGTGCTTCTCTCTAAGTGGGATAGTCAACATTAGAGAGATCCGGAGGTCCAAGCATAATGACTTGTCCATGTGTAGGTTCCACCAGACTGGTATGTGCCAATGTAAGACGGTCACAGTCCTTTTGTTTTTCTGACTCAGGGATGAGAGAATATTTAGTCCTTTTTTCATGGAGCCAAGGCCAATATTGGAGGGTGATTTCACCTGATCCACTCTTAGGTTTTGTGGTACACGTTCTATCCAGGTGGCCAAGATGACCACAAAAAAAGCATAAGAGTGGGAGTTTTTGAAATTCGAAAGAAATCCAGGTGTTGGCTTCTTCGAATTTCAATAACATTCCTCTCATTAGGGGCTCTGACACCTCAATTTCAGCTTTGATCCGAACCTCGGGGCCCTATTGTATTGGCTCTGAGTAGTCCCATTCATGAAAATGGCCTAGACTATTCCCAATTTCCTTCATTATTGCGTTCCGTCCTAGCCTGGAAGGGGATTCCTTTAACTCTTATCCAGAAGGGGGAGCAGGTTAAATTCACTCGCTGGATATCATCTCCCCCTTTAAATTCTTCCATGAGGAGGAGTTGACTATCAAAGGACAACGGTCTACCACGCAAAATTTTGTTCTATATCTCTCATTAAAAAACTCGAAGATGATGCGATTAGACCTCGCCTCCCAGATGTCCAATCCTACATCAAGCTTCTAGATGGTCTGAAGAGTGTTTTTGAGAGACTGCTGATTAGATGCAATGTTTTCAATAAACTTTCCAACTATGAGCAGAGCCATGAGTTTTTCCAAGGGTGGGTATTCTTTTCTTTGGGCCTTGATCGCCACTTTTTCTTTGTCTGTTAATGACGGCCTCTTCCATGGATTGATGACGTCTTCATCTATAGCGCAACTTAGAGGTTGAATGCACAAACCTCCTAAGGGTCGACAACCTTACGTTCCCCAAATTCCCTCACTTCAAGAAAGACCCTGCCCAGCAAAAGGTCTATGGATCGGAAACCTCTTCTCGGCCCCTTGTATGGACCACCCACCTGAGTCGGGGTCCCCATCCATTGGGGTCAACGCAACCACAAAAAAAGTCATGCCCAATAACCCGCGTCACGCGCCCCCCAGTCTTCGTGGAGAAACTTCCCATGATAGGCCTTCGCGGTATCACAACGCCTCATGCCTTCACGAAAAAACAACGCCTTGGAGCATTGCAGAAGGGACTTCTCGAAGAAAACACTGTGTGGTCTCGCAACTCCTCTGATATTCACTGCAGGTGTTTTGTGAATCGGTCCATTCACAAACCCACCTCACAAACCAAAAACTTCGTGCAAAAATAGCGCCTCTGACCTTCACAGCCTATGCTTCGTGGCAATGAACACAATAAAAACACCCAGAACGCCGTAAACCTTTGTGTCTAATTCTTCACAACACCAACCCTTTGCGGATCACCCTCTTCGCGGCAGGCACTCACGTGAATCAACCTCTTCGCAAGCGCTCAAACGAAATGAACCATCGCGGAGGGTGCAATGAAAAATAAACCCCAAAATCAGCAGAAACAACGCACCGGCGTGGAAAGGGAAAACACCTCCCAGACCGTCCCCTGTCTCCGTGAAGCAGGATCGAAGGCCACGAAGGACAAGGAAACCGTGAACAGATGGATCACGGGTCACAGTTGAGAGGGATGCGAAAAAAGGTGAAAAACTCCAAGAAGCTGGTGAAGGCCTCGAGCCAAAACCTCCCAGGACAAAAAGTAAGGTGAAGCTTGAGATTGCAGTCAGGTGCCTTCCTCCCACACAAAGATCTAAAACCACCGAAAGATGATAGAACCCGTGCTTTCGCCGCGGAGGGTTGAGGATCTGCGTAAGAAGAATTGAAAAACACGAGCCGCAAAAAATTGCACTTCTAAGGTTCCAATGCGTTTGCAGGACAGGAGATCACAACAACCGTAGAAGACACCGCCAATCCCGAACCAGAGGAGGTGGAATAAGAGGGAAGATCCAAGCGAACCATCGCCGAAGAACCCAATCTCTGAGGAAAGGAGATGCCGGCCCTTGGAAACCCTAGGAGAGAAACTCTCAGCCGCAGCGAGAGAATAGTTTAACTATTCCTAAATTAATAAAAAGTCTAATAAATCACTTTTAAAAGTTAATTTATACCCTCTATCACAAAATTAAATAATACATAGAATATTATTCTTCAACCCATTAAATAATAAAATATTTTTAATTAAATTACAGTTGGAGATTCCTATCCTAAAAAAAATCAATTTAACCCTTTGTGTCATCTCCAAACGTGACATTACCTCCGTCAAAGTTTTCCAGGAGATTAAATTCATAAGGATTGCTACAGATGTTCCTAAAGAACCCACTATAAATATAAATAGTAAATTTTTTAGTTTTACTTATGAGACCCTTGTTCCTAAAATTATTAAGATACAAATTTTTTTGGTACCCATATCATTGGTATAATGGCCTAAGATTTTCATACATAAATATTACATCTGTTTAAATGAATATTCAATACACAACAGTATGATCAATTATAGAACCATAAATATTCAGAGTATTTAGAGAATATATATAATTAATATTATTTTATGTAAAATCTCCAACATCTACTATAAAGATCTGCCCTTGCATTACTCTTTAGATAAATACCGTATTAAAAACATTCTTTATAACTAGGGGAATGGAAACCCAAGAAAAGGGGGATCTCAGATGCTCAGTATGGGTAAATATAGGAGATATAAATCATTGATCATTTGAAATCATAATATAAGAATATGGGTATGAGATAATTACAATTGGTTACAAAGTTCATAAAAAATCTTAAAATGTTCCTAAACATGAGTTATGGTATAAAACAATATAATTTCAACAGAAATGAATCATGAGAATGAGAACTCATCATCACTCAATATTAAACCACATGTTCATGTCATAAATGTTTGTGTAACCATCATATGTATAAAAATAATTTCATATGTCACTGTTAACAACTGATACCATCAAATTAGGAATTGAAACATGTTTACCATATTGTATTAAGATCATTGACTTGTTTCCCATAATGAATGAAGAACTTCAACATATTTCACTTAACTATCTCATGAGATATAATACTTTAACCAATTAATTTTATGGATATATAGGTCCCAACCATCACACAATTAAACCCATATGTATGTATTACATATGATAACAAAACTTTCATAATATTAAATCCAATTAAAATAAATGGGGTTCATAAACACTTAATCATAGTATAACCCATGTAAATGGGTTTCGTAAACATTTATCATCATAATCGTAACCCATACAGAGAAAAAATAGAGATGGTATACATGGATCGTAACTATAGAAAACAATAATTATAACTAATGGATATCATAATTTATTAATAGATATACCATTAATAGGTCACTAAAGCCTTATTTAATAAAATTCCCTTTCAAATTCAAAAACTAATTTTCAGAATCTAAAAACTATACATATAATAAAGAAAAAACATTTTTTTAAAATAAAAATTTAATAATCTAATGTAATACTCATATAATCTTCACATAATGATAGTGGGAATTTATTTTAATTATATATAATTTAAAAAACCATTCCTCTCATATTTATTTTATAAAAAGTCAAAAAGTACCTCATCAAAACCTGATAAAAAAATTACATGTAAAAATTATTTTAAAAAGAAAAATGTGGGTGAATTTTTTTTAAATTGATATCATAATATTTAAACCAATGTTGAAGACATTTTCATAAAATATTGATATGGAATAAAAAATACATTAGATAGAAAAGAGAATTAAAATTGATTTTCTTTAAAAATAATCTTTTGATCACTTAAATAATTAAAGTGAGGAAAGTGAAATGAAAACATATAAAATCATGAAATAACCATAGGAGAATAAAATTTAAGTGACTCATCATGTAAGTTTAATATAATTTGATCAATGTAAATTCAAGTACAAATGACCCCAATTAATATAGGATTACAACATAAACCCCTTATCTCAAGTATCATCTTTCAATCTTCATGTTAGAACCTCCTATATAATAAATATGAATTTATTATAAATTTATTAAAATATTATATTCGTATATATATATATATGACAATATATTATTTACTTATGACATCATATCACCCATTGATTATTAATTTTTTATTAAAATTACTGTTATGGGTGATAACTATTTCGTTTCCAAGAATGTTTTGATTTGGTAGTCCCAATCATTATACTTTGATCATAGTTACATAATTTCCATAATATTAATAATTTTATAAAAATTATATATATATATTATCAATATATTTATAGGCGTACATAAATGGCAGAGATATAAAAATTAATTACACCAATTAAAGAGACGGTAGGTCTTACATACGCATGGACATTGTTTTAATTTTACAACGAATGGAAATAAATAAAGGTAAATATTAATTCCACTTTATTTGATAATTATATAATCATATATATAATATATATTCATAAAACACATCCTCATTACCAACCAAGAAAAATATAAATTAAAAACATATCAGAACACTTCATGGAGGTGGTAGCCCACTAGTATGCACGCATGCCGTTATCGTTTGACAAAGGATTTTATGGTAAGAAGGTAGATGTGATATTAAAATTAATGAAGTATAAATGTGTTATAAATATCATACATAAATATTAAATCCATCACAATGCCCATTCAAAAAATATGGTGTTGAAAAATGAATAATATTTTTACATGGAGATGGTAAGCCATATGTACATACGAGCGATATTTTCACCTATCATTGATGGAAAAGTGGGTGTATAATGGTATTTTTATAATCATAATAAGATTTTAAAATATTTAGGATAATTTATTTATTTTTTTATGATAAATAAAATATATTTATTGGAGGTATGTAAGACTATAAACAATTATTTGTTAATACGATTACCACTTCTTAGAAATGACTCCATTAGTTATCCTATTATGGGGCATATGAGGGGTCTTTTGGGAAGAAAAAATTATATAACGTGTATAATGAATTTTATAAGGTAAATTGGTATATTTTGGTCAATATAGAAGGTTAAAATCTCTATAAATTAGTATTTTACGAGGTTCCCTTTATGATTGAGGTGAGGGGAACTTTTTGAATTTCTCAAGAAATTAAATTATAATAAAATAATTCTCAATCATAGGCCTCTAAATGGACATGGATTCTGAATGCGTTGTCATGAAATGTAAATTGATAGTAATTTAAAGAATATTTTGTTGTATAGGGAACACCCTAGGTCATCTTTCATGGAGCGTTGGTGGTTTTAGAGTGTGAATTTTCAATAAGAAGAACAAAAGAGGGGGTGGTTTGAAAACGGTTTTAAGAAAATTACTTGATTTAAAGAGTTTAACAGTTGATAAATAAAAGTGGTGTTTTTAAATTATGAGATAATGAGATCACTTCAGGTTCAATACAAATATTGGATAGTTCATTGTTTTGAAACTTTCGCATGGTTTTGTTTAATTCTTTGGTTGAGGGTTGTCAAGATATTTATTTCCCTCTTACCTCTCAAAACATTTCACAAAGTACCAACCCTTGACACAATAAAATTGTTGTCAAGGTTTGGACTTTAAGAAAAGATCAATGGATACCAAATCATACTAATATCTTTTGTATGTGTGAGATAAAGAGGATCCTTATGTTTCCCAATTGGAACAACCCATGTTTCCCACTTGAAATTTCAACCCAATCGGTGTTGAAATGAAAAGCGGTTTACTGAATTAAACTAGAGAAATGAATTAAGAGGAGAAACATGTTTAGAAAAAACATAAGTGAAATAGTCCACAAAAAATTTATACAAAACCAGTAGATTATCAAGTGACAGAACTCCCTCCCAAGTATGTGTAGCTCCCTCGAAATGATCATCCATCATTTAGCTAACCACCGAGACTAGGAGAAGGCTCGGGTGGAACTCCTTCTTCATTATTGATCCCCCTGTTATGATAGGGGCCTCTAGAACATCTTGGATGAGGATATGAATAATTTGGGTCTCCAAAACACCAGAGCATTGTCTTCTAGTAGAACATACAAATGGAGATCCCAAGGTTCCATTTTATAGAAAAAAGGGAAGGTGGTTGTGAGGACATAGATTTCATAAAACCAATTGTCACATGGGTTTTGACCTCTAGATAGCCTTATCCAGCATTGGAAAAAATAAAAAAGTTTTACCCTCAAATCTTGAAAGTATCCACTAAAATTTTTTCATAATCTATAAAACTATATCCCGAGATATGGACAGATCACACCACTCCACTTTTGACTTAGTTCAGATTCAGTGTGCTGGACAGATCAGGTTGTTTGTGCTACTATATGGATTAATGATTATTGCGTTACTTATGATGAAATGTATCGCAATGAATTTTGGACCATCCCACAAAATTTCAGCCCATTTGGATTCACGGTTCAGGATAATTGCGCGGATGAGTCCACTGGTGTGCATGGATCTTGCATAGTTTGACCCATTTTTCATGGACATCATCATGGGTCCTCCAAGTCACCTCCTCCTACAATGGAATCATCAAAAAAGTTAAATTTCCCTTTCTAACAGTGATAAAAACAAAATAAATGATTTAGACATGGAATTAAATTTGTTATTATTTTTATAATTTTCAATATAAAACATGTTTAACACATTGGTGTAAGGGTGAAAATGAATCAGTGAATCGTGGTGAAATCACACCCACACACCTAATCATTCTCACTCCTAGGAAAAGTCATAATTCCAAAAATTATGCATGTAGATATTTCCAACTTCATAAATATTTAACATTCAATGAAAAGTTAATACCTAGTATATATGTGATCAAATCAAAAATCGCACCAAGGAGTTTTTCTCAATGATTATTGAAAAAGACTTCTCAATAATTGTATCCAAATGAAATTCCAAGAGATGCATGATACCAATCAAAGAAAATAATTCAAAATATAATTATGTCACTAATTCTCTACATGTGTGTGTGACAACCATTTCATGTTATTCTTTCCACTTTTTATTGAGTAAATATAAGTTATTTTAATAATTGTCTACAAACAAGATCAATTCCACCGAAATTTCTCCACATACTTTGTAATAAAATTTCAAGACCCACTCACTTAATCATTCCCAGAAGTTAAACCATAATCCCTTGACCTATATATCCCCATATGTTGTACATTTATTCACTCCCCTCATTTATTAATTTTTCAAAAGTTTCAGTGGGAACAAATCTCACACTCTTCTCCTAACTGATGTTTGATATCCTCATGACACTAATTGTCAAAGTTATAACAAGATAAGAGGTCAAGGTAGGGGTGGTTTTTGAAAAACCCAATATACAACCCTTTATATATTTATTTTTTTAATTTTTTTGATGGCATACAATAGTTAGATAACAATCACACACACATAGGACAATCTAGTACAATAATAAAATAGATCAAATAAGGAACGAATGAATGGAAAAATGATTTTGGAAAGTAGGTAAAATCAACCTAACTTATATTTACCTTCCATTAAGAAAGAAATTTTCACACATCATGTTTGGGTGAAAAAAATGTATAGAGAGATTAAGTGACACAATTTTCCTTTAAAATATTCAGAAAAAACGTCACCATTCTTCTCAAAGGTTTCAAAATTATACTACAATTTATATCATCGACAAATAACTAAATTTTAAAATAAATTCACATAATAGTATGAATTATTGATAAAACTAACATTTCATCAGAATTATTTTTAACATTAAAACTACATGAAATACAGAAATTCCACATTAATTTTCAATAACATCCATGATTAAACGGGAATCATTTTCCCTGATAAAGTAGGAATAAAAAAATATTCTAGCACAAAGGCGAGTGGGAGAGAAAGGGGGAATGTAACAATACAATTTAGAAATATTAAAAGAGAAAATGAAGAAAGATGATAAAAATTCCTAAATAACCTAGGAATATACCCATCCCCCACAGCTAGAGTGTGCAATGTCATTAGTGTAAAAATATAATGCAGGAAGGAAGGATAAAACATTATGGGTGTCATTTGTACACTACTTCTTAAACTTAGAGTTCCTCCATTGGAGACTCCAGAAGGGTTTCAGGATGTGATTTAGTCATTACCCATTAACTGTGAAGGTTTTCTTGGTTTCTTCATTTTTAACATTGACAACACCAAATAGAGAGATATTTGTAACAATGTATGGTCCAAACTAGTAGGAACGAAGCTTACCTATATGCAACATCTGCCTTTAATTATAGAGGAGGACCTTCTGAACAATGTGAAACTAATGATGAAGGATGAGACGATCGTGGGAAGACTTGGATTGATCCTTATAAATCCTTGAGTTCTCTCATGCATCTCTTCTCATTTACTCTATATCCTGAATTTACATCTTCCTTTGAGTACCTGCACCAAAAATATTGTAGTTTCATTATTTGATGGTCCAGTAGGCTTGGTGCTCAATCTCAATAGGGTGGTGAAAACTCTTTCCAAACACAAGAAGATATGTTGAAATTCCAATGGGAGTTTTGAATGAAGTATGGTATGCCCATTATGAATCATCAAGTAGAAGACTCTAATCTTTTCTATTGGTTTGAATCATTTTTTCAAAAATCTGTTTTACCTATCTATTTGACACCTCAACTTGACCACTGGTCTGTGGGTGATATCCAGTAGACACTCTATGACCAACCCCATACTGATGAAAATGTTATTGCATTATTCAGCTTCAGAAATTAGAACCCTGGTCACTAATGATGAACCTATGTAACCAAACCTACAGTCCATTTGGGTTCTAAAAAAATCTAAAACTACCTTAGAATCATCATTCCTTGCATATCATGCCTCTACCCATTTGAAAACATAATCCACTTCAAAAAAATTGTATAAGTTACCAAATTAATTGGGGAATGGTCCCATAAAGTCAATTCCCCATACATCAAAAATTTCATAGAAGATCAAGGGTTTCTGTGACATCTCATTTTTATTAAAGACATTCCCCATTCTTTAACAGTGAGGACAAGATTTACAGAATTCATGGGCATCCCAAAACAATGTGGTCCAAAAGAGACCAGAATCAAAGTCCTTGCGAGCAGTCTGTTGGGGATCAGAGTGGCCCCCACAAGCAATATTGTGGATGAACCTAAGGGCAAACTGAAACTCACTATCAAGAACACAAAACCTAGGGACTTGATCACTACAGGTACACCAAAGATAGGGGTCATCCCAAATGTACCAACGAGACTCATGTTTTAGAAGGTCGGCCTAGGTTTTTTTGAAATCAGTAGGAATATTAGATAATACCAAATAATTTACAATTTCAGAATACCCTGGAATTGAATCTTGCAATCGGTACAATTGCTCATCAAGAAACATTGCATTTAAAGGAATATAGGGAGATGAGGCAATGTCGAAGGATAGGTGGATCCTAGTGATATAGTCAGCCACCACATTATCTACTCCCTTTTTATCACTAATTTCTTGATTTAATTCCTGAAGGAGGACCATCCAATGAATGAGGCGTGGTTTGGATTCTAGTTTCTTAAGGAGATACTAGAGGGTTGCATGGTCAGAGAATACAACGACTTTGGACCCTAAAAGATATGACGTAAAGTTATCTAAGGAAAACACTATGGAAAGGAATTCTTTTTCAGTTGTGGCTTAGTTATCTTGGGCAGGGTCTAAATTACTTGAGAAATACCCAATGACAAGTGGAGCAGGATCGACCCTTTATGACAAGACTGCCCCAACTGCATTGTTAGAGGCATCAAACATGGTCTCAAACAGTAAATCTTACCATGGTGGTCGGATTAAAAGGGGTGAAATGAGGCTCTATTTTTATCTTATTAAAATCTTCCTCACATTTTTTATCAAAAATAAATTCTTTTTTTGGAGTAATCAGGAGGGTGGGAGTGTAATCATACTAAAGTCATGAATGAAACAACGGTAAAATATGGCATGACCTAGGAATAACTGCACATCTCATACATTTTTTGGGGAATGGTAAGGAATAAATGACATCCACTTTTGATTTATCTACTTGGATACCATCCCCTGAAATAACATGCCCCAAAACAATACCTTTCCGCACCATTAAATGGCATTTCTCATAATTTAATACAATATTATTTTCAAAACAGCGACATAGAACTAAAACTTGACTACTCAAACATTTATCAAAAAAGGTTCCATAAATACTAAAATCATTCATGAAAACTTCCATGCAATTCTCCAGGTAATCCATAAAATTCTAACCATATATCATTGGAAAGTACCCGAAGCATTTCGTAGACCAAATGGCATCCTCTTATATGAAAATGTTCCAAAGGGGAAAGTAAAGGTTGTATTTTCCTGATCCTCTGGGGAAATATAGATATGAAAGTATCCAGAACACCCATCAAGGAAATAGAAGTGGGACTTACCCGCTAGCCTCTCTAGAATTTGTTCAATGAATGGAAAAGGGAAATGGTCCTTTATACTGTGTTGGTTTAGTTAGCGATAGTCTCTACAGACACGCCAACTATTCTACACACGAGTTAGAACCAATTCATTATTTTCATTTTGGATTAATTTAAGGCTAGTTTTTTTAGGAACTACTTAAATGGTACGGACCCATTGGCTGTAAGAGATGGGGTAAATGATTCCCGAAGGCAATAATTTTTTTACCTCGTTTTTCACAACTTCTAGGAGGTTTGGGTTCAGTTGACGTTGTCCCTACCTCACTGCTTTAGCCTAATCATTTAACAAAATATGATGTGTACAAATTGATGGGATAATAATAGGAATGTTAGCAAGTTTCCATCCCAAATCTTGTTTATACTCCCTCAAAAGTTCAAGGGGTCGCAATTCATACTCAGGAGAGAGTGAACTAACAATGATGACTACTAGCTTGTTTCCATTATCATGATATGAATATTTTAAATCTTGAGGTAATTTTTTTAATTCCAATTCAGGGGGATATTGGATTGATGGGAGTGTGTGTAAAAGTGAGAGGTCACAGATCACATTTAACTACTCAATGTTATCATCCTTAGATGGGGAATGATCTCTTACAAGCTTATCATTATCATCGATGGTCATTGGATCCTTTGTGTTCAAAAAAATTGCCAATCAATGAACATGTATGAAACTTTTCTAGACCACTACAACAATCAATGCATGAATCATTTCCTAAAATTTCTATCAATGATGAAAACTCAGAAAGGGTATCAGGGGAATGAAATGAAGTTTTTTCAAGGGATGGGATTACATCTATATAATTAACGGAGAGATAGGAATGTTCTTATAAGGGGTGCTTCATGGAATCAAGGATATTGAAGTGGAAATGTCACCACCAAACTTTATAGATAATTTTCCATTGTGATCATTAATTATGGTTTTGGCATTTTTCAAGACGGTTCTCCCTAATATAATCAGGGTATGTCCATTCATCCTATTATCCTTCATTTTAAGCACATAAAAGTCAGCAGGAAAAAATAAATTTTGAAGCCTCGTAAGAACATCCTCTAACACACCAGAGGGGTGTGCGGTACTCTGATTATCCAATTTAACAATAATTCAAATGGGCTTTAGTTCCCCGACCTGTAATGTAGAGTAAATGGAGTGAGGAATTACATTTATAAAAGAACCTAAATACATCATATCATTAGAAAAAGAATACTCCCCTATGGTGCACAGAATTGAGAATGTTCTGGGATCATTTCACTTGGTGGTAAGTGATGGCTCTATCAATGCTGAAACATTCCTCCCCAAGATCACTTTCTCATCCCCTCAAAGTCACCATCGGTGTGTACACATCTCCTTTAGAAACTTGTCTTATCATGGAATTTTTTTCACAATATCAATCAAGGTAATTTTTACATGAAATTTTTTGAAAGGCTGCAAAATTTCCTTATTGAGTTTAGTTTCCTTTTATTTTATAGGTTGGGTGGCCCTTTGTGGAAATGGAAGAGGGATTGTTGGGATAGGTGACTCGTTAATAAACACACTATTTTCTTTGGAGGGGATTAAATCAGGGCAAGTTTCTACCTTATTTGGAGCATTTCCAGTATTTGGGATGGTGCTTTCTTTAGGAGGGTATGAATCTAGTGGAGGGTTCATTTGGCTTTTTAGTTTTGTTCCGCTCCGAAGGGTGATGGAACTGACATTTCCGTTATCTTTATGGTTAACTACTAGTTGAGAAGGTATTTTACCCAACCCATGGCTCTAGATTTCTCCCACCAAGTTGGAAAGTTAGCCTAATTGGGTTTTTAGGTCTTGTATGGAAGCTTGGGTGGTTTTTTGGAATTGGATATGTTGGCAGCCATTTGTTTCATCATGTCTTCTAAGCTAGGATTTGGTTTTGGATGGGTTTATTGGAAAGAAATTTTTTGTGGTTAGGGATTTCTGGATGTGGTGGTTGACTACTCTACCCCGGTTCATTCCATGGTTGTTGAGGTTGGTTTGAATAACCACCTTTCATATAGGATTGGTTATCCTTCCACCCAAAATTGGATGGATAATATGGTTCTTTCCTAAAGGGTGGGTTGTAGGGGTAGCCTGGAAAGATTGCCTCACAACTCTCAGATGTGTCTCTTAGTTTGGGGCATTGATCAGAATAGTGGGTGTCAGAATAACATATACCAAAATGGATGGCAGGAGGATATTGGTATTTCCCTTGGGAAAGAGCAAGTTGTTGAAGAAGGGTACTTACCTCTTCAAAATTCATGTCCACCTTCCTCTTGAATTCGATTCTTTGCCCCTCATGGACACCAAGAATGGGTACGTTGGACCTTGAACTGAATTATTGAGTGTTATGTGTCATGTTCTCAATTAAGGTCCTTACAACGATTGGGGTTTTATCAACTAGCGCACCACTTGTTGCAGCATCATTCATATTTTTTGAAAATAGGAATTAAACCATCATAAAAATATTAAATTAAAAGTTGATCACTTATTTGGTGGTTTGGATAGCTAGAACATAACCCTTAAGAATTTTCAATATTCATGTAATGTTTCCCCATTAAATTTCCTTGTACCACATATTAAATTCCTTCTGGTTTAAGTTAGAGAGGCTGGGAAATATTTTTCAAGAAAAAGTCGTTTCATGTCTGCCCAGCCTCTAAAAGGTGAATTAACATAGTAATGCCTGTATTTTGCAGTGTCTTCCAATAAAAATGGAAATGCTATGAGATTTACTTATTATTCATCCACATTTTCAGGTTTTAATGTAGAACACAGGGTATGAAATTCTTTAATAGGCTTCTGTGGATCTTCTCCAGCAAGTCCAAGGAATCTTGGTAATAAATGTATTAAAAGATTTAAGTTAAAAATTGGGTTCCTCACATTGCATTTGAATGTAAGTGAGTTGGATATCAACATCTAGTGAGGTCAATTATTTTAGTGTTTTATTGTTTTCATCCATTTTAAACATGTTAATTTAAGGATCTAATTTAGTTCAAAAATAAAATGGGTTTAGAAAAGTCTCGAGTTGTGGTGTGTCCTCCTTCCAAGAGTTATCTTGTTCATCTTGGGGTCGCTGACGTAAGATCCTCTCTGGTTTGGGTTTGAAAGGTGGTGAGTTTCCCAGAGTAGAATGTGTCATGCAAAGAACCTATAAATTAAATAAATTAGAACACAAACATATATAAAAAGGTATACTATAAAACAAATAAATATTCACCAAAATTACAAAAATCTTATCAAAAACATGCACCAAAACCAATGCACTTCCCGGCAACGATGCCAAAACATGAAAGCGTTGTCACGACACATCAAATTTATAGTAATTTAAAGAATATTTTTAGTACAGGGCAGAACCTAGTTCATCTATCAAGGATAGTTCATGGTTTTATAGTCTGAATTTTTAATAATAAGAACAAATGAGGGGTTGTTTGAAAATAGTTTAAAGAAAATGACTTGATTTAATGATTTTAATAGTTTATAAATAAAAGTTGTGTTTTAAAATTATGAGATAAGAAGATCACTTCATGTTCACTACACATATTAGATAGTTCATTGCTCAAAAATGTTCACATGGTTTTGTTTAATTCTTTGGTTGAGGGTTGTCAAGATCTTGATTCCCCTCTTGCCTCTCAAAACGATGGACAAAGTGCCAACCCTTGACACAAAAATCATGTTGTCAATGTTTGGAATTAATGAAAATATTAATGGATATCAAATCATACTAATTTCTTTTTTATTTGTGATAGAAAGATGATCCTTATGCTGCCCAATCAGAACAACCCTAGTTTTCCACTTGAAATTTCAACCCAATCTGTGTTGAAATAAGAAGTGGTTCAATTAATTAAACCCACGAAATGAATTCAAAGAAGAAAATTTTTAGATAAAACATAAGTGAAACAATACATACATAAATTATACAAAACATATAGATTATCAAATTCCAAAACTCCCTCCCAAGTATGTGTATCTCCCTCTAAATGACCATCCATCATTTAGCTCGCCATCGAGATGGGAAGAGGCTTGGGTGAAAATTTTTCATTATTAATCCTTCTATGATGAAAAGGGCCTCCAGAACATCATGGATTAGGAGAGGACTCCTTTGGGTCTCCAAAATACCATAGATTTTCCTCCTAGTATAACTTACAAATGTGGAGCCCAGTGTTCCATTTTATGAGAAAATCAGAAGGTGGTTTTGAGCACACAGATTTCATAAATCCACTTGTCACATGGGTTTCAGCCTCCATACATCCTTATATCGCATTGTAAAAAAATAATAAAGTTTTATCCCCACATCGTTTCTGTCTCCACCAAAATTTGGGAACAATTTGGACAAAATAGAACCAATGATATGGACAGATCACAACACACCATGTTTGACTTTGTGCAGTTTCGGTGTTCTAGATAGATCAGGTGGTTTGGGAAACCATATGAATGAATGAGTCTTGGGTTCCTTCATAGGAAATGTATCCCAATGAATGTTGAACCATCTCAAAAAATTTCATCGCTTTGGGATGCACGGTTCAGGAGACATGTGTGGATGAGTCCACTTGTGTGCATGAATATCGCACAGTGTGGCTCATTTTTCTTGGACATCATCATGAGTCCTCTAAATCACCTCCTCCTGCAATGGAATCATCAAAACAAGTAAAATTACCCTTTTTAACAGTGATAAACAAAAAATAAATGATTCAATAATGGAATGAATTTTTTTATTATTTTCAATAAAAAATAATTTTAACATAGTGGTGTACGGGTGAAAATGAAATAATGAATCGCAGTGTGATCAGATTAGAATATAATGGTAATATAGGGTTGTGATCCCATCAACCAATAGATTTTTTGCATGTGTTTTTGTAATTTTAAACCTTATTGTTTTGATTAACCCTTAGTTACCCAATTTTTATTATCACTATTGTAACAACATTTTCAATATTAAAGTGTTTTAATTTTTAATTATAAAGTTAAAATCGTCCCATAAATAGAAAAATTATGATCTTTTAGGCCATATAATATCAACCTTGTTTTAGTTAAATTTTTTTAATATATTTAAATAATGTAAAAAAAATATTATTTTGACAAAATATGATTATTGTTATTTTTAATCTATTTAATTAATTTAACTTTAAATACATTAATGAAAAGGTGTAATTTGAATATAATTATTTAAAACCTCTCTAATATTTCATATAGTCCTATAAAATTCACAGTAACATTAAATCCTTCAAATTATATATATATTAATATTTTTCATATCATTTATTATATATTTTTACTAAATGGAGAAATATTGTATCAGTGTTGCATTTAAATATAAGGCCATTATATAATCACTAAAAATTAAACATAAAATTATATAATGAAAATAATTTTATTTACCTTAAATTAAGTACTTAAATTTTCCCTTAATTTACACTTTTCTCTATGTGAACACATAATACATATTAAAAATAAAGAGTGAAATTTTGTAACTTTTTTTTGATTTAAATATATATATCATTTCCATGGAAAAGTGTCCATGAAACTATTTAATTTCTAGAATAAGGTGATAAGGGTTTAATTATATTCATAAAATAATAATTAAGATGAAATATTATGGCCTTACTAATAATTTCTAATTCATATTAACCAGATTTACCCATCATCGAGGTGAAAAATTTTACCATGGTTACTATTTCTATTGATCAATAATAAAAGGCGACAAATTACCAAATTTGAGGCTCATGATTATAAATATATAATTTATTTTACATAATTCAAAAAATATATATTTAATAAATTAATTTAAAAATAAGTACATAAAATATTACAAGAACTTCTTGAAAATACATTTTTAGCACAAAACTAGATTTATTCTTATGCTATTCATATAAAAAAGTGAATAGTTAAAAAAACCATAAATTAAATAATATATAAATTTAATTAAATTAATTGAAAATAGTTTTTTAATTTAATATATTATTATAAAAAGTCCTTACATATATAAAACCATTTAAAAAAAACATATTTCCTTCTTCTTCCAAATTATTTTAATTTGCATTTATAATAAATTGATAACCAATTAATTAATAAACACAAAATTTTGAAAATTTAAATATTTAAATTTTTACTATACAATCCAACATCTATGTGATAAAGAACACATAATATTTTAATAATTTTATATTGTTTGTTTAAACTTAGTGTTGCGTGTAACGCAAGCTGTTTAAGAAAAAAAATTATTTGAAGAAAAATATTTCAAAACAATATTTGGGTGTTAAATTATACTATAATTTAAAGGATTTTATACATTGAAATTAATCAATATGATAAAAACAATTGAGGATAACACTTTTTCATTACATTCTAAAGTTCCCACATAGCTTCCTCAAATAGGGTGTTTTTCCACAAAACATTGACCAACTAAGTGGTCTGGTCTCGTAAAATATTATCTAGATGATCCAGAATATCTACTAGTTTTTCTTCAAAAGAAATATATTTCCCCATTTTAATAACATAAAAATTTAATACATGTTAATGACCGGTTATCTACTTTCTCAAGAGAGATACATGGAATATATCATGAACTTGAGAGAGATTCGATAGAAGTTCCAATTAATAAGATACCATCCAAATATGATAAAATTTTTCAAAATTACTAGTATTGATAGGGATTGGCTTTCCCTTATTTACAAATATCATCACCCTATTCAAAGGAAATATTCAAAGGAATACCTTATGACCCAATTCAAACTTGATATCTTTCCAATGATTATTAGCATAACATTTTTTGGACTCTAAGCTTCTCTTATGTGTTATTGAATGAATAAAACCTTTTTTTAAATTTACTCTACTAGATTAGGACTCTTTATATTTCTTTCTCTGACTTCATTGAAACATTTTATAGTTCTATACTTCCTA
This sequence comes from Viscum album, assembly GCA_963277665.1. Classification (NCBI taxonomy): domain Eukaryota; kingdom Viridiplantae; phylum Streptophyta; class Magnoliopsida; order Santalales; family Viscaceae; genus Viscum; species Viscum album. The sequence continues at coordinate 255,628,437 of OY728130.1, forward strand.
TAATAGAGGGATTCATAATGCACCATTTTAATGCTGGAGTGAAATCTATTGTTTCATGAAAATTCCACTGATGCATGGTTTTCATCCCAAAGACCATTGAAATCCATAGAGTAATATATACACATGTCTTGTAGAGTTTGAATGGTCCTATCAGAATAACCATTTATCAGAGTATGATATATAGTGTTGAAACCTAACTTTATATCTATATCCTATAGAAAACATCTCTAAAACATTGAGTTAAACCATGGCTCTTGATTAGATGAAATTGATATTGGTACACCATGAAATACTAACACTTATTTAATGTATAACCAATTGAGTTTATCAAGATATAAATATTATATAATGGGAATGAAGTGTGATTACATTTTATGGTGATTGAAGATAACCCAAATAGAATTATTCCATTTATATTTTTTGGGGAGTCTGTGATAAAATAAATGGTGATGTTTTCCTATTTCTATTCCAGTATGGGTAATTATTATAACATCCCATTATACTTTTATCTCTTATACTAAACGTGATAACAAACCAATCATCAAGAAACATACTCTTCAATATATCTCTTCATTCCATCCCATAAGAAATACTCTTTAAAATATCTATACATATTCATACTTCCATGATGGATTGAGAATGAATAACTACGAGATTCATCCATAAGATCCTTTTATAAATATGGTATTCAAGGGTCACATAAATGGAACCTAAACGTTATTTTCCCATCACATTCAAGGCATAACACACAAACACTTTTCACCTTCTTTAGTAGCTCCACATCTTCCCTCCATGCATCATTAATATTCACTTGGATAGGTGGTTGAACATTTATATGTAAAAGATACGATTTATCCCCTACTTATGAATTTAAATATCCATATTTTTCAAGTCCAAAAATATTGGATCTTTTTTTATTCCTATATTAGATAATATAGCATAATCCTTTCGACTCATAGCATATATCACCTTGTTTTCTTTCCCAAGGTGGTAATGTATTGAGCAGTCGTAATATTTAATCAAATCCAACCACATTTTATAGAGAATATTCACATATTCTTTAGTTAATATATCCTTTAAAATTTTATGACTAGTATATACATAACACCTCTCTCAATATGGACAATTCCACCATATCATTATCGAAAAAATTACTGTAGTTAACACCAATTCATGGGATGGGTAATTTTGTTCATGATCCATCAATAGAAATGAGTAATAATCTATAACCATATAATTTTGAATGATAACACTCCCCCATCCCTTTTTATTCATAACTATTTATTACAAACCATTATCCACTACACGGTAGTGTGGGTACAGGTGTACTGACAAACCTTCATTTCATATCCTTGAAATTATATTCACATTAGTTCATCAATATGAACAAAAATCCTTTTTAGGTAAACATGTGGTGTGTATTAGATAATTATGAGAAACATCTCCCAAAACATTGATAATATTTATCTATCCCACAAACTCTGTATATTTTAGTTACTTCTTTTGGTCTAGGCTATTTTCCAATAACTTTTGTCTATGAAGGATGTACTGATATGACCACAAATGAGATTATATAACCCAAGAATGAAAATTTCTCATGAAAAATTAACACTTAGTAAATTTTTTGTAAAAAGTATCCTTACTTTGGGTTTTCAGTGTAACACCCCATTATTTTATGGTATGTCAAATTTTTAATAAATTTATTTCCTTTGACAACTTACTTTTCATAGAACAATAAACATAAACAAACTCGAAAATATTATTATTATAATATGATCATTATAAAATAGCCATTAAATTGACATGAATGAATATTATTGAACAAATTGTGTAACATAAAATTTTCCAACTTAGTGTTAATGAAAATGAAATTAATTTTTAGTAAAATCGTTTAATTCTTAAAAATATATGTTTTCTTTAAAATGAATTTATTTTATTTGTACAAGTAACTATTATAATAACTTTTTGGAACTTCTATAAATTTAATTTTATAAAAAAATTATTTTTTAAATATTTATATTAAAAATATCTTATAGTGATCTTTTTGGAATTTTATGAGAAAAATAATCTTTCAGTGAAAAGTGAAAAAAATAGAATTGTGTAAAAATGCCCTTTCATTTTAATAAATTATGAAATTTAATATTTCCATTATGTTTTGAATATATTTTAAAGTAACATAAGTATTATTTATTTATATTAAATCCGTATAAATATTTTTAATCAAAATTATATTATGTTTTAGAATAAGTTTATTTTTGGTTTAAAACAAGATTTTTCTTAAAACTGTTTTAATATACAAAATGTTTCTTTTGTAGTTATTTAAAATAACCCAAAGTTTAATTTTTAAAATGAATTATATAGATTATATTTCAGAAACTATTAATTTAGTTTCATACAATTATAATTAATATTTTTTTGAGTTTTTATAAAATCATATTTTTATTGAAAATTACACTTCATGAAAAGTTTCTTTTTTTTCATATCTACGGGTTTTGTTTTGAATAAAATTTTTACAATTAGGTGACTTGAATTAGTTAAAATGGGTTACATATTTGGAATCATAATTTCAAATGATTTTTTAATTTAATTTTCATTCTTAGTCATAAAAAAAGTTACTATAGTAAGAAAAAGATTCACCACAGTATACGTAAAATAATGAAATAAATTTTAGTTAAAAGGTAAAAGCATAAAACCCAAAAACTAAAACATTAAATGGTTGGTTTATATACTTCTATAACATAACCATCCTTAAAAATATTACTTTCAATCTAATTATTTTTAATTAATTCCACACAATGGTTGTTGGATTTAAAAATAAAATAATTATTATTTAATCACATAAAATCATCGCTCATCAGGTATAAATACAACTAATCACCATCCCCTTATCCAAAAAACACTTTAAGATATTAAAATCTCTACCAAACCCTCTCCTACCCACTCTCCCAACATCTAATTTCTTCTAGTATCACCAAAAGAATAATTCCAAGGTCTCGAGGAGATCATTTTAGGAGGTAATATTCAAGAGGTAATTTTCTCGAACCCAATCTTTTATTTTATTTTCATCTTCTAAATTCTCTTCACATCCATCATCATTACCGGAATAATAACTCCATAATCATGTAAATAATGGTATGATATTTTTATAATTTAATTTATTTTATACATCATGATGTTCCAAGGATCTAATGACAACTGAGCACGGGGGTTGAATCAGTTTTTCACTGTTTATAAGTTTCAAAACAGTAAGACACTTAACCCATAAAACATATTATGATTTATTTCCTTATCATCCTTTTTAAAATAATTATGTATGAAATAATAGTGAGTCAAGTAATTCATAGACGATTTACAAGGTTTGGTCTCAATTTGAGGACCTATGTCTTTTCCATAGCCACTCCCATGGGTCTATAGAAATCCACTATAATAAAAAATTAAATACAACTTATGTCAACTATCATTAGATACCTCTTATCTCGTAATAGGAAATATTTTTATAACTTCCATCAGCTTAAAATGTTTTATTATAGAAATATTAATCCAAAAAAATAATAAAAACATTGTTGAATCTTCTCCACAAATTCTCAGTCTGAATCCTCAATCCGATTTGGCTGAGTTTGATCTTCTCATTATAGTAAAGATGATTCTTATTTTTCCCTACACAAATACTTAAAAAAACCTTCTTCAATCTGGTGGGAACTTTCCCACTATCAATTTTGTAGAGCTCTGCCTTTTGCATGTGTGTGAAATTTACAAATGAACAAATGATCTTAGCATGTTTTTATAGGAAACTCCGAAATCTCAAAACTCAAAAACTCTCTCACATTTAATGTTCAAAATTTGGCTCCTTAAAAACTCCTTAATTTTCTCCAAGATATACGCAAAATTAAAATTTGGGCTTTACTTTTTGAACTCTTCACTCAATATGATAATTCTAAATCATTGTTATGATTTTTTCTAAAAACATTCTCAGAAAATTGGTTCTGTTTTCTTTAGAAAATAGAACCCAATTTTTTCTTAATTCAAGTTCCGGGTTTCTCAGAATTCAGGTTTTGATTTCTTCAAAATTCAAGATCCAATTTTCTCATTATTAATGTTCTTATTTTCTTAGAATTCAGATTTTGATTTTCTCAGAAGCCAAGTTCTAATTTGATCAAAATTCATGTTCTGATTTTCTTAGAAACTAGTTACCTATTTCCCCAAAATTTAGTTTTTGATTTTCTTAGAATTCAAGTTCCAATTTTCTCAGTATTCAAGTTCTAATTGTTTCAGAATTCAGGTTCTCATTTTTTAGAATTCCAGTTCTGATTTTCTCAGAATTCAGGTTTCTATTTTTCCCGAAAACATGCTTAGAAAATTGATTCCGATTTCTTTAGAATTTAGATTCCGATTTTCTCAGAATGAGGGTTCCAATTTTTTCCAGAAACATGATCAGAAAAGTGATTCTGATTTCTTCAAAATTCCCCAACATTTCATGAAAATATTTTATCATGAAAGTTTTTAGCCTTTGTGAAAACTCATTGATTAGTAATTAATCTTATGATTTTATTTATAATGTTTTGAGAAACTTTCCAACTTCTTACATTTCACTCTTCAACAACATCTTCCTTCAAAACTCTTTAGTAATAAAGGGACTTCTTCATTCAGCAACAATTTATAAACATAGAAACTTCTTTAAAACTCATCAACCAACAAATTCATCTTCTTATACATCAAAAAAAGTCTTCAAGGTTAAAGGTTAATTGTCAAAAAATAATGAACATTTTTAAAACAAAACACCACAAAGGTTCTTCAATATCCCCTTTGTATTTGGCGTTAACCCTCATTAACAAATTTTCCAACTCTCAGATTATTTGGCAATATATCTTTTGTAAATAACTCAAGTTTTTGACTTTTATCAAAACATGGCCTTTCTCAAGAAGAGTGTCCTAAAACCACTGTAATGGATAAAGTTATGTTTTTGAAGGGATTACATTCTTCGGTGTCTATAAATTTTTTTGGACATATAAATATAAATCCCCCTCTCTTTTCTTCTTCTCTAAATATGATCGTTTCTTTTGTCATTTTTCTTCTTCTCTATCCCATTATATGATAACCATAGCTTTCGAATAAAAAAATGAAGTTAAGTAAAACTTATTACAATGTAGAATGTTGTTAATTTTTCTCCCCCATTGTCAAAATAATCCAAAGAACAGTGGGGGTGATTCTTTATGTGGTTTAGGAAGAAATTGGAGGAGGATAAACATGAAGTTACAGCCTCAATTCAAAAAAAATTCCTTTAACATTACTTTTGAAATGATATCAGCAATCTGATTCTCTGTTCAAATGTATTCCCTAAAAACGTCTCCAACAACAACAATGTTTTTTATAAAGTGAAACATTATATCTATGTGTTTTGATATTGGATTTTCAATAGGATTCTTAGATAGATCAATTTCACTCTTATTATCCCAGAGTATCTTCAATGTTTTAGAAACTTTTACTTTTAAATCTTCAAACTGAATTCTCATCCACAACATTTTAGTATAATAATGAGTGGTTGCGACATATTTGGATTTATTTTTTCTCAAAGTTATTCTATTTTGTTTCTTATTATGCCAACTCACACAACATTCACCCAGATAAAATGTCCCCCCTAAGGTTGAATTTTTATCATTATAATCACCAGCCCAATCAGCATCCGTACAACCAAGAAACTTCATCTCACTTTTTCTTTTGTATAACATCTAATGTGAATTTCTTCCTTTGACATTTCTCAAAATCCTCTTTGTATCCAACATATGTGATTATTTTGGATTATTTTGATACTAGGCACATAATGTCAAATCATAAAAAATATCAGGCCTAGAAGATTTAAGGTAAAGAATACTTCCTATAAACATTTAAAAGTCATTCTAATTGAAACTTATTCTAGATTCATCTTTAATCAAGAAATTTCTCACTGAAATAGGAGTTGAAAATTCCTTGAATTCAGACATCCCAAACTTCATTAACAATTCCCTATCATAATTTTCATGAGATGAGAAGGTATATTTTTCCTTTTTTGGAACTTGTAAACCAAGGAAAATTTTAATTATCCCAACATTGAAATTTCAAAGCTCTTCTTTATCTATTCAGGAAACCCTTAACAAAACTTTTCTTTATGCTCAGAAAAAATAATATTATCCACATAAACATTACAATTAATGTTCCGGAGTTAACATATTTCACATACAAGTTTCTATCATCTTTTCTTTCAAAAAATTTCATCATTATCAAAAAATTATCAAGCTTCGAATTCCAAGAATGTGGAGCATGTTTTTGTCCACAAAAATATTTCTTCAATTTACAAACTTCTTTTCATCTCATCAACTAAAAACCCACATGGTTGTTCAATTTAAACCTCATATTCAATATCATCATTTAAGAAATGTGACTTTACATCCATCTGATAAACTTTTTAATTCTAATGAGCAGCCACTACAAGAAACATTTGAATAGTTTTTAGCCTTACAACGGGGGAAATTGTTTAATCAAACTCCATACCTTCCACCTATTCATATCCTTTACAAAAAAAAGTACTAATTTTTTTCTTGATACTTCTCCATGATTATTCAATTTTTTTTGTCTAAACCCACTTGGTTCTGATAACATTTTTTTTGCGGGCCTTGAAACAAGTTCTGATGTTTTATTATTCTCCATATGATCCAACTCTTTATTCATAGCATCCACCCTTTATTTATGTTTAATAGCCTCTAAAACATATTCTAGTATAACTTTTGAGATAAGTGAAGTCTGATTTTCTAATATTAACTTGCTTCTTGTCTGAACTAGAGCTCTATAATTCCCAATAATGTTTTTATATTGAACATACTTTCGTATGGTAGGAAATTTCACGTTTTGTTGCCTAGCATCTAAGTTAAATTCACTTTTGTGGGGATTCTCTGATTTATCCTCCTCAATATTCATAAAAACATTTGTAGAGGAACTTAGGTTTCCCATTACCTATACATCATATGAGTCTACCAACTTTTGAAAACTTTTTTTCCCAATATTTTTAACTTCTTCTATTTGGTGAATAAACCATGAAAGTTCTTTCTTAAACTTTCTCATCAAACTTTCCCATATCCAGATTTTTTATTTTGAGAAAACATGGAATTCTAAAAACATTGAAGAATTTTAATGATGGTTTTTTAAACCACATTTCATAAGCAGTCATGTTGGTTTCTGGTATCAACAAGCATCTATTTTGAACATGTACAGTAGTATTAATAGCTTTTCTCCAAAGGAATTTTGAAATTTTGTATTCGGCTAACATACTTCTTCCCATTTCCATCAAGATTATATTCTTTTGTTATACTACTCCATTTTATTATGGAGTATATAGAGAAATATACTGATATTTGATACCATGATTTCTTAGATAATTTTCAAAATAATTGTTTTTGAATTTGGTACTGTTATCTGTTCTTCGCTTCTTTATGGAAACCCCCAATTCTTTCTCAAAATCTTTTTTTGATGAATTTAAACATTTCAATAGGATCTGACTTCTGCTTCATGAACATGATGTTTTTCATCCAAGTGAAATCATCAATAAAATTTATGAAGTACAAAACCCCTTTTGTTGATTGATGTCTCATCATCCCACATATATTAGAATGAATAATCTCAAGTGGTCTGCTTGAATAAATCTCACCCCTTCTATGACTTTTTTCAGTCATATTTCCATTCTGACAAGTAATGTAGACATATTTATCACTTCTTTTCAATTCTGGAAAATTTCAGATGGTGCCCAATTTAAAAATTTTATTCATTTTTTTTTCCCAAGGTGGCCAAGTCTTCGATGCCACAACTTGTTTTCATCTTTAGAACTCTAGTAATATGAGTTATTGAATTCTCCTATTTGAAAGAGATTACCACAATTTCAATCTCAGTTCATATTGACTTTTCCATCTTTCACACTTTTGATGATACATGAATCCTTTCTAAATATTACTTCTTTTCCAACATGAAAAAGTTTACTTACACTAAGAACGTTATGTTTTTCCCATAAACAGGAAATAATTCCTTATATTTCAATTTCTCTACTTCAATATCCACCATTATGATTCCTATAAATTTTAAGGAACTATCATTTATAAAAGTAACTGCTCCTCCATCATGAATTTAAACAAATTTCATGATTTTTATATCACCTTTCATATGTGAAAAACAACCACTATCAATAATCCATGGGTTTTACCTCTTACTTTCTTTTAAAGTTGTCTCAACAACAAAATATCTTTCCGCAACCTTCTTATTTTTAGCTTTCATTTCTTTCTTATCATAAGAAACTTGTTTTGGAAGGAGTGTCATACATATTTCAGCACGGTGACCAGACTAATCACATCTTCCACAAAATTATTCCAGACAATCAAATTGATTCGTTGTACATATGTGTTTTCCAACTTGACAATTCACCTTTTCAGTTTTATGTGAGTTAGAAAATTTACTCATTCTTCTTTCACTATTTCTTCCACTTTGCTCAAACCTTCTTCCAGGTAGAGATAAATTGTTCCAAAAATTATAATATTTATTCCCATAGATTCTACAACACCATTAATAGCCTTAAATTCTTGATTTTCTATTCAAGAAATATCTTTATCTATAGAAACTTTTTTAGGTTGGTAACTTCTTTTAAATCTAACATAATTAGGGTGAGGACCATATTTTCTTTTGAGTTGGTTTTCAAATTTTGTAGAGTTCATAGGTTTCTTGATTTCCTTCTCCACCCAAGCATTAATAATAAATTTTCCATAACCTGAAATGTTATAATAATAAGATGAAACGTTATTTTTGGTAAGAGAAGATTTCACCTGATTCTCATAATGAGCCTTCTCAGCAATTTTTGAAGTCTCAACTTTTACTTATGTAGCTTTGTTGAAGTTTTAATTTATCTTCCTCAGGGTATTTTTGGAATCAAGAGTTTTTTATTGAAACTTGTTCACCTCTTCTTCCTCAGATTCCATATTATTGCTAAGATCTTCATTAACCTTTCCCTATTTAGTAATTCTATGTTTGTATCTTAAAATCTATTGAATGTATTCATCCTCCTGATTGATGACATATTTTATTAAACCAAAAACTTCTTCAAGATCATTCTTCATTACTTTAATTTATTTCTTAAGATTTTTTTTCTCAACACATTAAAGAATTACGGTTCTGAGCTGATATTCTCTATAAGATTCTTCACTACATTCTTCACTCTCTATGAAGTATTTTGTTTTCTCAACTTTTTCAATGCAGGATCTCAATTTTTCTAGACATTCGTCCTAAGAAGAATCATTGTTCATTGAGTTGGTTCAACCTTCTTAATCAAGATACATAATTTCTTTTTGGATGAATTCTTCTTGAATTTTTTATAAGGCTTCTCTTCTTTATCATTTTTGTTCCACTTCTTCAATTGAGGTATTTCATCAGAATCATCTCAATATTCTCCAACTTTATTCTTTGGGAAATTCATAGAATTGTTCTTGATTCCACCACACTCAAAACATTTTAGAGGAAGTTTTCATCCATACTTACCTTTTCCTCTTCAATAGTTATTGGATATTAGAGACATGTTTTTTTTCATTCAACTCACCATATTCCATGTCATCAGATTCACAAGATTCAACATCATCAGCTTTATATATTTTCATCATTCTCATGGCTTTAAAATCCATTTCATATTTTATTTTCTTCTTAAAGATTGGAGCATTACTCATTTCATAAGAAATAAGGATGTTATGATATTTATCAAGAGATAAATCATCCTTATCTTCTAAAGCAGAAATTTTAGAATCGAACCTGTTTGGAAAGTTTCTTATAAGATTCATCACAATTGTAGAATCTTCCAATACATCTCTAAATATACTAATAGTGCACATAATTTCATTAAGTATGGTGAAGTATTCATCAAATTTCACTTCATAATATTTATTATGACTTTATACTTACTACTAAATATTTATAGTCTTTCTTCCTTGACTTTGGTATTCCCTTTGAAAACACTTTCCATCTTGTCCCACTTACTTTTTGATGTTTTGAGACCCATGACCTTTTGATAAACATTATATGATAAAGACATAAGGATTGAATTTTTAGCCATTACATCAACTTATATATTCCTATTATCTACAAGTGTCATAGGATCATATTTCTCAATAGATGAAAAACCAATTGTAGTAGTATTAACAACTTCCAAGACAAGATATAGGAGATATGGTATCATCGTATTTTCTATCCATAATAATTTTTTACATTGAATATAGGTACTACTATATTGTTGATATAATATATATAATTGATATTATCCATGATAAGGATTCAACAAGGGAACCTGCCTCTGTTACCAATTGAATTTCCAATGATCGAATAACAACTAAGAAGGGGGGGGGGGGTGAATCAGTTATTCTATTTTTATAAGATTCAAAAATTTAAGAAACCTAACCCCTAAAACCTATTAAGATTTATTTTATTATCAGACTTTAACAAATACTTATTCATTAATGAATAGTAAAGAATATAAGGCACACGTGATTTACAAGGTTCGGCCTCAATGTGAGAACCTACGTTCTTTCCATAGCCACTCCTGTGGGTCTATTTAAATCCACTATAATAAATAAGTGAATACATATTATAGAAAAATATGTTAGACACCTTATATCTCCTTATAAGAAATATTATAATGACTCTCGTTAGTGTATAATGTTTTCTTATAGAATAATTGATCCAAAAAAATAATAAAAACATTGTTGAATCTGTTGTACAAAGGATTAGTCTGAATCCTCAATTTGATTTGATTGAGTCTGATCCTCTCAATATGGTAAAGATTATTATGATATTTCGTTGCTAAAACACTCAAGGAAACTATCTACAATATGGTTGGAACTTTTTAACTTTTAATTCTCTAGAGCTCTGCATTTTTCACGTGAGTGAAAGTTACAAATGAACAAATGATATGAGCAGGTATTTATAGGCAAATCAGAAATGTCAAATCTTTGAAAATCCCTCACATTTAATGTTAAATATTTGACTACCTCAAAATCCTTTAATTTATCTAGGATTTACAAAAAAAAATTGAAATTTTGGCTCTAATTCTTGAACTCTTAACTTAGTACAATAATACTGAAACTTGGTTCTTATTTATATAGAAACATGCTCAGAAAAGTGGTTTAGTTGTATTCAGAAAACATGATCTGATTTGTTGATAATTTAGGTTCCAATTTTCTCAGAATCCATGTTAATATTTCTTCATAATTTAGGTTCTATGTTTCTCAGAATTTAGGTTCTAAATTACTCAAAATTTTTGTTTTTCTTTTCTCATAATTCATGTTCTGATTTCGTCAGAAATCAGGTTCTGATTTTCATAGATATCATGTTTCTATTTTCTCAGAATTCAGGTTCTAATTTTATCAGAATTCGGGTTCATATTTTCTTAGAATTTAGGTTCTGATTTTCTCAGAAAATATGTTCTGATTTTATTATAATTTGGGTTCTGATTTTCTCAGAATCATGGTTCTGATTTTCTTAGAATACAGGTTCCAACTTTCTCAGAATTCAGATTCCAATATTTCCTAGAAACATTCTCAGAAAAGTGATTCATATTTCTTCATAATTCAAGTTATAATTTTATCAGAATAACGGTTCTAATTTTTCCCAAAAACATTCTAAGAAAATTGATTCGGATTTCTTCAAACTTCTCCACCATTTCATCAAAAGATTTTATCCTGATACTTTTCTTGATACTTGAGAACTCTATGATTAGCAACGCATCGTCTAATTTTTTTAGAAATATTTTATAAAAATTACAACTTTCTACTTTTCACTCTTCAACAACATTCTCTTTCAAAAACCTTCGACAATAAAATGAATTCTTCATTCAGAAACATTTTTCAAACTTAGAAAATTCATTCAAACTGATTAACCATCAACTTCATCTTCCTGTATATCAAAAACATTCTTCAACAAGAAAGGTTAGTTTTCAACAAATACAAACTTTTTTAAAACAAAATACCAAAATGGTTCTTCACATCCCTTTTATTTCCTCCACTTATTCAATGTAACAAAACCATTGTCCAAATTATTGTGGTTAACCATATCCACAAATAATGATTTTTCATTTTCTATTACCACCTTCAAGACTAATCATAAAAGTATTATCCAGGTCAAATATAATTTGAAAAGTTATATTATAATCCATTTCAAGTTATGGAATGAATATATATTCATAATAATAAATAAAATGAAACTAGATCGTGATGGTTGGAAAAACTACCAAAAATAATCTAAATATTATTCATTAACATTTTATCAAATGAATCATCCTCATATGAGAAATAAAAAATATATATGAGACCCTTTAAACTTATTTAATTAGATTAATAACATTTAATTTTACCTTTATAGTTTTATTTTTATTTGATAGTAAAATCCATAATTATACACAAATAAATCGACAATGAAACAAATGCACCCGAAATAATGCATGTAAGGAAATATGATTAATTAAAGTGTGGTAAGATGTTATAAAAGGATCATATAAGGTATTATAAAAATTATTATTTTTCATTAATCAATTAAAAACATTCTTTAAACCTTTATATAAGATTTTAAAGAATGGGAAACTAAATGGATCCATGAGGTAAGGGTTTCTCGTCTCACATTTACTTCTATGAGATATATGTGTTATTTTCCACTTCTCTCTTGTGTGTGGTGTATATATACTTCCTTATGATTTATGATATCATTTATCTCATTATCTTTGTTTATTAAGTTTATATTTATTAATTTTATGGGTCTTACTATTCGTTTGATTACAAATGGGTAAGGGAATTCTTAACCCAATTTTCATTCATTTGGTTAAACTTCTACTTCAATGATTATGTCGTACTCAGATTAATTTTGAAATGGATTTTTAATATATTATTTTTTATTTAAACCATTTTATGTCGTTTGATATTATATACACTTATTCAATTCATTTGATTATTTATCACTTCAATGATATAATATTTATAAGCTATATTCTTCTAAAAAATTATCATTTCAAATTTTTCATTTAAAAACACTTTTTATTCCATGTCCTCGTTTCCAAAATTTTTTTTCTATTTTTTACTATTCTCTTATTACTTTTTAAATTAATTTTTACTCATGTGTAAATTTTTTAAAAATAATTTGAAATGGTTTTTTTCCATTTTTTAAACAAGGGTTTTCGTGACTTTTTTAGAAAAAAAATATGAATAAATATTTTTTTATTTATAAAGAATAAGAAAATTTTACTAATGTCATGATGAATTAATGACTTAATGATTAATTTTAAATATTTCATGGTTTTTTTAAAAGAAATTTTATTATTTCATAATGCCACACCATTTAGAAAAATAATGTTTTGAGAAAGAAAGGGTATTTTCCTCAAGAATTATTTCAAGTGATCTCCCAAAATTAATTTCCATATAAGATAACATCATATTATATTACATATAATTTAATGGGGATATTATTCAAGGATACTATAATTTCTTTTTTATGGTTGGTTTATATTTATGATGGCATGATATTTATGAAACCTTTTTATTTTCCACAGGTTATAATTTTTTTTTGAAACACATTTTATTTTATAGAAACTAATATGATTTATGTTCTTATGGAACACATATATATGTTTTCATTATGTGATTGGTGGGACCTTTATCTCCCTCCAATTAATTGGGTAATTATATTATATGTCATGATATAAATAGTATTAGAATGTGTAGTGAAACTAGTTTGGTAAATGACTTTATCTGCTGTGATAAACTTGGGAGTGAACCTTGACTACTATGATCTTTTAGGGAGTGAACCCTTCAATTATGATAATCTTGGAAATGTTCCTTGGCTACAAAATAAATTATATCTATTTTCATGTTTATTCCAAATTACATTTATTATGCTCATCTTATTCTCCCATTTTCTATTGTGATTCGTGTCTTATGAACCTATATGATTTAATCAATTATCATTGTTATGTAGGATAAAATATTCAAATTAGATGATCTTATTCCTTTATGATTTTTTCATATATCTATCTTTCTTAACCTTAACAAGCATCTGAGCTTACCATTTTCTTATGTTTATTTTCCCCATGATATGATGGAAGGTGTTAAATATGACTTGTCAAATGGGTTCAAGTTATGAAGGAATAAGTGTGTGATGATGTAGATGTTTTATGAACCATTGTTTTTATATTTCAGTTTCCAAAGACACTTAACCCTTATGTTGTAGGAATTGTTTTTTATATTATATAATTAATACTCATCTATTTAGATGTAATTTCTATGTAAAAAACAATGGGTTGTTATGGGTGGTATCATAGTTAGGTTTACTTGACCTTCAAAAACTAGTATGATAAAACCTTAATAAGAACCCTAAGGGTAAGTCTAGGTCACAATCCTAGTGTTTTAAAAATGATCATGAATAATCTAAGTTAAATATAAGGGGTTATAGATTGAAATGTTATAATATATTTCTGTGATTATGTTGTTTTTCTAAACTGATTAGTGATTCTACCAAAATTATTTTTGGTTTTATTAAATGGATGGAACTCAAACAAACCATGTTAATACAAGATTTAATGGGAAATGCAATAATTATCTTCCTGATAAATAGAATATTATTTGATCTAGAAATGAAAAATCTCATTGTTATACTCACATAAGTTATGAATAATACTAGACTTCCAAATGAGAAAGATGAGGAATAACATTTTGTTGAGTCCTTTATGAGGAAACACCCAATTATTATAGTGGATCTTCTAATACACTAGTGGATGAGAAATGGATTAACACCATTCAGAAAATATTTTCTATTCTTCAACGATCGGAACATGAAAATTTTTTCTGAGCTACTTATCATCAGAAGGAGAAGAAAATACATGGAGGAATATTATCAAGAATAAAAAAAATTAGAAGTTGAATCAATAGAATGGGATGAATTTAATGGGACATTACTCACCATGTACTTCCCTCATATTATATGTACAAATTTGGAGAAGGAATTTATTGAGCTGAAGTGAAGGGATGATGAATCCATCAACACATATGAGGAAAATTTTACAAGGCTTGAAATTTATGATTATATTTTAATTATCATTCCCTAAAGTAAAATTGATCTATTAATTAGTGGTTTAAAAAAAATTATTTGAATGGAATTAGCTATAAGAGACTTCAATACATACTAAGAAAATGTTATTAAAATTTCATGGGATTTTCACCCTCTGCGTGAATTCTAGAATAATGAAACATCTAAGGATTGTTTCATTGTATTTTTTCATAAAGTATTTGAATGTATTTTTTTAATGCTACTTGTAACCATGAAAAGTTATTGAGGTGGTATTTTTAGAGAAAAAATAATTAAAGGAAAGATAACCCTTAATATGTGCATGATGTTTTGATCATAATAAGATAAATAGATGTTTGATTGTGATAAAATAAATGGTAAAGTATGGATGACCTTGTAAATGATTAGTAATATGATAAAAAGGTGGTTATGGATTAATTTTATATAATATTTTTATTTATGGTAAGAGGAAAGAGTTAACAATTTAATGAAAGAATGTTTCACTAGGGTTTTATTATAATTTAGGTTATTACCATGTTTTAAGTGAATTCATGATGATGATATTCACATGTTTGCTACATGAAAACTATGATCTACACCATGTTTTTTGGGGGATTAATAATAAGTTAATTTTAGAAATTTAGTGACCTTCATAAAAAAGTTTTTTATTTCAGTTTTTTTGAAGGTTAATAAGGGTAACCATTTATGAAATTATTTACATTGAACATTGGATGAGGTTTTATATATTAATTTATTAAATAACCATATGAATATTTATGCGTGTTGTATAATATATAAAAACCAAATTTTAATGATTACTAGAGACATAAGGAATGAATTTTCATCATATTATAGATCTTATGATCTACTTATTCTACAAGCATTACAATTTCACCTTTATTTCATTAAGTAAGAAATGATGCAGATATTGGTCAAGGCATAACCAAATAGTTAAATTATATGTATGAAATGAAATCAATTAATAATATCTTCTCAAATGATTAATAAATAAAATATTGTCCTCTTCCATCATTTCTGATAATAATAATGACATTTTTCATATATATTTATTCTACGGTTTTGTGGTCATTAACCAACAATGATCATGTTCTCTATAATTCTCCATCAGATTTGGATAGTTAGAATTTTCATCCATGTCCATGTTTTTATTTTCACCTAATATTATTTTAATTAGAATCCTAGTTATGTGGTGATAATCCCCATTTAATTTCACTCCTTTTAAGAGGACGTCTTAATGACCCTTTTTTATGTGTGTTTCTAAAAATTGAATTTTAAAATATCTGCCATATATTTTTGAAGTGAAATTTCAAATATTAAGGACACAAATCTTTTTAAATTTGTTATTGTATTGGGATTGTAGCTTATCGATTATCACATACACCAAATATCGTTCATGTTTTTGATGTGTTCCTTGTATCCCTCCGATGGAAGTACATACATGATCCTTCACATATAATAAACTCAAAGGTTTCACTGGTAGAGTGAGATATATCTTATGATGAAAAACCAGTAGATACTTCGTATCATAGAAATAAATCTCAATGAAACAAGACCACTCACTTGGTTAACGTTTTTTTTGAAACTACAAATTTAAGGATTCTACGTGGATCCCAAGTATGTGACGAGGTAGATGTATCCCCATCTATTTGTATCTGAGTTAATGATTTCTAGATATAAATTAAATTTACTAGGCGTAGAATGTAACACCCCATGATTTTATGGTATGTCTTTTTATAATAAATTTATTCTATTTTATAGTTTACTTTATAGAGAATATCGAGCTTAAATTAACTCGAAAATATTATTATTTTAATAAGAAAATTATAACCTTGATATAAAAATGAAAGGAATGAATACAATTAACTAAATTATGAAATATATAATTTTCAAAAAAATATTGTTAATGTATTTTGAATATGCACATAATTTTTATTAAAGTCGTTGTATTCTTCAAAATTACATTCTCTTCAAAAATGGTTTTCTTTTTTATTATAAGTAAATATTATAAAAAATAGTGGAACTTTATTGGCACAAAAATATGTAAAGTGGAGAAGGACGCAAAGAGAAACCCAATTCTAAAGAGGCTTCCCTGAAAATCCCATTCGTAGAACCCCTGATCACCACACCATTTGAAAATACCCATAGCACTGCGGTAGACGTGAATCCATAGACCCCTTTGCAGTCACTGTGGAGTAAAAGAGGTGGGAGGCTCTGTGATTGTGACACAATTTAATGGGAGACTCGCATTGCAGAGGGAGCCGAATCGACCTCCATGAGACTATTGAACATGAAAGAATCATCTGCGATCACAACACAGAGCACCCAGGAGAGTTCTGCACCATGTAGGGGATAACAGTCGACTCTGTAGTAATGAAAAGCTTGACACAATTCACGATCGATCATGTTGCACCACATGGCATTGCTCCAAGATGTCCATGCTTTGTGTAGCCCCTCAACTATAAATATTGGGATCCCCTCGATCCCAAAGGATGGATACTCCGACCTTTCACCTTCACTTCTCCCAAATCATGAAGAACCTTCTTCTCTGTGAAACATTGAGAAAAATAAGCTCTTCTAGGTACTTGAGAATCGTGAAGTACACTTCCCTTAGCCAAAATACAACCCCTCTTCATCCAGGGATTCCCTTCGTGGAACCTAGATTCCATCACAAATGAAGGAAATCCCTATGGGGACTTGGGTCATTGTGAAGAATGCATGCTTCGTGAAGTACCCATCATAAACATTTGAACCATATGATATGGAAGGGTCATTATCCTTCATAAAGAAAATTGTTTCGTAGTGCTATGCTTTGCAAGGTACCCTTGATCCACGAATTCTCACTCCGTGAAAGCCCTTACACTTCAAGAAGCACACTTCATTTTAACCTATGCCCTATTCTTAGTCTAGGCCACCCCACTAAATGAAGCATACCCCTTTGTGAAGCCCGTCTACTACATGGAGCCCCAGATCTTCACAAGGTCCCTTCCTATGAACCCATTTGCTTCACTAACCCTTTTCCCATATGAACCTCTAGTTTAGTATTAAGTGATTTCAAGATCCCTTGGGAAGTGCTTTATGTTACGTTGCTTATTTTTTTGTCCCTTCTCATAGGCACACTAATGGCAATTACTTCTTTGCATAGCCATGCTAATGTGGACCCCTCAGTGGATCACTCCACAACATCCCCTTAACATGGCATTTTTATGCCTTCCCTTCCCTAAGGGTGGGTGGGTATCAGTTATGTATGTCCTAGGGGGTGTGGAGTGAACCTGTCCCGTCTGAGTTGTATTATGGTAAACATCCAAGAACCATCTTCCTCAGCACATAATGTTAAATTGTTCCCTCTCCCCATGCAATACACGCAGGATGCCCCATCTCAGACATTTTCTATGTATAATCGTCTCCACGAAAGTGAAATATTCCTCACATGTAATGAGATCCTCTTTGATGGAGTGGCATCTATCCGCGGGGAAGGGAAACCATCCTATTGTAATCCCCTAGCCTTTATCGGGGATGGTATCACCCCTGCTTCTCCTCTCTTCTTTGGTGCCAAATACTAGAGGAGAGACAGGTGCAGGGACCTTCATTGCCCAGTCCCTCTCCCTTTGGGCTTTGTCACTATTTGGCCTCCATCCTGGAAAAAGTTCTAATCTCCCTCTCTCCTTTCCGTTAACCATGAATAAGTTGTTGTTTCCTCTTTGTGCTGCTAACCAAGTGTAATCCTCACTCCACTTCCCGCGGACGCACCTTTCACGATATGATCATCAGGTCTTTGTTACCTCTTGTTTCTCACACCGAGCATGACTCACGTGGGATTAGAATAAGTATTGAACATGGAATCATTCATAGTCCTTCCTAGAGCATAATCCCTAATCCCCCATTCTGAACAATGGGAACTTTGATTCATGTCCCCTATAAAAGGTATGTTGTAAGCCTCCATGAGGTTCAAGCCCAACACCTAATTGTCTCAACCCCTTCATATCGGTTCAACTTCACACCGCATGACATTAAACTATATCCTCCATCCCAAAATATGTGGACTTTTATCCTTTCCCCTGGACAGGGTATGTCAGAAGCCTCCTTGAGGTTCAAGCTGAACACCTATTTGTTCCAACCCCTTCACGTCGATCCACATTTTTCCTGCATGACGTTAAACTATTTCCATTTGAACTACATGGGATTTTATCTTTGTCTCCTAGATAGGGTATGTAATAAGCCTTCCTGAGGTCCAATCCCAACCAGTGGTAATTTGTTGTTTCCCAATCGGCGATAAGTCGTTGGAATCCCCACCAATGTAAAGCTGTTGCGAACCCCAGTCAGCGGTAAGCTGTTGTTAATCCCAATCAACGGTAATCCGTTGTATTCCTCGGTCAGTGGTAAGCCATTGTTTTCCAACCATAGGTAAGCCTTTGATTCCCAACTAGTGGTAATATTTTGGAACCCCAAATAGCATTAATCCATTGTAATCCCAATATACAGTAATTTGTTGTCAACCCCATCCAACGGTAATCCATTGTGAGCCTCATCCAGCAGTAATCCATTATGACCCTCTCCAGCATAATGCCGTTGTGATCCCCATATAGTGGTAATCCATTTTCATCCCCTTGGTATGGGACCACATATTTGGTCTACCCCTTGGGTGTCATACCAACCTGGGATGCTAACAATGTGTAAGCCTCAGTATATCATCGAGTCGTTATCCTATGTGTACACCCTGACTTTATGCCCCAAATCATAGGTTATACTTCCTCTAAATCCCAAACATGCTTCCATTATCACGGGAAGCCTCCAGAGGTGTCCCATATTCCCACGAAACTATGAGGATGTTGATTCTTTAGAACATGGATACATAGGAAGTTTCTTAGAGGCTCAAGCCCAACACCATCGTCGCCCTCACATCGGTTCCATCTCATTCCCCATATACTTCATTCAACCCTCCATCATCCATCCTGATTATTACTTGGGCCACCGCATCCTGGTGAGATCATGTTAGCCACTTTCACGCCACTCCTAGTAGCAATCGGGTAACTAACCACGTGTTAGCCCCAGCATCAGTGTTCCCTCATGGGGTTTCACCCATCTGATCCACTTCTGTTAGTGTTTTGATCAGTCCAATCCACCTCCGCTAGATGTTAAACTTGTGGCATACCATATGATTAACATGGAAAGCTGAG
This sequence comes from Viscum album, assembly GCA_963277665.1. Lineage (NCBI taxonomy): Eukaryota > Viridiplantae > Streptophyta > Magnoliopsida > Santalales > Viscaceae > Viscum > Viscum album. The sequence goes on from OY728130.1 coordinate 255,648,728, forward strand.
GAAAACCTCAGATACATGCATATGAAATATAATTCCCCACACTCGATGTGGGAGGCCTTGGGATTCTACACCCTTGAGCATCCCTATAATAAGGTGAAGAAACCCTGATGCATCATTGTTCTAGTGTCTAGACATGCCAGCAATGTCCAACGTGACTACTCCCCCAACCGAAGGTTGTGGCCCCAACTGGGCGCCTTGTAATGTCTTGATAGAAGAAGCATAATTAACCAGCTTCAATGAAGACATGGAACTAGGAAGAGTTTCATGAACAACTTCTTACGTCTATGTGGGAGACCCAAACTAGGTAAAAAATTCCGAGGAGGAATCCATGTAAGGAGGAACCGACATCACATCATCCTGTTTTGATTAAGGAGCAAAAATCCCTGAATAAGATATGGATTCTTCCCACCTTTGGAAATTTGGAATGTGGGAAAACGGTTGTGCATCCTCAAGATAAATATGTGCACCCAAGAAAAAGCATTTGAAACAGAAATGGTGAATCCAACAAGAAGTTATTATCATCAATGTGGAGATTAGTATCCCTCGAGACATCAGTGGATTATCATGTCATGGGATCTAGTTATCTGATGCCAGGTCCCGCCATGAAAATAATGGGCTTGGCATGAAACTCACCAAAAATTAGGGTAGTTGAATGTTGGAAATCCCGGTCTATGACATTATCCGCGTGGATCATTTTTCCCAACCTTGGAATATAGAATGGCGTTAGGGAACTGAATGTCAATTTTCTTCTTTCAGCACTAATGGTTAAATCTCTGTACTTTTCAAGACCCAAGATGTCAGGATAGGAAACCAATAAATGCCAAACCACTGATGTAGGGGAAGAGGCAACATCAATGTGACAATCCCGTATGACTTCATCTCTCCCATGGTAGCCTCCACGCAGAAAAATGTTGGGTGCCCACACCCTATATTCCCATATGAATTCATTAAGAGAAGGGTAATTAACGATCTCATTCGACGATACGAGGAGGAGGGGATTATCCCAACCCACGATCTTCCCTAACATGACCAAGAGGGTTCTTCACCTCTTCATCACCATCACCCCAAGGTCCGCGCAAGGATCCACTGCTCCCCACTCCAATGTTTAATCATTTTGGGCACCTCTCCCTGGAATGCTTCAATGACTACCTCCCCTATGCCAATGTGGTGAGGGATGTTCGGTCCAACCTCGCTGGAACCCCATTACAGGGGATCCCAAGGAGGGATCCCACCTGACCATGTCAGCGCTACCACCCAACCCTGTGGGATGAGGAGCAGGTGAGTTATTCACCAGTTCCACCATCCCCAGTTCGGTTAGCCCGATGATAGCATTGTGCATGATCTGAGGAGGACGCCTTCCAAGGAGCATTATCATCATCAATGGCTACCGTAGCCCATTCCACCACTGGAACATACCATCATACCTCTATTTATACTGGGAATGGGCACACATATTCTCGGACCAGATCAAGGCCCCAACCACTCCATGGGAAGGCTGGGTCGACTCTCCTGGTCGCCGACACAGGTGGCGTCCATCACGGGCTGACCCGCGGTGATGATACCCAGTATTAACGTCCTCCTCATACCATATCCAATGAGAGTGAAGGTCCTCCATGCTCCCAATCATCGAGTGGAGGTCCTCCCCATGCCACTATCAATCCAAACGAAGGTCCTCCCGAATGCATTGACACCCAGTATGAAAGCCTCTTCTACACCCATGACCTGAGGTATGGATTTGTTCCTCCTGTCATAGGTTGTCGATGTGATGATGCTACCCGTCCAATTAACCATCAGTGTGGGGTCTTCCCCATTTACTTACCGCAACTGAATAAGTCCATCCATTTCCCATAAATTAGAGAAGAGTAGGTTTTCCACACTTCAAGGGCACCCAACACGAATGTCCTACCAATTTTCAGATTAACCATTACAGAGACCTTCCTCATAACTTTGCAGCCAACTGAAACAAGCATGGAGGTCCCACCCATGCTCACACCTGCTCTAGCATAGGTCCAACCCACTCCAACACTTCCTAAAAATATTCAATCTGCACATCATCTAGTGGACACAGAGGTCCTCCCCGTCTTCCCTTTGACATTTTTCCAGGTGCCTCTCACACCCCAGTTCATCTAGGTGGAAGTCCTCTCTTCCTCCACATCAGTTAGGCTGAAGGAACACCTAAATACTAAAATCTAACCAACCCAAAGAGCCAACTTTTTGTTGGAAGGTGGTTCACCAATTCCATAAATAGAACACTGAGAATATTCATACCGCAATTAAGCTTGTCTGCTTCTCATATTATGAGGGAGAATGTGATTCAGCAATGGAACCCTCACCTCGATCTTCTGTGTTGAAGGTTGGGGTAGGAACGAGGCATATCAATCTCAAACATCAAGAGTGTGAGTTCCATTGGATTCCCACCTCCCTCTAGAGATACATATAGGAGGAGGTAGATCTGGACCCTTCCTAGGGCCTCGCCATGCAATCCACTCAATCGTTAGTAGGTTCATTCTCTACCTCAACCAGAGATCATGGAGAGTTATTTTGGGGACTAGTAAAGGATTAAAAATAGCATGGAAAACCATTAGTAACTGCATCCCCCTCACCATAATTTGTGGTTTCCAGCCCGTCTTTCTGATATGTAGTGGCTCAATAGTCGCATTCGTCACTGGATAGCCCAAGATGTGGCATCTTGTTAAATCGTTCGTTGTATTCTCCACCAGCGGGTATATCATCTCAATGGTCTACTTTAGTACTATTTTCAGTCCTATATTCACCCCTAGTGGATGAGTAGGGCAACCAAAGTCGATATCCCAGGTGATATAAAAGGATATTTTTGGACATCCTTGTAGCGTATCATTTCCCGATGATGTTCTGTCCAATATTTACTACAAAATTCAGTGCGTCGGAATCACTTACCTAGGAGGAAGTTACGTGATTGCACCAAAACCTCTAGGCAACACACTTCCATATCCATTATCTATGAGTTTCATAACCTAAGAGTTAGGCACACTTTGAAAATATTGACCAGAAATTTTTTATGGTCGACTTGGCTGCGCTCCTTGTGGCCCAGTGCCCTGAGTCACCTGGTTGCCACCGGAACCTCCAGTAATGATGTGTTCATGGCTTTAAAGTGCTCGATAGGATTATCAAGGAGTATTCCCCCCCCCCCCATGTCCAGGTCCAAAGTTGGGGGAAGTATGTTTCCCTCCATTTAATTTTAATTTGGAGCCATCCCAACTTTGCAGGATATATTGAGGATATTCCTCCAGGTAGAGTCATGGTTAATATAGCCGATCTTTCAAGGGAAGAGACTGAGATAGAGATCCTTAGAGAAAAAATACCCCCGGGGGAGTTCCAAAACTATTGGATCTGTTGTGAAGGTTTACCCACTAACAGAGATATCTATTGGTTCTTCCCGTACCCACTAAGTCATTAGTCCTTAGTCAAAATCCCAATAAAGGCAAAGAGCGCCTTGGGGCCATCAAACCCTCTAACCCATCTAACTCATTTCCAAAGATGGAATATGATCCCAAAAAATCCATATTACTCAAAAATATCATGGAGCACTAGATGATCGTGGATGAAATCCTTAAAGAATGTGTCGTGGAGTGGCAACCAGAATACGGTGATCCTCAACTAGGGAAGCATGGAAGGATACAACATTCCCCTGGAGAGTTTCCCCCCGGGTGACCCTGACCATCCTGCCCACATAAATAGGATAGAAGCCGGAGCCTATGGAAAGAGGGTGTAGTATATATCACCAACTCCACCTGAATGGCATGATAATATTTGGGACCCAGCTCAAGTTATCCCAGTCACTTCACAGGTTATCTGACAGGCCTCTCCACGAGCTTTTGGGCCTTATTATCATATTGAAGAGCCTACCAATGCACTGGTGTTCAGAGAACCTCATCAAGATAGGAATCTTCATCCACATGATCTGATGGTGGGACTCATTTTTCACCTTGAGGCATTGGAAACTCTACAAGTGGCAATCCCTCCTAATAAAAATCCATATCTGACGTGGGTTGGTGTTATGCCAGAACCCATGGGTTTCAAAAACCCCACCTTTTCCCATTTTAATGGGATGGGAAATCCTCTACAGCATATGGCCCACTTCATCTCAAGGTGTGGACTTATTCTAGGAACTCCAGTGTAGAAAGAGGCCACCAAACTCAAGTGTTTCGTATAGACTCTAGATGTGCCTATGTTTGTATGGTATAGCCAGCTACCCATTGGGTCGGTCTCCGGCTAGGAAGATCTTCATAGATAGTTTCTCTACCAGTTCATCTCTACCACCTGGAAGACACGTATTGAAGACCTCTTCAAGTGAAAGAATAGGCCTGCCGAATGTGTCTCGGACTTCATCGCCTGGTGGAAAGGCCTCACCAACTCCTTGAATATGTCATTGACTCAGGAACAGCTGCTAATAATGTGTGTGGGGAATGTCCAAACCAAACTGGTCCCCTATCTCATTACTCCTAATTACTCCAGGGGATTTAGAGACATCTCTGATAAGGCCCAGCGTTTAGAGGAAGCCTTGTAGAAGGCCAAGCCGGAATGTCTGCTGCCTCCCACAATTCCTGCAGGAAGAGACTCTATGGCTAAGACCATTGTGGTGGCCCAAATAGAGGCCCACAGGAAACTAGAGTCATTAACAGTGGATCCACCTCTACAGCCTCACAAAGGCCCTCCAACTTAGGTTTAGCCTCTAGCCCAACAATTCCCACCTCAGAATCAGTATCCCCCCCCACGCGTAATGTGCCACCACCACCAAGGCGACATAACCAGGTTCCACCTCCTCGATAGGCTCCTCCAGCCACTCATCAGGGACAGGCTCCCAGATCCCCCTTCCTAGTTAGGAGAAATCATACCTACTCATTCAATGAGGATTAGGTCCCCATTAATATATAATGTTCCTTGAAATAGGTAATTATACGATTTCTTGAATACTGGAGGCCCGAAGAGGCGGATCTCATTGATCTCCCCAATTACTGCCCCTGTCACCAGATCCTGGGGCACAACCTAAAAATGGTCTATGTATTTAAAGACTGGATTCTAGACCAGGTTGATAAAAACATAATCAGGTTAGATCCAGCCTCGACACAAGTGGAATGTGTATTCGTGAAGCCAGACAGTGGCAGTGACAGTGAAGGTGAGTGGAAATAGGTTCCTAATCATGGATATTAAAAGTATGATGACTGGATGGATCGTAAGGTAGTTTCCCATGCCCATGGTATTATCCATTAATGTTTGAATCGATTTGAGCATTGAAAATATGCCTCATCACCGGTATCTAATAATTTCTCATCGACATCTGAGCCCCCCTCTTCTCGAAATATCACGCATTGGCAATGCAATGGAAAACAAAGTCTCCCACCATTGTGATCATCGTACCATACTCTCGGAGACTTCATGACCCTGGATATGGAGATTCCCCCCAAAATTCATCTAGTGGTGGAGGATTATTCATGTGACGATCAAGGGTACGCATCAGTTAACACCGTGCATATGGTAAACCCCTACATGTTTCTTAATGAAGAGGAGCACTAGACGGATCCTCCCAACATCTCTACCTATCACCAATGTCGATGAATTCATGTCTATATAGGTCATTGGTGTGAATTGATTAGTACTTCCAGCTAGGTTGGGCATGCCAATGAATCCAGGCAGTAGCCCCACTATAGACCTCAGTATGCACAGCCTTCTCATCTGGTGTCATCAGGTCTGCCTTCTCCACCGTTTGTGTTATTAGATCAGGAAGAGCCTCCCCGACCGTGCCGCAATCAGACATGCTCTGTTACATACCGGCCTCAATCATCAAGCCCCATCTGGTAGTTTCTCCATGATTTTTTACTAGTTAATAGTGGGACATTCCCCACACCAATCAACCATCGGTTCATTTGGAAGGGCCCGTCATACCCCTTACTGTATGGAGAACTCCTATAATCAGAATTTCATGCTTTGAATGGATGTATGATATCCTTAAGAATCAATCAATCATTGTTGTGAGGCTATATTTTCTTGAGTCCCTTCTCCTATTAGTAGAGATGCATGAAGCCCTCGCCGAGGCTTTAATAAGCCCTCTCTAGTTTGGAATGGAGGTAGAAACTACGGAAGCCTTCCATGCTGAGGAAATCAAGCATGCTGATTGTCATGCCATTATCTATTTATTTGGAGAAGATGGAGGCTCTACTATACAGGGGAACATCCGCACACTTTATATTATTGGACACTTTAACAACGTGGATGTTCGTTGTTTTCATGTCGACATAGGATCTGGAATTAACATAATCCCAACCTGATCATTTAGAAATATGGGGTTTTCCAAGGATGATCTGAGTCCCTATGACTTAAAAATTCAAGGCTATGATTGGATGGAACAGACACTAGTTGGAAATTTCTTCCTGAAGACCATGTTCGGTGGTTTGGTGGCTAGCTCTAAGTTCATGATTTTCTCCCTGGATACCGCCTATAATGAGTTGTTGGGTAGGCCATGGCTTCACCTACATGTGGCAGTCCTTTCATTGTATCACCAGTGCCATAAGTACTCCATTAATGGTACAGTGGCCATGCTTCATGGTTACATATCTCCCTTTTCCTCTTGAGAAACCCTATACCTGGATTCATACTATTATATGATCAAGGAAAAAGAGACTCATTCTAACAGGGATGGACATGAAATGACTGTGACCGACCTGTGGACAGACCTGGATGATGCCTACTTTCTTATGATCCACAGATTTTAGGCTACAACGTAGGATCGGGGGCAATGTTTTTTTATGGAACAAGGGGGAATCACATTCCCAAGTATAGGGGACGCCAGAAGGTCACCTCTTATTCCTATACGAATTAGGATCAGGTGATAGTAGAGCCCCTCCCCTCATAAGATATTGGGATGTCTGCCCCATGGGATTGGAAATACGTAATACATGCTTTTTTCATCGGGATGGGATAAAAAAGATCAATCTAAAATTATAATATTGCTTCTATATCATCAAATGTCGACCCTTAGTCCAAAGACCATATGGGATCGGGTCGATGACTTTAGTCGCTATGGTTTTGGCAGCGCAGGAATCCCCCGAAGTAGTGTTTACCGCGGCTCAGGCTAGAACCAGCTTCCCATTGGGATATGTTGACTCATAAAAATCTCCTCTCACCGAGGATCCATCCTCCATGAATGAAGAGGAAAATTTAGAGGATTCGATACCCACCATCGAAGAAGGTGTATCCACCACGGTTGATGAATTGGTACAGGTGAGCATCAATAGCGAAACAGATCCAAAACCCACACTGATCAGTGCCATTATGCCTGTTGAGGAGAAACAATAATATATGGACTTCCTGAAGCAACATAATGATGTATTTTCCTAGAGTTATGATGAAATTCTTGGACCATATCATTATGTTTTGGTCCACCACCTTGGTCTTCCAGAAAATCACCATGGGTTCAAATAGCCTCCCGGAATGATAAACCCTTCTCGAAGTGCCATGGTTGAGGCTAAAGTTGATAAGATCATCAGAGCCAATTTCATAAGGTAGCTCTAGTAACCCATTTGGTTAGCCAACATCATGCCTGTTAGAAAGAAAAAAAGGAAAAATTAGGGTATGCATTGACTTTTAAAATCTCAAATGTCACTGTCCAAAGGATGATTTTCCCCTCCGTCTAATGGAACTGTTGATTGACACCACCATTAGGTCCTAATCCCTCTCCTTTATGGATGTGTATTCCTAGTATAACCAAATTCAAATAGCCCATATGGATGAAGAGTCTAAAACCTTCAGGGAACCACAATGTAATTTTTGTTACTAGGTAATTCCCTTCGGTCTAAAGAATGCATGTTCCACCTATCAATATGAGATGCATCACATATTTAAGCCGATCCTTGAGAAATTGGTGGAATACTATGTGGATGACCCAATGGTCAAATCTCACTTGTGTCAGGACCATCTCAAAGACCTTGAGAAAGTGTTCAGATTCTTCTGTTCTCTCCATAAGAAGATGAACCCATTAAGGTGTGTCTTCAGAGTTACCTATAAAAAGATTATCGAATTCATTGTCCAATATAGAGGAATCGAGATCTATCCAGAGAATATTAAGGCCATCAGTCATATGTCTCCTCTGAGAAACATTTTGGAGCTACGAGTATTTTAAGTCCACTTGGCTTACATACACTGATTAATTGAAAATTTGGCTGGAATGTGTAAGCCCTTTTCTTGGCTCATGAAGAAATACATTATCTATTAGTAGGACAAGGAATGTCAAACTATTTTCAAGGAAATCATGTAGTATCTATTGAAGCATTCAATCCAGATGCCACTCATTTCCAGAAATCCACTTGTCCTTTATGTGACTTCCCTAGGACGATTTATCAATGCCCTTCTCTCCTAGAAGAACAAAGAGGGAATGGAGAACAATCTCTACTATCTCAACCGTATGGTCCTCAATATGAATATTAGATACTCCTCCATCGAGAAGATCTTCCTTTCACTGGTATTTTCAATACATAAATTGTGACATTACTTGTAGCACCCTGAGATAGAGCTACTGTCCCAAGTGGATCCTATGAAGTACATCCTGAACCGCCCCATGTTGATAGGTTGTCAAGCTTATTAGGCAGTGATCCTCCAGCATTTTGACATCAGGTTTGTCCCCTGAAAGGCTATTAAGGATAAGGCATTAGAAGACTCACTTACTACCCATCCAACTCCCACAGACTAGTCCATGGATCTTTATTATATTGATGAGGAAATTCTTTGAGTAGACCAAGCTATTTTTTGTTGGAAAATTCACTTTGATGGTGCTTTCTGAAGCCCAACCGACAGAATACTCAATGACCCCAGACTCAATAGAGTGGTCCTGGGTATCATCTTCATCACTCTAGAACAAGATGTTCTGTCATATTCATTCATATGGTTAGAAAGTTGTACCAATAATGATTCAGAGTATATGGAATCCTTTATTGGTCTCAAGCTGGACTTTGATATTGAAGTTCCCCACTTTCATGTGGAAATGGGACTCTGAAATAATCATCAATAATATCAATGGTGACTATGTCATGAGGAAGATAGAGCTTGTAAAAATTTTGGAACATACCTACTAGTTGATGGCCTAGTTCCTGTCTCGACTAGAGGTTACCCATGTCCCTCCATCCCAAAACGGTCGAGTCGATGGCTTCGCTAACCTAGAAACATCTCTTGAAGAGCCTGATCAGGAAGATTTGATCATCCACATGGCGCATCAGAGAGTTATCACCCTCGTCACTCTGGACGACGATGATAGCCTACAGGTAATCCACCTTACTGTCGACACCTCCACATAAGGACCCCCATGTCCCCCAGATACAGTGCTGGATGTGACTCCCGACTGGAGGATCCCATTTATTGAGTACCTCTAACACTGTGATCTTCAAGTAGGTCGAGCCGAGCACGAGTGAATCCAGCATCACACAATTCAGTTTACTCTTTAGGGTGGTCCTAGTCTTGATAGAATCCTCTATAAATGTGGGTTTGATGGATTCATCTTATATTGTATTCAAGTAGGTGTAACTTATCAGGTCATGAAGGAGGTTCATGATGGTTATTGTAGGTCTCATTAGACCAGGCCAAAGCTATCTCACCAGATCAAGAGGATGAGGTATTTTTGGCCCTCCATGACCTGTGACTGCATCAATTTTTCCAAGAGGTTCCATGCATGCCAAATCCATGCTAATTTTTTCATCAGACACCAGATCCTCTCCACACTACCAATTACTCTTGGACCTTTGCAGCTTGGGTACTCGATGTCATGGGACCATATTCACCAGCAACAGCTCGCCAGTGTAGGTTCATCCTAACCTCTATGGATTTCATTTCTATGTTGGTAGAGGAAATCCCTATCAAGGATTTCAAGTCTCGTTCTGTAATTTAATTTATAAGATCCAACATCATATACCAATTTTATGTCCCTCATGTCATCCTCCCCGATAACGACCCCAACATCCGAGTAGCCGAGTTGATGAAATTTTATACCAAGTACAACATCCATTATATCCATACCTCCCGCTATCATGCACAAGAAAATGGAAAGATCATGGTGTTAAAAACCCCTCTCAAACATCCTTCAAAAAATGGTTTGTCAGAACAAGAAGAGTTGGCCAGAGAATCCCTCCAATGCACTCTGGTCCTATCGGATGACAACTCACAATTCCACCCAGGTGACCCCATACTCCCTAGTGTACCGAATAGAGGTTGTCCAACCCATATATATTCAAATTGACTTCATTACTCACAACTGTCAATAATCATAAAACACCATATAAGGTATCTTAAATCCATCTGGTTGAATTGGAAGTGCTCGATGAGAATTTGATTCATTCCATACACAATTTGGAAAGGCATCAGAATAAGATATCTAGATCTTTCAACAAGAATGATTGCCTCTGCTATTTCTTCCAAGGTGACATGGTGTTGTCCCTGAGAACAAAAATGATACCTAGTAGAAAACAACCCAAGATGGATCCAAAATGGGAATGACCTTACATCATTCAAAATTTTTACCCCAACGGTGCGTACTCCATGGTTACCATAAATGGTGAGCATATAACTCCTCCCACCAATGCTAAATTCCTCAAAAAGTACTTTTCCTAATTAATTTATGGTCCTACATAGCCTTATACTGTTACTCCGTACATGACATTAAACTTCTTTGTTGTCCCGCATGGCATTAAACTGTGTGTCATCCCACATGATGTTAAACTGTATCTGGTCCTACATGACCTTAAATTGTTCTGTCATCACCACATGATGTTAAAATTTGTGATTTTTCCAAGTTTAAGGACATAAAACTATTCATCATTCGTCATGCATGACATTAAATTGTGAGCGGCAGATATACCATTTTGGTCTGAGCCCTACGACCTTAAACTAAGATCTCTCTGTATCCATGTCCTCAATAAACGATTTTAAATTGCATGGAACCTCCAAGAACTCTGTATGGCTTGATTCCTATACACATTGGATATGTATGAATGCTCAGGAACCTCATCTTAGATTCCATCCCCCAATCTGTTTTCTTTGACTATCCCCCTAGTTGTAGTTCTATTGGAGTATCTCGCATGGTATAGTGTAGGATTATTTGGCCCCCACTCTTGTTGAGATTACAATGATCACACCATATGCCCCTTCTAATTCTTATATCCTCCCATGTCCTCACCACATGACGTTGAACTACATGTCCCTTTCAGAACTACGTATGGTTTGATTTCCATCCTCATGGGATACGTTGGAATTCCAAGATATTTCGTCCGTAGGCCCAGCCTCAAAACTTAGGATCTCCCCTTGGGTCGAAACACATGGTTTGGTGCATGATTTTCCCTCATTCACGTTGATTCCATCATGACGGCACCATGTATCCCTGTCCTTGGAGATCTCCACCTCTTTCGTCATCCGACATGACGATAAACTGCATAGTCACATTCATGCTTCACATATTCCCTTTATTTGGGTCTTCATCATCTTTCACATTCAAAAGGACCCTCAAATGACATGTATGATAGGACCTAGGGCTCTTATACCATTTCAGGACAACGTCCAAAAAGATTTTGGACAACAGTTACAAGTCCCATGTTGCAAATATGGTCAGCATTAGATGCTCATTTGTTGTTCCTATTTCAAGGTAGAAAACATGGATGCTGTATTTCAAACACAGTGAACATCCATCCTCCATCATTTTCACCACCCCTATATTTCCCAAATATTGGGTGTAGTGATTCATTTTATCCTGTTATCCCTTCAAATAGCAGTCTGCCTTGGGCATGAGTGTTAGTCTGGTTGGGGTCGGCCCTTCCGGATCTCCTTCCCTCAATTTCGTACCCTTATATGTTGGGGAGATCCTGATCATATTCCTTGCTTCTGACATTGAGAATTTCTCACATGGTCTTAAAAGATTTCGTAAGGAAATAACCACATAAAGGGTAATGTATCTATGTTCTGAGCCCCATGAACTTCAACTATGATCACCATCATCCTCACCGTATGACATTAAACTGCAAACTGGCAAAGACTTCCCATCATAGATCCCTTGACCTTTTCATCCCCCTAGCCGAAGTTCTCATTTAGGATTATATAGTGTGGTATGGGATTATTTCATCATTCACATCGGTTTATTCTCCATACCCTACACATTCCTCATTGAGATACCCTACCCCTATTTGCATCCTTACTGCATGACGAAAAACTGCACAGAATCTTCCAAAACAATGTTTGGATTGATTCCCATCCTCAAGGGATATAAAGAACCACCCATACATTTAGTCTTCAGGTCGTGCCCTATTTCTTAAACCCCATCATCTTTCTAGCCTCCTGGCCTGAGTCATCGGGAGGAGGTATATGGTGTGGTATGAACTCCATGTCATCATTCACGTTAGTTTTCTAACATCCATACCATGTACCTTATCCCTCTTCAGAGCTATTAATTCCCCTTATTCCACACTAATATTTTTGAGTTAGCTTCTCTTGAGTTGGGCCCCTCGACCCTCTTGGGCAGTTTGCTAATGTGCGCAAGAGCACTCTGGTTCAGGACCTAGAGTGTGGGATTCTACATAGACATGTTATCTCCCATTTTCAGGATTCATGTTCCCCCTTCATTTGGGCTTTCATCATATTTCATTTTCGAAAGGACCCCTGAATGGTATGGATGCTAGGCCCTAGTGCTGTCCTACCTCCTTGGACTAACATCCCTGAGAATTTTGAATGGAAAATTGATACAAGTCTCGCGTTGTGAAAATGGTCAGCAGTCGACGCTCATTTGTTTTTCCCATTTCAGGTCACACGATATGGATGATGTGTTTCAAATGCGGTCAATAGTTATCCTCCATAATCACACTATCCCCATCAAGCCCTAAATATTTGATGCATGATTCACATCATTTTTCCACTCCATATTTTCCAATTGTAATTTCAACACTCTTTGTATTATACCTCAGTGCACATTTGCACGTTAGGATGACAAAGACACGATGAGGCATCATTTGGGGCTCTGAATTAGTTTCCCCTTTGCATGTATCCCTTTTGTTTCAATTACCTTCTCCTTCATAGTTTCCCACATCGAGTGTAGCTTACATGGGATTAGGGATTTGGTTGAGTTTTCTGCCAGTTTGGAGGATTCTCGCTTCTCTATGGTCTGAGCTCTAAGACCCTAAAACTAAGATCTCTCGAAATCCTTTACACATGATGTAAAACTACACATCATCTCCAATAACTATATTTGGATTTATTTCCATCCTCATGGGATACATAGGAATGCCCGAGCATCTTGTCTTTGGGTTTATATTATGATCCCCCTAATTGTCACTTGTGTTTGGACTTTTGGCCCTGAATTTCATAGGATTGCGTGGGGTGGAAGTATGGGTTTATGTCCTCATTCACATTAGGTTTTCGATAGTCGCACAATGTACTCCCCTTATAAGAGCTAGTCTCTCCTACCTCTTGTCCCGCATGACATTAAACTGCACTCTCATAACTACGTATAGCTTGATTCACATCCTCATGGGATATGTAAGAACACCTAGACGTTTCATCCACAGGTCCATCCCCATATTCTCTAACCTTTTTTGTCCCCTCAGCCCAAGGTTTCTTCCCCAGAATTGTGCATTGTGTGGTATGGGCTTATGTCTTCTTGCACGTTGGGTATGCTTTATCACTCCATGCGCATTCTCTTTAGGACCTCATTATTCTATGTGCGTCTAAGACATATGACCTTAAAATATGCTACCTGGTCCCACATGAATTTAAAATGAAGCTTATTTATTACATGAAATTAAAATTCATGGTCTTTTAATATCATACGACCCTAAACTATGACATTATCGTCCTAGACGCACGATGCAAAATTACACAACATTGTGATTTCTTCACTCATGGGGACATCTTGTTTGGTAGTGGTTATCCACCATACCATTTGTAAAAGCCTACATAGGGCTTTATTCCTATGTCGACTCCTGGATTCTCTGTCCTAGGTTTATCTGTTCACGAAAAAAACACACATCCATCCTAAAAACAAACAAGATCTATCAAATTCCGCTTCTATTGTTGTGTAGGCCAGACCCGCACGATAGTATTGTCCCTAACATTGGTTCCCTACCATTATGAATATAGAACTACAAATGGATTGATCCCTGTTATCATGGGGAATGTAGGAACACCCATGCACTTTTCCTTGGTCCCATCCCAACTTTCATTTTTGGTCCCTCGGCTTGAAACCTCCCCAGGGAGCACATGGTGTGATATGGACTCCAACCATCCTCATTCACATCAGGTTTTGCAATTACCATTCCATGTTTCTCCCTTCCTGTTTTCTATCTATGGTTCAATATCTAAGACCTTTAAACTAAGATGCGACCATCTGTGTCGCAGGACACCAAACAAGGCGGCATTTTCTAGAACATTGTGTGGCTTGATTCCCATATTCATGGGATACATAGGAATGCCCAGACATTCTATCTATAGGTCCAGCCTAAGGAATCTTAAATCCTACACCCCTTTTCATCCCCTGGGTTCAAACTCCTTTGGAAGCATGTGGTGTGGCGAGAACCTCTTGGGTTTTCATTTTTTTCTAGTTTTGTGACAACTGCACCATTTTTCTCCCTTGTCTCTTCCCAGCTTGGTCCAAGTTCTATGACCATAAACTATGATCTCACTATGGGAACTATGCATCAGGTTCAAGTTCTATTCCACCCTATGGTCATTTCATTAAATCATGTCCCCTTTTTATGGTTCACTATACGACCTTAAGCTAGGATCATGTGACCCCAGGACCCTTGTTGTTGGAAAGGGATTCGACTCCCACTATCTGATACGTCATGTTGTCATACTCAAATGTGTTGTGACAAAGAGCCCAAAGTGTGGAATTTTTACATAAACAATCTCTTGTTTCATTTCCAAGCTTCATGAGCCCTTTATTTGGATCCCCATCCTCTTCCATGTCTGAAGGCAACCCCTTTATGGACTAGTCTCATGACACATTGGCTCACCTACCATCTTGGGACAACATCCCTAAAGACCTCAGACAACATTTTCAACAGGTCCCGTGTTTCGAACATGGTCAGCGGTAAACCCTCATTTATCTATCCCCATTCCCGGATAACACAAAATAGATATTATGTTTCAAACATGGTCATCTATTATCCTCCATCATCATGCCACTATCATTGTGATCTAGATCTCAGGCATCATGATTCATGTCTTTCCACTCCCATAAGTTTAACTGTAATCCCAACACACTTGGTTTTACCCTTCCATGTATCTATGTGCATCAAGTAGGCAAGTCAATGATTCTAGGAAATAACTCACCTAGTGTCCCATCAATCCTAATTTGTGCCTACCTACACCAAGGAAATCCCATCAAGACTCATTTTTTACCACACCAAGAATGAATCACGTCGTCTTAGTAATTTTTGTGGGGTGTGTGTTGGTGTAGATATGAAACGCTAGCTTTTTGTCCCACATGACATTAAAGTATGATCCTAGAACTATGTGCGGCTTGGTTACCATCCTGATGGGATATGTATGAATGCCCATCCAATTTTCCTTAGGCCTATCATAACTTTCACTTTTGTCACCTTGACCTAAAAAACATCCTCCAGGGATACCTGGTGTGGTGTAGACTCATTATGTCTTCAATGACATCGGGATTATAGCTTCCACATCACATACTCCATTTTTGATACCTCCCATTTCTCTTTCCATCCTACCATATGATGTTAAACTACATGAGTCCACCTATTTCCTTGATGCGTGACACTAAAACTGTGGTTCTACCCTTAACAACTTCTGGATTCCCCATGTTAATCATGTGATACGTTGGCTTCCTCACCAAAGAGGGTTCCCCCAACCAGTGTTGGTATCTGACCATGATGTTTTTGAGAACAACGTTTGGCTTGATTCACATACTCATGGGATACGTAGAAACTTCCAAGCATTCCATCTTGGGCCCATCCTCAGGTCCTTTAAACTATGTGCACTATCCTCACCATATGATGTTTAAACTACAAGTTTATCATCCTCATTGGTATGACATAAAACTACAAGGAATTATAGGTCCTTACTAGAGAGGTCCTGTTTAGAAGTAGGTCTGATCTCTAATCAGACTGACCCGCCTACCTAATGTGTCTTCACCATCGTGAGTAATTTCATGATTGTTGGACTCCATTAGAACAACCCATCACTCCACCATTCACTCTTTTTATACCCTTTATTTGGACCCTCATCTAATTTCATGTCTAAAAGAAACCCCTAACGGTATGGATGCTCAGCCTATGTCTCACCTACTATTCTGGTCCAATGTTTTGGTAGACTAGTGGATGAAATTTTGAGTCACTCCCTTTTTTCGAACATGGTCAGTAGTCAGACCTCGTATGTTCTCCCCATTTCGGTCTAACTGAATAGGGATAATGTGTTTCGAACACGGGCAAAAGTTATCCTTCATTTTCATTCCACCCCTATAGTGTTCTAAATTTTGGATATTATGATTCACATTTACCACTCTCCTATGATTGGATTGATTCTAACACGCCAAGAATTATCCCGCTTATGCACTAAGGAACATTGGGAGAAAGGAAATTCGATTGTTCTGAGAACCTCACCCTACTGTCAGGACTCCCTCTTTTTTCCCAGAAATCTGGATTGGTTGTTCAAACCTTGGATGCCCAAAGATTAGTTGGCATTCACATATTTAGATGTAATAACGAAGTAGTCATCCATTTTTTCTCACACTGGTCATGACCCATGTGAGCTTGGGGATTAATCACAGTATATTTCATGAATGTTATGGAAATGCAGTAAAACAAAACAAATAACATTACTCACGCATGAAACCATAATAAATGATAAAAGTATGAAAGTCTGTTTAAAATTATACATGAATTATAACATCCAAGTATTGGCCCCTCCCATGGATGGGTAGACCTTCTAAATAGAGCGTTGTAGATCCGCCACTCTCTGGATTGTGGCATCCAAGATCCATTGTTGCCTCTTTAGATCCCCCTCCTCCTCAGCAGCGATGGGGAGTATTTCATCAACTATTATTCGAGACCACTCCTTGTCGGTCTGGATGATAGACATCTCCTCATAGGCTCTCTTCATGTGTTCTTCAGCCTTCTCTAGCTAGGCCTTTAGGTGCGACACGAGCTCCGATTGTGCATTAAGGAAATAGGAGTACTCATTGTCTCATGCCCGCAACCACTGAACCTCACTTTTGGCCTCTTTAATCCTCTTGATGTTCACCAATTTTCTCCACTTCTAGCCCACACCAAGGCCACAATCGTGCTCCCAAATATTCTTCTCCATGAAGTCTTGGATGAGAATATGAGGATGCTGGGCATCCACTCCTCCAGCACACAGTTCACACAGTCGGGAATGAAGCCTCCCCGTTATGTCGATCTGTTTCACTTTATGGGTCTCCATTATGAAGTGCTTGATCAGCTTGCATGATAGGTAGTAGACGATTTTTCTATCCTTTTCACCAAAAGTCGTCTCATCCCTGTCCATGAGTTCAATGTGTTAATAGATAGAGAATTACCTTAAGAACTCTTCAATAGGATATTCATTTGGCATCTGATTAGGTAGGTTAGAACCCATGTCATGTTGTTGATCCGCATGTTCTATCTCCACCTCAATGATTTCAGAATCGGTCCAGATGACGGTCCCACCTGTGATCTGAAGCACTGTAGTTTGCTCAGATTGGACATTATATTCCACAACCACTGACATTCCCCTGGGAAAGGCAGCACCAAGAGCTCTAACTAACCTCTCCAAGGCATCCCACGCCATTTGAATAATTGTGTGTATAAATAGTTCCCGGACATTAGTTAACCTGATTAATGGATCATAGTTACAAATTCTATGAATAATACATATAGAGATCAAATAGTTGTTCTATCCCATGAGTTTTTGTCATTGGGACCCTGAGGCATGGCCCAAAGTATATGGTGGGGAAGTCTGAAGGCTCCGACAGAACAACATTAGGAATCAAAGCCCAGCTAATCGCGGTGGTCAACATAGTCGCAGGTGAAGATCTGGAAGTTCCTGTGGCTGCATCTACTATTGGGTGGGAGTGGGTTTCTCATATAAGTCCCTCATACACATGTCAGATGTAAGTTTAAATGTTTTAAATGATCTGTATAAATATAATGAGGAATTAGTTTAGGGTTTACCTCAATGGCCTTGGAAAACTCTTCCAACTTCGATTCTGAGTTGCCGACCTCACCCTCTTTCAGAGGGATCCCTCCACCAGCCTCCCCCCAGAAGGACTCTTCTATTTCATTCAGTAGAGGGAATCATTCTATCAATTCAGTGGCCAGTAACTACAGATGGGTTATTCGATCGATCAACACTTTCAATCGATCCATCATTGGGCACAGAGAACCCTAGGAATGCACAAAGTGCTCCATCTCAGCAATGTACTGCTCCACCTCCGCCTAGGATACCAAAAACTTGGCCTTGACAGGACCGATCCACATAAAATCAATCACGAGATGAATCAGATATTTCCACATATTAGATGGGTTGAGTAATTTCCTTTTTTATGTCCCCAATGTCCCATGCCTTCAAGAAGATAACATTCTCAGGCATGTCTATATGAAGCAGTCGATTCTTTGGAGCCTGGGTGGGTATCCTATAGAACCCCCTAGGTGGCCTCACCTTTGGATATCATTTCTCCTTTGGGGATATTGGGTCCACTGCTACTGCATGCCTCATGATTGGTGTGGTGTCTCACCACCACAGTAGCCTTGCCATCGCGGGATGTCCTCACTACCTGTCGGCCCCTATCGCGAGGTTGGTGGGAAAACTTCACTAGCATGAATAGTATGTTGCTTCAGCATCTCCCCCGAGTATGCTACCTCCCACCTCTTAGCATTGTTCTTCACCAGCCCATAGATTTTTGTGGGTGGAGGAAGCTCATTTAGCATCTTATTATCCTCCCATGTGAACATGATCCATATTTTCCTCCTCACATGTGGATGGTCCTCATAGCACACTCCCAAGTGAACATGTGGGGTCAGCCTCAGCATGCATTGAAACTTCCACACAAAGAGGTTAAGGGGATACGGCTCGCAGAGAGGCTCACGATCAACCCGTGCCACCAGGACTCCACCCCGAAAGGCCAGGATGTAGGACCGATGCTCTTCCATTTCCTGGTCGTCATTATTAAACACGCCTTTCATCAATGGGAAAGGGTGGATGTTGAACTCATCCGCCTTCCAGATCTAGTTCATCACGAATTGCAGGCTCACCTTGGTTGGGAAACTTCCCATCTTGTTCAGAATGGATAGTTATAAGTCTATCGCTAGAGGAGAAATAGGGTTAGGATATTCATACATGCCCCTAACATGTGCCGCTATCCTCCCATACAAGAGATGGAATAGACCACATATCCTCTATGGATTCTTCCCTTCGCTGATGTGACACAACATCTTATACAGCTTGGAGAGATTTAGGATTCCTAGGTTAACCTGCTCCCTTGTCGCCAATGCGGATGCCATGATGAACGTGCACCGTTGCACGCCCATGTTTGTGTCCCTCACTGATAAAATCCAGCTGTAGATAAGTGCCAAAATGAGCACAGCCAACCTAACCACTAGTTAATGCTCAATACTGACACTAAATCCCCATGTCTTATACTAGATGTCCTCCAGGAGTCCCCAATATGATTTCTCATTATCACGATGAACCCCATTCAGGAAGGTCTAAGGCCTCACAGAAAGCTGTCTATCCTCAAGGGAATTCAAGAACTACTTGAACCACCACATGAAGTGGACATAACTCACTGACTACTTGTCCTCCCCTCACACCAAGTCCATCAATTCCTTTTCCAGCGGTGTGATCTACTCCAGGTATTCCCATGTATTCATGGTAGGAAGGAACATGTCATACATTTCCCCCAGTATCAGGACCCCTGAGATTTGGTGCAAGTCCTAGAGGCTGATACCAACATCCCCATGGTGAAGCTGAAAGGTATTGGTCATCAACGAACACCTACTCAGCAACTCCAGAATCAGCTTCTTCCATTGGTAGATGTGAAATATGGAAGCCCAAGCCACCTCATATAAGCCCAATCACCTCATCTATGCCTGGAAATCCTCACACAAGGAGTCCGCCCAGTATTCCTATTCCTAGTCATCTGTGAAATTGCCGCCCTGGCTCAAATCCCACTCATCGGTCCACCCATTCTCCGAGTTCCTCGAGGCTGCCTTCAGAATAGTGTGGTACATTGGGGGGGATTTCTTGGGATGAAATTCCTTCCCGTCAATGTTATTAATGTGGTTATACAGGAAGTCGACGTTAATAGGTGTGAAATCCTCCCAAGTATGCCCGTCAGCTGCCCTGAACCACAAGCGTTGGCACTACGTACTCGTGAACCAGTAGGTCAGCTCATCTTTTCTTTCTTCAAGAATGAATACATCATCCCTTAGACCAGGGCCATACAAAGGAATCCTTTTGCATAGTGGGTAGTAATTATGACCCTCTAACAGCAGCTCCACTAGAAACTCATGGTTCGAGTGGCTCCATACATGTTCCTTGATACCCATGTTATTCTCCATTTCTTCCATTCAAGTAGCATCCACAGGGACCCCCTAGAAACGTACTGGGGAGTTATTATGTATTTAGAGTTTTTTGGTTTTTTTGGTTTGGTTTGCAGATCTAGTTCAAAAATCTCGTTTGCGAAGCTAGTTCACGAAGCTCGATCATAGAGCTCGGTCATAAAAAGAGGTCACAGAGCCTTGCCATAGACCTCGCAGACACAAGCCACCGAGCGCACACTTGTGGAGTCAATAGACTCACTATGCACCGCGAATCATAAAGGCTCGATTCAAAAAGTGTGATCACAGATCATAGGGAGATTTTAGAATCGAGAGCTCAGGCACAAAAATGAAAAGTTGGGAAAGGAAAAAAAGAGATAGGTTAGCCTCCCCTATTTATAGGCGATGACCCCTTTGCTTCATGGCACATTTAGCCAAGGTGAGCTTCATAGTGCTCCAGTCCCACGTGTCGATGCTCCGCAATGTGACCCTGCTTCACGGTCTTGCTTTGCGATTCACCTAAACATTTTGTTGATTTACCCTCAGACTTCGACCCTCATTTTCTCCTCATCGCTATGTCTGAGGGGGGAATTTTTTGGCACCAAAAAATGTTCATTGGAAAAGGAATCAAAGAGAAAGCCCATTCCAAAAAGGCTACCTCGCAAAGCCCATTCATGGAGCCCCTGATCACTGTGCCATTTGAGGATCCCCACAGCACCACAGCTAGTGCAAAGCTACCACCCCCTTTACAGTCTACACAGAGTAAAAGAGGCAGGATTCTCCATGATTATGACACAATTGACTAGGATCTTCACATTGAGGAGGGAGCAGAATCGACCTCCAAGAGCATGTCGAACATGACAGAGGCCTCCACAAGTGTCATGCAAAGCACCCAAGAGAGATCTGCTCTAAAGAGGGGATGACAGTCGACTCTGATGTTATGAGGAACTTGACACAATGTGCGGCCTCTCTCAGAGTTACACGTGGCTTCGCTCTAAGCTTTCCCTACTTAACGCCACCCCTCGCCTATAAATACTGGGCTCCCCTCCAGCCCAAAGGATGGATACCCTGATTTTCACCTTCTCTGATCTCAAATAATGAATCACCTTCTACTATGAAAAACCTTGAAAAAATGATCTCTTAGAGGTACTTTATCATTTTGAATAACCCTCCCCTAGCTCAAATAATACCCCTCTTCAAGCAGGGATCCCCTTCGTAGAGCCCATGGTCTATCGCAAAGGAAGAAAATCCCTAAGGATACTCTGGTCTTCATGAATAACTCATGATTAACAAAGTACCCTCCATGAAAATTTGAACAATATGCTATGGCAGGGTCATTGTGCTTTGCGAAGTACATTTCTTCACAGTTCTATGCTTTGTAAGGTACCATTTCTCTACAAATTCTCACACCACGAAATCACTTCAACATTATCAAGCACCCTTCATATGCACCTATACTTTATTCCTAGGATAGGCCACCCTACTTCGTGAATCATACCCCTTAGTGAAGCTGCTTCACTACATGAAGCACCAGAGCTTCTCAAGGTCCCTTCTTGGGAACCCATTTCCTTCCCAAACCCATTTCTCGTATGACCATCAAGGTTTGTATGAAGTTATTTCGAGATTCCTTTGGTGGTTCTTTACGTTGCGTTGCATAGCCTTATTCCTCTTCTCATAGGCACACTAATGGCTATTACTTCTTCGCATAGCCACGGTAATGTGGGCCCCTCAGTGGATCACTCCACAACACCTCATTCCCATGTCATTGTCAATGTCTTCCCTTCCCCAAGGGTGTGTGGGTATCATTTATCTTAGTCCTATGGGGTGTGGAGTGAACTCACCTCGTCTGAGATGTAGGATTTTAAACTTTCAAGCACCATCGTCCTCAGAACATGACGTTAAACGATGGGATAACCCCGTTAAATACATATGGGGCGCCCCATCTCAGACATTTTATACACCCTCACATCTCCACAGAAGTTAACTCATACTCACATGGAATGAGATCCTCTTTGTTGGAGCGACGTCTGTTTGTGGGGAAGGGAAAACATCCTGGTGTATGCCCTTATCCTTTCTTGTGGGAGGTATCACCCCTGCTCCTCCTCTCTTCCTGGATGCTAAGGACTAGTGGAGAGAAAGGCATAGAGAACTTAGTTTCCATGTCCTTCTCCCTCTGGGTATTTCCACCATCAGCCCTCTATCCTGGAGTAAGTCTCAATATCCATATCCCTGGGCCACTTACAATGTATAAGCCCATGTTTTCTCTTTGGTTTGCTAACCACATGTAATACCCACTCCACTTCCCGTGGATGCACCTTCTGAGATGTGATAGTCAGGTCTTAGCAGCCTCTTGTTTCTCACACTGAGAATGAATCATGTTGTCTTAGAGTATTTATTGACCCTGGAATCCTTCTTGGGTGACCCTAAAGTGTAATCCCCAATTCTCTATTCTAAACTACGTGGACTTTGATACTTGTCCCATGTCAAGGTATGTAGGAAACCTCCCTGAGGTTCAATCCCAACACCTACTTATCTCAACCCCTTCACGTCGTTCACCTTCATTCCACATGACATTAAACCGTATCCTCCATTCCAAACTACCTGGACATTGATCCTTGTCCCCTGGACAAGGTACGTAGGAAGCCTCCTTGAGGTTCAATCCAAACACCTATTTGTTTTGATCCCTTAACTCCAGTCCACCTTTGTCCCGCATGATGTTAAAAAACTATCTCTATTCTAACTACGTGATATTTTATCATTTTATCCAAGATAGGGTATGTAGGAAGCCTCCCTGAGGTCCAATCCCAACCAGCGGTAAGCTGTTGTTTCCAAAACAGCGGTAAACCGTTGGAATCCCAACCTGCGGTAAGCCATTGTTTCCCAATTGGTGGTAAACTGTTGTGATCCCCAATTAGTGGTAAGATGATGTCAATCCCAATTGACGGTAAGTCATTGTTTACCCTATCCAGTTGTAAGTCATTGTTTCCCGACCCGCAGTAAGCCTTTGTTGCCCAACCAGCAGTAAGCCGTTGGAACCCCAACCAGTAGTAAGCCATTGGAATCCCAATCGACGGTAATTCATTTTCAACCCCAATCCAGTGGTATGCCATTATGATCCCCATCCAGGGGTTAGACGTTTTTACCCCAATACAGTGGTAATCCATTTTGATCTCCATCCAACGATAAGCCTTTGTCGTCCCCTTGGTTGGGAACTGCATCTTTGGTCCACCCCTCAAGCGTCAGACCAACCCGGGCTTGTAACCATGATTATGCCCCTGTATATCATTGGTTCATTGTTTTATGTGTACAACCCGACTCAATTCCCTAACCTAGAGGTTCTACTTCTTCCGGATCCCATCCATGTGTCCATTATCATGGGCCACCACCTCAAGTTTCCCATTGCGCCACCTAACTACACAGACCTTGATTCCCTACCACGGGTATATGTAGGAAGTCTCTTTGAGGCTCAATCCCAACACCATCATCTCCCTCATGTCGGTTCCATCTCATTCCCAACTGCATCATTCAACCCTCCATCACCCATCCCGATTCTTACCTCGGCCACCACATCCCAGTGAAATCATGTCACCCACTTTCTCGTTGCTCCTAGCAGTAATCGTGTATCTAACCAGGTGTTATCCCCAGCATCAGTGTTCCCTCATGGGGTTACACCCATCTGATCCACTTATATCAGTGTTCTGATTAATCTAATAAATCTCTATCAGACGTTAAACTCGCATCATACCCCATGTTAAACATGGTAAGATGAGGAAAATCTCAAAGACATGCATATAGCCTATAATTACCTGCACTCTACGTGGGATGCCTCAAGATTTCGCGCCCTATAGAAGCCCTATAATAAGGGAAAGAAACCCAGACACATCAGTGTTCCAGTGTCCAGACACACCAGTAATTTCCTATGTGACTACTCCTCCGACCAAAGGTTACTACCCTCACTGGACGCCTTGGAATGTCCTTACATAAGTAGCGTAATTAACCAGCGTCCATGAAGACATGGGACTGGGAAGCGTTTCAAGAAAAACATCTTAAGTATATGAGGGAGAAACAGAGTAGGTAACTAATTAAGAGGGAAAATCCATGTAAGGAGGAACCAAAATCCCATCAACCCATTTTGATCATGGAGAAAACTTCCCTGCATAAGTGACGGATGTCGCTCGCCTTTAGAAAGCGGGAATGTGAGGCAACAGTTGCACATCCGCGACATACAGATGCGCGCCCTAGTGACAGCCTTAGAAAAAATCTTCTATATATTTTATTTTATAAAACTAATATCAATTTTTAAAACATCAAATTAAAATTATCTAATGGTTATTTGTTTTGGAATTTTATGAGATGGTTTTTTAGTGAATAGTGAAAAGATACCAATTTTTGTAAAAATGTCATTTCTTTTTAATAAATTAAGAAATTTAAAAGTCCTATGATGATTTGAATATGGATTAAAGTAACATATGTATTATTTTTTCATATTTCATCCACTTAAATTATTTTTCATGAACTTTAAATTGTATTTTAAATAAAAAAAATTTAGTTTCGAAACGAGAATTTTCTGAAAACTGTTTTAAAGTACATAATGTTTCCCATTTTTAGTTAAATAAATAAAAAATAAAAGGTAATTATTTAAATTAAATCTATGGATTATATATAATTAAATATGAATTTTCTTTTCATAAAATGATAATTATTAGTTATAGGGTTAATATAAAATCATCTTTTTCTTGAAAAATACACTTCTTGAAAACATGATATTTTGTTATGTCTCCGGGTTTTGTTTTAACGTCTATTTTTTCAAAATTTATGAATTAAATTAATGAAAATCCATTAAATAGTTGGAATAATAAGTTTAAAAATTATTTTTTATGGTATTTTTTATTTTTAGTCAAAACAAATTTCATTTTTGTAAACCAAATATATCATAGTATAGGTAAAATAATTAAATGTGTTGAAGTTAAAAGGTAAAAGATTGAAATACCTAAAAATATAAATTTAAATGGTTGTTTGATGTATTTTTTGGCCATAAAAATCCTTTAAAAATTAATTTTCAATATATTTTATTGGAATTAATTCTTTCCAAATGTGGTTGGCTTTAAATATAAAATAGTTATTATTTAATAACTTAAAACCACCCTCCTCAAGTATAAATCCCACTCCTCACCAACCAATTTCTCCTTAAAATCATTTAATATAATAAAAACTCGTCCAAATCATCTCCTAAATAGTATAATGGTGTAAAAGTGCTTGTGGGATCACCAAAAGAACAATTCTAAAAACATTAATGGGTATTTCAAGGAGGTGATATTCAAGAGGTAGTTTTCTCAAACCACCCCTCTTATTTTATTTTCTTCATCAACTTTATCCTCACCTACTTCATCCATAATAGAATAATAAATCCCCAATTTTGTAAATATTGTAATTTTATGTTTTTAATGGGAAATATTTTATCCATTCTCTTTATTACCTCCTCTTATTCAATGATGTGTAACCATAGTCTAAATTAGGCAGTTAACCGTCTTTGTGAATAATGTTTTTTTTGTTTTCAATTAACGACATCAAGGCTGGTCATAAAATTATTATAGAAGAAAAATAAGATTTTAATAATTATATTATAACCTATTTAATGTTCTATAACTAATATATATAAATAATATTGAACAAAATTAAACTAGTTCGTTATGGTTGGAAAATCTGCTAAAAGTAAACTAAACATTTATCATTAACATTATATCAAATGAATCATACTAATGTCATAAATAGAAATGAAATATGTGACTATTTAAACTTATTTATGTTCAAGATTTCCATTTTATTTCACTTCTATAGTTTTATTTCTATTTGACATGAAAATCCATAATTATACACAAATGAACTAACCGTGAAATAAACACACCCAAAACAATCAAAATAATGAAATATTATTAGTGAACGAGCAGTAATATTTTATAAAATGATAATATAAGTTTTTATAAATATGATTATATTTATTTAATTAATAAATAACATTATTTATACTATTATACAAGAGTTTAAAGTATATAATAGTATAGGGAGCCACTGGGTAAGGGTTTCTTATCTCACTTCTACCTCTGTGTGATATATGCCTTATTTTCCAATTACTTCTTGTGTGTGGTGTATATATATTTCCATTTGATACATGATATCATGAAACTAATTATATTCATTGTATTAAATTTTTCACTTGATAATTATTAATTTTATGGGGCATATGATTTGGATGATTACCAAGTGGTAAGGGAATTCTTAACCCAATTTCTTTCTTTGGGTTAAATTTCTACTTCCTTGATTATGATGTACTAAACATAATTTTAAAATGAATTTTTAATATATTATGTTATATTTCGACATTTTTATGTGGATTATAGTGGATAAATGTATTTTTTTCAAACTATTATTGATCTCTTCAATGATATGATATTTATTATGGACATTTTTTTAAAAAAATTCCCCTTAAAATCTATTTTTCTTCTATGTCCATGTTTTCTAAAATTATTTCCAATTTTTTACTATTCTGTTATTTATTTTCAAATTAATTTTCACTCATGGTCAATTTTCTACAAAATTATTTAAAAGAATACTTTTTTTCATTTTTAAAGGAGTTTCTTTTTGACTTTCCGCAAAAAATATGAATGGAATGTTTATTTAATTTATACGACATGAATAGATTTTCCAACGATCATGATGCCATAATTCCATGAATATTACTTAAAAATATTTCAAGGTTTTTTAAATGAATTTTTATTTCTATAATTTCAAGACATTTAAAAAAATAATGTTTTCAATGCCGGCTGGATATGTTTCTCAGAATTTTTTCAAGTGATCTCCCAAAGATGATTTTCTTCAAAGAAAAAATTATTTGACATTAATTATGTTTTAATGGAGATAATATTAAAGGATATTATCCTTATTATTTTTTATGGTTGGTTTACAAATTATTATGTAATGGTTCTTATGAAACCTTTTTCTTTTTCACAGGTTATGATATGTTTATAGACCCCAATTTCTTTTCATGGTTTTGATATGATTTATGTTATTCTGGAATATATAATTATGGTTCCATTATGTGGCGGATGAGACCTATATATCCATATAATGAATTTGGTAATGATATTATATATTATTAAATATAAATTAAAATAATTTGAAGTTAAACTAGTTCATTAAAGGTATTTTTCTGCTATTATTGTATTGGTAGTGAACCTTGACTACTACAACTGTTTGGGGAGTGTACCCATTCCACTATGATACTCTTCATAGACTTACTTGACTATTAAAGAAATAATTTTTTATGAATATGTGTATGACATACTCCATTTATTATTCCATTCATATATTATCGTATTTTTTTATGATTCAAATCTTAATAACTTATATTATTAATTCCACGATCTTTGTTATGTAGGGTATCATATTCAAATGATATGATCTTATTCTCTTATGAATATTTTATATATCTAACTTGATTATAATTATTAAGAATCTGAGATCACCCTTTTCTTATATTTATATTACCAATGATACGAAGTAAGATCCTAAATATGACATGTCAAAAGGTTTTTAGTTATAAAGTAATAAACGAGATACAATGTAGATGTTTTATGAACCAGATTTTTTTGTTTCAATGTTTCCAAATACACTATACTCATATTATTATAGCATGGGTTTTTTATGTTATATAACGAATATTCTTGTATTTATATTTAATATATATGTATGAAAATAATGGATTGTTATAGGTGGTATCAGAGTAATGTTTAGTTAACCTTTTGAAACTAGGATGAGAAAATCTTACTAAGATGTAATACCCTCCGATTTTGTGATTTTTTTGGAATTAATTTAATGTTTTTGATATTGTTCGTTTTACTCAACTCCCTAAATCCATTTTTTTTAAAATCCACTTTATCGTTGTGTGGTATCCTCACAACCAGATTCATACATATTCATACCAATCCACTATGTTTCAAAATTCAAAACCTAGATTTGATTCACTGAAAGATCCTAATTTGAAATTAAAATTAACCATAAACCATCCCATCACCATCGAGAAACCTCAAGTCACAAAACCTAAAGTATAGAGCCACCTCGAGCCAGACCTCATGAAAGATATGTCCATCACTACACCTTCAATTTGTAAAAATAGACTTTCTGACCATCGACCCACCACATTATCAGATCACCATCATCGAAGGTATTGGTACACCCGTGGGAGCCACTTGTTAGAAACAACCATCATTTCTGTAAAGAAAATAATCATATCCATTGTGAATAACCATAGTTTTCTCTATATTTCATTCAAAATAGAACACCACGAGGTAGTAGGATCTAAAGGAAGACTGAGCCAGAAAAAAACACCAACCAAAGAAGACTGCACCATCACCACTCCCACCACTAAATTCCCAAACCACCATAAAGAAACCAATGCACTTGACTGAAATAGGGTCCTGCATTCTCAACTAGTCTAGAATATTAGGGGTGATATGGAGGGGACAATGCCACTCTATAGATCTCAAATTCCATCACTGATCATTATTGTTGTCATTGAGGATGAAAACTAAAAAACCATCACACCTAAAATAGTGGTGAGAGCAGCACACTACACAGAAGCCATGTTAGACAAAACAAAATCTCCACTAATTAGAGGACCATGAACTAGAGTTTCACTTTATAATGATATTGAACATTCAAGAAACACATAAGAACAATGGAAAATAAAACTGAATGAAAAAGGATTAAAACCCCTATATATAAAGGATTCCATTCAGAGGAGAAGGACAAAATGAAGAGAAAAATGCCACGAAGGCCGGTGCAAGAAGCATAATGGAAAAGGAAAATGGATTCCATGGGAATAAGGAAAGTTTGAGAGAGGTGGGATAAAACCAAAAAACTAGGAATGGAGAAAGCTCCACCAATTCTAGAAAAGAGGAAGCCCTAGAGGTTGGGAGAGCATAGGGAGAAACAAATGACACAGGGAGGAGAGAAACCCACCAAGAAGGGCGAAGAGAATAAAAATCTAATCAGTGAGAGGTAACACATTAAATTATATATCAGAATTCTAGAAACCCTATAAAAGGTAGGGAGAGTAATAGAGAGAGTGCTATGTTGGAAGGGGGATTACGGGGCCATCCATTTCATGCAATACATAAAATAGTTTTTATATTATAGAACTATGTTTGGAATGAGTAAGACACAACACCAAGTTAATAATGCACTACATGCAACATATAGTTTATCTTTCCCTACACAGAGAACTAAGGTTAGCTTACATTACATGCAATATTAACTTTCCTCGATTTCTTATGTAACACAAAAGACCGAGTTTTACTAAACAATAATATATTATTAAAAATATTATTATTTCATATATTAAGATACAACCTAGCCGTTAATTTGGAAGTTATGAATATGATTAACTAACTTATGAAAATACTTGGTTGAATTCATTGGTTAAAAATTAATTATAAATCCATATAAAAACCAATTGAATATAAAGGGAATGTTTTTTATAAAAACTACTTTTATGCCCATAAAGGAATTTTATCCCAATAAATTAAATTAATTACAATTGGTGAATGATATTAATGAAATATATATTTTATATATTAATTAAAGTATTTTTTCTTTTAATAAAATATTTTTTATAGGAATAATATAAGAAAAAAACCCAATTTTATGCATAAAAATATATAACTATATAAAGGTAGTTTTACCTCCTTTTTAATGGAAAACCTTAATTAAATATTTTTTTTCAAATTTTTTAAATTTAATATGTTAAAACAAACATTATTTTTGAAAAAATAAACATAAAAATTAGGTTAGGTTGAATTTTTTGTATTTTTCTAGGAAGTTTTATTTTTTGATTAATAGTGAAAAATACTAAATGTTAATTGAAAACATCATTTTTATCTCATTTATATATAAGGATAAATTATATTTCAAATTAGTTTTAAAGTTTAATTAGATAAAAAAATTTCAAAGAAGGATATAAAGCCTTGTATTCAAGCCACTTGGAATTGGGCCTTCGGGATATGGAATGGTTCTACTTCTACCTAGAAAAAAAGTGGTCTTTTCTTTAATATTAAAATGAGGATTCAACCCCAACCTTTAAAAAAACTACATTATCATACAACTTGTGTGATAAAATTTAAATTAATTTCTACCACTTCTATTTTTTAATTTGGAAAAATGGATTCCATAATTCAAATCAGTATAATTTAAATTTTCTAATAATATAAACTTAGTTTTTTTAGAAAAATATTATTAGAGGTAGTTAAAATTAATTACAATGATTTTGGTGAAATTAATATTAACAAGGGACTAAACCTTAAACATAAGGGCCCAACTTACCAATAAGAATTTCCAAAATACATTAGATGGAAATATTTCGACCCTATAATTACTTAGATATAATTTGAACTATTATTAGATCCACATGATAAGGGAAATTGTGGGTGGAATTTGCTTTTCCAAAATTTAAAAGAGTTCAAATCCTCCACTAATATAAAAAGGCTACCTCCCCTACCACTTACTCATACCTCTCAAGATACCATTACTAGACTAATATAAGCCTAAATAGTTCTTCAACATCCCTCCCCTAATCATATATACCTCACCTTGGGAAGAATTCCACCCGAGGAAACCCTCTAGTGCAAACCAAAAAAAGTTACCCAAAGAAGAGGTAACATATTTCCTCAATCTATTTATTTTATTTCCATTTTCAACTCCCTAAAATCTAATTATTCTATTATTATACAAATAAAACAGTATAATCAATATTTTTAGATTTTTTTATGATAACAGAATGATCTATAATTATAAAAACTTCAATCTAAATTATAATAAACGTACCATTTATGTGTATGGTGAACTACCACCTCACGAAACAATGATTTTTTGTTTTTTCATTTACCACCTTTCAGGGATGGGAATTATGATGGCAAAAATTATATATGATATATAATATATTTATTATGTATTTATTCTTCTGTAATTATTCTATAACACAAAATTTTATACTTTCCATCTTGTGTATATATGATTACATCATTTATAGACGTGTTGACTACCGCCTCCTCAAAGTGATGTGATTCATTCACACTATATAAGGAATGTATAAGTATGGGTTTAGTGAACTTATATTATATATATATATAGGATATAATCATGATACTGTAATAATTATATATATATACACACGCAAATATGTTGTTTTATTTCTTTCTTTGAATATGATAATAAAATCTAAACAGTGTTCATGTGTATATATGACCTTCTATCTCTATGATTTGTGTATTCCATTTCATAATTATATATTCTATAGACTATTATAATAAACATATAGTTAATAAAAACGTTATTTATATAATGGTTTACATTTTTGAAATCCTTATATAACTTTAAGAACCAAAGATATAACAAATTAGCACACATGTGAAATAAAATAAAATATTACCTCAATCATAAACTTAACATGGAATTGTTTCCAAGTGGGTAATATAAAGTCATAATAAAACATTATATGGTATTATATATAAGAATATGGTTATGTTATATATGTATAACAAAAATATATTTATTATAGAGTATTTTCTGAAAATGTACAACTAGAGCTAACACACTAGGTAAGGGGATTTCATCTCACTTTTTATTTCCATAAGATACATTTCATATTCACTGCTATCTTATTTTGTATGGTTTATATAATTCCATATAGAATTTTATATCGTTACTTTTATATATTTAATTATATTCAAAGATTTCATCTATGTTATTATTTCGTGGGGATCATGATTTTAAAATTACTAAAATAGTAAGTGTTTTCTTGTATCATTTTTATATTCCTTGGGACATAAGCCACGTTTACCCCCTATTTTTTATATGTGGTGTCTATAATACTATTGTAACTCTTTATAAAAACAAAAAAAAATATTATGAAGTGGTGCTACAGATATTTCAAAGTCTCAAGATGAGGCAAAAGGAAGTGAAAGATATAAAAGTAGAAAGGACCCACAT
Organism: Viscum album; assembly: GCA_963277665.1. NCBI lineage: Eukaryota > Viridiplantae > Streptophyta > Magnoliopsida > Santalales > Viscaceae > Viscum > Viscum album. The sequence continues at coordinate 255,681,328 of OY728130.1, forward strand.
GGAGGAGATCCACTATGAACCTACGCGACACTTACGTATTTAGAAGATTAGTACATGTTCTGCTTAAGCATCCCTATGTGAATCCCCTAAGTAATATATTTAGGAGGAGATGAAACACATAATAGTTACGTGAGAAAATGATTTTTGTACCGCATCATAGAGAAGCTACGCGGAAGATCTACATGGGTGACCTACGTTGGTGTACTGATTTTGACTAGCTCCCCTCCTTGCCTATAAATAGAACCCTTGGCCTCCTCATTTGATCATTGGATTTTTTTTAAAAGAACTCCTGAATCTCCCATTACATAGATATTCCACACAGGTCCCCTAAATTTTCCCAGGTAGCTCTCTAATACCTGAGAAAAGAGAGAATTATATGGGATAAGCATGTTTTGAAATCCTTTTAGATTTTTGAAGATTTCATAGGCTTGGTTATCCTATGTTAAGAACTTTTTTTGGTCATCGCTATGACCTGTGCGGCATACCTACACAACATACATACACGGTTTACCTACGCGACATAACTATGCGGTATAGCTACGCTGCGTAGTTGTGCATAGGGCCTACGCAACATCTTGTAAAGCCTCTTCAAAGACACTCATAGAAGGGTATCTCCTTACTTGGTTCCCTTATCTAAAAGGGACTAATTTTAAACCTCCACCAAAACCTCATGACTTATAAAAAACTTTGGGAAGGGCACATCTGCATGTCTCTTATTTGGGTTTTTGTATCTACAGTTAGAGGTTTCCTACATTCATCTTCTAAGGGATTAAGGATCCCTATGATATTTTTAGGTTTGTATATATACAGTCACATGGATCCTTACCATAAAGATAATGTTCAGAAGTTCTCTATAATATATTTTGGGAAAGGGGATCTGACCTCCCCTTCTCAACTCTATGACTCAGAACCTCCAGTTCCCAATAGGGAGAGTGAGGGTGACACTTTCTTTTCTATTCAAAGGAAAATTCTCCCTCCTCTCCTGGGATCCTCTAAGAGGATCCCTCTTGGAGTAAGCCTGTATTATTTCTATCTGGATCCAATTAGCTTCAATTTCATTTCACATTGATAGGATCATTTCTCTGCACCCTCACCCATTATCACCTTAACATATTTTTTTGTAAGCCCACCCTCTCCCATCAACAGAATAGAGAGTGTTTGGTTTGTTGAATCTTTAACATCCTATTGTTTCTCACACCTATCATGGCTCATGTGGGCTTAAATAATGTTGATGATCACAATATCCACACAATCCACCTATCATGAACTATAAGAACTCTGATTCCCATCATAATTGGGATATGTAGGAATCCTTCATCAAGATCCAATCTCATAGGATACCCTCCTCATGAATCCAAACCTAATTCTCTTAATCAAGTAATCCTCCTTAGAAGTAATCCCCACCCTATTTCTCTCAAAGGGTTATACATCCCTGCAAGATTTGTCAAACAATGTGGGATTTGATTTCCATCCAAGTGGGATACATTGGAAGCCTCCCTGAGGTTCAAACCCAACACTCCAAAACAACCCTGTCCTTTCGAGGCCGCATTCCAAGAAGGGTCTGATTCAAATTGTAAATTCATATCCCTTCTAGGTTCCTTGGGATGCTTAGGCGTAAGTCCCACACCAATATTTGACTAATAACCTTCATCATAGATGTCCTTAACACATGAAACTAAATTATATGATTAGGTCCTTATCACACAAACATAAAAGTTATGATGTTTCCCATTATGTGGAATCAAACTATGATGTTTCTAATTACATTCAAAAGTATATGTAGGTATCCCATTTATGTGTATGATCCCAATATCAAAACAAACTTTTGTCTCACTGGACCGAAATAAATTCCATAATACCCCACTAAGTAGATTAAAATGTTGTATTATTATAACAACGGCTAAACTAATCTCTAAATATTATATGAGAGGATACCATTGATTGATAATCATGAATACAAATGGACATCTCCATTAACGAAGAACCTCTAATACATACGGTAGATTTTAAAATTCACACATGCTAATAATTGATTGAAAATTTCAAGGGAAAATGATGTTATACATGGTAAATTAATAAGGATTCAAGAAAGTATCTTAAATATATAAGAGAGTCCCAAATTAGGAAATAATTCCCCCTAAAAGGGTGTGATGAGTCCAACCTCCCATCCTCTCAACAAATATATGTTCTTAAGTATCGTAGGTCCAAACCTAATGAATGTATGCCTTTGGAAAAAAGGTACTTTTGGATAAAGAATCGTTGTATGTTTCTAGTTCCATAAATAAATCCAATGAAACCATAAGGAAGTGGTGATTCCTAACCATATCACACGTTATGAGAGAGACAAAACAAAAAATGGCGAACCTGATGTGAATCCTTAACCAAGTTGATAGTTTTACCCATATTTTAGGCCCTTATCAATTGATAAAGGAAGTCCAGAGAAAGGAAGAAAATCATGCATGTGTCCATATAAAATATTTTTATTTAATGGACTTCATTTTTTGAAATTTTTTTAGTTTTATTAGAACTCCATTCACTCTAAATGGATTATTTCATGTTTGCACTCGTGAATGAACCTGCTACTGCACAAGCTGGATCATCTTCCACTGGAAGGACATAATCACCAACTCATCATCTTTAATGTTGGGTCTAAAATGTATTGGTTTAGGAATATCATCAACACAGTACTATCCCAAACTTGGAGGCTATCCGACATGCTCTCCAAGGTAACAACAACCCCCGATCGTCCGGTCAGCGACAACCGGTGGTCAAGAAGCAGATGGTTCCAACCACCATCTTCAACTGTTTGATGTTCTTATCCCCACAACAAAATAATAAATCCCTCCCATAATATAGGGAGTTGCATTAAAAGTTCACTCATGGCCTTAACTAGAAGACACAAGGGTCCTTCCCGAGGGCTCCCATAAAATATCGATGTCTGCAATATCGTGCGGCTGTGAACCCCCAACATGATCAGAGTGTTTCCTTCAGTTGTTTAACCTAGGTACCTTAGTCCTGGGCACATAATATGAACCGTCGGGGATATAATCTGGCCAAAAGGATAATGTTCTTACTTTTTCTCTCTCTAGAGAAGTCCATCAACCTATCTTTGTGGAAAATAATGAACGAGAACATACACCTGTCCACCTTAATTCCACCAGCCATCATACTTTTCTGGTGGTTCCCAACAAGTCCCACCATTTATACATGGTGGATTACCATGAACAGGCACTTACACCTTCTTATAAACTATCATATAGTCAGCAAGCTCATCTAACAGTATTCAAGGAAGGCCGCCAATCAAATATGGTGAACTTATAGTTGGAACATACACCTTCCTGCACTCACCAGTCCTGCCAACAATCTTGTCTGTCAGCATTGAAATAAGTCCATCAACCATGGTTGGCAAAAAAACAACCAGCAGGAACATACACCTACCATCATCCATCAAGAAATCCAGTAGTCTCGTTTGGAAGCACCTAGAAAAGTTGGTCAGAATGCTCTGATGATAAACCTAGGGTAAACTCAACTCTCTGCCCCCATACATGAGTACTATTAGCATCCTCTGACAAGAAAGGGAGGAAGGGAGTAGGAACAAACACCTAATACAGATACGGAATGGAAATATAATATTTTTCTAACTACCGATGTCACCAAACACATTTTACCAATGGTGAAAGGGTAGACACAAATTGGTACCCATATTCTACAAGACTACCAAAATATCATAACGGAAACTTCAGAAGTACAATGGGAACAAACACATAATTTTGTTCTCACACCAAGGATGACTCGTCGGCATGCCATCCCGAAGCAGATACATACCTATGTTTTAGTATAGGAGGGTTATGGGGCCTACGCCCCCATATCATATAGAAAATAGGATAGAGAACATACACCCTTTACAATTGGATAAAATTGGCCCATTCTGATGACCACTCATAGGAAGGCACATACACCTGCCCATGATAACCACTTATCCAAGTATGTGGCCCCAAATAAGTGTAAAAGAGTATCTACGAAGAATTATTACCAAGTACAGTTGGGAAATAAAGATTTAATCTACGATCCGGTTCCAATTAATGCTAGATTTCTTGAAGCACTTATATATTTATCTATTACAACTCAAGATCCTACCCTCCCATTACCAAATTACGAGAGTAGTAGCAGTAATTCAAAAGTTCCCCATCAGACACTTCATCATGAAGGCTTGCTTCATGAAAATTCATTCAATCTAGTGAACTTATCTCTAGATGAGATCCACGACAACCCTCCACGTGGAAAGAAGACTAAGGAGAAATAGTATTTATCCCTTTATGTAATACACCATGGTGGTCCTCCCCATGATGGAATTCGCTGTGAAAGTTATCTCCATAGTAGTGTTTCACATTGTCAAACTAATTCTTCTATTGACAATGTCGTGATGAGAAAACCCTATTATCTCGAGGCACTTTCCAACATAAGGACATTGATGTACGATTCCTTGTTACTAACAGGTGAAATAATTTCTCAACTAGAAGACATCCCACAGAGAAGGTTATTCTCTGAACATCCCTTGGGTGATTTTTTTTATGATATGGCAGAAGAAAAAAAACTGATCTTATTTTTTGTGATATAATAATTTAGAATCATCCCTTCTAGTCGGACCTAGTTGAGAAGACCCTAGAAAAAGATGAGTGGGATACGTTGAATATGAGAAAACAACTGGATATGTGTTAAATTATAGTTATTTATAGCCTTTTTCAACCTCTCAATACAACATTCCATAATTGATGGTAGAGGATTTCATTTGTATATCTGCCTTAACATATGGAATACTCTTAGTCATCTGAAAACCAAATTATTACCATATTATGAGTATCAGAGTAATTTAAAGGTAATATAATTGTTTCAATGCCAAATTTACATGGCATCTCTCTCAGTTTCTTGACATCTAAAGGTCAATAAGTAGTAGAAATCCCTTCAATGTGCATGCCTTGTGCACTAAAGAGGATACACCAGTTAATTATTGATACCACATCTAGTGTTCGTATCAGAGGATGGGGTGCAGATGGAGCATTGAATTTCAATGCACTATAAAATTAGTAATGTCCTCCAAAAGTGGTCTCATGCAATGTTATTTCCAATGGCTAGCTAAAATCAATAGATTTTTTGTGTGATCAAAGATATGCTCAAAAAAAGGCCTCGACTGGATATCATCAAAATCAGGCCCAAATATGGAATGGTGTCAAGATATTTTTGCATAATGCATATGAGAACAACAAGAAATCATTTCTCTTAGAGGATGTCATCCATCATATTGTGAAAATATCTGAAATAGCACAATGATCTTCCGAAATAGGTGATTTAAGTGTTTGTTGGATAATGCACACAACTAGTGTTCGGACTAGAATTCGTAAAATCAGAAGAGTAGCTATGCTAATATCATCCATAGAAGTTAAAGAGCCACCCCATCCATAGGTATAGGGGGTTTAACTCAAGCTTCAAATTAAATAAACAATGTTCGAAGGTTTGAAGAAGAAGAAGAATAGGAATAGCCTCAGTGTGTAGGTTTGGGGGATTTTTCACATCTACAATCCCCTCCTCAATAGAAGTCAGTTTCTACCGATTAGTGAAGAATCCAAAAAGTAAATGCACCACTGAACAATCCAAGGATTCCCTTCAGGTTACTATTCATCAAACAGTTCTTAGGAATTCAGCATATAGAAGAACAAATTCTCATGGATGGCACAAAAGGAAATGATCTTATAGAGGTATTGACTGAATGCCATTAATGCATTATGTGTCAGTAAATTTAATTAATACCATTATGGAAGATCCTATAGAAAATGAGTCATGTTAAGGAGAGTCATAAGATAATGTTCTTATTCATATTATGGTACACACTGACAAAACTGAAGGAGTTTTGAGTACTCGAAATTAAAGGCATACCCAGAATCTTGGTATTCCCTCAAATAACCAACTCCCACTCCTTTGAAAGGCATCTAATAAGGGGAAAGGTAAAAGGTAATATCTTGTCTCACTTTTCCACTAGAGAAGGTCAATCTCTTTCACTTGAAGTATTATTTTCCCAGCAAGAGGAAGACAAAAAGGTGTTTAAAGGACTCAATACAGACTTACTTCGAAGCAGCATTTTGGATAGACATTCTCTACAAAAAGATCATCAGCTTACACATCCTTTAGGAACTCCTCGACAAAGAGGGTTTGTTGTTACTATAGATATGGATAATTAATTATCTCCCTTGGATACATGGCCAGGATAGTATCAAACAAATCCTTATAGGCCTATCCCCATGGGTTATCTAGGAAAAATATTAGCAGCACCCTCACCAGTAGTTTTTCCAATCATCGCGCTAGTTCAAGATCTAGTTTTTGTGCTTATACAGGTCCCAGATCATCCATATATTCCCCAAATTCTTAGGAATACAATTGAGGCATTAACAAATCGATTAGAATCTATGTAATAATGATGTGCACCTGTACAACTAGAAAAGAGAGCTTACCCCGAATGGGTAGATCCGATCCCTCCCCCATCAAACATTGTGAATACCAAATTTCCCATATTTAATGGTTCAGGAGATCTGTATCATCATGTAACACATTTTTTTCTCATTTTGATCCAATTATGGGGACCCCTTTACAACAAGAAGTAGTAAATCTTGGGTGTTTTTTGCAATCATTACAAGGGAAAACCATTGTCTGGTATACAAGTTTGCATTCTCAATCAATTACTAGATAAGAATACCTTCATCATTAATTCCTTCTCCAATTCATCTCAATGCATATAAAGACAATACTTTTTGATATTAAAAATTGAAAAAAAGGGATAATGAATTATTTTTATATTTTATTGCTGGATGGAAATGATTAACATATTACTTGAATCTATCACTCCCTCAATAATATTTTTTACCAATTTGTGTGGAAAATATACGTGATGAGTTATGCACACCACTAATCCCTATGGAATACCCAAGAGGGTTTCTATACCTTTCTTTAATCGTACAAAAAGTAGAATATTTCATTAGGGAAACCAAAGATAAATCTTGTGTAATCACATAAGCTCTGAGAGGGAGAATAGGTAAATCATAGGCAGCTACAGTTGCACTCAAACAAGAACCTTTACCTAATTATACTTCAAAACCATAATTACACAAAAGTGTTCTACCACTCGAGTGTCAATAGCAACTACCTCCTCATCAAGATGATCAAAAAGATCAAAGACATAGAGATTTTGAGGAATTGCAGAACAATCTCTATTCTTTTCGAAATGAATATGTTCCCAGTTACTTTATTTCGTCTTTGGAAAACAATTTAGTTTAATTTCCATGGACAATGAAACCAAATAAATAAGGATATGAAGATCTCTAAAATTATTTCCCCATTCATCAAATATTTGGGAATCCTATTCAAGAGTTTTTTTCAAATACCTCCTATAAAAAATGGTAGAATCTAGACATGTGAAAATAAAAATTTCATTATCCCATGTATCATGTGTTACTACTACCAATCCAGAGGAAGAAAGAGGATGGAAAGAAGTCAAAAAAAATGCGCAAAAGTTTGAGGATTGGATGGTCAGGAAAATGATCAACCAAACTCATTCCATTATAATAATAAGGTTGGAAAAACCAATTGTGCATCATGACATTTACACTATAGAAAATCCATCTTTATCAAAATATAGGTCCTCTAAAGGTCAATCTTTAAAGAAGAGACATGATCATAATGATAAAGAGTAGTTAAAATAAGATGATATCGTGTCAAGGACAAAGTTTTCTTTGACTTTGGAAGATTTCATGACAACTGTCTCAAAATCACGGGCACCGCCCTGCCAAATGGCACAATAAAAACCAATCTATCAACTAGAATCTTCATCAGATGAGGAAATGATCTTTGGTTCTGTTAATGTTATCCACTTAAAGGACACTTATGCAAATGATTATTCTAGTTATGAACTTAAATTTCCTAATCCTGGTTAGGGAATTAGAAAAAGAATTTAAGATTGAGGATACATGGGAAGATGTGGATATGCTATAAACCACTATTTTAACAATACCCCTATTCAAACTGTTTATGAAGTAGAAATCGTGGGAGATCCCTTCAGCGGGCTCAGTAAGAACAAGGAAGTTCTCCCACACATTATAGGACTGGCCCTATCATGGTCAGCTTGGAAGACCGATTAGAGGTTACAACATCACTCTCTTGGAAGGTAGATGGACCTAGTTAGTATAACATACCAAGAACATAATTATTTCCATCTTCTATCCTAACATATGATACATCTACATCAGGAGTATCAACTTCCAAGGAACCTACAAAACTGCATTTCCACACTAGAAAAGTCTGGCCTTTAGACCAAAATAATTATGTTTTGAAACAACTAGCCCATGTTCCAGCCATGTTATTATTCCTGGATACTTTGAATCTATCAAAAGATATTCGATAAGCACTTATTGAGGCTTTTTCAAGCCATCAAGAGTTTGAAACTTAGGTTGTTGTTGGTGAGTTTTATTGTATAATGAATGATTCTGAAAAATTTCATACAGTTATATCTTTCATGGATGAAGATGAATATGATTTTTTAGATGTATACATCAGGCCCTTGTATCTATTTGGTTGGGTTAATGGTGCATACATCCGACGAGCCTTCATTGACAATAGATCAGGAGTAAACCTCATTCCCATTTGTACACTATATCAATTGGGTCTCGCTGAATCTTAATTATCTCCTTCTAATTTGATGTTGCAAGGTTATGATAAGTATAAAAAAGACACTCTAGATGAGATTACACTCAGAACTCACTTTGAGGATCTTGTATCCAATTCAGATTTCATGGTATTCATCAGGATAAAACCTTCAATATTCTTCTTGGAAGGACTTGGTTACATCCACATGCGGATATTCCTTCGTCATATCACCAATGTCTCATGTATTGCTTCAATAGTCAAATTGGTACATTTTAGGGTGACAAGGATCCATTCAAAACATGTGAATCTTAGTATATTGCGGCATAATTCTATCACAAAAAGAGAACAAGGTCTATGAAAAAAGATGTACCAATAATCAATGCTCCAAATTGTTTGGAAAATATCCTAGAGAACCCATTCAAACATATAAGTATTGTTACATGTTTCCTATCAATAAATTTGAAAGTATATACCCAAATACAAGCACTCGTCTAGTGACTTCCATAATTTCATTCATGGCAATCGATCCAGATGACATGGGAGAAATTGTTGATCTACAAAGCAATGGTGAAAGCCTAAATGGAGATTTCCTCATTTAATCCACTAAATATCAACAAGTTTTCGCCTCATTAATCAGGATAGAAAATGTTGTATCATTATTAGACGAAGAAAAATACGTTGATTACCAACTCATATTTTTCTCTTCAATGCTCCAGGGAGACCCTTCATCATCAGTACAGTTAGAAATGGTCGTCTCTTCTTCAGGATGTCAAAATATTGACTCCTCCCCTAGCTCTGAAAGTTTTTCTTCATCACCTACTCTTTAAAAATAAATGGAAGAAGTGACACATGAAGAATAAGAAGAAAAAAATCTTACGTATGCCACTCCAGCATTTGAGTAAGGCATCTCCACCACTATGGATGAGCTCGTAGAAATAAATCTAGGTACAGAAGAAGATCTATGCCCCACTATAATTAGTGAATCCATGACTTATGAAGATCAAGATATGTATACTTCATTTGTAAAGAAACATTGATATGTATTTTTTGGAACTATATAGAAATTCAAAGACTTAATGCCAATGTATCCACTCATCATTTGGGTTTTTCAAAAGAGAATCGAGGATTTAAGCAAGTAGCGAGAAGAATACACATAACTCAAACCTATAAAATTGTAGCTGAAGTCAAAAAGATTTTCAAATATAACTTTGTTAGGGAGGTGAAATATCCCAAATGTATGCCCAACATTATCCCAGTGAAAAAGAAGAATGGGAAAAGCATAATTTTCATTGATTTCATATATCTTAATTGGAATTGTCCCAAGGATGACTTTCTAGTTCTGATCACAAAACTTTTTATTGATGCAACAGATGGATACAAAGCTCTCTCCTTTATGGATGGTTACTCTAGTTATAACCAAACCTAAATAGCCCCAGTGGAAGAGGATTCTACATCCTTCAGAGCCCCTCAAGGTTTGTTTTTCTATCGAGTAATGCCCTTTGGCTTAAAGAATGCTAGTGCAATATATCAACATGTCATTCACCATATATTCAAACCCTTCTTGGGAAAATCTATAAAATTTTATGTGGATGGTCTAGTTGTTAAATACAAACAATTTTATGATCACCTCAATGATCTGGACTCCCTATTCAATAATCTTTGACAACATAATTGGAAGATTAACCCCTTGAAATGTTCTTTTAGGGTAACCTTAGGAAAAAAAATTTGGCTTCCTTGTATGCCATCATGGCATCCAAGTTGATCCTAAAAAGAAAAAATAAATCCTTTTCATGCCAACTCCTCGAAATTTGAAAGAATTAAGAGGAAACCAAGGACACTTGGCCTGTATTAAGTGATTTATCTTCAATTTTCTAGGTAAGTGTTTACCCTTCACCAGATTAATGAAGAAGGGAGTTACATATCATTAGACTGATGTTTTCCAAGAGGCATTTGATACCCTAAATAAATATATATTTAGTCCACCAGTATTAATTCCACCTATTGAATGAAATCCACTTATTATCTATGTGGCAGCCTTAGTGTGATCATCAGGCTCCTTCCTTGCACAAAAGAACGATTCTGGGAATGAAAATAGCATATACTATATCATTCAAATCATTATTGACATGATGACCCGATATTAAAGTATTGAGAAATGTTGTTTGGCATTAATCATTGTAGTTTAGAAGCAGAGGCACTACCTACAACATCATGAGGATCACTTGGTATCTCGTAATAACCTGAACAGATTTATCCTCAGTTTTCCTATGCTTACAAGAGATTTTTCATAGTGGGAAGTTATTTTTCAACAGGTAGATATCCAGTTTGTCCCTCAAAAATCAATAAAACACCAAGAATTGGAAGATTTACTTATTGAACACCCATCTATAGAAGATACATATTTGAATAATAAACTTCCTAATGAAGAAATCTTCTCTATTAATGATAATCCCCAAATGTGGGAAATGTACTTTTATGGTGCTTCCAAAAGTCCAACAGGGAAGAGAATAGAAAAACTAAACTCAACAATGTTATATTAGGAATTGTGCTTATCTCACCATAAAAGGTAGTTTTTCAATATTCCTTTAAGTTATCAGAAGGTGGTACCCACAATGAGGTATAATTTCAATCTCTCATTTAAGTCCATGAATTGGCGCCCTAGGTACAAGTGAACCACCTAAATGTAAAAGGTAATTCAGAATTGGTAATCAAACAGATCATTTGGGACTATGATATCAGAAAATAAGAGTTAATCCCTTTTTTGGTCATGTCATAGGGTTAATGGGTTAACTACCCTTATATCCAACATTGTCTTATGCCCCACGATCACAAAATTCCCAAGATGATGCATTAGCTAGGGTAGCCACATCCCTGGAAGATCCAAATTGAGATGAGACAATCATCAGTATTGCCCATCATCATGTGGTTTCACCTTCTGTTCAAACTAGATTGGACGAAATTACTGAAATTATCCCTATTTATGATCCATATGGACATACCATGGGATGTAGGACACCTATTATATAATACCTTCAAAATGGAGTAATTCTACTAGATATAGCTGAAAAATAATAAATCTAGCGATGAGTGGTCAATTTCACTCTTTATGATAGCCCATATCAATAGAAAATCCTCTTAAAATGAGTCTTTAATGGAGTCCTCTTTAGGTGTATTGATTGAGAAGAAACTACAGCTGTCATGAAAGAAGTACATGGAGGATATTTTGGTGCTCACCAGTAAAGGCATAGGCTTTCTGTTCAAATATGAAGGCTTGGATACTTATGTCCTTCAATGACAAAAGATTTCACATATTTCACCAGGAAGTGTCATCCCTTCCAAGTGCATGATAACTTCATTCATCAAACCTTGGAGTTTCTATATACATCTAAATACTTCGGGCCATTTTTTACATGGGGAATGGATGTATTAGGACCTTAACCTCCAGATATGACTAAGAAGTTCAAATATATTCTTATTACTACTGATTTCCCCTCCAAATAGGCTAGATAAATACCTCTGAAAGAATTTGGGGCCAAAAGAATTTTTATCTTTGTTAAATCTGATATCATTACCATATTTAGTGTCCCTCAAACCATATTTATGGATAAAAACAACAATTTTTGTTCTGTTGAGGTAAAGAAATTATATCAGGGGCACAATAGCAAATCCAACCATTCACCTCACTATCATGCAGTGGTCAATGGACAGATAGAGTCTTTCAATAAGACCCCATAAAATATACTCAAAATGGTGGATAAAGATAAGAAATCTTGTCTTGATAAACATTTTCATAATTATGGGCTTATCAGACTACTACTCGTACTACCACTCTGGAAACTCCGTATTTGTTGGTGTTCAAAATAGAAGTAGTTTTCCCTATTGAAATAAAATTTCATTCACTCAGAGTTTCAATTTGTGATCAATTATCCACATATTAATAGTATCAGAAGCAATTTGATGAGATGGAATGATTAGAGGAAAAGATATTGCATAATTTGCATCATTTTTAAGTCTATCAGAATAGAATAAAATGATATTTTAATAACAAAGTTCACCTCCACTAATTTCTTCAAGGATAATTGGTATTACTCATCAAGACTCCAATGATACCAGGAAAAAATCCCCTAATTCTTGAGCCAATGTGGGAAGGACCTAACTCTTTACGTAAAGTCTACTCTAACAAAGCATATTATCTAATATAAATGTATGAATAACTCAATACAACTCCAACCAGTTCAATATTCATGAAGACGTACTTTTTATAATCACATAATACCATAATGTCCTCACTGCAAGACATGATACTTCACAACATAATGTCTTTACTGTGTTATTTGAAATGGAATATCATAATGTCCTCACTACATGACTTGAAACTAAACAACATAATTTCCTAGTTGAAAGACATTAAAATGTTTAACAACCACATGTCTCCATGGTACACAACGTTAAAATTCATAACGTCATTGTACTTGTCACATGATGTTAAATTGTATGGCATAATTTTTCCTCACTACACAAGATTAAACTCTACAGTTAGTGTCTTCTACATTTTTTGTTAATAAATACTATAAGATATCACAAATTGGTATTCCTTTTGGTTCATAAAAAAATTAATAGCTTTATTTGCAAGCATTACTCACATTATTTCAACTATTTAGTGGCACATGAGTTCCATCTCTCCTTATGTTTGAATCAAATCTTCATAGATACCTCATTTCAAGAACAATTTGTAGCTTTATTCTCATTCCAATGGGATATGTAGAGATGCCTGGATCTCCAGTCATTTCCCCAGCCACAACCATAAATAATTTTATTTCCTTTTTTTATTCTATATATGAAACAAATCTATGCAGATTACTCTTCCAAGATACGTGGTTTGATCTTCATACCACCTTATGTATTAAGTTTAACCATTATTCCAAAATGTGTTCAAAGCCCATGTCTGTCACATATAACTCAATTGGTGTGGGGGTGACTGTTTTAAGAAATACGTTTGTCTTGATTATCATTTTAATGGGATATGTTGAGATGCCTAGATTTCCAATTTTGGGCCCAGCCGTGATAACCCCCCTTATTTACCATGTGTATGCATCAAACCTACATAGGGAATGTTTCAATAACTACATGTGGCTTGATTATCATCCATATGAGATACATAGTGACACTTGGGTTCAATTATTTGGTCCATCCATAATATTCCTTTTTCCATCAGGATCACTTTGTGTCCTTATTGCACAACATTAAACTGCAAAGTACCTAAAAACTATATATGGATTTATTCTCATCTCATTGAGATACATAGTCCAAACTAGGCCTTATCTCCTAGTCCTAGACATGGTATAAACCATTATCTCTCTTCCACATACTATTAACAATCTATGTGGGAGTCTTCGTTTTGGTTCTTCTCCTTAGAGAGCCCACCAAGGAAACAAGAAATGTCCTCATTTTACATATGAGTCAAATCTATGTAATGGAATCCAAAATCATGGCCAATATTGATTTTAATATTTATCCTATGCATTGATCATTAACCCTATTTCGTATTTTACACTCTTAATCTTAAATACATTCAGATCTTTATAATATTTCTTATAGTTTTTAGTGACATAATTTATGATACCTGATAGATATTTTTCCTAACTATGTAGTATGTGATCCTAGGCTGACTTGCATAAGTCACCTACATAACTAGACTTTCAATCAAAAGATGCCACTGCTTAGCTATGTAGCATATGCCCAAGTTGGCCCTTCAAAATACAACCCCCATAATGGGTTTTTGCAAATAATGGTAACTTTGTTCATGGTAAATTTATCTTATGTCCCCTTCAAACATTGATGATAATATACAAGAATTTGTATCATAAAGTGGTCATCTATGTATATTTGTCCCATTACCTTTCTCTTGATCAGGAAGTCTCCAATACCATGGTTTACACATTTCCCTCTCCTTGTTCTCAAAGAATATTGAAATAACATTTGATCATTTGACCACATATCATCCACTATTTCTATTAAATTTTGGTCCTATTCGTATGACCTAGAACTAAAGACATCATACTTCCTACATTTGGTTCATAAATTCATATAAATCCTATTCCTCCAATTATTTGGAAATCGTGATTGGAATTACTCTTTCTGTATTTAGGTACCTTTCTCGATAAACCAAACTCTATGCTATGGAAAATCTAAATCTCCATAAACATTCTTCAGTTTTTAGCAATATAATGTTTGATACCCATGATATCTTTTTCCTGACTATGTAGTATGTCCCACTAGGTAGCCTTGCATAATTAGCCTATATAACAAGCATGTTAGTCAAAAGATGACACTATTTTTCTATGAAACATATTCCCTAGTTGGACCTAAATAATATAGCCACCAATAATGGGTTCATCAAATAACGGTAACTTAGTTCTTCGAAAATACTTCCTCTAATTCCCTTTTACTTCTTTCCATGTCATTCTCTGGATCCAGAAATTCCCAAATCAGAGTTTCCAATTCTTCCTTTCCATACCGAATCTTGGTAGTATGTTTCGAAACAAATTATTACAAAATTGGAAAATCATAAAACTTTGGTCAAAGTTGAAGACCTTAAATTAAAGCCCCTTAATTTCCTTGTTGCATTACTTGGAACTGCACAACCAAATTTCCTCACTGCATGACTTGAAATTATACAGTATAATGTCCTTGCGGTATGACTCTAAATTGTAAAGTACAATATCATAAATCCCCCTTTCTGAACAACTTTTATCATTCTTCACGCACCAAATTTTTGTAGGAGTTGTTTCCCCATTGTGGACTTATGTCTGCACAAATGGCCCTTTTAGATAATTTTCATTGGAAAAACCACCCATTGTGGTCTTGAGTCACCCAAATCTTAATTTCCATTGTCTATCAACAATATAATGTTAAAATTTTAATATCTATTTTGTCTGACTATGTAGTACATGCCCCTTGGTGGCCTAACATAAATTTCCTACATAATAGGCATGTCAGTAAAAATATACCTCAATTTGGCTATGTAGCACAATCCCAAGGTGGCTCTGTATAATACAGCCCCTGTAACGGGTTTTGTCAAAGAATGGTAACTTAGTACTTGGAGAAATACCTCCTCTATGTTTATACTTCATGTTTTAGATTTAGTGACCATAAAAATCATGATTCAATATTCCCCTTGTAAGTATCTAAAGAATATTGAAACAATTCCTAGCCACTAATCCTTATTTGGGATCTAATTTAAAAAATTATGGTCAAAACTATTCGACCTTAAACACTAGAATTATTAGTCTAATATGCATTACTATATACTAAACATAAATAGTACTTACCAGATTGAAACCCCATAAAGGGAACTCTAGACAAAATTCAATGTCTCAGATCTCTAGACCTACATTTTGTATGGTTTAGGAAATATTGATCAATTAAAAGTCAAAAAAACAAAAATTTTGTGGGGTTGTCTATATAATCCTAGTAAAAATCAAACTACACTCACTAGGCCCATTGGCTTAAGTAAAAAATGAGTGCATTCCAGTCCTGTTATTGTAATTATAATTATTTGACACAAAGGTTTGATGTTAAAAAAATCACCACCTTTGATATTTCAATTACACAAAGAAAGAAATAAAGAATACACATATGATTGGAGACAGAATTATTTTCATTTATATGGTAAAATCATAGGAACATCCATAGAATGGATCCTATCTATCTTGTACTAAAAGAAACTCTCGGTATGACTCGTCATCTATTGAATGGGTTAATGAGCCTTATAATCCGCTTTTTGAAGTTGAAACAGTTGAGAAAATTCCGCCTCCTAGACTTGACAAAGTGATTCTTTGGTAGTTGAAATGGAAATTATCCATTCCAACTAGGTTTCTCTAAATGATTGTTTCAATTTCTTGAGATTTTTATGAACATCATCCATCTATTGTTGGAGATCTATCATCTCCTTCATTTCCTCTTTAATTTTTTGTCCAATTTCTATCGACTTCTTATTATGGTCAGCCTCTACCTCAGCTACTACAGCTTGGAAGATCTCAATATTAATAATTCATTTTGAATTTTCAGGAACATTCCTCAACTTAAGTTATTGCTTCTAACAGTGAATGGTCTCTTTTATTTCATTGTAGACTGGGCGATATTTAAATCCACCAAATCCTAATATGAAAATTAATGCTGGGAGTTTTCCAAAATGGTACAGCAGCTCATCCAAAGGCTTCTCAGCAATTATCTTCTAAATATGATGCCATGTCATTTTTATGCACCATGACAAGATCAAATTTTATCACTAGATCTAAATCTGAGTCAGTGCTATGGGATAGAATGTACTCTAGAAACAAATCACTTAGAGAGTTTCCTTGATCTACTTCTTTCAGAATATCGGATGCTTCACCTTCTGTTGATGTTTGAGCTAACGCAAGGGTTTCACCTTCTGATCTAGATGTGGGAGCCAATAACCCTAAATGGTTGATAAGAATCACTATCAGTTTCAAAATAATGGCAGAAATGGACATGATCTAAACAGTTGATAACATTTACCCAATAATAAGTTGGGTGCTTTATTAGATTCATCCCCAGTCTTATTATCTTTATTATTTTGAGAAAGTGTTTCTTGGGGAGAGGAATTCTTTTATGTTTTCCCAGTTTCCATAATAAATGGATATGGAGCATCTCCCAACATGGGGTCCTCAGTAGGTATTTTACTAGCTTCAGTAGAAGAAGGATAAAGTGGAATGACCCATTCTTTAAGGGACTTCAAAACATTCTCTATAGACAAAGATTGATAAGTTGAACTTCGATGTGAAGTACTATGTAAAAGAAGTACAATTATGTATAAAAATGAAAGAATAAGATCATACATTATTTCAGTTCTTCATGAAAGTCCCAAAACTTCTTGATGGAAACTAGAATATCAATGTTTGGATTAATGGAATCCATCATTTCAGTGTATGTGTCTTGGAATGTTATAGAATCCCCACAATTTAATGTATTCAACAAGTGATAGTTGATTCTCAAATTGGCTCCACTGAAATTTTGTTTTGTCAATTCATCAACTAGTGTAATGTCATGAGGTCTTCCCAAGTCAAGATCAGCACTAGTATATACTTCAGATTGCTCAGGATCCTCATTCCTTCCTTCTAGAGAAATAGGAATATCATCAATGATTATTGCAGGATCCATTTTTCAAGGAAAACTGGTCGGAGCTATTTTGAAGAGAAGAATATTAGAAAATAATTTGATACTAAAGAGAAATTTATTTGACTTTACCGTGAAATTTCTCTCTATCTATGTAAAAATAGAAATAGATGCAGTTCTCTCTCTTGGTACATTTCCAGTTAAAGTAATAGATTCCACAACATGAACCTATTATTCTCTTGGGTTTTTCTTCTCTATTTCTTAAGGACTAGTTTTCAATACCTTAATAGAATAGAGAGATAGAGATCCTATGAGAAGATGAATGTGGTCACCAAGGTGTATAATGAAAGTCATAATACCATAGGACAACACAAATATATACTTATTTTATGTACACATCAGACCAATCTAAATGATATCTTGTGTTTCTTTTTATAAGATTGTGGAGAGATTGAAATACTCTTCTTGGAAGTAGAAACCTAAGGTAGTGGCTAAGGTTTGTCTGTCTCCATTACCCCAGTCATGATTTTCACTCTTGGAGAATGTTCTGGAGACTTGGGAGGATCATCTAACACGTCGATGGGAGAACCTCTAGGTCCAAACCTTGGTGACTCAAGAACCTATTTTGAGGTCCCTTCCCTAATTTCATGCTGAAAAACTAAATCTCATCAAGATTAATGATGGTGAATGATGAAGAATAATTGAAGAAAAAGAAAAGGAAAAATACATTCTCAGTATTAACATAAATGTCCTATTACTCTTCAAGGTGAACAATTACCCCTTCACGTATCCATATTTCCATAACATTGGTTATCATTTTGAGGTCAGGACTTGGTCATTGGTTTCATATATAATGGTTTTCAAATCTGTCATATACTATCGTACATCATCCAAGTTATTATTCGGATGAAAATTTGAAGGTTTTTTAATATCACCCACATCCGGTATTTGAATTCCATTTTGGTGGAATTACCATGCATCCCTAAGTTTGTGAGTCATGATTTCCCAATATTGAATAGTCAAAGGCCACACAAAATTTGGTTTCAATATAGATAGATATGGGGAAAACTCAACACCATTTGATTGGAGAGCCTCTTCAGGCCTCCCTTCTTCTTCAGAAAAATTAGTAGATGGGATGGGAATATCTTTCTGATGACGGAAAGTAGATCACCTCGGTGCTGGAGTTATTGTTTCCCTAGCCTTATCCTTCTTGGTGTATCTTCTACGGAGATGTTTTGAAGGTTCTAAAGATTCTAAAACCTCTTAATCATCTTTGGCTTTGTGGACGCTGCCCAATATATTCCTTTTTTTAAATCCCACTAAGGGTATAAAAAATCCCAAGATTTGGAAGATCTAGATTACAATCTGGTTGATTCATCTGATGGAGATAACATAATTGATAATTTGGATGTATCTAAAGCCATCATAATATAAAATTGTCTCACTACCATTGGGTGATTCTCATGTCTAACATACGTGGGAGTAAAAGTGATTAATTGTTGAATACATTTGAACAACAGGGAAAACATATAAGGGATGTAAGTCTCACAGATAATTCAACCATCAATCCTTGTTTACAACACACTATCCCTAAATGCCATCATATAAGAACTCAGCTCATAATTTCCATCCTTACCATCATTTAAAAATTTTCCGGTTGGTGGGATACCAAAAGGAAAGAAGCTAAATTCTCTTGATGTCTTCAATTCCCTCAACACTACATCAGGTTTCATGTTTAATGGCTGAATCCCAAAGAGTTTCTGTAAATGTGGGGTAAATTGACCATTGGGGACTCTAACTAAATTCAACACTGAATATGAAGAAATGTGTGTCACAATCCATCTCCACAACACTTGGAATGGCCTTCAAAGTATAAATATATCCTTCCCATTATACAAATGTAGTACGGAATAATAAATTCTTGATAATACAAGAGTTTCTAACCCAATATATTTTCCCTCTACCAATTTGGCTACAATTTCAAAAGTACCTGGCCTTACACCACCACTAGACTCATGGACTGGAATCATGTAAATACTTAGCCACAATGAAAGAAAGTCGTCTAAGTGTACATTTTCATCAATATCATATTTTAATTTATAGCCCAAGTGCTTGTAGTCACCTCTCTTCAATGTGGGCTGGTAAGTTCTAGAAATTCCTTAGTTATCTGTAGAAGTAAAAATAGTACGACATTTGCTGGTGGGACCTTTCTCTATTGTTGGTTCTAAAAAATAATTTATCCACACTCTTGCATGAATATCTTCCTAATATTTTGGAAATTACTTTTCTATTTTGAATAATTCATGAGCCAATGGTGGTGTTCTAGTAACATCACCCCATATTGTTACTGGTGGATTGAATTCATCATAAATATCCCCAAGAAAAGGAACCCTAAATATTTGGTAGATATCCCATAGACTAATGCAAACCTCATTGTGCATCAAGTGAAAAATATTTGTTTGCGGACTCTATTAGCTTAATAATTTAGGGATGAAAACTTTTTTGTAAACATAATTTTGTCCTATCTGGATAGCCTAATAAATGTGAACATTTGATAGTTCTTTACTAAATTATTCACAACTATGGCATAACCAAAATGCCCACATCCATTCAGGTTTGACTCCTCCTCTAGACTAATGATCCCTACCTTCCTTCCAACCATTAGACTGATCTGTTTTTGAAGCATGAAAGGTTTAATCATAACAATGAAACCTTGACTCTACAACATGATCTTTCATATCAGGGGTACAACCACTATGGTGTAAGATGTATTTAATAGGTATTTTCCCCTCATTTACAGGCATACCCATCATGGTGATATTCATGCAATGATAGTTAAAATATTTGACAAACCAAGTATTTAGAAATTATCCCTTATAAGATGAAATGTGGGAATTTTGAAAAATACCATGTCCCTATAAAGGAAGATAACAGCTTCGTGGATATTCCCATTGGTATGGAATAAAACCTTTCTACAACCTAGGGAGTGTACTCTCAACAACATTTTAATAATACGGTCCAAAAAATTTCATCATCTCAGTCTGATGAGCTTCAGCTTCCTTAGTTGTAGTCATCAAGTGAGCCATTTCCTATAAAAGAATTATAGAATTTTCCCAATTGAGTAGAAATTTTGATATAAGAAAGTTAAAATTTTAAACATAAAAGAAATTTAAAAATTTGAAAATGGAAATTCTATGCGTAGGTCCTCCGA
Source organism: Viscum album (assembly GCA_963277665.1). Lineage (NCBI taxonomy): Eukaryota > Viridiplantae > Streptophyta > Magnoliopsida > Santalales > Viscaceae > Viscum > Viscum album. The sequence goes on from OY728130.1 coordinate 255,702,365, forward strand.
TGAGGTCATTTGTGTAGGTCCTTAAACAAGGATCCGATCATAAGTCCTTTGACAAAATCCTTTTCTATAGCTCCATCGCTCAAATGGTTTCACCTTGAGAAAATTTCAAGGGACCTACATGAGAGAACAATACAGCAAGGCTAGACAAGAAATCTACGCAATGAGAGTAGAAAATACGAGATCTTGAGTGAAATAAACCGCAATAGAATAGAGATATTTACATAAATCGTCGACCTACTAGACAAACCTGTGAGATAATGTTATACCGTAGACCTATGTAATGTAGCTACACAACAGACCTACATTTTTTAGAATTAACTCCGTAATATTTTCTTATAATCTTACCTCAAGACTCAAGCCTCTTTATAATCATATCCAATTTTGTTGGGGTGGGATTTGTTTGACACTCTTTATCAAAACAAAACAAGATTATGAAGAGGTCCTCTTGATATTTCAAAGTCTCAAGATGAAGCTAAAAGAAGTAAAAGATTTAAATGTTCAAAGGACCTACATGGAGGAGATCCTCTAGGAACCTACACAACACCTCCATATTTAGATGATCCTAACATGCTCTGATTAAGCAGCCCTATATGCAGCCCTTACACAATAATCATAGGCGAAGCATTTATACAGATGATCTATGGAAAAAAATGATTTCGGTACCCCTACGTGGAGAAGCAATGATGAAGATCTATGTGTAAGACATATGTCGGTGTACTACTTTCAACCAGCCCCCTTAATGGAATATAAATAGGACCATTGGGCTCCTCATTTGAACACTAAAAAAGTTTTAAGAACTCTTGATGCTCCCATTACATAACACTTTCTCCTAGTTCCCCCAAATTGTCTCATGTAGCTCTTTAAAACATGATAAAAGAGAGAATTAGATGGTATAAGCACATTTTGAAATCCTTTCCATGTTTTTAAGCTTGCATAGGCTCGGTTCTTATGTTTTAAGAAATTTTTTAGTCATCTCTATAACATACACGACACAGTTACACAAAATACCTACACAGTTTACCGACACGACATATCTACGTGGTATAGCTATGCTACATAGCTGCACACATGGCCTACACATCGTCTTTTAAACCCTCTTCAAAGCCACTCATAGCAGTTTATCTTCTTCCTTGGTACCCTTATTTGAAAGGGACTAAGTTGAAACGTCTTCCAAAACCTCACGACTTATCAAAACCATTGGTAAGGGCACATCAACATGTATTCTATTTTGGTTTCTATATCTATAGTCAGAGGTTTCTTGTATCCATCTTCTAAGGGATTAAGGATCCTTTTGATGTTTGTACATTTTTATATCTATAGTCACATGGATATTTACCCTAGATATAATGTTGGTAAGTTTCCTATCATAGATTTTGGGAATGGGACTTTAACCTCAACTTCTCATCTCTAAGACTCAGAGACTCTGGTTCTCAGTAGGGAGAGTGAGGGTCACACATGCTTATCTATTCAAATAAAGGAAAAGTCTCCCTCCTCTCCTAGTATCCACTAAGGGAATCCCTCATAGAGGTGTCCCATAATCATTCTGGCTGTATCCAATGGCCTTCTATTTCATTTCAAATAGAAAGGTTCATTTCTCCACACCCTCTTCCACTGTCGCCTCCACATCATTCGTCATATTCCCACCCTCTCACATTAGGGGAAGACAGAGTGTTTGGTTTGTTGAATATTTCACATACTCTTGTTTCTCACACTGAGCATGACTCATATGATCTTAGAGAATTGTGATGATCACAACAGCCATACAATCCACCTCTTATGAACTATGATAACTCTAATTCCCATCATAATTTGGATATATAAGAAGCCTTCCTCAGGGCACGAGCTCACTGGATACCCTCTTCATGAATCAAACCCTAATTCGTTTAATTAGGAAATCACCATTATAAGTAATCCCAAAACTTTTTCAATCAAAGGATCTTACACCCCTAAATGATTCATCAAACTATGTGGGCTTTAATTCCAATACAAGTTGGATGCATATGAATCCCCCTTGAGGCCCAAACTCAATAGTACAAAACTACCCTATCCTTTCTCATCCACATTACCAGTAGGGGCCTATTAAACATGGAAATTTAAATCCATTCCAGGTTACTTGGGTTGATTCGATAGAAGTTCTACACCAAGCTTTGACTATGCACCTTCCACTTTGATGTCCTTACCACTTGACCTTAAACTATATGGTTAGGTCCTTATCGCACAACCAAAAAAGGTATGATGTGTCCCATTAATTGGTACTAAACTATGAGGGTTCTGATTCATTTCAAAAGGATGCGTAGGTATCCCATTTATGGATATGATCCCAACATCAGTACAAACTTTCATCTCCTAGGACAATAATAAATTCCAAAGTGCCCCTCTGAGTGACTTAAAAACCTGTATTATTGTAACAACAGTAAAAATAATCTCTAAATAGTATATGATAGGATACCATTGATGGATAATCTCGAATACATATGGGCATCTCCATTAATGAAGAACTTTGAATTCATACGGATGATTTTAAAATTCACACATGATTATAATTGTTTGAAAATTTTATGGGAAACCTATGTTATAATTAGTAAATTGATAAGGATTCACAAAAATATCTTAAATCTATAAGATAGTCCCATAATAGAAAATAATTCCTTCCAAAGGGGTGTGATGAGACTATCCTACCATCCTCTCAACCAATGTATGTTCTTATGTATTTTAGGTCCAAACATAACGAATTCCTACCTTTGGAAAGCAAAACCATTTCGATAAAGAACCATTAGATGTTTCCGGTTCCATAAATAAATGCAATGGAAGCCACCCGGAAGTGGTGATTCCTAACCATAACACATGTTCTGAGGGAGATGAAACAACTACCCATTAATGTATTCAATTATTCATATTATTTAATTTATGGGCATTTACATAACCATTTTATGATATCCCTTTCGACTGGATTATGTTTCAAAAGATACCAAATCTGTAATATAGTTTTTCTTCGATATTCTTTATTTGAGACACATATTGAGGTTTATATTCTACCTTTGACATGTTATAAAATGAATTTTCTTCTTTTCATTATTTTATAAGCTTAATTTAATGTTATTCTCCTATAGGGATCATGATTTAATGTTATGAAAGTGGTGACATTTTGTTTCAACAATCTCATCATTTATCGAGATTGTCTATGATTATGCTTCCATCGATGGGATATTATGATCCATCTCTAAATAACTCTCATGAATTTTGTTACCCTATTAATATGTATTTTACATCCATTTTATGGTACCATTTTTACACTATTTGTTACATAAGATAATTCAGAACTTCTTTTATGAAAATATGGCTATATATTTCCTTTCGGTCTATCAAAACCATTTTTTCTAACAGATTTTTTAAAAAATTATACCATTATTATATGATGTTTAAATAAATATTTTACCAATGGTTTATCCTTTAAAAAAATGGATTTAAAAGGAATCATATTTTCATTATTCAATTAATGAACTTTTCTAAACTTTTAAGGCGAAAAAGTAATGTTTAGCATGTATGAACTTAACCTCTATCATGAAAATTATTTCATTGAAGCTTACTTTATAATTTTTCTATGTTATTTATGAATAAAATAATTTCCATAAAATTCTATAAATTTTGGAATTTAAAGTGTCTTTTGAAGAAAATGTTTTTATTAAAAAATTCCTGTTCAAAAAATGTTTCAAGTGATTTAAAATCCTCATTTATATGTTTTCAATACGTTATTTTAAAATAAATTTATTTTAAAAATTTCAAGAAATCTTAATTACTTTTGGAATAATTCTCAATGAAAACAATTTTCAATTTATTTAAAGAATATTTTATATGTTTTCATGGAAAAATGATTTCTAAATGATTTCAAGTCTTCATTATATGTTTTCAAATTATTTTCAAATAAATTGTTTTTAAAAAGGTTTTATTTTTTAAACATCAATTTTCAAAGAACAATGGATACTAACAAATTATTTTAAAAGATATTTAATAATTATTTTCCATAATATATTACATCCTTTGAGGTTAATCATGAGCTTATCAAAAATTATTCAATGGTTCCATACATATTCTCTATCTAAATGGTTATGTTTTGATGCCATGATGTTTATGAAACAAATTTATCATTCAAGGGATATATTTTTATAAAATATGTTTCTCTTCAATGAGTTATATTACTTTGAAAACCACTTCTTTTCAAAGGTTATTCCTTGCAGAAATGATTATGAGACCTATCACTTTTACTTAGATAATGATATGATGAAATGTTTATGACAACCATTTTATTTCATGGGTTATGATATGATGATTTTTTATATTCTTGTGGAACAAATATTATGTGATAGGTGAAACCAATATCTCCCTCTAATTCTTGGGAAATGATGGATGACCCCAGAGTATAAATGTTATGTATGAACCAGATTACATGTTCAAAATGTTATGCATGGACCTGGTTTCATGTCCATATGTTTATGCGTGAACCTAATTTCAAGTTCAAAATGTTATGAGATAACATTATTATGATTTCATAACGTTAGGATTGAATCATATTACATGTTCACAATTTTATGAAGGGACTTGTTTTTATGTTCATAAGTTAACCTGATTTCATGTTCATGATGTTATTCATGAACCTGATTCCAAGTTCACAAAATTATGCATAGACCTGGTTTCTTTTCAACAAATTTATGTGAGGGGTTGATTTTATATCTATAACATAGTTAGTTAACCTGTTTCTACTTATACATGTTTATGACGTTATAAGTTGATTTTTATGCCACATTTCCATGTCTTATTCATATATCTTCCTGGCTTATGTTTCCTATTAGTTTATGATTCATGTCTTATGAACTTCTAATATTTATTCCATGATTTATATTTATGGTATTTGATATGCAGGGTATGATATTATAATGATAATACTGTGTTATCATACCCTTATATTCATGTTTTTCTTAGATATTTCTTTTATTTACACTTACTGAAAATTTGAGCTCATCCCTTTATTCTGTTTTCATTCCCCGAGTTATGCAGAAATGTTTTTAAGTAGAACTACTAGGGGGATATTTGTGGAAAAAATTTATGACGTTTCACTATGTTTGATGATTTTTTTCATGTTTCCAAATTCACTAAACTAATACGGTCTTTGGGTGTCTGTTTTATGTAAGGTATTAAGTATGTTAGAAAAGTAATGATGTTATGTCTATATATGTCATGACTCGGTTTTTATATAATAAACATAAGGGTATGTCTAGGTTATAATCATAGAGTTTTTGTAATGATCATGGATAACCCAAGTTAATCCTAAGGTGTCGTAGATTGAAGTTTAATATGAAATTTTCCTTGATTAGGGGGTTTTTCATGTATGAATAGTGCTTTCCACACAATTATTTTTGGTATTAGTATATTTTTGGAATCCAAAGGAACCATATTAATATTTAATGTGATGGGAAATTAAATTATTTTACTCCTGAGTGACCAAATTTTGTGGGATTTAGAATGAAAAATCTAATTTTTATACTCACACAAACTATGATTCATATTGGACTTCCAAATAAGGAAATGAGGAAACAACATTTGGTTGAGTCCATTATGAGGAAACATCCTTATTCTATCAGTGCATATTCTGATCCACTAGTGGATGAAAAATGTATCAACACCATTGGGAAAATATTTTTTGTTATTAAATTCCATAAACATGATAAAAATTTCCTAATAGTTTATCATCTAGAAGGAGAATTAGATAAATGATGGGACCAGATCAAAAATATGAGTCAAGAAGAAGAAATTGAATCAATATAATGGGATGAGTTTAAGGGGATATTACTCAGAAATTAATTCCATAGTATTCCATTTACAAATATGGAGAACAAATTTCTTGAGCTGAAGTAAAAGGATGATGAATCCATATGGAATTATGAGGAAAACTTTCCAAGGCTATCATGGTATGCCTATGGTTTAATTATCAGTATAGAAACTTAAATTAATCAATAATTTATTGGATTAAAAGAAACTATTTGAAGGGAATTTTCTATAATATAATTCAATAGATATTAATAAATTTTTATATGTGCTCTGAAGGTGGATATGAAAATTAGAGTTAGCCATAAATCTCAGGGTTTTGATAAGAAAATAAAAAACGAGTTCAAAGGAAATTCTAAAACTATAGAGAGAAAGGGGTGATATTTCTTTTATGATAAATATGTGTGAAGAAACATAGAGAAATTGAATAAAGGTAAATGGTAAGTATATTTTGTGTTTAGTTAAAGTTCACGAGGAAACCGATTATTGATGTGATGGGAAGATGTTATCTAATGACGTGAATAGAGAGATAGCTGCAAAAAATGCACCACCCACACTCCAGTGTTTCAAATTAAAGTAATTTGGGAATTATGAAAAATAATTCCCTAATAAAAGGTATATTATGGATGATAATAAACAATATCCATTGAATACAAAGGAAAAATAGAAAGCTTATATAATCACAATGGACGAAGTAAATCATGTTAATTAGGGAACATATATCCTCTCTTCCTTATATGGGAATTTCATATCTGGTTTTGTATGAATTTGACCTGTGAACATATTTTTGAAATATCATGTTATTATCTCCTTATTCTTTAATTCTCCAATAATTAGACATTCATGTATTACTCTAATTTTGTTTTTCCAAAATTATTTTAAAGTATTTGTTGAATGGTACCGGTAACCAATAAAATTTATTGATGTGATATTTTTGGAGGACACATGATTAAGGGAAAGATAACCCTTAATGTGTCCATGATGTTGTGGTAATAATGAAATAAAGAGGTGTTATATTGTGATAAAAAAATGGGATAGTATCGATGAACTTTATTGTGATTAGATGACAATGTGGTTTATGGATTGAGCTTATAGAATTTTTTAATTTATGGTATGAGGAAAGAGTTGAATTTTGAATGTATTTATGTCTTCTCTAAATTTTTATGGTAATTTATGTTATTACCATGTTTCAAGAGAATATATGATAGTTAAATTAAAATTTTTGGTGTGTGATAATTAATATCAATAACAAGTTGTTTTGGGGATTAATAATAAGTGGATTTTGATAATTCAGTGACCTTAAATCAGAAGTTTTGGATTTTAATTTTTGTTAGATGGTTCATAATAGTAACTATTTACAAAAATTTTTATATTGATAATTGGATTAGGTTTTATAGATTAATTTACTAGATAACCATATGAGTAAATATGTGAATTGTATAATCTGGGATTTATATTTTTTATGATAACTAGAGACATAAAAAAGGACTTTTCTTCCCATTATAGATCTTATGATCCACTAGTTCTCAAATGATTATGAAATAAAATTCTATAATATTTCCATAATTTATAATGATAATAATGACCTTTTTATAACCTATTTGTTCTATGGTTTTGTATTCACTAACATTAGAATGATCATATTACATATCATTATCCATAAAAACTTAATAGTTTGAATTCTCTTTTATGTACATGTAATAAATTTCAACTATTATTCTCCTAATCATAATCCTAGTTATGTTGTGATCTTCACCTTTTACTTTCTATATACTTTGGTGTAAGTATTATTGACCCTTTATATGATGATGTTTTCCTACAAATAACTATTCAAATAACCAACAATGATTTTTAAGTAAAATTTAAAATTGTGAGGACATAGGTTTTTTTGAAATTCTTGATCATATCGAGACGGTATCTTATCTATTGAAGCTTCTTCCGGATCTCACATAAGTTCATGATGCATTCCATGTATCTATCTTTAGGAAGTAAATACCAGATCCTTCACATATAATAAACTCAAAGTAAATACCTTTGAATAATGAACATTATTATGAAGAAAAACTGGTAGAAATTTTGTGTCATAGAAATAAAGTTTTATGAAATAAAACCACTCACCTGGTTAATGTTTTTTAGTAAAACCACAGATTTGAGATAGCAATGTAGAACCCAAGGATGGGATGAGGCTGATGTATCCTCATCTATTTGTAAACTAGTGATGATTTTAAGGGATAAATTTATTTCATGGTCCAAATAATTTACCACACCAATATTTTAAAATTTGTATCTTTTTTAATAAATTTAACTTGTTTTATAGCCTACTTTGCATAGAATACCAAGCTTAAAAGAACACCATAAATACTATTATTTTTAAATGACCATTGTAACGTTGTATTTAAATATAAATGAATGAATAATATTAAAAAAATTATGAAATATATAATTTTGCAACTCATTGTTAATGTTTTGTGAATATTAACTTAATTTTTCATCAATTCATTTTATTCATTAAAATTATGATTTCTTCAAAAATTGATTTACTAATTTTTTAAATTAAATATAATAATAAATTTTTGGAACTTATATAAATTTTATTTTAAAAAAACAATATAATTTTTGAAATTAGAATATTAAAATTACATTATGATAAAATTTTTGGAATCTTATGAGATGATTATTTTTTTAGTGAACAATGAGAAAATACTATTTTTGGTAAAAATGACATTTCTTTTCAATAAATTATGAAATTTAAAAAGTATGATTACATTTTGTATATGAATTCATGTAAAATATGATTTATTTAGTTATATTTTATCAACTTAAATTATTTTAAATAGAATTCATATTGAATTTTATAATAAGTTTATTTTTTATTCTAAAAACAATATTTTTCTGAAAATAATTTTAAAGTATGTAATATTTCTAATTTTTAATTAATTAAAATAATTCCTAATTTGAAATGTTTTAAATTAAATTTATAGATTATATATCTATAAATATTAATTTTTTTTCATTCAAATATAATTATTACTCATAGAGTTAACATATAATCATATTTTTCTTGAAAAACACACTTCTCCAATACCCACTATTTGTCGTGTCATTGGGATTTATTTTGAATATAATTTTTAGAATGATGTGAATTTAATTAGGTAAAATTGATTTCATATATTTAATACTATTTTAAAAATTATTTTTATTGTATTTTTAATTTTTATTCTTAAGAAAATTTATCATTGTAAAACAATATTTACCATAGTATTAGTAAAAAAATGAAACTAGTTAAAGTTAAGGGGTAAAAGATTAAATTACATAAAAACTACCAATTTAAATGGATTGTTATTGTATTTATATACCATAACAAAACGTTAAACATTAATTTTCAATATAATTTTTTTTAATTAATTCCACCCAATATGGTTGGATTTAAATATAAAATAATTATATTTCATAAGTTAAAACCACCCCTCCCAATGAATAAATACCACACCCAACCACCCACTTTCTCCTCAAAACCCTTGAGGCTCATAAAATACCACCCAACACATCCTATGACCACTATAGACACTTCCAAGAGCTTCTTGTCTCACCAAATGACTAATTCCAATGTGTTTAAGAGATTCTTTAAGGAGGTGATATTCAGGAGGGAAATTTCTCAAATCACAACTCTTATTTTCTTTTCCTATTCTAATTTATCACCCCCTATATCACACATGAAATATTAAAAACTATATAATCATGTATATAATGTAATTTTATGTTTCTAATAGAATATATTATATCCATCCCCCTTTATTACCTCCTCTTATTCAAAGAAACGAAGCTATTGTCCAAATTATAGCAATTAACCGTCTCTGTGAATTGTGATTTTTCATTTTACATTACTGCATTCAACGATGGTCCTAAAATTATTATACTCAATGAATACTATTTTAAAAATTATATTATAACCAATTTTATGTTAGGAAGTAAAATAATTACATAATACTAAATACAATTAAACTAGTTCCTGATGGTCGGACAAACTGCCCAAAATAAACTAAACATTTCTCAGTAACATTTTATCAGATGAACAATCTTCATGTAAGAAATAAAAAAAAGATATATGGGAACATATAAATTTATGGAATTTCATGAACAAAATTTCATTTCAATTCTGTAGTTTTATTTCAATTTGAAATTAAAATCCGTAATTATACCAAAATGAACCGACCATGAAACCATGAAGAAAACACACCCCAAACTATGAAAATAATAAAATATTATTAATTAATTGGTGGGAGGATGTTATAAAAGGATAATATAAGGTATTTTAAATACTATTATAGTATTTCAATGAATTAAAAACATATTTTAAACCATGATACCTGATGTTTGAGTATATAATACTATAGGTAACTATGAGGTATGGGTTTCTCATCCCACATTTACTTTTGTGAGATATATGACATATTCACCACTTATTTATTGTATGTGGTATATTTATACTACCATTTAAAATATGAGATAATGAATCTAATTATCTTTACTATATTAAATATTTCATTTTATAATTATTAATTTTAAGGGGAATATAATTTCACTTATTACAAAGTGGTAAGGGAATTATTGACTTAATTTTCATTATTTGGGTAAAACACCTACTCTTTGATTTTTTCGTACAAAGAATAATTGTGAAATGATATTTAAATTTATTATGTTGTATTTTTTTTGAATTTACATCAGTTACACATATTCAATTCAATTTATTAATGCCTAATTAAATGATATGAAATTGATAAGTGAATTTCATTTAAAAAAATATCTATTTAAAATTTCCCTTAAAATCAATTTTTCTTCCACGAACATGTTTTGTAAAATTATTTCCAAAACTATTTACTGTTATATTATGTTTTTTAAATTCATTTTCACTCATGTTTTAATTTTTACAAAATAATCTGAAATGATTCTTTTTCTCATTTTCTAAATGAGGTTCTTTCTGACTTTTCTGAAGAAAAAAATAAGAAATGAATGTTTTTCATAACATATACAACATGACTAGATATTATCACTATCATGATGCATTTATGCCTTTAATATTCATTTAATATCATAAAATTTTATTTTCAATGAAAATATTTTCTTGTATAATTGCATGAAAAGTTAATAAAAAATAATGTTTTCAATGAAGAAAGTATATTTTCATCATGAATTATTTCAAGTGATCTCTCAAAATTAATTTATATATAAATTAACTTTATTTTATGTTACTTATTATTTTATGGGTATAATATTCAAGTATACTATCATTATTATTTTTATAGTTGATTTATGTTTATAATTGAATGATATTTATAAAGCCTGTTTCTCTTCCATGGGTTATGCTATGTTTATGAAACCTAATTTGTTTCACGGGTTATGATTTTATTTAGGTTTTTATAGAACACATATATATGGAACAATTATGTTGTGGGTGGTACCTATATCTCCCTACAATGAATGGTTTAATGATATTGTATCTTATGAGATAAAAATGAATGGAACGAGAAGTTAAACCAGTTCAGTAAATGACTTTTTTCAGTAAAGGTCTTTGTTCGTTATGATATTATTGGGAGTGAACATTGACTACTAAAATGGTTTGGGGAGTGAACACATTATACTATGATAGTCTTGGAAAAGGGAATTTAATAATAAAGAAATTATTTTCTATTATTATATATATGCCCCATTCCATTTCATATTCCAATGTTATTCTCACATTTTATTTTATGATTCAGGTCTTATGAACTTATATGATTTATTATGTGACCTTTTTTATACATGGTATAATTTTTAAGTGGTATGATCTTACCCCCTTATGATTATATTATATATATCCCTTGTTTACCCTTACTGAGCATCTAATCTAACCATATTCTTATGTTTATTTTCCATAGGATATGAAGGAAGGTATTGAATATGACATGTCAAAAGGGTTATAGTTATTAAGGAATAATCAAGAGATGATGTAGATGTTTTACTAACCAGTTTATTTGTTTCAATTTTTCGAAATACACTAAACCCATATAATCAGGAATATTTTTTTAGATATGTAATATATATTCACCTATTTAGATGTCAAATCGATGTATTAATGGAATGGGTCGTTATATTCAGCATAATCTTTAATGGATATTTATGATCATCCTTTCTCTTTGAGAATAAAATAATATGATCTATAAAGACTACCACAAACCGATCAAGGTAGTCTCTAAATACTATACTCATTAAATCAATGAAGATAGAGGGGGGATTAATATGATCAAAATAGATCATTTTAAATTCATAGTGTCCATATATTGTACGAAATTTCATATTAGATATAACCTCTTTCATGAACCTCAATTGATGACAACCAAAATGAAATTAAATCTTGGAAATGTATTGATCTCCATATAGCTAATCAATCAATTCATCAATATGGGAGGAGAGACTACTTGTTCTTGGTTTTGATTTTTTTAGGATCTCAATAATAAATGAAAAGTCACATTGACACATATTTATTATTAAAAATAGAACATGTTCATTCCATGGTGACTCACTATGGAATATGAAACCCTTATAATGATTCATCTATATATTCTTCTTCAATTCCAGAAACTCAATCTGCGAAATTCTATATGGAGCTTTAGAAATAGTTGCAGCAGCTGGTATGAGTTCTATTCAAAACTCAACATCATGATTCTATGGAAGACTAGGAAACACTTCCATACATAAATAAATAAATTTCTACACAATTGTCATATCATATGTATTTATTTTTTCTATAACCATATGGGATAAATTCCCCTTTTGAATAGGAATCATGACCCATATTATGGAAGTAATTTCCATTATAAGTTCATATTCTTCATATAATCGATAAATTATCATAGGTTTATTAAGAATATGAAATTTGAATTCCATTAATTTGAAGTTGACAAGGGATCCATATATAGAAATCCAATCCATTCTAATAATAACATAAAACTAAACTAAATTGAGAATAAAAATATTTTCCAGAAGTAATTTACTAAATACTTCAACCATAGAGAAACTATAGACCTGATATGTAAAAATTTTGACATTATTATTTTTCATAACTAACTCAACATCTAATTGTTATAGTGATATAGGGATACCATTATAAAATTTATTATAAAAAAAGAGTTGGTGAATCCATAATCAAATAAGACATTAGATGTTATAGAGTGGATAATAAGTGTTCCTTTCACCATCTCATTCACATAATCCACTTCAGCATTCAGGATCACCTGAGTCCCACCATTGATTTTCTTTTCCTTCGACATGATAAAAATATATTATTATTTTTTATATCTCAATTATTGAAGAAAAGAAAATATTTTTTTAATGGTTTTGATACATCACTCATCCAATAGTAGATCAAATGATCCACTAAAGAAAGGTTTATTTTTCCTCATTAAATATTAAAGAGTATGTTATTCTCTACTTTGATAATTTAAAAACATTTAATGATTCATATCATAATAATGTTACGTGAGAATAATATTATGATTCTAAATTACAACTACCGTAACACTTAGCTTCTCTGGTGGTAAATCTTTTTTTGTCCATCACAATAAACATTAGCACTATTCCATCAGGTTGCATCCATTTAATAAAAATAAAAATCATATTTTGAGAAACAATATTTATAGTGGAAAACAATATAGTTCTTAAAATCATTTAAATAATTTTTAAATCATGTGGCCTTATTCTATGACACCATTGGTTTTACCTAGTTCATTCATGATCATTACCAAAATATTAGGATGTTATTCAATACTTAGACCAATCTGCATGGTTTCATTAGGGTTTTATAATAATAATATTTAAATATTGATTAAACCCTACTCTAATACCAACCATATTGTCTTGAGTTTTTCATATATATATATTAAACCTATTTAGATTACTATTAATTATCTACCAATATGATCCACACTAGAAGAGTATAGGTTTATAGTATTTGGATAATAGATATAAAATCATCATATTTAATGAATGATATTCGATATCTGCCATTGTGATCTACCCTTATATTACCCTTTCTAGTCATACTATACTAAATAATTTTCTTCATAACCTTGGTACTGGATGAAAAAGGAAAGGGTGAGTTCATATACTCAAAAAGAGTAAAATGGAAGATATTAATCAATGATTATATGAAATAATAAGATAATCATAATAGTATGGGATCATTAACATAACATAAAAATTTCATACCCCGTAGTAAAATGATCATAAACACATGTTATGGCATAAAAAATTAGTATTTCAAAAGACATGAATCATAATAATGATAACACATCATAACTCAATTATAAACCATAATTCCATGTCATAAATTTGTGTGGAACTATTATAAGTATAGAAACTATTGTATTTTTTATGGTTAACTACCAAGGCCATCAGTTCAAACATTGACACCTGTTTCCCATAGCGTGTCAATTACATCGAATTGTTTCACATAATAGATGAACCACTTCTACTTGTTTACATTAACTATCTCATTAGATATAACAATTTATCCAATTAATTAGAAGGAGATATTGGTATTATCCATCATATATGGTATCCAATAAATTTGTTTTCCTCAAGATCATAAGACATTCATCACAGTAGAATCCATGAAAAAAATGGGTTTCATTAAAACTTTACTATATCATAACCCCTGGAAATGAGTTTCATAAAAAATCTAATCACAATCATAGACAATCTAGATAAAAAATAAGGACTTTATTATTGGATCATAACCCTAGTAAAGGATAATTAGAATCAAGGGATGTAGTTTATGATTAATAGAGATACCATTAAATTGTTATTAAAACCTTCTTGAGGAAAATACCCTTTCAAATATAAAAAACACTTTTCAAAATCTAAAAATTGAAAATATAATAAAGAAAAAAATATTTGAAAAGAATAATTTAGACTTATAAATAATTATTCAATGCTTTGAGGCTTCATGATGAAGGAAATTATTTCCTATCTGTATATGTTAAAAAGCATTCCTTTTATTTTTTTTATATAAAAAGTATCTCATTCAAAAAACAATAAGAATATTCCTTATAATTTTTTTTCTAAAAATTATAAAATGGTAAAAATTAATTTAAAAACACATAGTAAAATCATTAAATAATTATGGAATTAAATTTTATAAATATGAATACAAAAGAAAAAATATTTAAAATGAAGATATAATTAAAGTTGATTTTCCTTAAAAACACTTTTGATCTCTTAAATAAGTAAAGTGAGGAAAATTAAATGAAAAAATATAATATTATGAAACAAAAAAGGATAGGAAAATTAAACGGACTCATCATATAAGAATCATATAATTTCATCAATGTAAATTTTAGTATAAATAATTTTGATTAATATAGGATTGAAACCTAAATCCATTACCTCAAGAATCACTATTCCTAGTTCACATTCAAAGCTCTGGTATATAAAATATAGATTTATTATAAATTTAAAAAATTATTATATTCATATCTATAAAACCATTTATTATTTACTTATGACATATTACCACCCTTTTATTAATAATATTTTTAAAATCACTGTTCTATGTGATACAGGGTTCGTTTTCCAAGGATGTTTTGTTTTGGTAGTTTTGATCTTTATAATTTGAAAATGGATCCCTAATTTATAGAATGTTAATAGTATTATAAAAATAAAATATATTCATTATATACATATATAGATTCATATATAGAATTCTTATATATAAAAATAAATTTCACCATTCATGGAGATGGTAGGTTGTATGTATGCACGAACATTGTTTTCATTTTTAAAAGGATGGAACAAAAGAAAAGTAAATATTAATTTACATTTTTTGGATAATTGTTATATCATATTTATAATATATAATAATAAAATACATCTAAATTTATTTATAAGTAAAATATAAATTAAAAACTAATTTCATCACTTTTTGGAGGTGGAAGTCTACAGTTACACATAAATGACACTTTTGTTTCCCAATGGAGTGGATGGTAAGTAGGTAGGTGTAATATTATAATTACAATATTATAAATATTTCATAAATAACATATATAAAAAATAAACCTATAATAATAATCATCCATAAAATATGTTCATGAAAAAATAATTGTATCGCTTCATGGAGATAGTCATACGTACACATGAGCAATATTTTCAATTCTAGTTTGATTAGAAAGAGGGTGTATAATGTTATTTTAATAATAATAAAAAACTTATGAATATTTAGGATACTTAATTATTTATTTTATGATAAATACCAAATATTTAGAGAAGTTAAATAAGTATATAAAAGAATTTGATTGGTTAAGGCGATTACATCTTCTTTGAAATGACACCTTTAGATCTTCACTAAAGGGATCTAGGGTTTGTATTTTTTTTTGAAGAAAAAAGCATATAGTATGTGTATATGGAAGTTTATAATGAAAGTTTTTAGATTTTGGTCAACCTATAAGGCTAAAAGTGGAATAAATAATTGAATGAACATGTGCCCTTTTATAGCTGAGATGATGGGAACTTATGGACCATATCAAATGATTAAACTATAATAAATTAATTATTAAAGAATATGCCTCCAAATGGAATAGAATTAGAAGATAACAAAATATTGTGTAGTAATACAAAAATCAATATATTTTATATATGATTTTATGTAATTTTAAATATTATCATTTTGATTAACCATTAGTTGATCAATCTTAATTTTAACTATAGTAAAAATCTTTTCAATAGAAATGGGTTGAAAATTTTTCTTATAATGTGGAAATTGGACAATAAATTGAAAATTTATGAAAATTAAAACAATATAGTATCCACCTTATGTTATTTCATGATTTTTTTTATTATGAAATTATTTAATGAAATATTAATTTGAAAAAATATCATTATTATCAATTTTGACACTATTTATTTAATTTAAATTTAAATTCATAAAAACAATGGGGTAATTGAATTATAATTCTATAACACAACCACAATATGTCGTATTGATATATAAATTCATGGGTCACATTAAATAATTAAAATTATATTACTTTTAATATTTTTAATATCATTCATCTTAATTTTTTATTAAATGGAGAAATATTACATCGATGATTCCTAAAAATTTAAGGTCATTATATAACTACTAAAAATTAAAGAAAATATACTTCATGCAAATAATTTCTATTAGATCAATATAAACACTATTATTTATTTATAACTTACTTTTCTCATACGTGGAAATATAAAACATATTAAAGAAAAACAGAGTGACATTTTGTAACTTTCATGGATATATATATATATCATTCACATGGATAATTGTCAATTAGAATTATTAATTTATATAATATGGTGATAAGGACAAAATTATTGTTATCCAACAATAATTGATATGAACAATTATGGCCTTATCACTTATTTTTTATCCATAGTAACCTGATTTACCATTTTCCTTGGTGATAAATATCACCACGGTTACCATTCATATTAACCAAAAACAATAGGGTATAATTACCAAATTTGAATCTATAGATTCTTTATATATAATTAATTTTATCTAATTCAGTACATATAAATGGTATAAATTAAAATTAATATAAGGGTGAAAGATGCAGAATTTTTTTTTAAAAATATATATAGTTTTAGCATAAAACTGTATATATTCATATACTAATCATAGAAAGAATTTTGTTGAATGTTTAAAGAAATTTATCAATTAAATAATATAAAAATTTCAGGAAAATAATTCACTAATAGTGATTAATTTAATATATCATTATAAAAAATACATTTCACTCATAAAAATAATTTTTTAGAAAAATATTAGTTTTTCTCTCAAAGGATTTTTATTTTCATTAATAATCAATTAATTACCAATGAAATAATTAACATAAATTTGTATTAATTTAGTTATTACTATTTATACCCACCAAATCAATGTTTGGGTGATAAGGTACACATAATAGTTTAATAATATTGGGTGGTTTGTTTAAACTCAATGTCGCATGTCAGACAAGCTATCGAAGAAATAAAATTATTTAAAGTGAATAATATAATTAAAATATCAAGGTCCATATAGTGTCATCTTTGGTTGTCTAATAATTACTTTTGGAATTAAAAATTTTTATAATAATATTTAAATTATAAATATGAGATAATATATGCATACTCTTTCGTCTTTAATATCTATAGTTTGTACATTCTCATTCATCAAAATGATTCCCAAATTTCTTATAATTTTTAAAAAAATATATATCATAAGTGCATTCAACAAAAGTAATCATTTTATAATTTTTGTAAAACTTTTTTTTTGATAAAAACATATTTTATTTAATTTCAAAAACACATTGAAATCCAAATAACATATTCATGGTATCATTGCCTTTAGTAAAATGAGAGTGAGTATTTTTAAGATCATTAATTTGGGATTCCAATTTTTCTATATTTGGTTTCTCTTTTAGTTTTAAAACCAAATCATATTTTTCTTTCAAAATATGACCTTTTGAACAAATAATAGGATTTTATATATTGTTAATATCATTAAATTTAAAAAAAGTAATAAAAACAATTTTGAATATGATCTCTAGAATAAATAATATCTACAAAACTTAACGAATAATTTGAATAAGTAGAAGAGTAAGAACATGATAATATAGAATTTACTTCATCAAATACATTGATATTATCCATGATGAACTTGGGTTATTCCTTTATGGATTCTTATGTTGAAATTGTGTCATTTATAGCACTCCAAGTTGAATCTTTTAGATATTTTTTACTTCTCTTCTTGTCTTTATACTTGTTATTATTCAAGTAAAAATCAAGATTTATGTGGCCCTTAAATTTTCAACTCAATTAAGTAACTTCCTTTTATTGATTTTTTTCTTGAATCATTGAGTATATATTTTATTTTTTATGTAATTATTCATATGTCTAGATATATGAGAAATCTCAACTTCGCTTTTAGATGTGTCATCATTGATTTACATGAATGAAATTTCCTTTATAGTTCATTGACATCCTTTTCTTACTTTTCATCTTGTATTTTTTAATTATTATATCATGTTTCATAAGATATTCAAAGATCTCCTCAACCTCTATGTTCTTTATAAATGTAGTTTTATGGATCATGGTGACTTTGAGTGCCCAATTACTAGTTAAAACCCAAAGTATTTTATTGACTAATGTCTTTGTATAAATAGTATCACCAATAGACTTTTGGAAATTAAAAACAACAGTCATTCATGAAAACATTTTATGAATTAATCTTCTATAATGAATAGAGTAACCCTAAATGTTGTGTATAAACATATCTAATTTTGTATCTTTGAAACTTTTTATTCATTCATGAGTTATTTCTAATATTTCCCAAATTTCATGAGCTATTTTGTACATATAAATTTGATTAAATTCATTTTGGTATAAAACACAATGAAAGGTATTCATCGTTTTACCATCTAATTCCAAATTATAAATATCATTGAGGGTCCATTTATCTTATTTTTCATTAGTTGGAGTATAACCATGAATAAAAATTTTACATATAGGATAACCAATAGATCTAAGAATATTATACATGTGATTTTCATAACAACAATAATTATAACCATAAAAAAGGGACCACAACAGATATATTGTACTTCAAGAGAGCTATTGGTGTTTTTATAATCCATTTAAAAAGATAACATTTCTTAAAATACTAGTTACATATTTATAAAACATAATATGTTTTAAAATATAATGAAAATAATTAAAGTAAACTTTGATACCAAATGTCAATATTGTAGGAAAAATGGAAAGAGGAGGTAATATCCCTTAAAAGGAAATAATTAGAGTCTTAAAGACTAAAAATTTATTTTTAAGAGACTAAATATAATTAAATCGTTTGGAATACTTTAAAAGGGAAAATTTAAATAAATAAGAAACATTTAAAAGAACATTGATACTAATATATAAATTTTATAAGAAGAAGTATAAAATAAATAGTGATTCATAAAATAATAAATTCAGTGTATTGATGGTTTTAAATGATTTGTTAATAAATTTTATTAAAGTAAAATAATAAATAAAAATTTTATAAAGTAAATAAGGTACACAACTTGGTAAAGATGTTTAGTAATAGCTCATGAAGAGCCCTTATATCCACCACCTCGTTATTTATAATATATAATGTTTTAGTCACTTGGATTTAATGGTATCTGAGATACCAAAACCACCTTTCATTTTTTAGTTGTATTGATAATATAGAATATAATCAAAAAAATCTTTTTAATGGGTATATCCAGAAAGGTCTAAGAGAAATAGTCACATACTATTCAACTATTATATAAAGAAAACCATAGTCCCTCACTTTAAAGAGATCACCAATAATAAAAGAAAAAGTTAGAAGAACAAATTTATTATAAGAAATTAGATATTAGTACTATATTGATTCTATTAAAATAATATTTAGAAAAACTTTGATAAAATGAGAAAAATGATGAGAGTGAGAATATTTTTTTTAATATGAAAACCATATAGATAGGAGTAGGAATCTCTTTATAAAAGATAAAAATTATGAGAAATTTTGAAAACATAGAACATTGGCATTGGAGAATGGATGATAAGATTATATTATTAGTTTCTAAGACTCCCAAGGGTACTATTTATATTCTCCATGAGTATTTAGGATTCCTAGGGTTGAGATAGGTAAATAAGGAGTTGAGTTGGTAGTTTTTACTATCATTAAATGACCCTCAAAATGTTCTAAATCGTAGTCTCTTGTAGTCTAGAATACTTCTGTAAACCATGGAAGTTGTCTTTGTGGAATATATATTAAAGATATATTATGTAATTTTGATGGATACATTAGAAGGTTCTACTAATTATGTGGTATCTACAGTATAGCCCTTAAGTTTCAGTGTGGTAAACTCCTGTAAAGAATATTTGTGCTATAAAAATTTACCTTGCAACATGTCCTTTCCCAGGTTTTTAGGATAAGAAGTTTTATTATAGTGTGTATTTCATATTTTTCACCATGATATTTGGATAATAAGTTTTACTAATCTTTCTTATGGGGTGTTCTTCCCCAATATGCCATAATTACTATTTTAGGACTTTTTTGGTGTGGTTCATAGTATTTCACTATAGATAATCTGTAAATCTAAAAGGTATTATATTGGTCTAGGAACATCACTACATGAATTTAAAAAGACTAAAAAGACTAAAAAAATTATTCTTTAATGATTCCATCAAGATTTTATCAAGTACAATTTCCAATCACTAAAATTAAATAATTATAAAATTTAAAGAATTCTTGGGATCATTAAAACTTAAGAAGGTGATAAGCATAAAAACGATCTTATAAAACATATATTCAATGATCTAATCCTAAAATATCTATATGATTATTATATTATTCATAGACTTCGACAACTCAACAAATTTGTACAATGAACAAATTTTATATAACATAGGATCACACTCCAATAGTCACATTTTATATGTTGAGACATCAACAAAAGATTTGTATCCTACCTCAAAGGGATGAATGGGAAACAATCATGAAGAAATTTTAAAAACTATAATGGTTATATAGATATATAAACATATGTGAAGTTACATCAACTTCAATAATCAAAAGATAAATACTCATAAGAGAAATCACCCCACCTCCAAATATTACATTCCACAATTCATATAATTTATACTCTATATACAAGCTTGAGGAAAGAAGATATATATCATGAATCTAAATATATTAGAGAAAATTAATTTGGGAAGGAAATGGAGAATTATAGAGATCCCATGCACAAAAACAAAACTATATTCTATTCTATTAAATCCTCCTCTTTGAAGAGAAATCCTTTTATTTAGGGATTTATTGCATCTCTCTCCAATAATTTTTTTCTTATCCTTACTTTTTTCATTCTAATCAAAACAACAAAAAGACACCGTTATTATACTAAATTAATTATTCAATCCATAATTCTTTATAAATGAATTTTCACATGGTTTATGTACTTCTTTTATAATAATATCTTGATCAAAGAAGTTTTAGGGATAAGGACATGACCTTTGTCAATATTATAATCAAAGAAGTTTCTATAATAAGGTCAAGTCTTTTTTTAATTGGAAACTTCTTTTACTTAGTTTTATTTAGGTAAATCCAAAAGATTTAATTCTCACTTTGGGTTAAAATAAAATAATTTTTTCTATATTGGAACAAATTATATTTTTAAATTAGGGGATATAGAGATTTTATATTACAAAACTATTTAACATTTTATATTTCCTCCTTATCCAGACCATGTTATTACTTTTTAATCAGTTTCACATTAGCATGTCTCTCAGTTTACATTAGTTTTATATATTTTATAGGGAATGAACATGTATATAGGGCTAAGAAAATCTCGCACCATCCTTTGTATTTTTCATTATATTAATTATAATATTTTAATTTAATAAAACTTATATAATCAGAATCCATTGATTCACTTCTCTGAATTTTCTTATCTCAAACACTTATAGAGAAAAAATTTTCTTTATCCACTTATGTTTTTATGATTTGGTTTCCACTATGTAATTTAATTTCTTAATATAATTTTTTTATTTAAATATTAATTTTTATTATAAATATATTTTTTATGTTTTCTAATTCACCCCTTATTGAAATTTCCTACAAGATAACTGCTAACTTTCTTACTCTCACTAATACCATGAATTGGTATTATTCATAACTCTTAGAAGATCATAATTTTTCACACTAAGAAACTAAAGACTAATAATATTCTTGGAAAAAAAATTTCTTTCCATTATTTTCAAAATAATATTCAAATATCCTTTTACATTAATTTTCCTCCTATTTTTTATGGAACTAATCATGTTTACTGAAAAATAAATAATGAAATATTATCTCATATTTATTGGTTTGGCTGATTAATTTATTCTTATAAGTCCCAAATTTATTCTAATGAATGAGTTAAAATTCTTTACTAATAAAGAAAATTATATTTTGATTCAAATATTTTTGTTTATATTATTATAACATCAGGTATAGGTAGTGATGTAGAAAACACTAATTCCTCAAATTAAAATTGTCATGAAATCTGTAAAATTATTGATCCTACCACTAACATTGATCAACTAGAGAACACTTCTACTTTTGATGATGAATGCACTTTAAAATAAACTATTTAAGATTCAGTTGATCGTATCCAGTTAGATGTAACCTCTAAATATTAAATAATAAAATGTAATTAAAATCACACTATCACAATGGAAAAAATCATTAGTTCATTAGTAAAATTAATCTATGAATTTGAAGTTTTAATTTCAATATTTATTTTCTACACATCCTTACATAAAATGAATAAAATTTCATGTCAAAATATATAGTCCATTTATTGACAAACTATGCTTAGTGGAAAGTAAATCCACTAAATTTTGACATGTTAAAAAAGAAGATATTTATGAATATCCTACCTCAAAACACTCATATTCATAAACAATAATTTAATGCTCCACGAAGTATATATATTATAAAGATTCATACTATACAGTAGAAAAAAAAGTACCATATTATCTACCAAATACTATTCCTTTGAATAAGATGATGATAAATACAATATCTCAAGGAACACATAGTCAAAAATATATACTCATTATATAGAGCAAGATATTGAGAATTTAATAAAAAGGGATCGTGATCTTTAGAAAAAATTAGACTTGACATATGAGTAATTAAAATTTATATTTGATCAGACCAGTATAATTCAGTTTAATCAACATTCACCTTTTGATAAAAATCATCAAAGAGGCATTTTAAAAAATATCTGCATCTAAATATAAAAATAAAAAAAATGTCCCAAATTCAAAAATTAAATAACTAAAAAATATAAAGAAGAAAGTTTCCCAAGGAATAAAAACCATGGAGAATCTCTTTATGATCCAAATTCCTTAGAAGTATATATATGTAATTGGATATTCCAATGGAGAAATTTCAAAGTTATATAGAAATACTTGACAACTATTCTTTAGATCAAGTAAATAAGAAATAATGTATTGATATTTCCATATTTATTGAAATAATAAATAGAATTTATCAATCAATAAATCCCAAAGTATTAGTATAATTTCTACAGCTCTCTCTAATTATATAATGATATTTAAATAACACAAAATAGATGTAATAATAGAAAATATGGATTTTAGAGGTATTATGTGCCACAAATTACAAACATAATAAGATTTGGTTTCTAAAATCCATTGGATACGACACTCATGATTAAGTTCTATTGAAAAGAAGGAAAATCACGTCTCTAGTGTATCAGTCAACAAAGCTCGTCGATAATAACGTATCACATAAAATTTAGTAAACATTATTTAATTTTCTCACACATTTAGTTAATGATGTAACATTAATACACTTATATTAATTTTCATTAAAATTTTAAGATTTATTTGATTTAGTTTTTTATAAAATTATATCTATAGTTGACCATTATTATTCACTATTTGATCACTAAAAATTTATTTTAATAGATGGATCTTTCCAAACGTTTCCTTTTTATATGAATACATTTATTTCATTGTACATAACATGTTTTTATTCTAATATTATAAATAGAAAAGTAAATAATTATTACAACCCAACAAAATCTCATTTTTATGTCGTTGAAATTAATTTTAGAAGAACCATACTCTCTTTTTCCTAATAATAATTATGTTTTAAATTCCCTCCCCTAAAATGAGATTTCTTATTTTTAATTTTCTTTTAGATTTTGTACAATTATTCCAATTTTCATTTGTTTTCACTAACACACTTATAGAATTGTTGGAATCAATAATGTTTCTTTCCCATGTTTATCAATTATCCCTGCAATAAATATTTTCACCAAGATCCTTCCCTTTGTACCTTTTTCTACGAAGTTTATTATCTGATAAATTGAATAATTATTCTTCTTTAAATGCTAAATAACCATTATTTTCCTTTATTTTCCAAATCTCAATCCAAAAAAGTAGGAATCAACATGAATTTTATTTCCAATACCTTTTAATGTTAAGATTGTATAATAAATGAGACAATTTTATAGAAGATGAGAAAAATATATAAAAGGATAAATAGATGATGAGATAGCCGCATTGATGATAAAATTGATATATAATTTATTTAATGTTCATTAATTCTCATATTATATTTTAATTCATAAATAAATTTTCTTTTTACTTTTTCAACCTCTATAATTGAACGTAAATAGAATAATAGTTCATTTTACCTGAATGTGATGTTTTAACCATGTATATATTACTCAAATCAAACTAGGTCCATGAGTTTGGGGACCACATAAATCAAACCTAATAGGAATAAAAGATCAATATATAAAAGAATAAAAAGTTAACTAAATATCAGACATGTTTTAATCTTTTGGAGCCTATTAATCAAATGTCACATTAAAAAGTAAAAAAGAAAATATATTAACCCTCTAATTTAAATTTATTGAAGTTGAACCTCTAAAAATGGTTGATCAAAAAACATCTACCAAAAATAAATTTAGATAATTTCTTGATTACTCAAAAATTTCTCTTTTTACCTTTTTTATACCGTTTGTTTTGGAAATCACAACCAACCTATTACTTTATTAATTTACATGTTCAATATTATTTATCATGATTTTATAAGAAAACCTAAAATTTTGATCTTACATAGAATAATATTTAAATATTATATTTATACTAAATATGATAATTATCACACTCACCATTATCAAAACGAATACAAAATCTTCTTTTTTTCTATCGTATTGAAAAAATATTAACACTTAGAATGATAAATATTTCAGTATAAATCATACTCAGACTCAAATATGTTGTTATAATTAATTTTTCTAACATAATCAGAAAACATTATTCATAATTTAATAAATATGGTTTATAGTACAAATGGTTTATTTCAAAAATTTGTTCGACATTCTGTTATAATATGACCATTGAGGTTCCAAGTGTCCATCTCATCATGATAAAACTCAAGGAAATATGAATTTTTAAGGATCAAGATGTCTATTTGAAGTATTTCTATAAATACCCAACCATTTGATGAGTTTGAAGCAAAGTGATGATCATTTCATTTTCAGAAATCTCAGTGTGTGAGAGTACTGAAGCTTATAAGATTGAACTACCAATTCCTCATACTTGTAATATTTTTTATTATGATTATGTAAGTGTCATGACCCAAATTCACCAAAAGGAGGGGAGGGTCAGTAGATTGCCAGGACCTTCCCTCTTTATATTGAAGGAGAGATAATGACTCCTGAAACCCGCCTTCAATAGGTCCTGGAGTTCCAACCAGCACCGAGGGTATAAAATCACACACTAAATGGAAGGAATTACCCTTTTTATTTAAATAGGATCAGGATATAAGATAGTAATTCCCAAAACACCAAAAATGAAAGTGAAAATACGGCTGAAAATAAACCATTCCTATATGCATGTTCAAAGGTAAAAGTTACAAGTCACAAAACTCCAAAGGTAAAAAGATACCAAGAAAAAGGGAAACAACAACAGTAACTGTCCCAAAGGTCCTAGCTAGTACAATCCCATACAATCTCTAAAGTCCTCATGGAAACCTGAAAGTTGTTTTATATATGTAGGGTGAGCATACAAGTATAATCAGTAGGGAAAAACCAAAGACTCTCATGCACAAGTGGGGAAGAAAACTAATGCCCTGTAAGAAAAGAGATAACCAAGAACCTAGCAAGTAAACTATCCACCCAAGACTCACCAAGGCACACTCCCCAAATAACAAAAGTCACATAATGTATAGTAACAGCACATCGATGTTTGGGTACCCCACGCCACTTTCCCACTGGTTATTGAAGACATCCAACGCATTGGTCCAATCCCTCTATTCTCATCGTAGACCCACTTCCATACCCCTCCCGAACACACCTGGGCCAAAACCACTCATCCTGCCTGCAAACACTTGGGCCGCAACCACTAACCCGCCCGCAGACACCTGGTCTACAACTGTCACATGTAACCATGCCTACAAACACCAAGTCCAGAACAACTACTACCATGCCCGAAGACACATGGGCTATAAGAACTACTGCCATGCCCAAAGACACCTTGGCCTCATCCCAAAGATACATGGGAAACCACCTTCCCACACACACCTGGTCCAACCACCACAATACCATGCCCGAAGATTCTTGGGATAATAATGGACTTCAGGCCATCACAGCCTGCCCATAGAGTCTTGGGATATTCAGGAAAGGGATCATAAAAAGAGCTAATAACCAGCCACTCATAAGAGTGTTGGAAAAAACAACCTCCCCCATGAAGTGGGGGTGTTCGACACTAAGAGATCAACTTGGGTGGGGCGAGAATAAGAAACACAAAAACTATAAGTATATGTATAGATAATAAGCACTCACACAATCTAGGTTTTTCGTTATCCAGCCTAAAGAACACTATCCTTACTATGAATTCATAAGAGAAGAGAACATCACCCATGCCTAAGTCACAAATCACATCCAACCAAATCTTCATTTGTCCCATACTTGTTTTCATGTTCAATAATAATGTTTAAATAACTTTATGCACCTACTTGGGAAACTAGTAAGTATAAGAACAAGCCAGTGAAAGATTAAACGCAACAACAATTTAAAAATTCACACCCGGTTCTCCTGTAAAAACACATCAAGCGAGACCCCTCCATGTATTGGAACCAAAGAAGCTCAAAGTGAGATATAGTACCAAGTTCAAAGAGCTATGAATAATAATATTTCACAACAGAAGAGGATCCCACCCCAATTCGTGATATAAACAGAGGATCCCATCCTCACCCACATCACCCCAGCAATCTAAGCCCCTATCCAACTATGGAGGAAACAACCAAACCAATTCTACCAAAACAAGGCAGACTCAACATGTATTTTCAGATTTAAAAAATTTAACACACTCCATAATCTCAATTCCAGTGGACTTAAACCGGGGTTATCATAGAAAAGGAGTTTATCTTGGTGCATCCAATTTATTTACCCTAATAGACATAATTAACCAATTTCCTTTACATAGCAAAAGGTTCACAACCAAAATAAAATCCATTTAAACATCACAAGGGGTAAGGGTTTATTAGTGCACAAAGAAATACCACAAACTACCATGATATTCAGTAGGGGTAAGCCCGCACAATTCAGAAATCATTAATCACGAAAGAGGAGAAAAACATAGCAGCATCATCTATCACACCCCTCCCTTTCATTCATTAGAATCTGTTTATTATCTTCATTAAAGTTTGGTTCATCCAATTCTATATAAGCAGTAGCGTACCCACTCTGCAAGATACACAGAAATGAGAGACAACCATGAAACCCCTACCTGACAGATCAAATATCGACGTTAATTCCTCACGTGGAAACTGGAAAATAGGGGTGGCAGGAACTCCACAGAACGTGAAAGGAAAATTTTGGGGGTACGAATCGTTGGGAGGAAGGGTACTCCAAGAAGGACGATCGAGAAAAGAAACCTAGGGAGAAGCCATTGGTTAAAAATGATGAGATACAACATTACCAGGATGGTTAACTCGAAACCACGTAAGAAACAGGATCGTGGGTTGACCACGTGGTTGAGACACCCCACATGTTACATAAAGGTCCCTACATTTCGGGGTGGTTTAAACCGACACACACCTCACGGTTTTTTTTTCATTTAAGGGGTACCTCACCAATCATTTAATTTAAATAGACATTAATGGGCTTTAAAATAGGCTTAGAGGGATCAAGACATGGTTTAAAAAACAATTATCCGAAAAAGGTGGCGTTACTGGAAAACCCATGGGGGTAGGCGAGAGCTACCAGTAGCCGACAGCTACCGGTTGGCGATAGCTACCTGTAGCTGGGAGCTACCAGTTGGTGAAAACTTCAGGTAGCTAAGAGCTACCAGTAGCCTAGAGGTAGAGGTAGCCTAGAGCTACCGGTAGCCGAGAGCTACCTGTACCCCAAGGTCACCGGTAGTCTAGGTCTACCGGTAGGCCGAGGCTACCAGTAGGACAAGGCTACCGCTAGGAGTCACCAAGAAGCTGGGATGGCCTTTGAGACCACCCAGAACACCTCAACAGTAGATATTTACCAAGTAATAGACCCCAAAACCCCCGACTATTACATCAGATACTTATCAAACTATTATCGACCCTGAGAATATGAGAACAACCTAGAAAAGAGAAAATTGGGGTCCAAACAACCACCCTCTAAAGATACTTCTCAGGGGAAAACCCTGGAGTTGTTCGAAAGCTAGAACAGAACCCTCCCACTATATCCCAGAATACTCCCCCAAGAGTTATCAACCATAACATTAACAACATGCACAAGGATCACACTGTCCACAACATGAGTTTGGGAGTCCCTTCATACATGTTAGGATATTATCCACTTTCAGCGGCACTGACTCACCCGCATGGGTTTAATCGCATCCACATTAATGCGTCTTGATTAGCAATCAGGTTTTCCCATCATCATACATTCATACACATACACACAGATAATAGGGAATACATCATCTAATAGCTAAGAAAAACAAGCATTTAATATATTAGAGTACAAGGTACAATGTCTCAAGGATCAGAACAAAAACAACAAGGAAGTAAAAATAGCTATGGGTACTGAACGCGTAACTGGGTATCCTGCTCCAATGTGCTCTCTTCCAGGCCACCATGCCTCTACAACACATGGACCAAGGGGATGGTTCGTCCACAAAGCACTTTATCCTTAAAATCCTCGATCTTGATTGGTCGTTCTATGAAGGTCGCATCATCTTCGACATCTAACTATCCCCAATCGATGACGTGGGATTCATCATGTAGATATCAATGAGGCTGGGACACATGGAATACATCTTTTATCCTGAGTAGCGGTGGTGGTAGCGATAGCTGATAAGCCACTTCACTGACCCACCGCAAAACTTTAAAGGGTCTGAAGAACCTTGGAGAAAGCTTACATCCCTTGTCGAACCTCCATTGTCCACGCTGAGGGGAGTCCTTCAATAACACGTGGTCCCTGACCTCGAACTCAAAGGGTCTCCTCCTATCATTGACAAATGACTTCTACCGGTCCTGAGCCGCTTTCATCCTTTCTCATATAAGCTGAACCTTCTCTGTCGTGCTTTGCCCCACCTCTGGGCTAAGAACACCTACTTCCCCAAGCTCAGGCCAACACACGGGTGAGCGACACAGCCTTCCATACAGTGCTTCAAATGGAGCCATGCCAATGGAAGAGTGATGGATATCATTGTAGGCGAACTTCACCGGAGGCAAGTGTCACACCCATGATCCCCTAAGGTCTAGAATACATGCCCACAACATGTCCTCTATGGTCTGGATGGTGCGATCAATCTTCCCATCTGTCTGGGGGTCGAAAGTTGTGCTATGATGTAGCTTGGTGCTACATACCCCTCCAGACATGTGAGGTAAAACGTGCATCGCTGTCCGTGACTATGGAACTTGGAACTCCATGCAACTGCACTACCTCATCCACTTACTTCCGTGCTTGAGCGTCCTCTGTACTCGACTCCTTAATCACAAGAAAGTGAGCTGACTTCATCAAGAGGTGCACTACTACCCAGATGGCGTCATAGCCCCTTGCACCTTGGGTAGTCCCGTGATGAAATCCATCGAGATTTTATCCCACTTCCACTCATGGACATCTAAAGGTTGAAACAACCCGCATGGAACACGGTGTTCATCCATTACCTGCTGACACACTAGGAACTTGGCCACAAACTCTGCCACTACTCTCTTTACTCCGGGCCACCAAAGATGTCACCTTAGACCCTGGTACATCTTGGAAACACCTTCGTGTACCGCTAGGGGTGATTTGTGGAACTCACTAAGAACCTTTCCACACATCGCCTCTAGAACAAACATCTTCCCCCAGAAGAGCATCCGATTTTGACCATCTTCTGTCCACCCTTCTGGAGAATTGCACTAGACAACTCGGACGCGCATCACTTCACACTCTGGGTCTCCCCACTAAGACTCCTCCACTTGCCACAACAGAGAAGACTGCACTGTCATCTGATATAGGAAACCTCTATAACTATTCATCCCCGCATCCATGTGCAAGGCATACAACCCCTCTATTGCCTTCCAAGCATCTGCCAACTCTCAGACCACATCCTTCTACGACCTCCTGCTCAAAGCATCGGCCACTAAATTCCCTTTTCTTGAAGTGTAGGATATATCGAATTCGTAATCTTAGAGGAACTCCATCCAACTTTGCTGCCGTAAGTTTAGGTCCCTCTGGGAGAAGATATACCTCAAGCTTTTGTGATCCATGAAGACCACAAAGTGTTCTTTGATGAGGTAATACAACCAAATATTTAGTGTGAAAACTACCACAGCAAGATATAGATTATGGGTTGCATAATTACGCTCATGAGGGCATAGCTTCCTAGACCCATAAGAGATCACCCCTTGTCGCTGCATCAACACACATCCGTGGACTTTCCCTGAAGCATCACAAAACACCTCATATGCTACCCCTTCCTCTGGTAGTCTCAACATTGGGGCACTAACCAAATTCTCCTTCAGAGAGCTGAAGGCTACCTCACACTGCTCACTCCACACGAAAACCTGGTCCTTCTTGGACAAGGTCATCAAAGGTGCCGCAACTTGATAGAAGTTGTGTACGAACCTCTGGTAGTAACCTACCAGCTCGAGGAAACTACGAACCTCTTCCATATTCTTAGGTGTTTCCCTAGAAACAACCACCTCAACCATTGATAGGTCCACCGATACCCCTATCTCGGACACTACGTGCCTAAGGAAGTGCACTTCTCGTGCCCAGAACTTGCATTTCGACAACTTCCCATAGAGTTGGTGCTGTCAGAGGACCTCCAAAACTGTCCTCAGGTGCTCAGTGTGGTCCTCCTATGATATTGAGTAGATCAGGATGTTGTTAATGAACACGACTACGAACCGATCCAGATATTTCTGGAAGATGCAGTTCATAAGCCCCATGAACACATCCAGAGCATTTGTAATGCCAAAAAGCATGACTAAAAACCCAAAGTGCCCATATCTGCACCTGAAGGTTGTCTTCGAGATGTTCCCCCCCTTCAACCTTAACTGGTGATACCCAGACCATGGGTCGATCTTCGAGAACCATCCTGCACCTTTCAGATGGTCAAAGAGATCGTCTATCCTGGGAAGAGGGTATAAATTCTTGACCGTTACCCGATTCAGACTCCTGTAGTATATGCACAGCCTTAGACCACCATATTCCTTCTTTTCAAACAACACTAGAGCACCCCACAGTGACATAATCGTATGAACAAAACCCTTCTTCATCACATCGTCGATCTGGATCTGCAACTCCCATAGCTCTGAAGGAGCCATCTGGTAGGGAGCCATCTAAATCGGACGAGCAACAAGCTGAAAGTCTATCCCAAACTCGATATCACGTAGAGGGGGTAGAGTTGTCACCTCCAAAGGGAAGAAGTCCATAAACTCACTGACAATCCCTGGTACCTCCACCATCTCATCATCCACTAACTCTACTGATAGCTCGGCTAACAAGGAGAGGAGGGGTTACTCTCACCTGCTACCCTTCTGGCCACTCCACTCGCCGATGAAAGTCACCCGTCGGCCGCCCAAGTCTAAAAACAAAACCCTTCCTTGGAAGAAGTCAATGACGACACAGACATAGAACAACCAGTCAATGAATAGGATGACATTGTATCGCAGTATCTTTAGCAGTAGTAGATCCCTGACTGACTGATGCGGCCCTATCATCAGTCTGCATCCTCTACAATCATATAACAAGTCGGTCTGACCTCTGACTGGTGTGCTCAGCACCATGGGCACTGGAAGTCTCTAGGTATCTAGACCCAGGGCATGGGCCAGACCAGGTGCAACAAAGGAGTGTGAAGATCAGGTATCGAACAAGGCGTAAGCAAGGGTACTGAACAAACTAATCGTACCTCGAACAACCTCTGGTCCTGTTGGAACTGTTGCCTCCGCGGCGTGCAACTGTCCACACCCAACACCTCTACCCCTCGGTGGTCGACTGCCTCCCCAACCACGCCCTGGTCAAGGTCCTTACAGAGTGACCTGAGGTCGGCCTCCCCCTGCAACGTCTGCCCTCGGGGGAGCGGGAGCTCGCTGCCCCTACTACTGCTGCTGGAAAGGCCTAGCTGGAAGCTGCTGCTGAGGTGGGTGCTGTGCCTGTCCACCACTGTCATAATGAACTCGGTACATGCAATGATTCCGGATATGTCCATGGCTCCCACAGACGAAGCACCTTGGTCCAGGGCCTGAAGGGAAAGGGAGAGGACCGGGGGACCGGAACTGGAACTGTTGCGCCCTGCTCCTTGCTGGTCGGAACCTAGAGTGTCCCGATGCTAGAGGTCTGGTACTGACGGCCTTTCCCTTTAACGGGCCTAGCTGAATCCCCTCTCATGACACACCACCCAGCGTGTGCATCCTCTCCACCACCTCTTCCTTCATCAGGACCTCCATGTATATCGGCAAGGTGAATGGGGTAACCGCGTACTGGAGGGAAGGTCAGAGCGCCTCCTCTAAATGTCTCACCCAAGACTCCTCATCCAGAAAGAGGTTCGGAGCAAAGCAGATAAGATCCTTGAACCTGATACCCAGCTCCATTTTTGACATACTTCCCTTCTGGAGGGAGAGTAGCTCCTGCCTCTTCTCAGCTTTCATGGTAGAAGAGAGGAATTCTGCCTCGAACACCTTCTCAATGTCATCCCATGCCACCTCAACCTCTCTCCTCTCCCCCAGGTAGAGCGTCCACCACTGACGCGCTGATCCTGGCATCTAGCTAACGGCCAGAGGAACCCGGTACTCGGTCGGAGCCCGGATCAAGCCGAAGGCTATCACCAACTCTTCTAGCCAGCCCTCCATCTTCATGTCAGAGGTGATTCCCTCGTACTTCTCGAGGGTCTGTCACAGGAAGGATCAAAGCGTCTTCTTCCACTGGTTTTCCTCCTCATCTCAATCAGCCCTATGCTAATCATCCAAGTCAACCTCCTATGCCTTGATCACCCATAAAACTCGTGGTCGTCTCCCGGGTGCCATAGCTGCAAGGTAAACAAAGAATGCCTAATCCCAAAGAGTGCAGAATATCATTCTTAATATTTCTTAAACTTCTTATTTATTTCAATTTCCCAAAACACCCCAGAAACACGAGAACACAAGTCAATTATGATGCATGTGCCTTTCCTAGGGTCTCTACCCTGCAATCAGCTTGGCCTCACTTGGTCGTTCGGTAGGTCCGGAGTCCTTGCATCGGATAACGGGGGGCCCTAAAATCCCGTGTCCTAGCTAGTCTTCCCTGGCCTAATTCATGCACCAAGGTCACCAAACACCATTGCACTACCATCCCATTCAATCCTCACTATGCCTAACTTCATACTCCATCCTATATCTCAACCTGCCTCTGATACCATTCTGTCACGACCCGCCTTCACCAAATGGAGGGAAGGGTCAGCAGATTGCTGGGCCCTTCCTTCTTTAAGTTGAAGGAGAGATAATGACCCCCGAAACCCACCTTCAATAGGTCCCAGAGTGGCGACCAACACCTAGGTTATAAAATCACACACTAAATGGAAGGCATTACCCTTTTTCTTTTAATAGTATCGAGAGATAAGATATTAATCCCACAACACCAAAATTGAAAGTCAAAATACGGCTGAAAATAAACCATTCCCATATGCATGTTCAAAGGTAAAAGATACAAGTCACAAAACTCCAAAGGTAAAAAGATACCAATAAAAAGGGAAAAAATAACAGCAGTTGTCCCAAAGGTCCAAGCTAGTACGGTTCCTCACGATCCCTGAAGTCCTCCTAGAAACCTAAAAGTAGTTTTATATACATAGGATGAGCAAACAAGTATACTCAGTATGGAAAAACCAAAGACACTCATTCACAAGTGGTGAGGCATACTAATGCCATGTAAGAAAAGAGATATCCAAGCACCTTGCAAGGAATCTAACCAACCAAGCCTCACCAAGGCACACTCCCCAAATAACGCAAGTGAAGTAATGTATATTAATAGAACATCAATATTTGGGTACCTCACGCCACTTTCCCACTGGTTATTGAAGACATCTTATGCATTAGACCAATCCCGCCATTCTCATTGCAGACCCACTACCATACCCCGCTTGCACAGACCTGGGCCACAACTACGCATCCCACCCACAAACACCTGGGCCACAACCACTAACCCGCCCATAGACACATGGGCCACAACTATCACACGTAACCACGCCTGCAAACACATAGGCAAGAACAACCACAGCCACGCCTGAAGAAACATGGGCTAGAAGAACTACTACCACGCCCAATGACACCTGGGCCTCATCTCGAAGATACTTGGTAAACCACTTGCCTGCACACACCTGGGATAACCACCACACTACCCTGCCCAAAGCTTCTTGGGCTAATAATGGACTTCAGGCCATTACAGCCTGCCCGTAGAGTCTTGGGATATTCAGGAAAGGGAGTAGAAAATGATCTAATAACTAGACACTCATAGGAGTGTTCAGAAAAAAACCCTCCCCCATGAAGTGGGGGTGTTCGGCACTATGTGATCAACTTGGGTGGGGTGCGAATAAGAAACCCAAAAACTACAAGTATATGTATAGGTAACAAGCACTCGCCCAATCTAGGTTTTTCTTCATCCAACCTAAAGAACACTGTCCTTACTATGCATTCATAAGAGAAGAGAACAACACCCATGCCAAAGTCACAACTCACATCATACAAAATCCCCATTTGTCCTATCCTTGTTTTCATGTTCAGTAAAATGATTAAATAACTTTCTGCACCTACTTGGGAAACTAGTAAGCATAAGCACAAGACAAGGAAAGTGTACACACCACATCAATTTAAACATTCGCACCTGGTTCTCTTGTAAAAACACATCAAGAGAAACCCCTCCAAGTATTGGAACCAAAGTAATTTAAAGTGAGATATAGTCCCAAGTTCCCAGAACTATGAATAAGAAGGTTTCACAACAGAAGATGATCCCACCCCAATTCGTGATACAAACAGAGGATCCCATCCTCACCCACATCACCCCAGCAATCTAAGCCCCTATCCAACCGTGGAGGAAACAACCAAACCAATTCGACCAACACAAGGTAGACTCAATAGGTATTTTCAAATTTAAACTATTTAAAACACTCTATGATTTCAATTCCATTGGGCTTAAACTGGGGTCATCATAGAATAGGAGTTGAACCTGGTGCATCCAATTTATTTAGCCAAATATACGTAATTAACCAATTTCCTTTAGACAGTAAAAGGTTCACAACCAAAACAAAATCAATTTAAACATCACAAGGGGTAAGGGTTTATTAGTGCACAGAGAAAGACCCCCAACATCCATGATTTTCAGTAGGGGTAAACCCACACAATTCAGAAACCATTAATCAAGAAAGAGGAGAAAAACATAGCAGCATCATCAATCACACCCTTCCCCTTCATTATTTAGAATCTGTTTACTATCTTCATTAAAGTTTGGTTCATCCAATTCTACAAAAGAAGTAGTGTAGCCACCCCGCAAGATACACAAAAAGGGGAGATGAAGGTGAAACCCCTACCTAACAGATCAAAGATCGACGTTAAGTCCTCTTGTGGAAATTGGAAAATATGGGTGGCAAGAACTCCACGAAACGCGAAAGGAAAACTTAGGGGGTACAACACGTCGGGAGGAAGGGTACTCTGAGCAGGATGATAGAGAAAAGAAACCTAGGGATAAGCCTTTGGTTAAAAAGGCTGAGATACAGAATTCCCAGGCTGGTTAACTCGAAACCACATAAGAATCGGGATCGTGGGTTGACCACATGGTTGAGACACCCTATACGTTACTTAAAGGTCCTCTCCTTTTGGGGCGGTTTAAACCGATGCACACCTTATGATTTTTTTCATTTAAGGGGTACCTCACCAATCATTTAATTTAAACTGGAATTCATGTGATTTAAAATAGGATTATAGGGGTCAAAATATGGTTTAAAAAATAATTAGCATAAAAAGGTGGTGCTACTGGAAAACCCATGGGGGTAGGCGAGAGCTACCGGTAGCTGAGAGCTACCGGTAGCCTAGAGGAAACGGTAGCCTAGAGATACCTGTAGCTGAGAGCTACTGGTATCCGAGAGCTACCGGTACCCCAAGGCCATCGGTAGGATAGGTCTACCGGTAGGACGAGGCTACCGCTAGGAGTCACCGAGAATCTAGGATGGCCTTCCAAACCACCCAGAACACCTCAACATCAGATTTTTACCAAGTAATGGACCCCAAAATCCTGGGCCATTACAGTAAGCATAACGAATGATTGTGTGTATATGATCGAGGCCTCCTGGGGATAGTGAGGAAGAAAAAATTAACATTATATTGAGGGGTTTCAAGGATAGTGAGATAGATAATCCAATCATCGTATCAAGGGATCGAGGGGATAACGAGATAGAGAAGTTGATCATCATATCAAGGGATCATGTAGATATAAAGATAGACTAGTCATCATATCGAGGTATTTACCTAGAAAGAGAAAGAAATAATTTCTTGTAATAATAAAACAATGGACCTTTATTTGAGGTTCTTGGATACCCTACTATTTAGGAGAAAATATGCGTATTCATTTTTATTAATTTTTTTATGACATTTTTTTTATTTCCAATAAAATTGTAATAAGAAGTAAATTTTTTTATAGTTATGTTTCTATTGGTATAATTTTATATTGTAATATCTTTTATTAAGATATAGTTGGTTAAATCTATATTATTCTATGAATACATTTTTACCCTGATTATGATTCTATACTCTTTAAGGTAGAATAACTATCTTTTTTAATAGAATAATTTATCACAGCCAGCGTGATTATAATTATTTTCTTATATACTGTATTAAATCATTTTCATTTTTGAATATGATTAAACTCTGATTACATTATATATACTTTTGTATTATGATTCTATATGTTGTTATGATAGAATCAATTTCTCATTACAACCTGAGGAATACATTTCAAAATCTACTTGATTATGATACTTTTTTATCATACATAAGGTTCAAATATTTTTATAATTTAAATAATTAGGAGTTTTTGTAAATATTATTTGTTCATTATTGTTAAAATATGTTTAATTTAAGGTAATAGAGAAATTTTTAAAGCATACCATTTACCCCTATTGTATTTAGCCATATTCATATACATTTCAATCCAACAATTGGTTATAGATCCAAGTCACTATTTTATTGATACTTACATTTGGTATCAATGGAGGATTCCACTACTCAAATACTTTCTAACACATGTTAGCTTCATTTTTTTCAAGTCCAATTAAATTGTGTTATATACTTTTTTTATAAATAAGAATTAAACTAATGTGTATTTTGAATATAATATTTATATTTTTTTTAATGATTGTTGGACTCAATGTCGTCCAAATAGATAACCTTAATCTAAATAGACCACCAATTTTTAATGGTTCTCATTATGAGTATTAGAGAGATAGAATGATGAAATTCATTATAAATACTAGAGTTGACAATTTTTTCTTGTTAACTAGAGATTTCATGATTCTTGAAAAGGAGATTGCTACTTTGACAAATCATGAAAATCAATAGTATCAATGGAATTATATAGTTAGAAACACTTTATTACAGTTTATGACTAGCATAATTTATATTTAGTTTTCTTCTTATAAATCTATTAATTTTATTTTGAAGAAGTTAGAGATTACTCATTTTGGAACTTCAAAATTTTTTGAAACCAGAAGAGCAATGCTAAGAGCAAACTATCGTGATTTTGAATTAACTATTGGTGAACATGGTAGAAATGTACAACAAAGGTTTATAAAAATAGTAAATAGTTTTCAATCAATGGGAGAAAACATATTAGAAAATGAAATAATTGTTGAAAAGATAATTGATATCATGCCCAATGAGTGGGAATCTATGAGAACAAATATTGATTAATCAAAGAAAAAAACAAATCTCACTCTTGAAAATTTATTTCAAACCTTTTTTTTATATGAGGAAATGTTGAAAAGAGATAAATATAAAGTAATTAAAAATAATGGTGGAACTACTTTTACTACTACTTCAAAGTCAATAAATTCTCAGCTCTTGATTAATATGTTAAGTCAACAAAGAAAAAGAATTTTATTGTTAAATATGAATCAAGTGATTTTTGAACATTTTGAGAATGAATTAGCTAATCTTTCCCAAAGGAGGAACAAGATAGTAGGTACAAAGTAATTTTAGTATCATTATTTTAAAAGTAACATGGACATGAATAATAAATAAAAACCTCAAATTTTATTTTTATGTGTTAAAAATAGCTCGACATATTCGACATGATTGTCCCATGATGAAATTGAAGGATATGAAGGATATAAATTCTGATAAGAATCAGAATATGTTTTATAAGTCAAAAAGTAATAAATTTCTTCAAGACGCTGACACATGGAGTGCCAATGGATGTGATTCATAAAACAATTCCTCAGATAATGAATGACCATGTCATAGAAATATTGGTCTTCTTTCTAGAGTACCTACTTCAAAGAAATGTTTTATGGGAAAGGTATGCCCAACAGATTATTTATCTAATATATATTTAAATGAAAATTATCTTTATAAGAATAATTGAATATTTTAGGATGAATAATCCTTATCATATAGTGATTATAATTGTTTACCTTCTTATGAATAAGTTTCTCACTTTAAAAAACATATAAAAAAAATTTAAAGGTTTGTAAAAAACCTGACAAGGTAAATGAAAAAATAGAAAAATAAAATTCAAGATTTGATGTTTTAACAAATGAAATATTGTTTTTATAAAGATATATTGATAAATCCAATTCTGAAGATGATTCTATTTCTAATTATTTAGAAAAATTAATTTATAAAATGGAGAGTTTGAAAACTTGTATTAAGAAACACAATTCCAAAACTAATATAGATATGTATAAAGATTTAGTTGTAAAAATAAAATCTAAATTTTTTTCAGTGAAGATAATTTTATCAAACTTTACTGCAGGAAAGGAATGTTTTGACAAAATATATAAAACAAATCTTTCCATAAGGTAGTAGTTCATGAATGAGATATTCTCAAAAAAACATTTTTTTAATAACAGCTTCTTTGTTCTTAAAAATTCTCCCTTTTGTGCTCAAGGTCAAAGTGGATTTCATTAGGATTTTTTTTAATTTAAATAAACATAAATAATTAGGGTTTCACAAATCTAATTTTTTAAACCAAATTTAGATTTCTAAAATCTTTTTTTCTTATATTTCTAGACCCAATAATGTTTAGGTTATCATAGTCTAATTGTTTTGTTTTCAGGAAAACAAAGAAAGTAGAAACAATAAGAATAATTTCCACATAGATCATGGGTGCTGTAGTAATATAAATTTAAACAAATATTTCTTTGAAAATATTATCAGGATGAATTTTGGAATGGTTACCTTCACATATAATTCTCAAGGAGAGATTATCAGTATAGGTAATGTTGTTCTTCTTGTTAAATATTTAATTTAAAATGTTTTGTTTCTCTATCCTCTTAAGAATAAAATTATAATCCTATGTTAATTATGTGATTAATGATACCGTTTTAATTTTAGGAATGCTAAATTTTTATTACATATTTCTAAGGATGAATTCATTATTTATGCCCTTCAGAATTAGAATTTTTACATGCTAAATATAGAAGAACTTAATAGCTAATACTTACCTTGCCTTAGTTGAATGGAAGATCAATTTTGGTTATGGAATAGAAGGTTGAGACACTATAACTATAGGATATTATGTACTATGACTAAAAAAATACTTGTTAGGATATATCAGATCATAGATTTCATTCTTCAAAGTTTTATGACCCTTTTCGATATGGTAAGAAATATAAGTCAAGATTTAAATCTATTAATAAAGTCCGAACTTTTTATGCTTTATAGTTTGTGCACATGGATTTAATAAATACTACATAAACAGGGAGTTTTGGAGGAATGTATTGTGTATTTGTTTTAGTTTATGATTACACTAGATATACATGGTTATATTTTATAGAAAATAAATGTAAATCCTTTTTTTATTTAAAAACTTTTGTAGACAAAGTTATAAATGAAAAAAATATTTCATTAATAAATATTCATATTGATCATGGTGGATAATTTGATATTTTTGATTTTGAAACTTTTTTTACTAAAAAAGGTATTACACAGAAATTTCTAGCTCCTAGAAATCCTCATAAAAATGGTGTTGTTGAAAGAAGAAATCTTATTCTTCAATAAATAACAAGAACCAACTTGAGTGAATACTCAATTGAAAAAAAATTATTGAAGAAGTTAGTAATTATTTTTATACTATTAATCAAGTTGTAATTCATCCTTTTATGAATAAAACACCTTTGAGTTGTGGACATGACAAAAACCAAAGTTTTTTTACTTCAAAGTATTTGGATTCAAAGTATTCATATTGAATAAGAGAGATAACTTCCAAAAATTTACACCCAAATGAAATGAATGTATATTTTAGGTTATTACACTACTTATAAGGAATATAGTGTTTTAAATAAAAGTTTTTGTACATTTGAGGAAACATTACATGTTAAATTTTATGAGACCGACCCTTTTTTCTTCAAAAAAACAACCAACAACCTTAGATGTATTTTCCAAAACTGATTCTCAATATTTTTTGAAAGATGCTTCTAAAAATTTAAATAATAATGATTTAGTTTCTAAATTTTTTACATAGGAATATTATTTAACTTATGTGGATGAATATGTTTTATAAAACCTAATTCAATTTCTCAAGAATCATAAAAGTGATAGTATCATTGGAGATGTGAATCAATAAGTCCGGACTAGAAGTTCTTCTATAAATGAAGTAGAATATATTGATTTTATTTCTCAATTTTAATATAAAATTACTGATGAAGATTCAGGTGGTGAGGATTGTATAAAATCTATGTATGATGATTTAAAATAACTCAATAGTAATAAAGTATGGACCATAGTTTAAAGACCTATTGAAACTACCATAATTTGAGAAAATGGGTTTTTAGAGATTAATGTGATGAAAATGTAATAATCATTATAAATAAATAAATAATTATTACTAAAGGATATAATCCATAATAGGGAATATATTATTAATAAACCTATGCTCCAGTATAAAGACCTAACTCTATTCATTTTCCATTAGCCTTGGCATCATTATTTAATTTAAAAAAATGGATGTAAAGTGTTATTTTCTTAATGGATATGTACATGAGGAATTTTATGTTGAAAAAACCTCTAATTTTGAAGATACAAAACATCTTGAATACATTTATAAACAAAACAAAGCTTTATATGGACTTAAACAAGCCCCTAGAGCCTTGTATGATAGATTAATGGAATTTTTGTTATAAACAATTTATGTTAAGAGAACCAAAGATCCAAATATTTTAAAAAAATAATGTAAACAAAAAACATAATGATTGATCAAATATATGTTTATGGCCTTATATTTGGATCAACTCAATAGTTTTTAATAGGTTCCTTTTCAAATCTTATGAAATATGAGTTTGAGATGAGTACAATGGGTGATTTATCAATTTTTAGTTTTCAAATTTCTCAGAAACTATAAGACACATATATATCTCAACATAGATATATATAAAATATTTTGAAAATGTTTGGATATGATAATGATAAAATTATTAGTACTCCAATCAGTACCTCACATACACTTGATATTAATGAAGCTGGGAAACCAGTTGATCAAACAATTTTTAGATTCTTGATAAGAAGTTTACTATACTTAACATATAGTTGAAGAGACTTAATGTTTATTGTTTGATTATGTGAAAGGTATCAAGATAATCCAAAATGATCTCATTTAAAAGAAGTTAAATGATTTTTTATTATCTAAAGGGAACAATGTATGTAGAAAATTTCTATTCATCTTATAATGATTTTGAATTAAAATTTTTTTGGATAATGACTTTGTTGCATATAGAATGGATAGAAAAAGTTCTTTTTGAACTTTTTATTTAATAGTAGATTGATTATTTTCTTGGTCTTGTGTGAATCAAAACTCAATATCAATTTCCACTATTGATGCAGAATATGTGGTAGGTAGAAGTTGTTGTGCTACAGTATTGTGGATGCAACACACACTCACTAATTATGGAATGAGTTTTAGTAAAACTCAAATATGATTTGATAACACTAGTTCCATGGATTTTAGAAAAAACCCTACACATCACTCTCTTGAAAAACACATATATATTAAGAATTACTTTCATAGGGATCACACGCATAAAGGAGATATTATTTTACAATTTATTTGAACACAAGAAAAACTTTATGATTTCTTACAAAACCATTCCCTTCTGATAGAGTTAAATAAATTAACCAGAAGCAAGGAATGATCAATGTAAGGTAGTCATTCACATATACTTCTTGTTTCAACAATCACCTTAAATTAACATAATCCATTTCAAAGGGGGAATTACATATTATTATTTTCATTATTGTTCTAAAAAATGTTTGGTTTTCAAAATTTTGTATACAAAGAAATTTTCATTCTAAAAATTAATTTCGTAGCCAAATTTTTTTGTAGTTTTAACTTTTTCAGACTTAAATTTTTTATACTAATATTTTTTGTACTAAAATATTTCGTGCTCAAATTTTTTGTACTGATAAAATTTTTTTACTTAAATTTTTTGTACTCAAATATTTCATATGAAAATATTTTGTATTCAAAATATATCATAACAAAAAAATTCATAGTCAATATTTTTTCATTACAAAAAAATCATTTTTTTTAAAACAAGAAGAACTAGTTTCCAAAAATGATAAAAACAACAAAATATCAAATGTACAATTTTCTTCTTTCTATGTTTTACACAATTTTCATTATGATTGTATTATTGTTGTTCATATGTTTAATTTTTAAAAAATCTTTTTCAAAATTTTATCCAATTTAATGAATATGTAAAGTATTTCTAAACATTTTAAAATTAGCTCATGAGTTCAATTGTTTTTAAAAAAAATTATTCTTCAAAGGATTTAAAATCGTCAAATCAGATGTCTTTTAATCCCGACCATAAAATTTTGATTTACTCCCTCATTTTATTATATAAAGGGGACCCCCATGTTTTTCCTAAATCAATATTCTTAGGTTATCTACCTCAAGGTGTTGCTACCCTTCAATGTCCCAAGTAAAATTTTCTCCCAATATGAATTTTTTTGTGAGAATCTTTAGTGTCTTTGCTGAGTTTAATGACTTCAAATAATTTTAGTAAGATGGATATTTTCCTTAAAATTTTAGTAAAGAAAAACTTTTATGATAAATATTAATTTCCAAAAAATAATTATAAAACTTCCAGGATGGGAATCTATATCTATTATGAAAGATGATAGTAACCAGAATCTAGTTTATGATGATGATATTTGAGAATTTTATACATCTATTTCCTTATTCTTGGAAAATTAGGAAGTAAAATTATTTTTAAATATTTTTTAAAGGATTATAATATTTTGATTATGTAAGATTCTCACCTTGTTAGGGTTCCATCATAAGGAGAGGCATATTTTTCCTCTCATAAACTTCCTAAAAGTCATAGATCTTTTAATATAATAAGATTGAAGGATTCATTATCCAAATCCTGTTAAAGGAAAAGGAAAGTGTTTCATTTATCTCCTAATAATAATCTTACATATTTGTGGATGAAAATACTTTTAATACCATGAAATAATGATAGGAAACCCTTAATGGCATAGATGTATTCATTCAGGATTTTTTTATGAACATGATAAAAACTAATCTGGTGGATTAAATCTTTCTCAATATCAATAACATCATGTTCGGTTCCATAAAAACCATGATTTTTATATATCCAAATACCTTGAGTAATTTTTTGATGAAGTGTATAGATTCCGTAAATATTATGATAAAATCAACCTCTAAGAAGGTAAAGATTCATTTTATTAGTGATGATATGACCAAAATGTTGAAATATCATTTTGATATTGAATCAATGAAATTTGAAAAATATTCCAAAGATGGTTTATATAACAAAGAAGATCAAGGTTCCTAAAATACACTAAAGACACTAAATCTGATGATCAAGACAATGAAATAAAGATTTGATT
Source organism: Viscum album (assembly GCA_963277665.1). NCBI lineage: Eukaryota > Viridiplantae > Streptophyta > Magnoliopsida > Santalales > Viscaceae > Viscum > Viscum album. Next base: position 255,747,333 of record OY728130.1, read on the forward strand.
TCATTTATCCTAAAATATCCAAGAAGCATAAGAATGTTAGTGATTCTGTTTTTGAATATTCGATGAATGAGAATAAATAAAAGAATACCAGACATCCATATTTTGGACATGAACCAGCTGAAATAATAGCAATCAAACGACATGGTGCTGATGTCTTCCAAGAGGAATAAATGATGGAAAAGATGAAAAAAATATTGTATTAATCTAAAGTTCTTGATAGTTTGATAAAATATGATGAAAATAAATCATCTAAACATACCTTACCTCATGTCAAGGTCGGTCAACAGAAGACAATAACTTAAATTTTTGATAATGAAATTGATATTGTCGATAGGATTGTTCCCTCTCCTCAAGATAAGAAAAATGGAAATGATGTTGTATAAGAAAAAGAGCATATGATGTAGATCATGATTTTTCAAATGCTAATGGATATGAATTCGATAAATCTCACCCCGATAAACTTTCTCTATGATCCTCAAATAAAACCTGTTCAAGGATATATTCACAAGAAGTTCGGAAATAAAAATAAGAAATTTTTTAAAAGAGACAATCAAATTAAAAAATTTAAGTTTAATTGTCTTCTTAAAAATAAAATGTTTAAAAAGAATTAAAATATTACATTGATAATGTTGTTGTGACATCTTTAGAAAATAAATCTACTAATCTAGATAATAATGTTTTTTAGAAAGAGAATGAAATAACAATTTATAGTATTAGTACTCATCCTATCATAAATAATCATTAAGATTCAGAATCACCAAATACAATCACAGATCAGGGAATTGACTATATCTTTTGTACCTTGAATAGATTAGAGAATAAAATTCCATATATTCCTAAAATAGAAAATAGGGTTGATTTGATTGTTTAAAATCACCATAAAAACCAGAATCATTTAAATTTTTAAGAGATAGATTGATATGTTTGGAATCATTTCTTAAAATATTTCAAGAATGTGTTTATTCTCATAGGAAAAGTTGTAATAAGATGTTAAAATGGTCTTATGGTGTTGATAAAGATATCAAACTTCTTGAATATAATTTGGAATATTTTAAGAAATATTTGAATCTAACTCATGGTGCCTTTCATATTCTTTCTAAAGACATGGAAAATAGAGTAAAATTTCTTTATCAATTGATAAGTTCAATAGAAAAATAGACTCAATATGTCATAGAATTAGAATGGATGTTACGGTTTTTGCAGCAAAACTCAAGTTTAATAAATATGAAATTTATTATTTGAACAATTAGGATAATTTCTTTACAGAACATTTTAACACTTAGGAATAAAAGAGTAAGTATCTAGAAGAAAATATTCAGCCTCAATAAGAAAATATTAAATATTAATGAGAAAATATCTCATCTCATTTTGAGAAGATTGTAAATCTTTAGGATGATATAAATGAGTTCAAAAATATGAGAACCATCATAAAATCAATGTCCATGAAATAATAATTTTTTTATTTTATAACTCTTATTTTATCTTTTCCATCATTTTCTATATATAATAGAATAATTCATTCTTTATTTTTGTTTATATTTTTTTTCTCTAACACTTTTTTAGGATTCTCAAAGTCTATTCACCATTCCTTTTTGAAAATCACAAAGAGGGAGATATATTAATCAAGGGGGATATATTTCATTATTACTAGAGAATTCGATCCTAAAGTGAGTTTTTATCTTATGGGGGAGTTAGTCGTATCCATTATTATATTTATATGAGCTATAAAATCAGGAAGAGATAAGTATATATTTTATTTCTGAATATGGTTTAATATTTTTTATTCATTTATAATTTATGGGTTGTGATTTACAAAAATGGGGAGAATATTGAGTCAAAAGTTTCTCTAATGATCCATTTCAAAACTTTTTTTATAAATCACAAAAAATGTGTTACTTTATTAAATTACATTCTCAATATGTTTTATAATGTGTCTATTAGAAAAAAATAATCTTTTTATCTTACATAGAACAAGATTTAATGAGTTTCAAAAATATACTTTTTTCGTTGTAAATATTGTAATGAGACTATATAAGATAATTATCATACTTAGATATATCGGAATAAATATATGATATTTTTTTTTTCCATTAATAGAGATAAAATCCTAATACTCAAATTGATAAAGGTTTTGATCAAAATCATACTCAATTCAAATTGACTTTTTCAAACATACTCAAAAAATATTATTTATAAAACTACATCAGACATTTTGTTATAATGTGAATGTTGCAGCTCTATGTGTCTAAGTCATCATTAAAAACATTGTGAAATATCACTATTGGAGGATCAAGATGACTATTGGAAGCATGCCTATAAATACCCATCCATTTGAAGAGTTTGAAGTGAAGTTTTGATCATTTAATTTTCAAAAATCCCAGTGTGTGAGATCTATGTAGCTTATAAGAGTGAATTACTTGTTCATCATATGTGTAATCTTTTTGAGTTTGATTTTTATTCATAACAAACAATTGTGTTGATAATATTGAGGGATTGCATGGATACTGATACAATAAATTCGATCATCAAATCGAGGGATCACAGGGATAGAAAAATAGAGAAGACAATCATTGTATCGAGGGATCACGGGGATAACAACACAACTTGATTATCGTATCGAGGGATTTAACTAGAAAGGGAAAGAAAAAAATTATTGAAAGTATAAAACAAAGGACCTTAATCCTAGGTTATTGGATACCCTACTCTTTGGAATAAAATAACTGTATTCCTTTTATTACTTTTATTATTACAAGTTTTTTATTTCTGCAGCAATTATAACAGAAAGTGAATCATTTTATATTAATATTTCTATTCGTACCTTGTTTATGATAATAGATTTTATTACTATACAATTTTTCTTAATTTTTATTATTTAGTGAATATATTTTACCCTGATTATGATTATAGTGGATTTATGATATAATCAATCTATTTTTTAATACTCTAATTTGTTGCAACTATTGTGATTATGATTCTTTTCTTGTATACTCTGTTAAATCATTTTATTTTGTGAATATGATTAAACTTTGATTATATTACCACTAATTTATCATTAAAATTTTGATAGGCTATTAAGATACAATAAATTTATCATTACAACCTAAGGAATACTTATTAAAATATATTTTATTACGATACTTTATTTATCAAACCCAAGGGCCATGTATGATTATCATTTAAATACTAAAGAGGTTTTGTGAATACTATTTGTTTAACATTGTTAAACTAAGTTTTTTAAGGTTAAAAATTAATGTTCTCAAACATAAAATTCACTACATTCTTTTATTTAGAATCATCATATACCTATCTACACAATAATTCTATAATATCACAAATCTCATAAACATATCATTACTAAAGTTTTTACATATTTCCATAGAAGCACAATCATAAATTAAGAGGTCTAGTTTCTTTGGGACATTAGCTATATAATACAACATTTTTAAATAAATAACATAACATAATATTTTCATATTCATAATATGATCTAGGATCTATAAAATTCTTATTGTTATAGAGGATAACATAGGGACATAGGTAAATTATATGGTTAGATGAAAAGCCAAGTAAGTGGATAATTAGAACACACATGAGGTTAAGATATCATAATATATAATAATCATGAAATGAAATAGTGAAAAAGTAGGATCATCAATCATCACATTGGATCATGAAAAATTAATAATGAAATCAAAGAAACATAACAATCATGTGAATCATAATAATATGACACAAACATAAAACATGTCATCATAACATAACTCAAGACTCACTTTCATGAAAATATAATATAAACTGTTAGTCTCAAATATCTTGTACCATAAATAGTATATCATGAGATGTAATAATTACTCAATCAAATAGGAGTTATATAATTCATATTACAACCATCACATTATAATATGTTATTTATATGTATACCATAATGAAATGACTCATACGTCAAGCTTAAATATGAAATAAAAAAAATGGTAAGATAATGAGTTATATAATAATTTCATAAATCGTATAGTGATAAATAAACTGATATGTACCCAAAAGAATAAGGGAATAAATTATATTATATATATTATAGGTAGGATTAAAAAAATATTATAGGACATGAAGAGAATAATAATGGTCAAGGAAATAGTATTAGGAGAATTAAGAAGATATTTTATGGAAATAAAGTCTTTAAAAAATTAAATAATGGTGGATAAGGATTCATACAAAGTAAATAAAGACATGAATATACCAGTATGATAGAGAGAGAAAATAAAATATAAGAAAATTATGTTTAGGACCTATTATGGTGTCCTAATCAATAAAAAATTTAATCACAAAGCAGTAGGTTAGTGGTTTTCCCTAAGTTGTCTCTTAAAGTGGCATATCTTGTTGTATGTTTTTTCAAGAATTCATTTATTATTGTTTTGTGATTTAGACACAAATTAAAATAAAATTAATACTTTAAATGGAATTTGGTTAGTTTTGAGATTATATAATAAAAAATAAAATATTAAATAAGAAAATTAATAAAATTATTATGAAAAACAAAAAATTTAGCAAATAATAGTAGATAATCATCAGGTGATTCCCTAATAATGAACCTATACTATTCTATTAAACAATTACAAATATTATCTCACTTTTAATCAATAATCAAAATCAATGTCACTCACTATATTTTATATCATTTTTTATATTTTTAGGAAGTAATATATTACAAATTCATGTTCACTACTCTATTTCTTTCCTATATGTAGTAGGATAATGAATCCTTCAAACGAGTGTATGTTTCTTAGCATACTCAACCCATCCAACCGAATAGGTATGTTCACCATACTAAACATGATCCTCAAATGAGTAGCCACTCTCTATATCCAACCGAACACCATGATATTAAGTATAAATAAACAAAGAAACATTAGACCCCAATAATATAAAAACAATTGATTGAGAGTAGTGGCAATATGGGTGGATATTGGAAATTTTTGGTAAATGAGTTTTGTTTATTATAATTAAATGGTTTCAAATATTTTTAGAAAATGGGACGGATGAGAATTAAATGAATTGATGCCGAACATCCCTGGCCAAGAGAATCAATTAATTTGATGTGCTCGACCCATTTTAATTTATAATTCTATATATATATATAAAAGACAACTCAAAAAAGTATTCAAAATCATTTTATTTTATTTTATTTTATTTTTGATTTGTTTTTTATAATATAGATATATAAATACACATATATATACAAAATATTAAATAATACATAAAATAATATTTTTAATTTCAGAATTACCAACATTTAATTAATTCCTAAATATGACTAAAAACACCATCGAGGAGACCGTTTTTTTGGGGAAAATTTAATGAAATACAATGTAAAATTTTTATATTTAATTTGACATCATGTTTCTAGAAAAAACCTTATATTAACAATAATATTACATAAATAATAACATGAATTTAAAAAAACTAATTAAAATAAAATGTGAATAATATAAAAATTAAATATTTTTGTAAATAATAAAATGGAATAATATAAATAATATAATTAATAATTACTATGACAAATAATAATTAAAAATTTAATTAAAAATTATGATAATTAATTTTATAATTAATATTATAAATAATAGTTAATAATTAATAATATTGTTTACAAACAAAATATTAATAATTAATAATTAATAGTATAATTAGTTAGATAATTTTAAAAAAAATAATTAATAATTAATAATAACTAATATAAAAAATAACAAGATTGATAAAATTAATAGAAATTAATAAATTAATTTATTATCTAATTAAGAAGTGATAGTTACTAATTAACAATATAATTGATAATTAATATTTAAAAATATAATTAACTATTAATAATTAAAAATAATATTAATTTTAGAAATAATTATATTGTATTTTATTAATTATTAATTTTGAACTAGTAAATTATATTATATATATATATTATTGTTTTTTTGGAAAAGTGAAACTAAATCTAATATACAGAATCTATAAGGGGAGTCAAGATCATTTCTCCTATAAAACGGTGTCATGAGTGTGTTTTTTAGTTATATTTTAGAATTACTTAATCATTGGAAGTTAAAAATAAAAAATAGTATTAAAAACTATTTTTTAAAATTTTATTATATTTATATATTACAAAATAAAATAAAAAATATTCTAGAAAATTTCATTTTAAATACTGGTTAAATTTCTCTTATATGTATATAGGCATTTAATAGTTTTTTATTAAAAAAAGGCTAATTGCATCAAATGAATTGACTCTCTTAGCATAGAATGTTGAATATAAATTCATTAGATGCTCAAGTATCCCATTTACTAAAAACATATAACCCATTTAATTTAAAAATAATAAAAAATACATTTATTTTTTCCCCATGGATATTTGTGAAAACTATTCCCTCCACTACTCATATCAGTAACCCATTTTGAAAAAAATAAAAAAGCTGAAATAAATATAGAACTCATCAAGAACTTCTTGTTTCATCTCTCTTCATCTTCTACACTAATTGGTTCACCCATCATTTTCATAGAGTTAATAGATCACTGGGTGAAGAAGAATACAATAAACACAAAAAAAAAGGAAAATAAGAAAATGAAAATCAAATGAGAATTGAAATAGAATAGTCAAGAAAATATGTTCTAGAGAAGACTAAATGGGCCTAGTTTTGTTGTATTAGGATATTTATATCTTAGAGTTAGCTGAATTCAGTGTTTTTCTATATATTGGTTTATGCATGGTGGTCAATAAATTCCACAAGCACCTTGGAATAAGGGATTTTGTTTCACTTGTACAAATCTTGGAAGATTTTTAGTTGGAGGGTGTTGTGGTTTTTTGAAATTAGAATAATTCAGTGCTGGTTTTATTTTGGTTCAGCCAATTAAAATGGATATTAGAAATCCAAATAACTCAAATAAATTATAGGAAATTAAACCAACTTATTAAATATAGTAAGTATGAAACATATTTCAATACTCTCAATTTAAAAAATAAACAAATATTAGAAAGGAAAAATAGATTTAATTATTAATGTTTAAGAATTATCATTTATAAAATGAATCAATTTATTTAAATAAAATTTATACCCATAACAATTTCAAACTACCAAGTCAAATGTGAGAAAGTTTTTTGCATTCAATAAACTAAAAATCCATCATGTTTCAATTTTGAATTTATTTACAAAGGTATGATTCCACCAGTCCACATAGAATCCAACCATATATCTATCCAAAAACCATTTCCTATCATACCTTCAATGGAAATTCATCACCACACAACACTAAATTTATTTTAAATATATTAATGTTTACTCATTATTACGACATGTTAGTTCACAATAAGATTCATCATGTTATGGAAAAAAGGGGGTTAGATACCCTGAGGGGGGAGGGGGGTTCGGATATTAAAATGTTTTAGAGTATAACCTACCCTAGTAGATATCTACCTCATAATTATAAAATTCACTTCTTTTTCTTTGTAGTGTTTTTATTAATAGAATTATCCAACTAGCCTTTACGTATCAATTTACCTTTTTATTATCTTTATCAACTTTTTCTGATGATGATATACAGTAATAAAATCAATGATATCACAAGGAAACACATATTATTTACTTTTTTCACCATAATGGTCTTGTCCAAGGTGTATGATAACAACATTGTGTTGGTGGACCAAAATAACTAAGATCACTGTTGGCTTCTTTAGGTGATGTCACTACTATATATGCTCAATTCCTAACAATTTTTTGGGGTAGATGCACTATGTCCTATATATCAAATCCCTTACACCTCCCTCTTATGCTCTCTACATTTTAAGGAAAAACAATTAGCACATATTTCAAAAATTATATCACATATTGTTTGAGAGTTCCACCAAATGTAGATTGGTTCCCTTAAAATATCCATAATTCTATTTGAAAAAATAGAGTATGAAAATCACCTTGAATAGTATATTCATCATTAATCTATGAAATTTCAATGAACATATCCACTATTTGGAAAGTTCTTCAAGGAAAAACAAGACACCTTCTTTTAGGAATAATTTCACAACACTTCTATTTATAATTTATAAATTAGAATACATGCCTTTGTTATAGTGAAAAAATATTCTTATTCTATTATTATAAATTCACCTTTATCTTGTATATATATCATAAATATTTAATGTATAAAATCCCTCTCTCTCTCTATTCTATTTTAAGATTTCTCATTAGGGGTCATTTTTCTTCTTATACAGATGTGACTTGTATTTTGAAGATCTTCTCTTCTTTTTATTTTTAGTTTTCTCAGTTTTCTGATACATTAATTTCATTTATTGCATGTGAATTTTAATTTAAGAGTTAAAAAATAACTCTTAAATTATCCATGCATCTTGGGTTATAACTGTATGAATATTATCAAATTTGAAAGATATAATTGGCCATGAAAATCCTGATCAACATGAAAGAATTTCCATATCTATAAATATGGAAAAATGATTATGAAAAACTATTATTTCTCCAAACATTTTAATTATTTATAACCCATGATCTTAAAATCTCCATTAGATATGGTTTCATCTCCATTTATGAAAAACCACATGAATTAATGTTTTTGTTGATCGGTTTTATATCTCCCACAATATTATCCTTTAATCACACATGTCCACTATGACATATCCATTAATACCACAATGTAGTCCTAATTATAAGAAATATGAATTCCTCAATGAATATGATCTTGTAGTGAGATAAATATCTGGAATCATGGATACCATCTATCTAAATTAGTTTAGAACTTTTCTTGAACTTGATTAAGACATGGTCTATCTTCATTGGTGGAGTTAAATTTTATTTTTGAAAACAAAAAAATCAACCAAAAGTACAATTACATCATTACACATGAATTTTTCGTGTGGATAATCTCGTATGATATGGGATGTTCCCTACCACATGGGATTATCATATATGTAAAATTAACATGATCCTTATTCATCAAACTATTTTATATGCCTTGGTTATTTCCACTACATCGTAGCCTTCACTTTATCTTTGTTTACTACAGTGTAGTCTCACGCAATCTCCATTAATCCCACATGAATCGACAAATCACATATCACGATACAATCCTTGGAGCTAGATAAATAATTGTGGCATGGTATTTATGAATTCACCTTTATGTATATAAACCCCCCCACCTTTGTGGCTCTCTACATGCACCATTATGTGCAGATGAAGAATGTTTTTTACCCTTATGTGTATATCTTAAAGAAAATTTACATATACGTATAATGAACCTTACATAAACTGTAGTATTTTGAGGACACCATTATACTATATATAAAAATACTATATATACCCTTATGCATAGAGATCCTCTAGTAAACCAGGCCAAGTGATACAACATTGTAAGATATCCATTAGCAGTTGTAGTTTCAATCGATCAGTTATAATGTGATCATTAGATATCAAAATGGTCATAGACCGAACAGTGCTGTCTAGTTTATGAATTCAGGAATAGTCAAGAGAGATGTTAAAGGTTATTTATATTTCACCATTTCATTTTTTAGGCTATACATATCCAATATTTTAAATGAAAGGTGATCAGTTTCATTCTACTCTTGAATCCTACATTGTATTTCATCTTTGATGGGAACAACATAATAATACTATTTATCCATCAACTTCTCATTCAAGAAAAACTAAAATGGGTTATTAAATACTACCTTTTATGTTTCTCTATAAAAGAGAAGCTAATAATCTCTTTACCCATTCACACCATCCCATGATTTCCCCCCACCAACCACCCATATAGTTAAGTGGTTCCATTGATCATGGCCAATATCTGGTCTAGAGGTAGCTACGGTGCTGGATTTGAGTGGGCTAGTTGACTTTTTTTATAAAGCATCATCTCTCCGTACATGGAAAAAATATACTATAGAACATAATTCCACCAATACCATGCATACAGATATTTCATTCAAGAAAATTTCCCAATAAAAATATTAAGGAATAACTTCTACACACATAGATATATATTTTATTTCTTAAACAAGATTAACCATAGTTCATCTCACATAAATATTATGGATTGAATGAATCCAATATGAATTGAATGAATCAATAATTATACTATAATTAATCCTCACTCACAAGTCTAATATTTTATTTTTTTAAAATTTACACATCACATATTAGAAACAAATCCGCTTCAAATCATTAGGGATTATAATATACCCTTATATTTAGTTGAAAAAATTATCTAAAATCCAACTCCATTTTTACTCTACCAATTATTGTAAATAAAATTCAAGGGAATAGTCTATGTTCAAAAACTCCTCATGGACTAATAAAATTTATATCAAAACCTCCACTGATTCTTGAAAGTTATCCCTCTATTTCAATAGCTTCTTTCCCATATTTATTAATATACACTATCAAAGAAATTATGATTGAATTCCCATTCCAAAAGACTTAACTTATCAAACTTCCTAAATCTATATTTTTTTTAAAAAATATACATCACTCTCACAAGAAGGATAGTGATAAATATTACAACTTATCACATTACATGTCAAAAAATTCTATAATCCTAATGATCCATGGCTTGGTGTATGAAACATGAGAGTTAGTTAATAGCTACATTGATATCTATGTATCTCACTAGGTAAAATAAATTCATAGTAGAATTTTCATTAAATTTTTTAAATATCCTTATTATCCTGACCCACACAAACTTTTTATCACATAATATTGAAGGCACAAGGAGGGAATGATATACCATTTGCAGTAGTAGTTATGCAAATTTTCAACACCAATAGGATAATTCCATTTTCATTATATGTTATTCAGGATCCTTACACGATCCTTCAATTATGAAATAAGTTAATCACTATTAAGAAGTTAATCTAAGATACACCATTAATTTTAAAAAAAATTTATAGAATATTTCATTATTTTAGGGAAATCTATTTATTGATAAACACTCCTTGGGTTCCAAAATTATGTTTCCCCTTGTTTCACTTATCGCATGATATCTATTTTTATCATCGAGGAATTTATTAACAAGAGAGTGACTAAAATTACTATGAAATATCCAAAAACTCGTTGGAAGAATTATTAAGCACCAATAAATCCCTTTGAAAACTATTTCTACAAAATTTAGAATAGGATTTTCTTATTTTTATAAAAATTGCATGTAAAACCAAAGATAGATTTGTTAGTATTTCCTTATCTATTAGTAGGATAATTTCACCAAAAGAATAGAATTTGGAACTTTAAATTTAATTACACCTTTATTTTAGAATCACATGTTTTTTTATTTGTAATTTTGGGAGACTTCACATGTTGAGAAATGAGCCTTCTCGATCTGAAAGATGACATAACTAATACAAAATTTTAGAATTCATGAACCAATATTTTCATATCCTTAGTGAATTCTCCTCTTGTTCATTTATTCCACTAACTAGATAACATGTATACCTTAATTTCCTAGTCTATTTATCATAGTGTATTAGATTAAATTAGATATATACCCATGTAACAGATTTTATTTAAATCGGTCCTTTTATTTTAAAAATCATCAAGGACACTTGAACATTTCATGATTCTTTACTTAGGGAATGACAAAAAACTGAACATAAAATAATTTAACCACCATATTGATCAATTAATTTCTACCTATAGTTCATATATAATTCCAAATTCATTTCATGTCATTTATAGCACACTTACCCAATGAATTGTGTGTCCCGTTGAGACCTACACTTGTTCAAAAAAGTTGGGATCATTTAAATCATAATGATAGAGGGGTACCTTTTTTATTACTCATGTTGAGGTGGATTTCATGTATCCTAGGAAAACCACATTCCATTTACCATTCAATTTAGAGTCAAAATTTGTGTATGAACTATTTTTAGTGGAAAAAATTCCTTTACGCTCTTTTTTTCTTGTTCACTTCTAGACAACCTAGGTCACAATCTTTACTTCCTTGGTTAGTTATTATACCAATTATTTATTCTTCCAAAAAAAGTTAACTACTGATTCTATAACCTAAATTTAAATTTTTATTGTCCCTATAAGGATTATTTTTTATCATTAAATACCTTTATTTGAGACATACCAATAAAATAAAATAAATATAGTGTCAGGGTTGTGTGATATCTTCTACTCTTGACTCAGAACCGTTCTATTTTTTCTATAAGGGGCTTTTGATTTTGCAGTAGATTTTTAAAACCTTTATAAATTAATTTCAATATGATTGAAGTATATATTATGATTCTAAAATTTCATTCTCATTGGTAATTATTTATCATTATATGATTAATGATGTTCACAATCAATTAATGATGATAAATATTACAAAATTTCCACATGATTCTTGGTAAATATGGTAAGAATAATTGGAATGGAAACCAAGCCTTTGATGTTGTGGATAATTTATTTGATTTACAGTTTTTGTATCTTCAAATTATTAAATATATTTCAGATCCTCTAGAATCCATTAAATATTCCTCTGTATCCCATAGAAATAGAAAATTATTTAATACCTTCTTGTTAGCCTCTTCTAATTGGAATTACCTCTTTTAGAGTTCCTTTATACACATTTCTATCACCTTTAAGATTTACACTTTTATTCAGAATGTCTATAGATTTATTCCTCTTATGCATTGGATATGGATTATCATAGTAAATACAAGATTTTAATATGTTTCATGGTGTTTATGGAATTAAAATAATTTCATGATTTTCCTTAGATATAGTGTGTGTATCCATATTTAATTCACCACCAGTTGAATGGTGATATAAAAAATGCAGTGCATCCTTTCATTTAGGATTACTCTTGGAACTAGATTTCTCCACTTCTTTCTTGACTTGTTTTATCACTTCTCCCAATTGTTAAATATTCATATGTATTTATTAATTTTGATCATTATGTTATTTATTTAGAGTCTTCCCACAATTCATATCATCTTTTAATGCCTAGGATGTATTATATACTATATCAATTTAGTCCTTTATTTTAAGTCCCATTTGAGAAATAGAATCTTTAAAGAATGCCTTATCTTGTCAAAGACTTTTCTTCTCCTAAACATATTGTGATACGTGTGAGACAAGGTAATTATTATTTTTCTCATATTTGGAAACACTTTTGAGTTTAAATTTTTTCCATTCAAAACAGATTTCGGGTTTTCCACCTTTTTGAAAATATTCCAAAACATCATATCCAATAAGTTATTATTTTCTCTATGGTTAGTGGAAACAAAAATGTACCTTTTATTAAGGACTTTAAATTTACCAAACTCAATTCCCATTACATCAATCCATATATATTTAGACTTTTTCTCCTCTATATTTATATTCTATTTTATTAATTGATGATCCATTTACACTAATAGGTGTGAAACTACCACTTTTGGCCTCCTTGGGATTTTATTTTCATAAATAGTCTCAAAATTACTTAATTTATTTGGTTTATAATTTAGTAATAGAATATATTTATGATAATGTGTGTAATATTAATAATTCATACCTTCATTTTTTAATTTTATATCTCTTGAAATCGAATCATACTCTTTGTATAGACAATTTTAAACCAAGGGACTCCACTGGATTTTTGCTTCTTATTTGATGTTCCGTATTTTTCTATTGAAAACAAAAATATAAGGGAAAAATAAACTTAATATATAACAATAAAATGAATAATATCTATGAAAAAAAACAAATCAAATAAACACACCATTTGATACCAATTTTTTATACCCAAAGGCTATTAAACACCAATGGGGTTGTAAATCAAGGTATGGAATAATTTCATTTTTCTTCCCACCCCAATGGATATTAGGATATTAATAATAAGGGTTTATTATCTATCTCATTAGTTTTTGTGTTAATCAAATTTCATGACTATACATTATATATCAATTTTCTTTTTTATTTTATTTTTCAAATTTATACGATCACAGTTCATAGTGAGTTAAGAAAAACATTCACAAGGAAACCCAGTTTTTTACTTGGTTCAAAAAAATGTTCTAGTATAAGGAAAAAGATGCCAAAATTTCCTTTATGCACCAAAATAACTAAGAATACTTATTGTTTCCCTAGGACAGTTTCCTCTTTCCTAGGATCACTATAACGCCTTGGACCCAAAATCCCAAAAGCCCAAAGCCAATGCATTGCTTATTACATTGGAATGGTTAAAAGGAATGAAATCCTGAAGGAAAGATCAGTTTAGTAGTCTTGAAGAAAATAGAAAAATATATGTAACTCATATTACATTGGATAAGTTAACACAATACAATACATAACAAAACTGAAAAAACTCCATCCATGAGAACTTAGTATATGGTCTTCTCATCGTAACATGTTAAAGGTAAAAAAATGAAAGGGGTGATATAAAATGATCAGTAAGGGTTACTAATAGAAGAAGAATGAATCAATAATAACTGAATCATAAAAAAGTTGGCATAGCCAATATGGCATGGTGAAGAAATGAAAAACAAACACCATTAATAAACTGAGAATGAAACTGCATCCATAGGTTTGGTCATAGTGAAAACCTCATGGATATTAATTGATAAAAATTAATAAAAAGATATGCTTATTAATTTGAAATCATGTATCTGGAAAATGATGCCAATATAACATCAAACTGGTTTAGGTCTGTGGGTAGAAACCCATTAGAGTTTTGGAAATAAACTCGACAGGTTTGTCACCAACTTATTTGTCTTATGATACATGTCGAATCATCGAGGGGATGTAGTAGGCCCCAAACATAACTAAAAGTCCAAATAATTATTTATAAATATATTTAATAATAGTAAAATATGCCTTCATAATATTTTTATAGAGTAGAGTATATGGATTTATCAAAATTTCCGTAGTTAAAACAACATTCCAAATAAACATCGTATGTGAAAGTGTATAGGACTTAAGGAAATAATCATATCCATGCTATAGAAAAATGGATATTGAATAGAATTATAATTTAAAATGGAAAATTATCTCAAATGGGATATAGATACATCACATATGAAATATTAGGTGCACAATACCAAGTAGGTCTTAATGACAGGGAAATTTAGACAAAGTCCCTTGCCACATAGTAATCAATTGATTCATATGACCAAAAATCAATAATCCCTGAATGAATAAATGAAAAAAATGAATATAAATAGTATCATAATAATATATATCAAATGGTAGTACTCAATACCCCACATGAAAAAATAAGTGGATAACAATGGAAATATCACGAAACTAAAAGTGATATAAGAAACCCCTTAACTTATGTCTGAAAGTGTTCTTTGAATGATCTTAATAACCTGAATAATAAAATTTAGATCCATTAAATAATAATTCTAGAAACAAATGCACATTTCTTTGATTTATTTTAACCTTATTTGGTACATTAATGTCCTTTTTATGGGTTCAAAAGGTTAAATTTTATTATTTTGAAATCATTTTCATCATTGGTTTTCATGATTGATTTAATTGTATTAATGAATGGATGTTCATTCGTAATGTGGTTAAGAATCCAAAATTGTTAATATATATTATTAGTGACATTTAAAAATATATAAATTATCTTATAATGATTTTGGTTACATACCATGAGTATGACTTGTTTGATAATCGATAATGATAAATGCTTGGTTTACTTGGGAGTTTTGTGCATAGTGAACTTGTTTTGTATTATAATTTTATATTATGAGTGTGTAAGGATTAAAAAACAATTCATAAGATAAAATACATATACAATGATCTTATTAAACCATAAAAATGGTTTCATGACCATAATTATATATGGTAATAAAAATTGGGAACCCATCATCCGTGAATGTGATAAATTATCTTATAATGATTTTGGTTACATACCATGGGTTTGCCCATGGTATTTCCCCATGGTATTATCCAATTTGGACACCTCATGTGACATTTTACTATAAAAAAGTTTAACATTATTTTATACTAATTATTAAATCATTATAATGCCATTAAACATACCAAAAACTCAAAACTATATTTTTACTATTCACAAAAAAATCAAGTATTTTTTAAAAATCCCAAATTATCACCCTAACCATTTTTTGATATGTAGAATTCAAAAATGAACTTCATTTTTTGAAAATGATTTTATAAATATTATAAATTTATTTTTTAAATAAAATTGAAATTTATTCAAAAATAATAATTTTAAATTTATAACTCATTTTTTAATTCCTTGAATAATTAATCAACATCTCATTACCTTATAACTGTAAGAAAATAAAATAATAATAATATTTAATATTCATAAGGATCGTATTACTATTCATATCTCTATTTATAAGGGTACGTTACTATTTATCAAAAAAACAAGTTGGTTCTATCAGACATAAAATAATATACTAATCACAACCATAGCTAACTGTTTTTATTTTGAAATTCAAAACCCAGATGTGGAAAACTAAAGTTTAATGGATAGGTTATGACTTTATCCTATAAATAACCAAGTTTGGATTCATGGTGACTCAGTGCTTCATGCAATATAGGTTATCTATTGAATTAAAAGAATTTAAGAGAAACACACTGTAGAGACCCGAAGCCTGACGTACATTGACATTACATTACTTTTGCGGAATACTTAGTACATAACAAAAACACACACTAACGGATCGTAATAGTTTAGTGTCTTTGGAAACTCGGAACGCAATCTTCTAATCGTGGTGAAAGTTCTTCAATATCTCCCATAAAGGTCATCCCTTTTTTTTTTATAAAACCTTTCTTTATATCCTGGGGAAAAGAAAACATAAAAGGGTGAGCTCAAATGCTCAGCAAGGGCAATAAAGGAAATCATATCATATCTTTTTGAAAATCATAACCTGCAAAAGAGATCATAAAATCTTAATAAATCATAGAAGTGAAAATGAGATCCCCATAATCATAACATGAAACTTGAAACTTTGTGGCATGTACACACAATCATGGAAAATCATTTCTTGTTAGTCATGACTTATTACCAAGACTATCTTAGTGGACAAAGTCCCTTTCTGAACCGAGTTCACTCCTCGTTTCAGTCCTGTATCACTGAACCGAAATAACCTTCCGTTCCAGCCATGTCTATCTCATGAGATATAAAATCTTTACCCAATGCATTGGAGGGAGATATAGGTCCCACCCATCTTATAATGAATCCTTTCTTATGTGTGCCACATAATCATAAAACATACATCATCACATAACACATGTAACAAAAATGGGATTCCTGAAACATCATGACATCATAAATAAATTCATATAAGATAAAGGAATTCATAAAAAAATAATTCCATCACAACATGATCAAGTCAATGTAATAATAGGGATAAAAACAGAACCATTTATTATCTTAGATGTAAAATAATTTTGATAAAACACTTGAACTCCATTCTTGAGGAAAATATCCTTTCTTCGTCAAAAACATTTTTCCTTTCATAACATATCATACAACTTTAAAATAAAAGAAGTTGATTAAAAATAAACTTGAAAACTTGTAAAGGAAGCTTCTTGGAAATAATGTTTTAAAAATCCATTCATGCCGTATAAGTTAAAAAAAACATTCTTCGTACTTTTTTCGGAAAAGTCAAAAAGTACCTCGTACGAAAAATGACAAAAGATTCCTTTCATACATATTACAAACAACTCACCTAAGGGTAAAAATGGATTTAAACAATTGTAGGTGGATGGAAATAATATTACATATTGATGAAACATGGATGTGGATGATAAAATACATCCCAGTAAGTACTTACGAATAAACAATCTCGGATAAAAAAATGAGATTGTGATATTTTCCCTTACCTTAGGTCCGACTTGCTTTGTAAGTGTCCGAACCTCCTGTATAATGATTTAAATCATGTTATTGACTTATTACAGAATCATATTCATTGTTATATGGTTCACTTATGACATTATATTACCCGTTCTTTTGTAAATTCCATGTTAAAGAAGCGTTTTGGGTAAAATCGTTTCATTTATCGTGGGTGTTTTGACTTGTTGTTCTTGACATCATTATTACTTATATCATGATTTACTTACTTCCAGAATATAAAATATGATTTATATATCATATATATTCAGTATATATATATATATATAATAGATAGATAAATAAAATGAAAAACAACGTTCATGGAGACGGTAGTCCGTACGTACGCATGAACGCTGTTTTTCTTTCCTTATTGTATTGAAATGGAAGTAAGTAAATGACATACATATGTATATATATACATAAATCCAGTAGCTTTATAATGTCATATATTTCATTATTATTTCTTATATATACATTATAATCATTCTTAAATGGTTAACATGGAGAATGAATCTCATCGCGTCGTGGAGACGGTAGTCCGTACGTACGCACGAGCGATGATATCATTTCTATAAATATTGAATTGAATTGGAGTGGATTATACAATATATCAGAATCAATATGATGTTGTAATAACTATGTATAGTTATTCTTTACACCATTATACCCATCCATGTAAGGTGGTGGTGGAAAATAGATTACACCACGGCGTGGAGACGGTATTCCGTACGTACGCACGCGCGGTGATTTCTTTTTCCGTAGGATGGATAGATGGTGAAATAGGGTTGTTTCATACTTATAATAACATATCAGTATATGAGTGATACTGATGTTATTACTTCATAATGAAACAACTTAAGAAGAAGAAGTGGAAGAAGAAATAAAGATGAAAGAATTGGTAACGGTAATTACCTCTTCTTTGAAGTGCCTCTTTGAGACCTCCTCTTAGGGCACTAGAATTGGTCTTTGAAGAAGACCAGAACCTCTAGGATGTTTCTAGGGAAGTGGAGAAGAGATTTTGGCAGGGTTTGGCCGAGCTTGAGTGCTCAAATTGGTGTGAGGAGGAGGGGGAGGAGGTGTCCTTTTATAGGGGAGGAGAGGGGCACCTTAGGAATATCTCAAAATATTATTTTATATTAAAGTCAAAATCGGTTTATAATGGTTCCAAAGGGTCTTATTTCGAAGCTAAAGTGGGGAGGGGTCGAAATCCTATCAACCAATAGAATTTAGACAAGTTTAGAATATTATTTTAACCTTATCAATTAGATTTAACTCTAAGTTAAATAATTTAACTTTTACCATGTCTTTTTGTTTTCTTTCACTATATGGTTAATACACTTACTATAACATGCCAAACGAACCCCAAATTGTTTATTATTAATATATATATCCTTATCTAAGTCATTTGGCCGAACCTTAGATTTTTAGGAATAAAATAACAATTAATAATATAATATTTGATTTAAAAACTATTTTGTGTCAATTTTGACACTATTTGATATATGATTTTTGTGAAAGTCATAACAGAATTAAATGTTCGAAACAAGTTGATTAAATAAACATTAATATATCATAGTAACCTAGAAAATTAGTGGAATTCATAAAAATGTTCAAATTACATTTATTTTGGTGTTTATAACATCAATTATGTCAATATTTCATTAATAAGATAATTACTGCATCATCGTTGTGTCATAAATAAATTAAATTATTTGATGTCTAAAAATTACAAATAAAATACCATCATGTAGGACATCTTTCTAGATTTCTAATGAATATTTACAATCTAATTTATCTTATGTATAACCCCATATTAAAAATGATTTACTTATTAAACTTTGATTTTAACTATTTTAACCTTTCTTTAAATAAATTAATAATAAATGTCCTAATCTAACCCAAGTGGGCCTAAATGGTCATATTTTATTCCTAAGTTTGTTTTTGGTCGAAATACACTTGTCCAATAGGATTAGGACACGTGTTAGGGTAATAGTAATATCATATTTACCCTTAGTTACCCTATTTACTATTAACCGTGGTAAAAAAAGTAAAAAGTTACTATTCACCAAAAATTATTTTCATCTCATTGAACCACATTTTAGTCCTTGATATTAACCGTGTCTGTCTGATTTTTGAAATTCCATTCACAGAAGCGGTAAAATTAAGTTTTATGAAAAATTCAGTTTTTTTAACTACCACTTAGTAGTTTCACTATTCATCAAAAATTGATGTTTTTCAGAACAGTGACAAAATTTCATCCCAAGCTATATTTCATATTCCAAATTCAAAAATGAAGTCTATTTTACCAAATTCATTACATAAAAGTTGCATTAATTAATTTTATAATTAAATCCCGCTGTTAAAACAAATAGCGTGTTTTTAAGAAACAATATCTATCAAAAGATTGACACTTGTTTATGTCTAGTTTAAATGTGAAATTACATCCAATGACCAACATTGTATTAAATTGTAAAAATATATTCTAAATATACTTTAAAACCACTCAAATTAATGATTTATCACTATTAATTATTTCGATTAAAAAAGTTGTTTTTAATTATAATTTAGTAATTTTCACTATTCATCAGAATATGAAAGTTATCCGAAAAGTACCAAAATTTCACCTTAGGCTAAATTCGATACTCCGAATCCAAGAATGAAGTTCATTTTGAAAAATAAGATTTACAGAATTTTAAAAAGTGGTTATTACTATTCATAACGGCCAGTTTTAATAATATTTTAATAGCATATCATTGTTTCGTGAAACTCAGTATTACGTACCACACACGCTATCGAGGAAGGTTGCGATTGCGTGTAATGCAAGGCAAGTCAAAGATGCGTGTTGTGCAAGCTCCTTTTGGTGTAGCGTACAACACAAGAAATTAATAAAATTAAAAAGAATATTTTTTATAAAATCTTGGGCTGTTACATTCTACCCCCCTTAAAATGAATTTCGCCCTCGAAATTCGTCGGGGATATAAATGGTTTACTATTCGAAAGTTTCTTTAATAGAAACCCACATCGTAAAAAGGAATGTCAAAACCAATCTTTAAAAACAAAAGTATGACACTTAACGGTTACCCAAATAAACTAATCATTGGGTTTCCACATAGGTGAAAATATGGATATGGAAGAGAAATCTAACCATCATGTTCTGATGGAGAGTGGTAGAGAACATGGCTATGGAAAAGCCAGTAATCACAAATCCATAAATTTGTGACGATCTAAGGTACCATCTGATTCATCAGGTATAAGATCACTAGGACAACATTTTTGGTTTTCAAGATCATTTCCCCTAAAGTTGAAAATTTGAATTAGAATAAATACTTACTTTATTTTGGTACAATCTCACTGTTGTTCGTGCCTTGAACAATTTCCACTTCATCTCTTAAATAAATGAAGTTGAATTTGTTATTCGTGAAGTGTTAGCAGATCATGTGATAGAATGACGGGTCATTCCATCTATCTCAAACAAAAGGTTAGCAAAAATTATATGCATAAATCGATCTATAGTGAGATTAATCATATATGGTTCCTAAAATGGACTTATACTTCATATATCATACTGCTTAATATAATAAAACTAATTTCTACTAAACAGGGACTTCCTGTAGGCCAGTGGTAGGCGATAAAGGCCAGTCGCACTTCGGTTGTGGGTTCGATTCCTACAGCCTTGTCCGAAGCGATGGGCTGTCGCCCGTCCTGCAGGTTGTCCTTTTTCTAAAACTATATTACCATAACATCCCATCAATAATATCGAAAAAACTTCTATCCTTAAACAATAATAACTTATGTCCAACATAATCCATTCCAATCTTTAGGCTTATCCATAATACTGCAGTACACTCTCATAACATAGTGAAAACAATTAACAGAGATTTAATACTGTCGTTGATCCCCACATATCATAAGATATGTCTTGTTGGTCACTTTCCAAACATTCAAAGTCCTTAATCGCGTATTCTCTTGAATACCTTAGTGAAAACATGAGTGCAGTTAAAAGTTAACACTTTCCACATACCAAAATCCTCAAAATTCCATATACTCAAACCATGATATCACTTAGTCCTTATATCAATAATGAGCTCATGAATACTATTAAACATTTCATTTTCTCGTCTTCATTATGCGCATATCATCTTATTTCCAGAAAATATCTCAATCACTTTGAATACCACATCAATAAATATTGCAATACTCAATGATACAACATTATTTTGGAATCCCATTACATAAACACTTAATCATTCCACCACATCGTTGTCATATTCAACATTGCCAATAGTGATCGCATGTGATTTCCCTTTGTCCTTTGCCTTCAGTGGTTGCTCATGTTGATCATCACTAACCCTTGGATTAGGGAAATTATTAGCATAATGCCCCATTTCCTTGCACTTGAAGCATTGAAGTGTTGGCGGTGCGTTCTCTGCAGTGTTTGCTTTATTCACATCATTAGAAACCCTTTTTCCATTACTTCGACACTCAGCTGCTCGATGACCTTCTTTTCCACACTTAAAACATTTTCTAGTCCCTTTAAGACAATCTCCACCATGCTTCTTTCCACACTTTGTGCATAAGGAAACATTCGTCTTCTTTTCAACATTATTCTGAGATTTCTCCTTGAACTCCATCTTTCGTTTCTTGTCAAAACCATGAGATGGATATATAACACCAACTTCCATTTCTACCTTGATAGCACAATGCACAATTTCTTCATAGCTACTGAAGTCTCTTATAGCTAATGCCCTTCGAAGACTTGGTTTTAAGCCACTGAAAAATCGATCAACTTTACTTTCGGGTTGGATGATAATTCCAGATGCATACCTTGCAAGTCTTGTAAAATTCACTTCGTATATACCAACAGATTCATCATCCTTCTGCTTCAGCTCAAGAAACTCCTTTTCCATCTTTGTTCGAAGAATACGAGGGAAGTACTTACTGAAAAACAAGTTCTTGAACTCGTCCCATTCCATGGACTCAATTTCATCTCTTGGCCTCGTATTCTTGATAAGATTCCACCATTGATCAGCTTCACCTTCCAAACGATATACTGCTAAGATGAATTTATCATGTTCAGAACAGTGAAGAACTAAAAATATCTTTTCAGTGGTACTGATCCATTGTTCAGCAACAAGTGGATCAGAAGTCCCACTGAAAGAAGGTGGACGTTGCCTCATGAAGGACTCAATAGAATATTGTTCCCTTCTCTACTCATTTGGAAGTCCAGAATGATTCATAGCTTGTGTAAGTATAGCAATAAGATTTTGCACTCCATCCCCCATAACATTTGTTTGTTCAGGAGGGCAATCATTGCATTGTCCATTGCATTGATCAACACGGTTCCTTCGGGTTCCAGCCATCGTCTAAACCCAAAAAGAATAGTGTGAGAGGCAAAAATCATGCTAGGGAAAACAACATAATAAAGGGAGAGTATCCTCAATATCTAATATCTTAGGTTGAATTCTATGATCGTTACCGTAGTTCTAGGACTATATCTTATACGTATACTTATCCTTAGGGACATCCCTAGACATACGTTAGAAATATCTCTAGGGATCTCACTAACGTTTTCGCATCCTAGTTTCCAAAGGTTGACTAAACCTTTCCTCTGATACCAACTGTAGTCACCCGAAGCCTGACGTACATTGACATTACATTACTTTTGCGGAATACTTAGTACATAACAAAAACACACACTAAAGGATCGTAATAGTTTAGTGTCTTTGGAAACTCGGAACGTAATCTTCTAATCGTGGTGAAAGTTCTTCAATATCTCCCATAAAGGTCATCCCTTTTTTTTCCTAAAACCTTTCTTTATATCCTGGGGAAAAGAAAACATAAAAGGGTGAGCTCAAATGCTCAACAAGGGCAATAAAGGAAATCATATCATATCTTTTTGAAAATCATAACCTGCAAAAGAGATCATAAAATCTTAATAAATCATAGAAGTGAAAATGAGATCCCCATAATCATAACATGAAACTTGAAACTTTGTGGCATGCACACACAATCATGGAAAATCATTTCTTGTTAGTCATGACTTATTGCCAAGACTATCTTAGTGGACAAAGTCCCTTTCTGAACCGAGTTCACTCCTCGTTTCAGTCCTGTATCACTGAACCGAAATAACCTTCCGTTCCAGCCATGTCTATCTCATGAGATATAAAATCTTTACCCAATGCATTGGAGGGAGATATAGGTCCCACCCATCTTATAATGAATCCTTTCTTATGTGTGCCACATAATCATAAAACATACATCATCACATAACACATGTAACAAAAATGGGATTCTTGAAACATCATGACATCATAAATAAATTCATATAAGATAAAGGAATTCATAAAAAAATAATTCCATCACAACATGATCAAGTCAATGTAATAATAGGGATAAAAACAGAACCCTTTATTATCTTAGATGTAAAATAATTTTGATAAAACACTTGAACTCCATTCTTGAGGAAAATATCCTTTCTTCGTCAAAAACATTTTTCCTTTCATAACATATCATACAAATTTAAAATAAAAGAAGTTGATTAAAAATAAACTTGAAAACTTGTAAAGGAAGCTTCTTGGAAATAATGTTTTAAAAATCCATTCATGCCGTATAAGTTAAAAAAAACATTCTTCGTACTTTTGTCGGAAAAGTCAAAAAGTACCTCGTACGAAAAATGACAAAAGATTCCTTTCATACATATTACTAACAACTCACCTAAGGGTAAAAATGGATTTAAACAATTGTATGTGGATGGAAATAATATTACATATTGATGAAACATGGATGTGGATGATAAAATACATCCCAGTAAGTACTTACGAATAAACAATCTCGGATAAAAAAAATGAGATTGTGATATTTTCCCTTACCTTAGGTCCGACTTGCTTTGTAAGTGTCCGAACCTCCTGTATAATGATTTAAATCATGTTATTGACTTATTACAGAATCATATTCATTGTTATATGGTTCACTTATGACATTATATTACCCGTTCTTTTGTAAATTCCATGTTAAAGAAGCGTTTTGGGTAAAATCGTTTCATTTATCGTGGGTGTTTTGACTTGTTGTTCTTGACATCATTATTACTTATATCATGATTTACTTACTTCCAGAATATAAAATATGATTTATATATCATATATATTGAGTATATATATATATATAATAGATATATAAATAAAATGAAAAACACCGTTCATGGAGACGGTAGTCCGTACGTACGCATGAACGCTGTTTTTCTTTCCTTATTGTCTTGAAATGGAAGTAAGTAAATGACATACATATGTATATATATACATAAATCCAGTAGCTTTATAATGTCATATATTTCATTATTATTTCTTATATATACATTATAATCATTCTTAAATGGATAACATGGAGAATGAATCTCATCGCGTCGTGGAGACGGTAGTCCGTACGTACGCACGAGCGATGATATCATTTCTATAAATATTGAATTGAATTGGAGTGGATTATACAATATATCAGAATCAATATGATGTTGTAATAACTATGTATAGTTATTCTTTACACCATTATACCCATCCATGTAAGGTGGTGGTGGAAAGTAGATTACACCACGGCGTGGAGACGGTATTCCGTACGTACGCACGCGCGGTGATTTCTTTTTCCGTAGGATGGATAGATGGTGAAATAGGGTTGTTTCATACTTATAATAAAATATCAGTATATGAGTGATACTTATGTTATTACTTCATAATGAAACAACTTAAGAAGAGGAAGTGGAAGAAGAAATAAAGATGAAAGAATTGGTAACGGTAATTACCTCTTCTTTGAAGTGCCTCTTTGAGACCTCCTCTTAGGGCACTAGAATTGGTCTTTGAGGAAGACCAGAACCTCTAGGATGTTTCTAGGGAAGTGGAGAAGAGATTTTGGCAGGGGTTGGCCGAGCTTGAGTGCTCAAATTGGTGTGAGGAGGAGGGGGAGGAGGTGTCCTTTTATAGGGGAGGAGAGGGGCACCTTAGGAATATCTCAAAATATTATTTTATATTAAAGTCAAAATCGGTTTATAATGGTTCCAAAGGGTCTTATTTCGAAGCTAAAGTGGGGAGGGGTCTAAATCCTATCAACCAATAGAATTTAGACAAGTTTAGAATATTATTTTAACCTTATCAATTAGATTTAACTCTAAGTTAAATAATTTAACTTTTACCATGTCTTTTTGTTTTCTTTCACTATATGGTTAATACACTTACTATAACATGCCAAACGAACCCCAAATTGTTTATTATTAATATATATATCCTTATCTAAGTCATTTGGCCGAACCTTAGATTTTTAGGAATAAAATAACAATTAATAATATAATATTTGATTTAAAAACTATTTTGTGTCAATTTTGACACTATTTGATATATGATTTTTGTGAAAATCATAACAGAATTAAATGTTCGAACCAAGTTTATTAAATCAACATTAATATATCATAGTAACCTAGAAAATTAGTGGAATTCATAAAAATGTTCAAATTACATTTATTTTGGTGTTTATAACATCAATTATGTCAATATTTCATTAATAAGATAATTACTGCATCATCGTTGTGTCATAAATAAATTAAATTATTTGATGTCTAAAAATTACAAATAAAATACCATCATGTAGGAAAGCTTTTTAGCTTTCTAATGAATATTTAAAATCGAATTTATCTTATGTATAACCCCATATTAAAAATGATTTACTTATTAAACTTTGATTTTAACTATTTTAACCTTTCTTTAAATAAATTAATAATAAATGTCCTAATCTAACCCAAGTGGGCCTAAATGGTCATATTTTATTCCTAAGTTTGTTTTTGGTCGAAATACACTTGTCCAATAGGATTAGGACACGTGTTAGGGTAATAGTAATATCAGATTTACCCTTAGTTACCCTATTTACTATTAACCGTGGTAAAAAAAGTAAAAAGTTACTATTCACCAAAAATTATTTTCATCTCATTGAACCACATTTTAGTCCTTGATATTAACCGTGTCTGTCTGATTTTTGAAATTCCATTCACAGAAGCGGTAAAATTAAGTTTTATGAAAAATTCAGTTTTTTTAACTACCACTTAGTAGTTTCACTATTCATCAAAAATTGATGTTTTTCAGAACAGTGACAAAATTTCATCCCAAGCTATATTTCATATTCCAAATTCAAAAATGAAGTCTATTTTACCAAATTCATTACATAAAAGTTGCATTAATTAATTTTATAATTAAATCCCGCTGTTAAAACAAATAGCGTGTTTTTAAGAAACAATATCTATCAAAAGATTGACACTTGTTTATGTATAGATTAAATGTGAAATTACATCCAATGACCAACATTGTATTAAATTGTAAAAATATATTCTAAATATACTTTAAAACCACTCAAATTAATGATTTATCACTATTAATTATTTCGATTAAAAAAGTTGTTTTTAATTATAATTTAGTAATTTTCACTATTCATCAGAATATGAAAGTTATCCGAAAAGTACCAAAATTTCGCCTTAGGCTAAATTCGATACTCTGAATCCAAGAATGAAGTTCATTTTGAAAAATAAGATTTACAGAATTTTAAAAAGTGGTTATTACTATTCATAACGGCTAGTTTTAATAATATTTTAATAGCATGTCATTGTTTCATGAAACTCAGTATTACGTACCACACACGCTATCGAGGAAGCTTGCGATTGCGTGTAATGCAAGGAAAGTCAAAGATGCGTGTTGTGCAAGCTCCTTTTGGTGTAGCGTACAACACAAGAAATTAATAAAATTAAAAAGAATATTTTTTATAAAATCTTGGGCTGTTACACATACCATACAAGGTTTGGGGTGTTATATTATTCTCACCTTTGGAAATTCATTCCGCAAACGTTTTCATGTATAATGACCATAAAAAATATATTTGTGGTTCTTCTTCATAACATCATCATGTTCCCACATTGTGTCCTCTATTTTATGGTTTTTGCAATGAAATTTTAATAGATGAGTTTCCCAATTTCTCGATACCTTCTCCCTTGTGTCAAGAATCTCGATAGGCTCTTCACAGTATGAAAATTCAGGTTCTAGATCTATTTTTATATATGTTGGTACATGTATTGGTCTTGGCATGAATTTCTTTAATAATGAAATGTGGAAAACATTATGAACTATGGAGAGACTTGGTGGCATTGCTAAATGGTAAGCTATAGCTCTGATCCTTTATAGAATTTCAAACGGTCTAATGTACCTAGGGCTCAGTATCCTTTTATTACTAAACCTTAAGACACCCTTCCACATAGATGTTTTTATAAGGACAATATCTCATTATTGAAATTCTAAATCCTTTCTTCGGTTGTCAGCATAACTCTTTTTTCTACTTTGGTCTGCTTAAATATGGGCCTGAATTTTTTTTACCTTTGCAGTTGTCTCTTTGATAAGTTCTGGGCCTATAAGTTTCTTCTTTACAACTTCATCCCAACATGTTGGAGTTCGAAACCTATTACCATATAATGCTTTATATGACACCATTTGAAAGCCATAATAGAAACTATTATTGTTTGAAAATTACACCAAAGGAAATTATTTATCTCATATCCCATTAAAGTCAAGAGAGCATGATCTCAACATGTCTTCTAATGTTTGAATAGACCTTCTAGACTATTCGTCGGTATGGGGGTGATAATAAGCACTTATATGAAGCTCAATATCCAAATTTTTTGTAGAATTTTCCAAAATTTTTATGTGAACTTGGGATCTTGATCAGAAAAAATAAATACAGGTGTACCATGAAGTCTTACAACTTCATTAATATAAAGTCTTGTCAGGCACTCAAGTGGTAAATCCTCTCTTTTAGCAAGAAAATGTGCTGATTTTATGAGACGATCAACATTTACCCATATTGTATCATTCCTTATAGGCGTCCTTGGTATTCCTCGGACAACATCCATCATAATTTCATCCCACTTCCAAATAGGAATGGGTAAAGGTTGTATAACCCCTCTAGGATATTGTCTCTCTACCTTCACTTATTGACAAACTAGACACCTTGATACATTGTCAAAAATTTATCACTTCATATTATCCCACAAAAAACGTTCCTTTAGATCTATATACATCTTAGTGCTACCAGGGTGTATAGAAATATTTGAGATATGATCATCATCTGATAGTTCCTTTTTAGTTCTGTTGCTAATGCAACAAATAACCTCTTTCTAAATTTCAGAACTTCTTCCACATACACGATGTTTTCCAATCTCCCATCCTTAACAACATTAATTTTCTTTTATATAGTCTCATAATCAGATTGAGATCTTTTTATCTTCTCTATTAAATATTTTTTAGAAATCATTTGAAAGAGGAAAGATGTTTCCTGTTACTTAATAATTCCCATTTCCATATTTAGTAGATCCATGAACATGGCGTCTCTCTAAATCCTCATTTGAGTCAGAGGTCCATGATCTTTCCATCTTAATGCATCTACCACCTTATTTTTCTTTATTGGGTGATAGTGTATTGAATAATAATAATCTTTGAGTAACTTGAGCCATCTCCTTTGCCTTATGATGATTTATTTATGTGTAAAAATGTATTTAAAACTCGTGTGATCTGTATATATTTCACATCTTACACCGTACAGATAAAGTGTCCATATTTTCATAGAAAACATTATGGCTACTAACTCAAGATCAGGATTTGGGTAATTTTTATAATGATTCTTCAACTACCTTGATGAATAAGAAATAACATTACCATTTTTAATAAGTACACAACCCAATCAATTATTTGATGCATCACTGTATATCACAAGTCCATCATTTTTAGATAGAAGAGTTAAAATAAGAGCATTGACCAATAATATTTTCAATTCATAAAATAATTCAGTACATTATTTCATCTATAAAAACATAACCCCTTTATGTGGGACCTTGGTTTGCGGGTTAGCTAGTCATGTGAAATTATGAATGAAACACTAATAGTAACTTGCTAATCCAATAAATCTGTGCACCGCGGTTATGTTCATTGGAATGGGTAATTATTGTATTGACTTTTTCTTCACATGATCAACTATGATACCATCCTTAGAGAAAATATGGCCAATAAAAGGAACTTATTAAATCTAAAATTAACACTTTCTAAACATACCATATAATTCATTTCTTCTGAGAGTTTTCAGAATAATACGCAAGTGGTTCTCATGGTCTTCATAGATTTTGGAGTATATCAGGATATCATTGATAAATACAACAACAAAGTCATCAATAAATTCCATGAAAACACTATTCATTAGATTCATGAAAATAGAGGGTACATTGCTCAGTCCAAAAGGAGTCACTGTAAACTCATAATGTCCATACCTGGTTCGAAATGTTTTCTTTGGAATATCTTCCTTCCTTACACACAGCTGATAATATCCAAAGCGAAGGTCAATCATAGAAAAATATTTTGATCCATGATGTTGATGAAATTAATCATCAATTCTTTTTAGATGATACTTATTATTTATTGTAATAGCGTTGATTTCTCTATAATCAATGCATATCCTCATCGATCCATCTTCCTTCTTGAAAAAGTGGACAGGGGCTCCACATGGAGAAACACAAGGTAAACTAAATCCTTTTTCACTCAATTAATCTCGTTTTTTCTTTAGCTACACTAATTACATAGTGGCCATTCTATATGGATTCTTTGATATAGGTCTTGCACTGTGAATTAAATAAATATAGAACTCGACTTTCCTATCTGGAGGATTTCTTAGTAAATCCTCTAGAAATACGTCAATGTATTCTTGAACTATATGTACATCATAAATTTGAAGATTTCTTTCCTCACCCATAGATATTGGGTTATCTTCCTCTCCAATAATTTCATTCAGTAGAGCTATTGGGGGTGGCTCTAGATAAGAATTAGATGGCGAGGTTTCTGCTCTAAAGATATGAAATTCTACACCATTTTCAAAAATCATAACCTCCTTATTACAATAGATCTTCATATCATAATTTGATGTCCAATTCATAATGAGAATTATATCAAAGTTCATCAATTGTATAATGGTAATTTTAGAAACTAAATCACTTTTATGTGTCATAAGGGGGCTGATCGACATGCCTTTTTTACAATGATACATCCCCTAGGAGTTTTTACTGATAACTCCTTTATTAAATCAAATTGGACATGTCTAATTTTATTGGAAATCTATGAGGAAATAAATGAATGTGATGATACAAAATCAAATATATCATTTGATAAGTATGAGGAAATAATTAAAGTACCTACCACCACATCATTAGAAACTTCAACCTCCGCGGTTGTAATTGCATAAGCTTTCCCTTGCTCTCATGGTCTTTTCTAAGGAAAGTTTCCTTGGTTCTTAGGACACTCACTTACATAGTGTCCCATATCTCTACAATTGTAGCATTGAATATCATTGAATTGTTCATTCCCATTACATTCATTAGATCAATGAACCTTTTCTCTACACTTATAGTAGACTCTCATGTCTTTCAAGCATTTCCCATGATGATTCATTCAACATTTCTCACATAATGGGAATTTCTTCATTCCCTTCTTCTTCTTTGGCACTTTATATTTTCTATGGTTATCAGAGTGCCACTTCTTATCTTGGTTTCCCTTGAACAAATGTTTTCTAGAAAATTCCTTCTCTATTTTTATGGCACTTAATAAAATTTCATTATATGATGAAAATGTTTTAGAATCCAGTACCCTTTGATGTCTTGGCTTTAGACCTTCAAATAAATGATCAATCTTGTATTTTGAGTCACATAAGAATTCTATGGGAAACCTGGCTAGGCTTGTGAAGGTATCCTCATACTCTACAACACTGTATTCTTTTCTTTTCATTAAGAAAATGAATTTCCTCTTCATTTCAGTTCGTTCCACATGAGGGAAATATTTTTCAAAGAATATTTCCTTAAAATTCTTCCACTTCATATCATTAATTTCTTATTCCTCCCTGGTATTTTGTATCAAAGACTACAATTGATCTGCATCACCCTTGAGACAGTACACTGCCATCACTACCTTTTCATTTTCATTGCATCTTAATTTCATTAATATATTTTCAAAGGACTTTATCCACTTCTCAGCTACCACTGGATTTGTAGTCCCACTAAAATATGGGGTCTTATGACATATGAAATGATCCAACACAGGTGTAGCATGGATATTTTTAACAAACTAAGTAAGTTTTCCCAATATGGTCATGATCTAATCCGCTCCAAAATTGACTATTTTGACTTGCTCAAGGGGAAACCCTACATTGTCCATGAGTATTGATTCCACTTATTTTATTAGGCTCCAATTATAAATAATGGAATACAATAGATTAGGTTATGAATAATAATTTATAATCCTAACTAGAAATGTACATAGCATAAAATGAAATTCTATGAATATCTAATCTCATAAACATGGTTTCTCTTAAGGAAAAATTTACATTCAAATCCTTCATAATGGATTGTAATGAAAATGAGAATTATCCTAAGCATATCCCCTGGGAGTGTAAAACTACGAGTGCAGCAAGGGCCGTATTCATGCACTAGGATGCCATGGGTCAAGCCCGAAACTCCTTTTCAGAGCATTCACTCCTAGGTACATCTGTTCCAGATCCACCTCTACTTGTTTGTATCTAAATAGGGATGTATTTTCTATAAATATCCACATAATCTCTTCCCTAGAAAAATACCATGATGATATTGTATGTTTATCCTCAAATATTATCTTAGGGGTTTGTTCTCTAATCTAAGTTTTCTAAATCTATTTTCCATGTTTTCTACTAAACTTCCTCTGATACCAAATGTAATGCCCCGACCCCAGAAGCCCAGAGCCGGTGCATTACTTATTACATTGGATTGATCAAAAGGAATGAAATCTAAAATTAATGATCAGTTTAATTTTCTTGAAGAAACGAGATATATACATGTAACTGATATTACATTGGGAAAGGTAACAAAATACAATAAATAACAAAAACTAAAAAAATCATCCATGAGAACTCAATATATGGTCTCCTACTCATAACCTATTAAAGGTAAACAAATGAAAGGGGCGAGATCAAATGCTCAGTAAGGGTTACAAGTAGCAGAAGCATGAATCAACAATAACTGAATCATATGTAATTTGGCATAGTAAATATAGCATGGTGAATAAATGAAAAACATGCGCCATTAATAAACTGTGAATAAAACTGAATCATTTCATAGTGAAAACCTTAGGGATAGTAATAGATTAAAATGAATAAAGAGATATTCTTATTAATTCTACGTCATGTATATGGCACATGATACAACTATATTGTTGAAATGGATTACGTTTGTGGGTAGAAACCCATATCCTTTTTGGAATCAAACTCAAAGGGTTTGTCGCCAAATGATTTGTATCATGATACCTATCGATGCATCAATGGGCTATATCAGGCCCCACCCATCATTGCAAGTCCAAATAATTCTTTATACATAGATTTAAAACAAGTAAAATATGCCTTCTCAATATCTGTATAGAGTAGAGGACACTAATTTATCAATATTTCCGGAGTTAAATCAATATTCCAAATAAACACTATTTGTGAAATGGAATACAACTTATAGAAATAATCATATCAATGCTACAAGAAAATGGATATTTACCAGAATTATAATTTCAAATGAAAAATGATCTCAAATAGGTATTATATACACAACATAAGAATGATTAGGTGCACAATACCAAGTAGGTCTCAATAAAATGGAAATTGAGACGATATCCCTTACCATATTGCAATTAATTGAAACAGATGACCAAAAATCAATAATCACCAAATGAATTACATAATACCATGACTATAAAGATAATAATGATAATATATATCAAATAGAAATACTCAATACACCACATGCAAGAAATATGTTGAAAACAATGGAAATCTCATGGAATTAAATGTGAAATAAGAAACCCCTTACCTTATGTCTGAAAGTGTTCTTTTACTGATCTTAATGACCTGAATAATCAAATTTAGCTTCATTAATTAAAAATTCCAGGACCACTTCTACATTTAATTGATTTTTTTAACCTTATTAGATTCATTCATGGCCTTTTTGATGGGTTTAAGAGGTTCAATTTTATTATTTTGGAAGCATTTTCATCCTTGGTTTTCAGGATCGGTGTACTTTTATTCATGAATGGATGTTAATTTGTAATGTGGTTAAGAATAATTTATTTTTAATATATATTATAATTGGAATTCATAGAGATATAAATTATCTTATAATTATTTTTGTTACATACCATGAGGATGAATTATTTGATAAAAGATAATGATAAACCCTTGGTTTACTTGGCGGTTTTGTGTATAATTAACTTGTTTTGTATTATTATTTTATATTATGAGTGTGTAAAGATTCCATAAGATTTATTAAGATAAAATAAATATGTTATGATCTTTTTCAACCATAAAAATGGTTTCATGACTGGAATTTAAGATGTTAATGAAAATTTAGAATTCGCCATCCTTGAATGTAATAAATTAACACATACAATGTTTACATTTTTAGTATAAGAGGAGGGGAAAAGAGAGATGATGAAGAAATATTCCATTAGAATAATAAAATTACAGTTCATTTAGGGGTAGTAGAATTATCATATCATTTGTATGAGGTGATATGAGGATAAAAATAAATTAATTGAACTCAAAATAAAAGAAAAATTGAGAAATCCCTCATGAAAATTCAGCAGCCTAATGACATCACTTAAAAATTCATAAAATAGTTTCATGAGAGAAAAGGGGTATCTCATCACTCTTAAATAATATGTAAAAAAAGGGTAATATGTAATGAAATATCCCAACATAATTTAATTGAAAATAAAATAGAATAAGATAAAATGAAATCTTTAAGAATAGAAGGGTGGTAAATTCTCTTACCTTGTAGAGTAACTCCCAAAACATGATAGTTGAGACCTTAGGGGCTTTAAGAAACCTTGGTAGGAATCCTTGGGTTGTAAAAATTATAGAGATTCGAGGATAATGAGTTTGGAAATAAATAAAATGAAGGAATGAGTGGGGATTTATAGTAAATGAGAGGGATTTTTTTATTAATTTCAAAGGACACCTCATTAGTGGTTTTACAAAAACCATGGCCTTTCCCACAAAATTTTCCCATGTTATTAGCCACTTGGGACAACACGTGTCATATTTTACTATACACAAGTAGACCCTAATTTTATACTATTTATTACATAATTATGATGTCATTAAACATACCGAAAACTCAAAACAGTATTTTTACTATTCCCAAAAAAATCAAGTATTTTAGAAAAATCTCAAAAATTAACCCTAACCATTTTTAAACATTTATAATTAAAAATAGAACTTCATTTTTTGAAAATCATTTTCGAAATATTTTTTTAATTTATTTTATAAACAAAATCATAATTTATTCAAAAATAACAATTTTAAATCTATAACTCATTTTTTAATACCTTAAAAAATTAATCAACATCTCATTACCTTATAACCATAAGCAAATAAAATTATAATAATATGATTTATTATTCGTAAGGGTTATTTTACTATTCATATCACTATTCATAAGGGTATGTTAATATTCATAATAAAACAAGTTGGTTCTATCAGACTCCAAATAACTTACTAATCACAATAGTAGATGACTGTTTTTTTTTAATTCAAAACACCAATGTGTAAAATTTATGTTTAATGGCGAGGTTATGAATTTATCCTATAAATAACCAAGTGTTCTTTCATAGTGAATCAGTACTTCATAGAATATAGGTAATCTATTTAATTGAATGTATTTAAGAGAATCATTCCCTAAAATATTTGGGGTGTGATAATCACACCCTTATAATGGTTTGTGGAAAATGATCTATCTCTTAGGGATCACCTCCCTCACACTTCCCTCTTTTACTCACTACTATAGAAGGAAAAATTTTCCATGTAGACCAAATATTAGTATCAACTATTATTTTAGAGTTACATCGAATTTGGACAAGTACCCCTTGATTCTTGGGGTTTTTCTTTCACAAATATAGTTGGAACTACCCTATAATAGTATATCCATCATCCCCTATAAGATGTCTTGGAACTGCATCCATCTTTGGATTTTTCTTCAAGGAAATATAGGATAACTTATTTCTAGAATAATTTTTGGACCCTTCACTTTGCAATTTAATAATTTAAATACCTTATATTAGTTGTAATGAAAAATCTATTCTTCTTATATGATTCTAAATTCATATTTAACATATCAATATATCATAAATATTGAATGGTCAATCTCCCACTATCTCCACTATTTTTGGATGTCTTAATAAAGGTCCTTGTTCTTCTTTTGTAGGTGTGGCTCATTTTATGTAGATATTATATTATTTTTATTGTTTGAATTACTTATCTTATTATAATAAAAATTAAATTATTGTATATGAATATTAAGTTATTAGTTAAAAAATAAAATATAAATTCTAAATGTGTCTTGGGTTATAACTTCTTAGATATAATCATGTTTGGAAGATATAATTGACCAAGAATATTTCCCTCTACATGCATGAATTACCATATCTAAAAATATGGAAAAAATAATTTTCTGAGCTTTTAATATTTCATTTATTTTAATTTATCTTCACCCATGATCATAAAACCTATATTAAATGTTATTTACCCTCCATATATTATTAAATTCATGTGTTAATTTATTTCATGATAGTTTTTCTGTCACCCACAATATAATCCTTCAATAATGCATGGAAACTATGATGTGGCCATTAATTACAAGGTTAAAGCTCATAATTACATGAAATATTAATTATTCAATGGGCATAATCATACAACATGATTAAAGTCATGCATCCAAGATTCCAACTATCATGATCAATTGAGAACTCCCCTTCCACATGATTGTGACACATTCCATATTCCATTGTGTTTTACCCTCTTATTTATCAGAATCTCAAAACTCATCCAAAAATATAATTATAGATTTACATATGTCTTTGTGGTATGGATATCATATCCTATGATGGGTTATTTTACCTATGATTTTCAAAGGTCATATATGAAAAAAAATTCATTCAATGTACACATCAAACCAATTTCTACGGTGTTGTTAAAACTATTACATCATAACATTAACTTCCTCTAATTTTACAATGATATAGTCTTACTCAAAATCCATGTAGCCAATGTGACTTGATAAATATATCAACATTAAATTTTCATTTCCATAAGATAAATCATTGTATCATGGTATTTGTTTTCCTCCTTTATGTTGACCAAACACCCTTACACGACTCCCAGCAAGTACATCTACAGGGGGATGGGAAATAATTATTTTCCCTTAGGTGTATATCTTTATTCATTTATATGTATAAGTATAATAAAACATAAATACACTATAGAATTTTCATTAATCCCTAATGTTTTATATATAAATCATATGTATAACCTTATGTAGAAAGATCATTTATGTCAACATGATAGGTGGAATGACATGGTATGTCTTTTATGAGTGGTTCTAGTTTCAAGTGAACTAATATAATGTGATAATGAAAAGTCATGAGGATTATAGTTAAATAATTGTCTTTGAGTTCATGCATGCATGAAATGTTGATTTATAGGTTTAAAATAATTGGGATATTGGCGTTTCATTTGGTAGGTCTTGCATTTCTGAGATTGTAAATGATAAATGAATAGTATCATGATACTCTTGAATCATATATCATATTTAAACTTGGATTCCCACTTCTTAATAAGACTATACATCCTTTAGAACTCATTCCATATATAAGGGAGTTAATTCTCACCAACTTCCTCCCATGCCCCACCTCACATGAGAGGCTGTGTACCAATTTTTCATTCATGTCGACCTGTGATCCTACCCCTTCTTTCCACCCACTCAGCTAAGTGGTTCCTTTAATCTTGGGCAACAGCTTGACCGTCAGATTTTCAGGTAATGGATTTGAGTGGGGTAACCCAATTTTTTTTATTAATCCTCTTATATCCAAACTTATCCAAAAAAATCACTCTAATAGAGAATTCCTCCAGTATAAGGAATAAATAAACTTCCTTCAACACAATTTCATTAGGCACAACTAAAGATAGTTCATCCACACACACACATTTATATTTTACTTTGTAAAGAATAGTAACCAAAATTAATCCAAATTAAATATTATGAATAAAATGAATCCATAAATATCATTGATGTAATCATCGCAAAAAAATCCAATGTTTTATTTTGAAAAAATCTATGAATCACATTTAGTTAAAAAATACACTTCAAAATCACAATGGATCAAAAATATTAATTCTAGTTTCTATAATAATTGAGATAATGAATATGATATAGTCATGTGTAATTTTCAATAAGTTTCATTTAATTTCTATGGCTTAATGTGATAAAAATTATCTCGTAATAGAAGTATACAACTCTAAGAAGAAATGCCTGATAAGATTTTAATCATAACGAAAGGAATGTAACTCAAATAATACATAAATAATAATACACAGAAATTTGTTTTATATGGTTCAGAATTCAATATAATGAAATTAATTAATCATACCTTCTATTACCTACATTTTATTTTTTTATTTTTTATATCAATTTGTTTCCATTTTTTTAGATATATTATTTTTTATTTATATTTTATTAATAAGAGGAGAAGGAAAATATATTAAATTTTATAATAAATTTGAACCCAATATACATCTAAAAAATAAAAATAAAAAATTTAACACTCATAACATGAAAATTTTGTATAAATCCTAATAGAAACAAATTAAATGATCTCCCCTCACACGAATTTTAAAATATATCAAACATATAATTATTGTTTTTTGTGTCGATAAGATAAAGCTAGATTATAATGAAGGTTAACCAATAATTCATTTATTGGTTTCTAAAGTCTTAATAAGGTCAAATGTAAAGTTAGGTCTCATGTGTATTAAAATTATTTTAATATCAATAAAATGTATCAATCATTTTGAAATAAATTCATGTTACAGATATAGTTTCAAAATATGAATTAGAATAAATTCAATACTATAAACATATAAAAATTTCCCTTAATAATGCATCGGTATTTTGAAGGTAATATATATATATATATGTGTGTGTGTGTATTTATTTATTTATCTATATTCCATCATATAATAGGAAAAATAATTTGGATAACTAGTCATGGGTTTGTATTATAATATTCAATAAAATATTATACAAATGATTTCAAATAAAACCTTAAGAATATAAAAACATAACTTCAATAAATTGGGATTAAATAATATGATAAAGTCTCTTACAAGTGACTTGGATTTAAAAAATGATTTGGAGTATTGAATTTATCATTAAAAATTGTTTTTAAAAATAAAACACTTAAACAGGGTTTGTAAAATATTAAAACAAATTGATTTTTTCATTTTAAAACTTATAAAACAAAGAAAGATCATAAAAAACTTGAGATAAAATAAGAAATAATATAGGGTAGACAATAATTATTTCCAAACCACAGTCAAATTATTTTTAATCCTCAATAAAACATAATAAATATCATGATTTTTTCAAGTAATAATAAATTTGATATTGGAAAATATGAGTTTAAAGTAATGAGTTCACCCGAATGATTTATTTATTTATAGAAAGCATGGAGAGGGTGTGATTCAAATTTTGAAATTTAATTGTCTTAATTGTGGCCCTTAAGCTATTTTCTATCATATTTCCCGTATAAAAAATAAATATAAATACACTATTTTTTAAAAGTAAATCTATTTAAATTGAAAATAAAATAAAATATAAAAGATTATGAAAAATTATTGGTAAACCCCAAAAAAGGTGTTGTAGTTTTAGAATCCATAGATATATAAACCTTTGATTATCCTCAATCCAATTATGGGTTTAATTTTTATGGTGGGAATCAAGACATGTTATTTATTAAATTGTTCTTAATAAACTTATTTTTGAAGTATCCTTGTCAAAACATTAGTGTCGCCACCACCCCTTTAATTTAAAATTTATATGTGACTGGTGGTGGAGGGATATAGAGTTAATGAAATTACTTTTAATTTCTTTACTCACTATAGCCTACAATGAATTTTAAATAAATTGGTCACATGGTCTTCTTTATAAGTGATTTAACTTCATCAAGAATCACTACACCTCGATATCTTCTTCTTATTCTTCTTTGTACAAGGCATGAATCATTAGCCTTAATTATTTAATGATAAATAAATTTGAATGATAATTAAATTAAGTATTAATTAAATTAATATTAAATTATTTCCATGTAAGATTTTATGCCTCAATATTATCACATTATAACTATTTTCCTACTATAAAGACCCTGAAAATGCATTTGTTATTATTGTGGAAAGCATGCATTCCCAGTTTTCCTCAAGGTACATTAATTCTAGTGAATTTTAATCTTTTTCTACAGTATGAATATGTATTAATTATATTGAAAACAAAAAATTAAAAATACAAATATCAATGTATATTTATTTTAGAACAAAATGAAAATAGTATGTTTCTAAAAGTGATAGATCATTCTCTAATTCTTGAACTGGAATATCTATTGCTAGATAAAAAATGATGGGTATTGGAGGATTTTTAAATTTCTATTTTACCTCAATAATTATTTATTTAGAAATAGAAACTCTAATTATATATAATTTTACTTTTTTATATATATTTTTACTGAGCTTCTAAAGGATATCATTTACTTTCACAAATTTTTCCTTTAAATCCTCTTTCTCTCTCTAAATTATTTTAACTAGGCATGAAGTAAAAAATTAATATGTGTATCCTCTTAAATATTATGTTATGGGGGTATTTTTTATATTTATCAAATTATTTTAGGTATTTAAAATAATATCCCCATCCATTTTCATATACTATTTGTTTTTGTGGCATGTACTATGTCAATTGAAGAATTTA
The DNA here is from genome assembly GCA_963277665.1 of Viscum album. Classification (NCBI taxonomy): domain Eukaryota; kingdom Viridiplantae; phylum Streptophyta; class Magnoliopsida; order Santalales; family Viscaceae; genus Viscum; species Viscum album. The sequence goes on from OY728130.1 coordinate 255,788,056, forward strand.
TGATGTTTAGGAACCTGATAAAAATACATTGGTAATTTTTATGTTGGGTAAAAGTGTGGTTTATAACCCAATTATTTTTTTAATCCGATCTTTATAACAATTCATAAAAAAATTAATCCATTATAAAAGAATGGATTTCTCAATATGTTTACCCCAATGATGAGAAAGAAAATAATATTAAGTAAACGAATAAATAAAAAATGATGAATTATTTTTTTTAAGTATGGGAAGAAAAAAAATGTAGAGAAAGGAACTTCCCAATAATGGTTAAAAATTGATGTGAATTAATTATTATGGAGTCCTAAACAATAGTAATTTTAATGACAAATGTGTATCCTATTAAATGAACTTGGGTCATATATCTTTGAGGTGTATCACATTGATTCTTCTTTGAGTTTCCACTTATTAATATTTTTGGGAATTTTATAACATAAAAGTAAAATTAAAACATTAAATGTATGTTTGATTAGTTTGATATTTAATAATTAAAAAAATAATAGATAAAGTCAAATAAAAATTTAAAATGAAAGTATTAGGGAATAATAGTGTATAATACTTATATGATTTCTCTTGAAAGAAGTTTAATTATTATATTAAAAATTTACAATTCTCTTATCTCTTTCACTCAATAAAACTAAAATTATATCACATGGGTATATCTCATTATTTCACTTATAAGGAAGTAATACTATAAAAACACATGTTTACTGCACTTTTTTGTTTTACTATATACCATAGTAGAGTGCATCCCTCAAAAGAGTAATTTCATCTATGATTACTCAACCAATCCATCTGAAGAAGTAAATTCACCCAAACATATATAAATACAGAATGAATATAAACTATATAAACTCTTCCTAACTCCAACACTTAAAGGAAAAATAGATAAAGGTCTTGTTATATCATAAGAATTATAAAATAATTGGCCTTGAGTAGTGGTTCTTATGGGTGAACGTTCATCAAAACTATCATGTATACTACAAATAGTTTCATCCTATTGTGAAAGTAAAATTACAAATATGATACAAATATAGAAATCATAAATCATATACCAATAATTCCCCCATTTAGTTCACCACTAAATATTTAACCCTCTTTTTTCATGGAATAAATGATCATAGTGGAAAATAAGAACACAATGAACAAAAAACGAATTAATAATAATAATATAAAAATAGTTTGAGAATTTAAATTTTATATTAGAGAAAATATAATATTGATATGCCTAATACATTATTACATCATACCCCATCCCCTGTAAATATGTATTTAAATCCCTTAGAGAAAAACAGAAGAAAATTATAAAACTTATTCAAGAGTACCATACCATGTTTGGGAAAAGGAATCTCTATGTGGGAATATAAATTTAAATATTTATCATCAATTCTCATAGAAAAAATTTGACCTGGAAAACCAATTAATAAATTCATATGATAAGGCCCTCCCTAATTTTCATCACCACACTAACTGGTGAACTTGAATCGATGACCGTATGGGAATGATATAATGTTAGGAATCAATCTTTAAGCTAGAGTAGATAGTAAACTAGAAAAAAATGGGCCTAATTTATTGTTACATTAGGATGTATCTATATTGGAATTTAAATTATTAAATTCTTTTATAAAATTTACCTTTATTATTTCTTCGACCAATTCAGCAAACACCTTGCACGTAGCATGTGGACTGAGGGACGGTGCTTCATGTGCCACTTTTCTTATGTAAACCGGTAGGATTTTTTGTGGATATTTGGGGGTAATAATACATGATTTTATTCAATTGTAGTATGTGGATAATTATGTGATATATTATTATGTTCCTCTCCTAATGTATATAATCACCTTCACCAAATCAGTAATATAATGTGTTTTTTGTGAATCCATTTTATGATATAATTTTGACTCAATACTCAGCAAATGTTCTTATTAGAGAGTGTCCCTTGAAGAGACTTTTGAACCAAGATATAAATTAAATTTCTTTATTATTATGAACCAATAAATATCCTTTAATTATTATAGAATAAGTGAAAGGAACACCAATCTTTTAGAGGGATTTGATATTTTGGGATCATGTTGGATTGATTTTTTCATCAAATGCAGACTTCCTTTTATAGGCATAGAAGCACCCATTTAGATAAATCATCTTATACCTTTGAACTAGGTAGATAAATATTATGGAAATTCATGAATTTTTCTAATTTAATGTTTCCTATTTGATTACATTCTATTGAATAAGTGTCCTAGATTTAACTTTATCATATTTATGATCTAGATCATATCCATTCAATGAAGGATATAAATCCCCTAGATGTACTCATTTAGGCCTAATAATAAACCGATACAACAAACTAATCCTTTAAAAAATCATGGAACCTCTAATAACATTAAACTGATACAGCGTGCAAATTGTAAAGTATACCATAAAATTCTCATATTATATGACCACGCATGAGCATGCATGGGCAGGGAATTGAAACATCCCCCACATGATTTTTAATTCCAAGATTTATAATTTTAAATAAGGATATATATTTTTCCCCTAATAATTGAGATCCCACTCCAACCTACATTCAAATGTGGGATTTAAAAAAATCATCTCCTTTACAAACCAAAAAAAAAATAAATAAAATTAAAATGAAAACAATATAATAGTACCACACCATTTTAGAAAATTTAAAATCATTATTTGAAGATCAATCATCATACTCTCTAGGAAATAATGTTCATAAATAAATTCATATCTTAATGTAATCCTTTATATAATAAAGATAAATAAAATTTGAATAAATAAATTGGTGGACGCTACCTTGAACATGTAACTATTATTATCAAGAATATTCATCTTACACAAGTCCATTTAAATTCCTCATTTATAAATTTACTCCAAGACACCATTATATACATGTGTCACTTATCCTTTCATGAATGTTTGAGAGACAAAGTCATAAGATCTTCAAAGCGGAACCACTCATACATTCAGATCAGTGAAACAAAAATTTATCCCATGTTTCAACACTTGTTTTTTTCCCTTGTACATTTAAAAGATTTAAACTCACCCTACATTAATCATGGGAACCAAAATACAATTTCCTTATGATTTATTATACATTTTTTATTTCCTTTATGCATATGCTATAATTTTTTATATTAAACTTATACATGTGAAGTTAGAACATGTTATATTGAGGTCCCACCATTGGTTATTTTTTGAAAAGGACTTTAAACCATTACATAAAGATGTTTTGTAAAACAATTCTATTTAAAGACATTTTATTATTGGATCCGCTGAATTTTATCTTCGTCTTAAAAACTCTACAGTTATGAAACCATCTTGTATCAACCTCTTCACATTCAAATGTTTGAGACCAATGTGTCTTGATTTTCCATTATTAGTGGTGTTTTATATCCTAGAAAATTACTATTGAGTATCACAATGTGTAGAAACAAGAGACATGGGAATATTATACAATAGTACACTGTTTAAAATGGATCAAATCTATTTAAATTAATTTCCAATATAACCTAAATAAATAAACTCAGAAACTATTATTGATTTTATTCTACATGTTTTTTTGTTTCATCCACAAGATATCACTCCACCTCCAACTGTGAAAAACCCAACCAATTATAGAAGAGTGATGCTAAAAATTAATAATCCATCATGTATTAGAAAATATTTCCAACACCCTTGGGTTTCCACTATGACATATACAATTTTTCATAATACGCATATGATATTTTAGTACTCTTTTATGCATGTCCCATTGTGAATAGATTAGATTAATTATATACCTGGTCAACATTACAATAATAAATTCAATATTGAGTGTTGTGATTTTCATGGAATACATGATTAGAGTATCGGTGGATTATGAAAAAACATCCGGGGGTGAATCATGTGTGACAAATATTGTTTTCTCAAAAAATAATTTCTTATTTTATGTTATTTAAACCCATTTAGCCATTTTGACCCATGTGGTTGTTTAAGATGAAAATGGATCTTTTATATATTACACAACAATCCACAACCACATGGAATATATAATAACGAGAAATTAATGCACATTATCATTATAAGGTTCAAATATAATTTGGGAAACCTACTCCTCACTACGTCCAACTCCCATTGAGACATGAATTCTCCATTATAAACTATTTATCAATTTTAATTCTTTTCTAGGCATAATCCTGAAACTATTTTCCCCATATTACATAGGTATATTCCCAATATTAAAAATTCAAACATAGTATTTTATCCTATAACACCTATACATAGATATCCAACTATTTATGCCCTAATCTAATTCCTCTTGATGTCACTCAACACGAATGCCTAAGATATCCCTGAATCCAAAGAATAGACCAACGTCCCCATATCAATGTTTTTTATTTTCCATAGATCTTCAAGAATGAACACATGAAAATATTTCTCTATAATATCTATGCATAGCTTCCCTCTTCATATTTAAATTGATTACTTGCTTTCTCAAGCATAAAATTATCAACAGTAAAAACTCAAGCACACAATATCTCCTATTCCTATGAATATATAGACTTTAAAAAGAAACATTTTCTCTTATTCTTATTTAATTATATCTAACAAGTATAATAGGTCACCCTATTTCATTTTATTTTTATTTGAATCAAAAATGAACTTATCAGTGTAGAATTGGATCAGGAGACTCAATTATTACTTACTATATCATGCATATTATTATTATTATTCCCCTTATAGCCAACTTCGTCACACCACACTCTCAAAATAATGACTCCTTTTGTATTTTTATTTATTTCTCAATTTCCATGATATTACATGCAGCTACAATAAATTATCTCATCCCATTTTTTAATCTTAAAAGTACCATAATAATATAACCTCTATTTTTTTCCAACGATCTTTGGTCGACATCTCCAAAAGAATTCACATGAAATTTATTTCATGTTTTTTAAACACAATGGAAAAAACTTTCCTTCCCATTCATTCCCATGTTTGAAATTTGGATAAATTGGCCTTTAGCTATTTCTCCTAGAAATCCCATATTATTCTTCCCCAAAATATAAAATCCATATTATCTTTGTATGATTCACTCTTCAAAACAATATGTAAAACATACAAGAGTTTTTAGTTTTAGTGTGAGACTCATCTTGTAGAATGTGAGATTCTCATTTAAACCCAAAAAATAATGTTGAATATAGATATCATATAATTGACTCTACCTCATCATATCATGGATTAATTGAAATTATTTTTTTATGTTTGAATCCCTATAAATATAGTATAAGAATTGATATTTTTTTGGAATTTCTAATTATAATGAATCTATAATTTATCCTTTCATGAAAAAATGAATTATTTTAATTTAATCTAACATTATCATCTTCATGAAAATTTAAAAAATATATATTCTCATCAACTATGTATTTGTATCTTAAAGTTTTATAATTTTATAAACTCATATTTTCAGAAAATATTAAGTCTCTCAAATTATCCTTTTTTATTTGATTTTCATCCCCATGTTTAAAGATAAATTCTCCTAATTTTCTAGCTTGAATCACACGCTATTTGAGGTGTTTCTTATGATATAAAATCTTATTAACAACTTTTGAATCATCCCAAATTAATTTCCTCTAAAAATAGTAAATATGAAAATATCACATTTTTTATAAAGTAGCAATATCAAAAAAATTATAAGTGTTAAAGTCATACAGAGTATAACAGAACACATTTCTTAATACTTTTGAAGTCTTACTATTTCATTCATTTACAGGAACCATTAAATTTTTTTATGACTTTTTAAGTCTTCATAATCTATGGGTATTTAAATAAAAATCTTAGATATCATATGAATTAGAATGAATGCTTTTGATACTCATGTGAAGTCGTACAAAATTATTATTAATTTCATTTCATAAAAATCCCCAATACTTATGAACTTCTCAAAAAATTACTATCCAGCTCAAAATCATAGATAATCTTGATACCTTATGAGATTCCACTCAATGTCTTATTTTAGGGATTTTGAAGTCATATGCAATTTCAGAAGTCATATTAAATCTTCAAAAAAGGCATACACTTTGAGAGTAATATCATATTAACTTATAGACATTGTGAAATTTTGAAATATTTTAAGGTCATTTTCTAGAACCAAGTCTAAAAAACACTTCAATACTTTACCATTTTTTTAGAACTCCAAAAAACTAGAATACTTCAAATGAATTCAGGGGCCTTTCTACAAGACTCTATACCCTATCTATAATTTCCAAAAACCACATAACATCTCCAATTAATTGTAGTAAATATTTTATTAAGTAAAAATTCATTTATATTTCTTCAAATTACATTTTCAGGATATTACATACCAAAAATATAGTATTTTCTAAAAAATACTACTCTTTATTTTCAACCATTTAATTCAGAATCATAAAACAATATCTAAGTGATTAATTAATGACTTTATATACACTTTAGGCACAGTAACACAGGGATAGATTCTCTGAAACCCAAGCAAGATTCCTAACTCCTTTGAATCTATTTTAAACCTTTTGAACCCATATTTACAAGGTTTTATCAAGTAGTTATATAGCCAACTAAAAATTACAACTTCTATAAATTCTTGAAAATATTATATAAATTGGTTCTATAACTTCAGCACTTTTATTTATACTATAAGTCTATATAATTTTTTTAATACGTTATTGTTCTCCCCATGAAACCAATTGTGTTTTCCAACATAGGAAATTTTTACCTTTTCATTGAAATTGTCAAATTCCAATATACATATACCATGAATAATTGAAAAAAATAGAATTTAAAATTCACATATAAAAGGGAAATTCAATCTTCTAATTTATTTTTTTTCAAATAATAATTTCTCAAGAATCAATAATCCCCCACCCGAATCAAAATAAACTAAATGGAGGAAAAATATTCTCCCCCTTATTGACATCGTATAGTATGATTAAAAAATTATTCTCCCCCTTTAGATTTAAGGGACGGATTCTCAAACTTTATCTCAATAAACACATCTTCTCCTATTTATTCAATTGAGATCAAGATGTCGTTTATTGTTGTATGAGGCAAAGAAGATGGTTAAAAAGGAAATGATTTTTGTTATGTTATTAGATTTTTTTGAACGGTTGTGGCGTTATCGTTAGTTTCTACTATTATGTGTGCTGAAGAAATGTTGTTAACATTAGGGTGATAATTTCAAGGTTATATCTTTAGTATGAAACACAATTAGGAAAAATATAAAATATCTGTGTTTTATAGTATTTTAAGCTTCCATGAATTAAATCATTAGATGGAAACTGAATTACACTTATAACTGTTAAATATAATGATAAAATTTATCATGATTCCTAAAACATGATCATGAATTAAGTGTAAAAGAAGAAATAAATAATATACATGAGGAAGATGATTTTTTTGATGTTTGATTCATGCATGAATAAGTAACAAGTTTCCACATAAGAAATCCACATATAATAATGGTTATGTATGTGAATTACAAAGTTAAATGGCCATGTAAAAAATCCATATATAATATTTAGCTACGTAACCAAATTCCCAAAGCCGAATGATTCTATATAGCCAAGTGATTCACATAGCTATTTCATCCACATAACCAAATTTATGTAGTTAAATACTTCTATATTTCCAAATGACTCACATGGATTATTCATACACTTCAAAAAATTCATAAGGATGAATGATTCAAAATTTCCAAACAATCCACATAGCGTTTTTAGTGACACAGTTGGATGAGTCACAAAGCCAAATAGTTAACATAAATGATTTATACCAGATATAAAATGTGACATAGGTAATATTATGGTTTGTTTATTTTTATGTGGAAGAATTCCACAATTGAAAAAGGAATTCTTAATTCTCTATATCATGAAAAAATCAATACATGTGTTATTAATTTTGATGAAGTTTTGGTTTAAAGAAGAGCGAAGGGGATATGTTATTTTGGTTATAAATGTTTTTGTGATTTCTAGATCTGATGTTTTTTAGATATTTAATTCATATATATTTATATGTGATATTAAATATTTGTATTAAAAATAAAGATAACAATGTAACTATCATGGCTATTTAAATTATAATAATATTTTTCGGATCTATAAGAGTGTTTGGGAGAATAGGTATATGAAGAGTTTTTTTTGAATAATAAGTGGTATAATGTAGAGTTTTTCATGAAAATTTAAGTGGAACCTTTCTTAAGAAAGAAGAGAAGAAGTAGAAAAAGATCTCAACACATAGGATAACAAGATTATATTCAATGAGAGTAATAGATGTGTATTATCTCTTTATCATTTTTATATTTATTTATGTCAGATGAATTGGATGTTAGGGATGTAAAAAACCTTTTGGAGACTTGTATGCGAGTGATAAGCATTTTCCCAACCCATTGTGGTTAATAAATATTTTATAAAATCATATGATCAAGAGTTTATTTGAATCATTCCATGGACTAGCTACTTGTATTAAGTAGTGAACCTTGTAAATCTCTTGTTCTCTCTTGGTGTGTGAGTTTTTGTTGGATTAACATAAAAATTCACTATAACCAATTGTTAAAGTTCTTTTAAAATGGAGAAAAACATAAAATTGTTGAATCACTTATTCACCCCCTCTCAATGATTCTTTAATCATGTGTTCCTATAAGTGGTATTAGAGATATATTACCTTATTTGGTTTATTTATATTGATAAAGTAACTATTTTTATAATATCATTAATGTAAAATTTAATTATAATAATTAAAAGGGAGATTAAAATGTTTGATGAGAAGGGTTTTCGTATTTGGAAGGAAATGATGTTTGCATTATCTCTTTCTTATTAGTTAAGATGTTATGGAAGTAAAAATTGATGGATTTTTTCCCTATGATGAAGGTTTTTCTATTAATATAGTAGATAAATGTAATTTTTAATATTATGGTCATACTAATAAGGCTATTTTATCTTCTCTTTCATAAGGTGTATTTCAGAAAGATAAAGTGATCAAAAAAGAAAAAGATATCTGGGATAAGCTTCTGAACATCTATGAAGGAAAGACTAATGTTAATCCAGCTAAGTTATAGTTATTAAGACACAAATATGATAATATTATAATTAATAATGATGAAACTATTGACCATTTCTTTACAAGGGACAATTCTGTAGTGGGTACCATCATATCCATCAATTAGAAGTTGGTTGATTATGTTATTATTGAAAGTAACTTACTTATCTATCAGATAATGTTGATACAAAAGTCTTGAATTTGGAAGAAGTATATCCAGTTGATATTCATATTAATGATCTATATACTATTTTAATTTCATGAAAAATGTGTAAAACTGATTTTGTGATGAAAAAGGTAAAGGAATAAAAATAAATTTCTTTTCAAGCTTTAAAATTTGAGAAAGGAAAGGGAATTGTTTGTGAGGATAGAAATGTGAGTCATTAAAATAAGACACTAATATGGACATGAAATTCAATGAGATGAAGTACCTCATTTTGAGAAATGTGAGAAGAATCAAGGGACAGTTTAAAGGTAATATTACACTTAAGTTCATTAAATTTTAGGATGCTAGATATTTTGAAAAAAAATCCTAAACTGAAAGAAGACAAGTCTAGTAGAGAAGAAGATGAATTTTTCAAAATATCATTAAAAAGGAATTAATTTGAGCCAAAATTATCCTCTAAAATAAAGGATTATAATTTATCTATAAAAAATGAGAAATGTTTTTCCTTAAAATGAGAAATGTGAATCTAGTAATAAAGATAAAGTGTTTGATACTAAAATTAGTGTTGGTTAAAACATATTATAGTGAATGTTAATGATTTTTATTTCACGAGTTTTGAAGGTAGTAACTATGTAATTAAAGACAAAGAAGATCAAATGGTGTTTATGATTAATATATAATTAAAAGAATGAATTTTTAAAAAATTTAAACATGAAAATGAAACCAAGAAGTTAGTGGAAGATGATCAGACTACATACAGTATGTGAATGACTGTTGTGGAAGAAAAATATAATCTATTTAAGGCGATTAAAATATTTGAAAAATTACTTTATACTAAGAGGTCCTTGTGAATACAGATGATAGAAGAGATTAAAGTGTTGAAAAATAGTATTATATTAATGAAATAAAACTTTTCAAATTTGTGGAATTACTAAACATTTTTAGAATTATATTTCAAAATTCTATTCCAGAAGTTAGAAAATGTTCGAAGAAGAAATGAGTTAATGGAACCATGTTTTTGGTTAAATATGTTGAGTACCAAAAATTTGGAAATTATGGAATTATTAAAATTTATTGAAAAATAGCTACTTATTGTTACTCTAAAAATGTTGAAAATAAGTCTACTATGAGGATAAATATTCTAAGAGTGTACTAAATTCATGGTTCAAAAATAGAAGCTATAATTTTTTATCAATGTAAAGGATAAACTAATAGATATTATTCTAGAAAGTTTTCTTCTTTAAAAGGTATATATGCATTTTGTGTGACATTTTTATACTATGGATACTTTGGGAATAAACCAAGGATGTATTGGTTTAACTATCCATATCTTGATGTATCTAGGAGACTTGGGTGATAAATTTTGAGGGGGAGTTAGCCCGCTCTATGAAGATAGATTTAGAATAAAACTTGGGAAATATATTTTAAAGACTGAAAATAGATTTCAATTTTCATAAAATTTGTGTGAAATATTTGATCAAACATGTCATCTTGAAAAATAATGTCACTCCATTATTCCATATAAACTGTAAAATAATTCTCAAGAAAAAAGTAAAGAAAATGATTATATTATAGAAGTTTCTATTAAAGATGCAAAAGAGTAATGTCCAAGGATAGTGGATAGTGGGTGATCTTCACATGTGATGTGGATCTTGAAATAGGTGGATAGTTTCATAAAATGAAAATAAGTATCAATGAAATTTGTAAATTATGTGTCTCTTAAGGTCAAACGGGTTGATTCTTTTAAAATTGGAAAAGAGAAAATTAAATACAAGATCTATGTTTATGTCGATGGTCTGAAAAAATAATTATTAATTCATTCATAGATTTTTTTTATAAAGGGAATGAGGAAATATCTTTAAAATATGGTTTTTATATAATTTTTTTTGAATACAGAACAATTTTTATAAAAGGGAAGTAAACATAAGTAATTTTATTTCAATTTGGAAAATCTCAAAATTCTAGTTATTTAGTCATTAATGTTGAAAATGAACTCTATTATAGAATGCTTGATCATCATGGACAAAGAAATATGATAAATATTTCTCAAATATAAAGTGTTTATTGCATTGTAGAAAAGAAGAGGGATATTGACTAGATTTTCTCTACATGTTAAAAGGGGTAAATATATAATTACTCCCACAAAGGGGATGATATTTAGACATCATATTGATTAGGGATAATCCGTTTAGATATATTCAGTCCCATAAGAAAGTATCAAACACTGGGAGATAAGTATTTTATTTCATATTTTAATTAATTTAATCATGTTACATTTATTATGTTGATGAAGTACAAATCAAACTCTCTAAATATATATCTCTTTTTTAGATGAAGTATGGAAAAAGTGTGGTTTCTCTTTGAAGATATTTCAGAAAGATGATACTATCGAGTATACAAGTAACAAGTTTAAAGATTATCTTGATAAAAAATAGTATTCTTCATGAACATACCACACCATCAACATTATAACAAAATGGTGTAGATGAATGAAAGAATCTACGTTTGGTAGATATGGATATAACAATATTTTTAGAGAATGATATTTATAGGGATTTTTTAGGAAAGTTATTGGAGCCACAAAATATGTTCAAAATCACTTGATTAATATAGAAAATACATATATGGCTTCATATGAGATGTAAAAAAATAATAGTTTGGTCTTGAAAATTATTATAGTGTTTATAAGTACTTGTATCATCAAAATTGTTGGTGAAAATCTAGGAAATTTTGAGCTAAGATGTGCTGATGGAAAATTTATTGGTTTTTATATTAATGTATGAGGATTCCACTTCTATACTTAGGAGAATGGTATTATTTTTTAGACTACTAATGTGGGTATCCTTTAATTCTTAAAGATATAATTTTTTGATGATGATTCTTGTTACAAAATTGATGTTTCTACGAATTCATAAAAAACATTTAGAAATAGAAAAAATAAATAAAAATGTTGAAGATATACCTACTAAAGGAGAAGATTCAACCATTTTAGGTGATCAGGAAAAATAAAATTTAAATCATCCTAGGCTGATAAGAGAAGTTAAAGTCCAAAATATCATTAAAAAGTATGAAAATTAGGTGAAAACTATAAGAACTAAAATGAAAGAATCTCATACTTCCTTATTATCTCAAGTTTAACCTGAAGATGTTGAGGAAGCTCTAGATCATCAAGAGTGGGCTGGTTCTATGAATGAATAATTGGATAAAATTAGGAAGAATGATACATGGTAACTTGTTCATAAACCAAAATATAATAATTTCATCTAGGAAAGTGTGTGTTCTAAAATAAATTTAATGAAAAATATTAAGTGGTGGGAAGAAAGAAATATTGATGTGTAAAGGATACACACATATTGAAGGATTTGACTTTGATGAGAATTTTTCACAAATTTTATGGTTTGAAACCATTTAGATTTTCCATTCTATTATTGTACAATGAAATTACAATATTTAACAAATGAATATGATGTTTTAATTTTTCAATAGATAATTAGAGGAAGAAATTTTCATTGAACAACCATTTTTTTCGTCTTAGAGATGATGAAAATTTTGATTTCATTGTAAATAAGGGATTATATCAGTTGAATAAAGCTACAAGAGCATGTTATTCTATGTTTGAAACCTATTTAAAGAAATTTAATTTCATAAATGGAAGGGTATATAGAAATTTATAAATAAAATATATAAAAAGGTATATATTCTAATTATGGTTTATGTATGTGACATCACATTTAATGAAAATGAGGGATACATGTATAAGGATTTCTAAATAAATAAAGGTTTTATTTGAAAACAATAATCTTTGCAGAGATGTTATACTCTCTTTGTTAGAAAATTTCTTAATATAAATATCACATTTTGTTTTATGAATAGAATTACGAAAAGGAAAAACTAAAAGCTTTCAGTATAAAAAACTCAAAATATACTTCTACACCAATTTAAAATTTTGTTTGGTAGTTTGTTATACCTTATATCTTCAAATCCATATATTATATATGATGTAACTCCATTTGACATATATCAAATTGATCCAAAAGAATCACATATTATTTTACGAAAAGGATTCTTAGGTATATAAAGGGTATGACAGATTTTGGATTGAAATATGATAGTAAGGATAATTTATATTTGTTTGAGTATGATGATGCTGATCGGTCAGGCTATAATGATAACAAAAAATACACATATTGTGGATATTTCTTTCTTTTTAATAAATTTTGAAGTTATAAAAAAGAATAAAAATTATATAACTTTTATAACTACTAAGGGAAAATATATGGCTGCAAATGATACCACAACTCAATTGATGTGTATGAAAACACATTTGGATGATCTGAACATGTGTGAAAAGATTCCACTTCTTCATGGAAGTGATAATCAGAGTGATATCAATTTCACAAAGAGTCTTGTTCAAAATTATTGGATTAAGCACATTAATATTAAAAATTACTTCAAGAAGAAACTTATGGATAAAAATAAATTAATTTTGGAATTTATTCCAAAATAACATCATATTGACAATATATTCAACATGAAATTATCAAGAGATGAATTCTATAATTTGACCTTGAAATTGGGTGTTTGAACTCACCCTTTAAAAGGATAAATTGTGAATATTATGTCACCTATCTCTTCTTTTATTTGGATATTGTTTTTAAAATGGGATAAAAATGACAACATAATATATCCATTAATATCTACTTGATCTCTTTAGGGAGAGAATATATTTTGGGGTAGTTTTTAAAATGGTTAATCTATAATTTTAGTATGTTTAAACTATTGTAACAGTTTTATGAAGTTGATTTAGGAATTTTTTTATAGGTTGAAGTAAGTCTATGTTGTGATAGTGTGTTGAAGAAAATATGGTTTTATATCACTAGGTAAAATGGAATATTTTTCCATAATTCTTGTTTCCTACACCATGCAAACTCACATAGGATTAGAATTGTTGGATAGAAATAAATTTATTAATTTTATGATCACTATTGATATATGTTCCTTGTATTAAAAAAATAAAAGGGGGGATTATTCAAATCAAGATACCATGTATTTTTTGGTCGAGGTGACGAAGCTGGAATGCAAAAAATGATTTTTGTTATATTTTTGGATTTTATTATCAACACTTATGACATTACCATAAGTTTATACTGTTGGGTGTGCTAAAACTAGGGTGTTACATAAAAGTTTCTACCATTGGGGTGCTACCTTTGGTAAGGAATTTCATGATGAAAATGGAGTAACTATGAGTTACATGGTATTTGAATCTACCATGAATAAAATTATTCAATGCAAAGTGAAGATCTATTCAAGTTATGTAATATCATGATAAAAGCTATAATTATTCCTATAATGTTTTATTTAATGAAGTGTAAAATAAGAAATAAGGAATATACTTGAGGAAAATGTTGTTCATGAAGTCTGGTGTATATATGAAGAAGTGAAAAATTGTCAAGTAAGTGATCCATACAGAGGAATATTTACCTAGTTTAATTATATAGCCAAATGGTTACATAGACAATTCATGTAGCTAATTCATCCACATAATTGAATTCACATAGCTAAACATTACTATGTATCAAAATTATTCATATAGACAATTTAGTAACTTAATAAAATTCTCATATATGAATGATGTTATGTAGCCAAATGATTCACACAGCCGATTCACCAACATAACCTAATTCGCACAACTGGATTCTGGTACATAACCAAATGATTTAAATTAACATTTTTAGAGTGATAATTGATTGATTCTCATAGATTAATACTTAATGTAGGGTATTTCTGACACCTAGGCAATACAACATAGTCGATATTGAATGTGATTTGGTTTTAAGTGGAATAATTACAATAATGAATCTTTCATGGTCACATAGCTTTATCATGCACGAATCAATACATATGTATGTCTATAATTATAAATAAATGCATGAATATAGAATCGTGAATATCATGTGTTATCTATGCTTGATTTTATGTAGTTACAATAAATTATAAAAGGAGTTTATTATAGAAGATATTTTGATCAATAGATCTGTTGTTTCTAGGACTTTTAAATCAATAATATTTATGAAGTATCATAAATATTTAAATTAATAAGAAAGATAAAACATTAACTGTTTTGGATCATTAAATTATTATTAGATATTTTTTCATATCTATAAGAGATCATCGGTGAATATGTTGACAAAGAGGTGTTGTTAAAGAAGCAGTGGCTGTATATAGTGTTCTGTATGCAAATTAAAGTAACTCATTACTTTTGTAATAAGATAATAAGGATAAATATATATCATCAAACTAAAAAACTATATTATTTTCTATATTATGAATACATTTCTATTATCCCTTTATCATTTGGATTTTGTATTAGTGTAGAATTCACACGATGTATTGGATGCACAAAATATCCAGGAGTCTTATAAGAGAGTGTTAATTATTTTTCCTACTCTCTATAGTTCTCCATTTTTTTGGTTGAATGTATGATCATATGTTTTATTGGATAATTCCAATGACTAGTTACTCACATTGAGTGGTGAACCTTGTAAATCACTTTTTCTCTCTCTGTGTGTGCTTGAGATTGGATTAAAAACACAATTCAATCTAACTAGTGGAGAAAGTTATTTTATATAAGAATAAATATAAAATTATTGAATCTTTGATTCACCCCCTCTCAATGATTTCTTGATACAATGTTCATACATACTCTACCAATACCATTGTTCAGAAGTTATCCAATGAGATAAAGGTGGCATCACATTCTATTATAAATTTGTTATCAACTAAGAAACATTAAGTATACATAGGAGATCCTAATGTAGAAAACAAGATTTCTGAATCTAGAAAACAATACTATATATAAATTCTCCAAAATGTGTTGCCAACATCCCACATTCCAATCATAGGGGATGTTAAAACATATTTCTTAAGAAATTTCATGAACAAGTTCCCACTTGAACGCATATATAAAAGAATATGGTGTTATGTATTTTCAATATTTTTTAGATGATCACTCCCCATTGATAATAATAATTAATATGAGTTAAAAATGATGAATGAATTAAAATAATACCTCATCCATCAATTTCAAAGGGGCTATCGAAATCAATATATTATAGAAGAATTATTAAAACACTAAAAACTTTTCTCAATTTTGTATGTCACCCTTAATAGATTCTCTCCAAAAGACTTCACCATCAACACCAAATCATATAAGCAAAATCAAATTGATCTTATAATAAGCTGAGTCTTCATAGACTCTTTAGATAGTGTAGGAATGATAAGTTATTATCAACAAAAAAATTACATATTTATATGATGCTTTAAAGTGTCTAATCTTCTTAATCATTTCATCCAACACAATTTTCAAAACGTATTCTTGTTTTCCCTATATGGGGTTTGTACCTTCTCGATCTTTCTATTTAGATGGAATAAGCTTCTCAAATTTAGCAAACAAATAACTTTATTATTTTTATCTTTTCCTATCTTCCTAGCCTCCTCCAACTAGTCAGGACTTACTATGAATAAATATTTAGGCTTAATTTCTATGTTATTAGTGTGTGAGAACTCCTTTATAATAACATTCATATTATTTGGATTCATTGAATCATTAACATTTTTCATCATTTGACTAGAAAAAATGGCCATACAATTTTCTGCCTTTCATTCAGACAATTGTCCCCATCCATTCAAATATTCATCATCTTTTGAGTTTCCCATTTTAGTAATTATTTCAAACTATTTACTTGGAATTTAAACCTCTAACCCAATTTATATGTTTCTCTATTAGGTAGATACCTTCATATACTTGATATTTTTCCCTTTTAAGATGATGTTCATGAAACTTCATGAATATTACTTGATTCGACCATTATTTCCGTAGTATAAACACCTTAATTATTGGTTGAACACCTTTTTTATCCCTCTTAGTTTCCTTCTTGGGTGTTACATGTTTAGATTTATTCATTTAGTTTTTCTAATGGTAGGATTAATTTTCTTCTTTACCTACCTTGGATTCAATTATGGCCTACTAATTAAAAAATCTCGAGGTTTATATTGGCGTCGAGCATACCAAAACTCCTCATAAAACTATCAATATTTGTTATAATATTCATATAAATTACCCAGGTATTTATATTAGTTACTCAAGGATATATTCCTATAATTATGCGAGATTTGATTATTTATAGGTAGTTTTCTTTAAAAATCATGTATAATACCCATTTCTTTATGTGTTTTAGATCTTTATATTACTAATATATTATTCTACCAATCCATGGCCCTATTTTCAAACCTATAACAAAACCAAAATCTTACAATTAATCTATTTCTTTTCACATTAGTTGTAATCTGTCATGATTATATAGAATCCATACCTTATTGTATTTGGATTGGTACACCACTATTCTAGGCTTTATTTGGGGGGAATATTTTCATCGACATGCCTAAATTAACACTTCATAAAGTGGTTAATTTTTTAGAATCCTTCCACATTTATATGAGTTTTTTCATTTTAATTCTTTATAGATATAATAAATTTGAAGCTAATAGATGTATATATACCATGGGATACAATTCTTTGTGATCTTACAATGGATGCTTCTCAAGATTATCTCAATCTCATATTATCAAAATTTTGGGTATTCTTACATTTGATACTCAATTATTATATTTTTGTTGTATAAGTTCTCTTCTAAATTTTCCTAGAAGACTCAACTTTTTTAGAATCCATATTTCTCAACTTTACATCTATATCTAGCAATAGAAAACTGAGATTATACTTTTTATTTATAACTGAGATTAGCTTATCATTCCAATATTTCTTCAAATTTTCAACATATTTTTTATTCATCTTATTTGTATCAAGATGTGAACTAATAATATATTTTACCCTATTTTATTTCACTACCATCTAATAATCACTTAGATTCATGGAGAATTTTTTGAACATCACTGATGCATAAAACTCGTCACAAACAACCTTTCTAAAAGCCTGTTTCTCATAAGAAACTCTTTGATGATATTCATCAAATATAGAAATATTTTCATTGAAAAGTAGGAAAAGAAATTATTCCTTAGAATTAACATGTTTTGTGACTGTGTTGCAACTAATCACATTTGGACCAATGATTCTTCAATTACATCAGTCTCTTTTTTTAGATCTGAATTTTCATCAATTAGTACATTTATAAAATAAAATATATATGTGAAATCATTAAGTGGGTATATTTTTAATTTTAATAATTTCATAATAAATTTTTCTAAGTGACTCCTAAAAAAACCTCCATCAAAACATTACTTGAATCACTAAAAGACCAATTTTCAAGTTATATACCTTAAACTTTACCAATATGAACAACCTTAGGTAGTAGTGTTTTTTAAATGATATATTTCTCATCTTTTTTACCCTTTTTCCCTCCTATTTTTTTAGATTCTTATATAATAATGCTAACTCTAATTTAATGGGGGTGTAATTTGAATCTCACATAGGAGGAAATACAGAAATATGAAGTTAATGTAATTTTTAAAATAACATGGTCTTCCAAATAGATTCAAATCATATAAAACCTAGGATCTGATAGGAATTGATGTTCCCAATGGATTATGTAGGCATGACTGGGTGGGGGTGCATCATTTTTTCCAATGTTATTATTTTAATATAGAAAATTATTTATAATTTTTTGTTATTTTATCCCTCTGTTCTGCTATACCTTTATGCACAGTTTTGAAAAAATGGATCTTTAATCCTTTACCCAAAAATCCACAACAACATGTAATCTACAGTGATAAGAAATCAACACGTGATATTTTTAAAAGGTTTGGATCTAATGTTTTAAACCTAATAATTATCATGTTAAAATTCTATTAAAACAAAAAAATCCATTATAATCTTTTTAACAATTATAATGGGTGGAAAAGGATTATCATAATCCTATTTCTCTATATTATATAGGTAGGTTCACTATATTACATATGAAAACATAGTATTGTATCGCACCAAAAATATATACTTTAATCCAAAATGTTCATCCAAAAACTAATTCCTCATGAATTCAATTAGTAATAATGAATAAGATGTCACTAAATCCAAATATTAGACCTTCTCACTTACCATAGAGTCCTTGATTACTAAAAAATCTTCATGAAATATCACATGAAACTCTGTCTATTAAATCGTTATGTACAACTTCTCAGTTCTTATTAGAGTTTGTTACTGTCATTATTAAAATGAAACATCTCAATACTGAAAACTCAATCACACAATATATCATGTTCTCAATTATAGCTTAGCTTTACGCTCAACTTCTTCTCTTCTTCTACATTAACTATATCGAACCATCAAAATAGTATGATCTCTTCTTTCTTGTTCTTATTTTAAACCCAAATGAATTTCTCAATATATTATAGGCTAGAAATACTTAGTTAATCCATGTTATATCATGAAATATCTCATTATTCTTCTTTTTATTCTTTATCCGTAATATATTATGTCCTCTTGGGAAACTAATTCACAAAGAACTCTCATATTAGTTACTCATATTTCTTAATATTATTTATTTATTTATTTCCTCATTCTCACATAAAGATAAAATAATTTATTTTACCATTTTATTGGTTTTAATCTGGAAATCACTATAAGAAAATCACTACCTTTGGCTACTTATGATCTTTGATACACTTTTTAAAAAGATCCGACATGAGATTTCTTTTCATATTATCCAAACATAATGGATATGATTTACCTTCCCCTTCATTCTCATTTTTGAATCATAGTTAAATAGGTAATTAACTATTTTTGACAGATATATTGGGTTATTCATCCTTAAAAAATAACACCCAACATCCACATATGATTCAATCATAAAAAATTAACGTAAATTATACATCAATTTCCAGTTGTAGTGTGGAATTCATCTTACTAAATTAAATATTCCAATTTTACCAGTACAGATTTAGGTTGAATCTCCATTATTTATAAGAAACTCAAATGCATATTCTCATGAATTAATTAAAATGATTTAGTGATGTTTGAATCCTGGAAAACACAGTACAATCATTTACAGTTTTCATTTTCCATTTCTAGATTTACTAAATATAGAATTTCTCATTTCATGCTAAAATAAATTCTTAAATGTTCATCTAGATTTATATTTTTCATTTATAAAGGAAAAAATCTTTTATCATAAATTATTCATTATTAAATTCATCATCAAATATCCTCAAAACTCATAAATTTAGGCATTAATATGTCTCTTGAATTCTCGTTCATTATTTGATTTTCTATTCCTAGGATAAAGATCAATGCTCATATTTTTCAAGCATCAATCACACGCCATTTGATGTGTTTGTGATGTTTATAATACTTAATAACATATTTTGTATCATACAATATTTATTTACATATTTAGATATTAAATCAAGAAAACTCGTATTTTTATACAAAATAAATCCCAAAAATTTATTATGTGTTGAAGTCATACAAACCATAATAGAACACATTTTTTAATACTTTTTATGTCTTATGGTTACATTTATTTATGAAATTTTTTACCAAATGATAATTCAAATGAATTTTTAGATCTTAGAAAATCTATGATAAGTAATAAAAAAAATTTAAGTTATTCAAACTCACGTGTAGTCTTATGATCAACCATTGATGTTTTAAAAAATACACATTCCTTCAACTTCATAAAACTCAATAAGAGTTTTATACTTCACCAAAAATAATTATAGTGGGAAAGAAAATTCATATGGAATCCTAAAGTCTTTTTAGATTCCACAAAAATTCTTATGCTTATAATTTTAAAGTCATACACAATTTTATAAGTCATATGTGGACTCTATAAAAATCATACGCTTAGAGTGGGATGTGATATGAACTTCCAGTCTTTAGAAAATTTTTATGTATTAGTAGGTCTTATACCAAAACCGAGTCTTAAGAAATTTTCAAGATGTAGCCATTTTTTTATAAGAACACCAAAAACTAGAATACATAAAATGAATTTTGGATCCTTCATCTAGACTCCATACCCTCTCTATAATTTTGAAACACCTCAAAATAAATATTTTCAATTGTTTAAATTGTTTAAATAATTCCAAACTCAATTATCTTTCTTCAAAGAATTTTTTTAGCATATTAAATACTCAGAATATATTATTTCTTGAATTTTCATTGCACCTTAATAATGGACTTTTATTCCAACCTTATAAACCATAATCAATTTTATTAATCACTAATTTTCATTAATCATAACACAATAACATGGGGATATATTATCTATAACTTAGGTTTGTTTCTCCCCTCTTTTTGAACTATTCTAAATATTTGAAATGTAAATTTACAAGGATGTATAAAATAGTTCAATAGATAACTCGCACTTCCAAATTTCATAACATTCTATAACTATTGTATAAATTTATTCTCCAACATCATCACTTGTCATTATACTATAATACCATATTTAAAATCATAAGATGATAGGGGTTCTCATCATGTAACCATATTAATTTTCTAACATAGGAAACTTTCTCCGTTATATATATATTAATTGCTTCTAATATGCATTGACTCTCACTAATTGGAACAAAATTATCTTAATGCATCCTCAAACAATTCACATGATTTATCTAATAAACCTTTTATATTCTAGTTGTGAAAAACCATATAATGATTTGGTAGAATCCCACTCTTAGAAGAATATGGGATAGAAACTGATGAATAATAAAGTTATTCAAAACTATTTAAATCTTTTTCAATATAATGATATTGGTAAATGATAATAATATTTATTTATAAAATAAATATGTTTTTAAAACAAAATTAACTTCACTTACATATTCCATATCAAATTTTCTAGAAAAAATACTATATGTATCATTTAATTTATTTATATCAGTTCTAAATGATAGTGTGTCATCAAAATATAAGAAAATAACCATAATAAGGTTATTATGAAACCTATTATAATCAAATTTATTATCTTGGTTAACTAAAAACCCATTTGATGAAATTACTTCATTAAATTTCTCATTCCATTATTTTGGGGATTTTTTTAAACCATGTAGTGTCTATATTAATTTTGTAACATTTTTTCTTTTCTAGGTAATAAGAATCCTTCATATTTTTCCATGTTTATTAATTCATCTCAATATTCATTAAGAAGGATTTTTTAATATTGATGTTATTAATTTTAATAATATGTTTTGATTCTTATATTAGTAGTATTCATATTGAAATAGTCCTAGCCATGGGAGCATGGGTATCGAAATAATTGATTCCTTATTTTTATTAAAACCCTTGGCGATAGAAATAGATTTATATTATTAAAGTATATTGTTAACTTTTCATTGTCTTCTAAATACCCACTTACAAACTATCATTACTGAACCTTGAGGAAAATCAACTAATATTCATGTGTTTTTCCTAGTTATAGAGTTTATTTATTCATTTATAACCTCCTTCCAAATATATGCATCACATAATGACATGAGTTATTTGAATTTTTTTATTGGACTCTATATTATGAAAAACTAGAGTTTTTGTAATAATACCATCATTAATTCCTTCTACCAAATACATATTTAAATCATATCCGTATTTCTTAGGTATCCAAGGTAATTAATTTTTATAAACCTCCTCAATCATACCTTATTGAGATAATATTTCAATCAATAAAAATTCCTATATTTGGGAGTTATTTGATAAATAAGTAATCCTACTTTCATCAAAGATTAGAATATCTTAATTCAATTACTATTTTGACAGCTAATAAATCAATTTAATATATAAAAATGAATCTTGAAGAATTTAAATTCCATGCATATCCAACAACGATTCTATCAATACATATTTTAAATAAATTTTTTATTTTAGGTTCTAGTACTCATACACATTCATAATAAATCCAAAACTTTTAAAAATTTAGGTTTGGTTTCTATTCCGTCCATAATTTATATGGGGTCATAATCTTCCCTTTTTGGGTACACTGTCTTAGATATGACACATAGTTAACAATGAATCTCCCCAAAAACCTCTTGAGACACTTGAGATTGAAATCATAGAATTAAACATTTTCATTAATGTTCTATTATTTACCTTAGCTACACCACTATATTAAGGTTCATAGAGAGTTTTCACAGATTTTATGATAAATATTGATTTAAATAAAGAAGTATTATAATTTTCAACTCCCTTTATAGATCTGAGGAATTTAATTATAATCCAATATTGGTATTTAATCTTATTTTTAGAAATGGTAAATTAATATATAACATTATCTTTAGCATATACAATATAGGCATATAAAAGTCATGAATAATTGATAATAAAAGTTCTAAAGTAATTTATATTTCATATGGTGGGTGAATCATGAAAATCATATACATTACTATGTATTATTAATTTCATTTCCCTTTTATAGTTGGAAATGGTTTCTTACCTATTTTATTTTTCATGAAAGGAGCACTTATTTTATCATTGTTATTTATTCTAGGTAATAATTACATTTTTGATAAGTGGATTATTTTCTTATAATTCAGGTGGCAAAAATGATTATCTAATTAATCAAAATATTTTAGAAATTAAGTATAAATCCAATTTATATTTAATTTTAATAACCCGTTATACTAGTGAACCTTTCCAAAAAATATCCCACCTTTGGAAAGATCAAATTTATCTTCCTAAAATACAATATTAAACACATGGATGTTTAATAAGATAACTGAATATTTGTCCCTAGTAAATTAATCCACATATAAGACATCATTTAATGTGTTTATGATTCTTGAGGAAAACTGGAGATCAAAAATTACTATCCCTTGTATGTTTTTTGCTATAAATTTCCCCATATAGGGAGGATTCCCATAATTGAAGGATTCCATCCACTAGAAGTGAGATTTCATATTTCTCATGTGTCTTGTGACACCAAAATCAGTACAACAAGAATATTTATCTTCTAGAAAATTATCATTAATTATCTTGGATTCAAAGTGATCTTTTGAAGTTTTGTTTCCATTTTTTTCTATACAGAGAATAAAATCCCATACAAAGAGACCTAAATATTCATATAATTAGTATTCCACTTTCTTCTTCTTAAATTATACCATTCCATTTTAAGTGTGGTTTAGATATGTTTTCCCTCTTGAGTGACTTGATGGACCCAATCCCTCCCCTAAAATTACCTTTGATTTATCATCCTTAGAATCATTTTTAGCCTCATAAGTTTTTATATCCCTCCTCAATTGGTAAGCAGTTGAGTAAGTTCTTGATGAAAATATATTCCTTCTTTTATTTTATAGAATTTTTAACATCCTTCTAAGAAGAGGGGAGTTTATCAATGGTGGATGTGATAATGATGAAATCCTCAATGTTCATATTATTTTGTTTTGGATATTGTAAGATTTATTTTATTTCATAGAATTTTCCCATGATAGATCTACTATGTAACATTTTGTATGAAATAAATATGATTAATAGTAATTTAATTCTCACCACGTCCTTTGTGATGTATTTCTCTTCTAAAAAACTCAATACCTCTTTAGGTGGTATTGATATGTGTCAAATAGTTCAATGTATAATGTGTCGAGTATGTGTCTTTGACACATGATATCATCGTTCTCTCATTTTTTCCTCATGTTGGAAGATTGAAGAATCACATATCTGGACTTGCATGGGTATAAAGTAGAGAAAATGTGCAACACTTCATGAGTTACATGTAGTAATTGCTTCCTCGATTCCCCCCTCTTAAAATTATTTCCATCGAGTTACTCCACATTTATTGCATTGCTGTGAATCATTATATTCATTTTAATGGTAATCTACTCTAAATATTGTTAAGGATATTGGTGGGTAACAGTATGTAATTTTCATGGATGTTAGTAAATGGAGCCTTTCAGGGCATGTTACGATTTCGCTTCCCTTGAGAGTAGATTCACCCCACCAAATTGGTAGTACAAAGGGTTTCAAGTGAATCCTATTTAAGATCGAATGGTATATTTGTAATCTATAGTTGTACAATGTAGATATTATCACATGAAAAGGCATTGTAATAAAGAGAGAAATGAAATTTATTTTTTCACCCCAAAATTGATCCTTTGAAACTAGTAAAATACTTGAGAGGAATCTCAATCTTGGGGAGGAATATCAATATTTGAGAGGGATTGGAGTGGTTGGGATCAAGTTGAATTAATTTTTCCATCCAATGTAGACTCAATTTTTTAGGCATGGAAGGGACCATTCAGATAATCCATCCTCATTATTTTGAATGGGGTGGATTAATATTATGTAAATGTATTACTTTTATTAATTTAATCATGCTCATTCAATTTAATTTGATTGAATAAGGGGCCTAGATTTCACTTGATATGACTGATGGTCTAGATCATACTCATTTGGTGGAAGGGGTCGACCCAATAGATGTACCTGTTGAATCTTAGTACCAAATATGTAAGACCATATAATCCATTGAAAAAATTAATTCACCTCTAATAACCTCACAATGATGTTGTATGAAAAGTGAAAATCATTCCATCAAAGAAACACATTATGTGATCGCACATGCATGTGAATAGATGGTGAAATACACTATCAAACATAGGATTATTCCCTCTATACTTTATCATTTTAAATAATGATGAATGTATTTCCACCAATAAAGATACCCCACTCTAGCCTACATTATAATGTGGTATTTCAATAAATCATATCCTTTAAAATCAAAAAATAAAAAACTATTTTTAAAATATTTTAGAACTATAAAAATTCTACAAGATGAAGACTTTCATCGAATTGTGGTGTATATAAACTAAAACTTTTGTATCTGAATTATGTATTTTATTTGGTATGATATAGTAAAATTCAAGTAATAATATGAAAATGTTTTGATGGATATTTATATGAGATGTAGTGTGTGTTGAGGTGTGTCTACATAAGAATGGATTAATTTGGAATGGGAATGAATGAATTGATATGGCTATAATTGTTAAATAGTTGAACTAGGTAGGTGACTTCATGACGGATTCCTGATTAATTTTGAAAAAACGAGTGTGTTTTGGTTGGAAATATATTGCGATTGATGGTTGGATTTCATACTCATTGATCTACAATGTGTTCCGATTGTGTGAAATTATTGAGTGATGAATTCATGAGTTTCTATTATTATTATTTTAATAATCTTATTCATATTTTATCTATACTATAATCAATATATATACATATTCTTGGGATTGGATCTTGGATCTATAATAGAACTAGTGAAAAAAAGTATTACATCTTAACTGAGGGATTCTCGACTAATCTATTTTGGGTGGAATTACTCGAGATTATATTCAAAAGATGTTTTTTTAGTATTAGAATGATGTGGTATATTTTTTAAAATTTAATAGTAGGTCAAACAAAGATCATTAAGAAATGGGCTGATTAGATGACTACATGTAGATCTAGGCTTCCCATGGTTAGTCTTGGATTAGTGATATCATATGGGCTTGATGAAGTGAATTTTAGATAAGCGCATTCAAAATGAAAAGGGTATTTCACTTATAACACAAAGTATATTAAAAAAAATACTTTTAAAATATATTTTTATTTTTTCAAATAAATAATATTTTTAAATTTTTTATTTTAAAAAAATTACATTTCAATACTAAATTCAAACAATTACTAAAAAAAATTAATTTCCAAAATAAAATACTTTTTGAGGGGTAATATATCATTAAATTTTAATAAAAATATAATAAAATGTCATTATATTAATAAAAAAGAAGGTATTCGATAAAATTAAGAAGAACCATAGGGGAGAGTGAGAGTATAAACCCAAAAGTAAAGAAATAAAGTTTGATATTTCCTTACCTTGAGTCCTAACTCAATTTAGGTGCTCCTCTAACACCATGAATAAATGAATTACATATATTAATAGTATATTCCAGAACAATATTAATGTTTATTTCAGTTATTATAATTTATCTATTATAATCAATTATTCATTTGTTTCATTTATTTGGTTCACATTGATGGTTTGATGTTGTTCAGTTCATAATTCTAAAACTACCTATATTTAATGATAATCATAAAATATATTTGTACATTGATTCCATGAGATCCATAGGTATCATGATATAGGTTTTATTTCGTTATAAAAAAATAATATTTTGATATTTTATTAAATAATTTATGATAGATATAAATCATAAAACTTTTTCTAGCATATTTTTTAGGCGGTTAAAATAACTATGGTTGTTTTTTTACAATCATTAGAATCTTGTCAATTTTTACCATTAAAAATCATAATAATTAATTATATTTATTATTAATATTATGATTATATATGAAATAAATTTAAAACCATCCATGATAGGTGGATTTGAATTTAGTAAATCATCATCCACCTAAGTGATATAAACCTACCATGGGTGAACGATTTTTTCATGGAAGATTAAAATAAACTAAATTGAATCACTGTTTTTTAAAAAACTAAATTAAAAAGTGGAAATAATATAACGTAAATTAATTTTTAGGTTAATATAGTTTTGGTAATGGTTAAAAGTTGAATGAAAAAGAAAATGCTTATGATTTGGAACCCTTACCTTTCACATTGAGATGCATCTGTTTCAATAAAACTTATGTTTTCAGTAGAGGACATTTTGATTAAACTAGGGCCTCTAAAATATCTCTAGAAGTATTTAGGTAGGGAATTTTTTAGATTTTTGGAAAATAAAAAAAATTAAAATTGACAATAAATAATTAGAGAACGGTTCGAGAAATGGATGTTTTGGAAGGGGTGTATTAATGGGTGGAGATGGGGTGTTTAATTGGTATCAAAAGAGGGGTTCTTTTGAATAAAATATATCATAATTTATTATTTTTTAGTAAGACTGTAAATAGTATCAATCCTTGTGATTATTACAATATGTGATAAAATATATTTTTTCGTAACATGTAAACACATCCAAAACCAAATGATGTTATTAGAATATTTAATTCAAAGTAAAGAATGAATAATTGGTCTGTATTAAATAAAATATAATTTAGATTTTGGATATTGATTTATTTGTATTAAAATTAAATTTTTTATTCATAAATATATAATTTTACTTTTAAATAATTTTTATGTCCTGAAAAACTTCTTATAAACTATTTCCTCATTTTTATATCATAATGAAGTCATAAAAAATAATTTACATATAAAAACTGTATTTTTTCTATAATCCTAAAAATCCAATTTTTTCAAAAAAGTTCCAAAATTAACCCTTATCCAATTTAATAGTTTTTAATCTAAAAACAAGACAACTTTTTTAAAAAAAAAAACTAAAATTTGTTAATTCTAAAATTTAAATTTTAACATAAAAATTAAAATTTTAACAAATAATTTAAAAAAAATTCTTAAAATTATACACGTACACATTCTTTAAGATACACGATTTCAACTTTCATTTTATATTATTCTACTATTTATATTTACAAATTTTATTCATGTTGAATATTTCTTATCAATAATTTTATTATTTCATTGGTCAAACTACTATTCAAGTAGTTAAGTCACCATTCTAATGATCAGGTTCCCATTATAACATTTAGGTTTTAATTCTTGCAGTCATATTGCAAGTACAGTAGCTATATAATCCTCATTATTCCTATAAATACCACTTTTTCCTTTATTTTTTATTCATTCAATTTTCCTGGAATGTTTTCTATACTTCAATTATAAAATTAAAATCATATTTTTTATTTTTTATTTTTTTAAAAAGTGTTTCTCGTGGCACTGGTATTTCTAGAATACCGTGAACTATTTGATAAATAAATTTTTATAATGTCAATTACATCTTTTTATTAACTTGTTATAATTTTATTGATCTTAATGAATGTATTCATACATTTCTTATAATGTTATATTATTAAATAAAATAACATTTACCTTTTTGGATAGTTTATGTGATTTAGTTATAATTCGGTATTTATAGAAACAATTTAACAATATGAGTTTTATGGAATGACTATTTATATAAAAAAATATTATATTAAACACTCCCTACCTTAAAAAATTACCTCCAGGTTTTATATCAAAATCCAAGTTTCAAATAGATGGGGTAATTCTGTTTCATATCATCCTTAGTTTCTTGTGCTTCCCCTTTATATGTTTGATTTTCCTAAATGCCCAAAGGATTAATTTTTTTTTATTTTTTTATAATCCCATTTTAAAGGTTTATGGGTAACCAATTTACATATCCCATAGAACCAGAGGCATTATTCCTTAATACATGGAAATTCTTGGCCTGAAGACCAAACACCCAACATCAATTCCCACCCAACTAATGCTAATTTTTACTCGAAAGTTATTGACCTGCAAAGCTGGTCAGCAATTTATCCCAATGTATGACTACATGATCTTGGTACTAGTGGAAAATCCATACTAAACCTCATAACGATCATTCATAGATATTTTCAATGGAAAAAATTATCTTGACCTTTGAACTCCATTTCATATTGATTATTATTAACATATCTCTTTAACGTACTTTATACTAATATGGTATATTGTTGAATGGATTAGTAATTCTTGGTTATTTTTTAGATAGTTTTTTTAATTGTTTATGAACATTTTCATATGATCCTTTAGTAATGTAGGAATACCCAAATAAGTAGGAAAAATCCTTGAATAGATGAAAAATGAATAGTAAATAACGAATATTAAAAAATAGAGCATACTTTGTTCACATTGAGAGAGAGTCTTATTCTACTTTGAAATATGGGGAATAGTTTGGTAATATGATAAAAGTGATTTCAATGAAATCCTACTATGTCTGAGGGACATATACTTACTGGTGGATCTTAATCTCTATCATAGGATACCCAATATATTGAAGGGGTACTAGTTCCTTCAAATGAGTAATAAACGATGCTATGGAAGGGAGAAAGATTATGGATCCTGACATGAAAATTATGATGAACATCAACATTGAATAAATGTTGTCAATCCATACACAGACTGATAAAGAGAAACCATTCTATTTATATAGACAGAGTTTGACACTCCTCTATGAATAAATAATTCTTTGTCCACATCCACTATTATCAAACAGAACCTATTAATTGTAATTCATTGATGAATGAATTGAAATTTTTCAATAACCAAATTAAAATCCTTTAATCCATTCATAATGGATTAAAACCAATAGAATTTAAATGGTAATTGTGTTGTTACCGTGTTGTGTATATTGGTTTCATCATGTGTATACACACATTATATAGATGTATTCGTCAGGCATCATATTCATGGTAACGTAGATGCATCGTATGAATTTTTGTTTGTATACATTATATAGTATCACATACATTTTATTTTCATGTTTTCAATATAGATGAATCATATGAATGTAAATTTGAGTGCATATCAAAAAATACCTCACATTCACTAAAATAATATTGAGATTCAGTACAAAACATCACAACTCTTTATAAATCCACCCAAATTCAATTTGATGCATTTTATTAAACCTCTCTTCATTTTTTTAAAAAAATTGTCTAAAATTTTATGGTCAACCAAGGGACTAAAAATGTGACCCTGCATTCCTTAACTGTGTTAAAAATAAATATGAAATTCATATTTCAAATATGTAAGAAATTATTGTCGTCTAGAATCACATTATTGCTTCTGAAACTACTAAGGGGTCTTTTGTGACCTGCATCTAACATACTCATTTGTCTATACGACCATTAACACCATTATATGTATAATATAGATCATATGAACACCTATATAATCCTTTTTCAATGACATTGGGTGTCCTCTAGAAATGCAACATGGAATTCTATTATAAGTCATCTCATCTTTTTTTAATCTCAAAAAATGACGCGCCAAGTAGATGAATTTAATTGATAATCACATCACATGTCCATCTTGAAAGTTTTTGAACGTATCATATGTGTATCAGTCAAACATGGCCATTCATTTCCATTAACTAATTAAATGAAGGTCCAGATTTCTTATCTCATCATGCAAGTAGACAAATCCCATATTTGTTTCAATCGAACAAACATCGTGATCACCAAGATACACAACCACCTCTATATTAACCAAGTTAATATTTTGACATACATATGTAGGGTATAAAACATTAATGGTTATCAGGATATGTATCTCACCAAACTCAGTATGAAGGATTGATAATAAGAATAAACCCCTATGTATATCAATAACCATATGAAAATACATGAGATATACTTTGGCATGCCAGTCTAAGTAATAAGTCTCTGCTTATTACCTCGTGAATCAAATCATCATATTTCATAGAAAAACATTTTTAATGAATAAAAAAATATATTCATGTTAACCTTTACATATCACCATATAATTCATGATGATCATTGGTTTGGGATAACTCAATGTTTTACACTATAAGGTGATATTACCATTTGAACATTCATGTTAAATAAATTATAGCAATCATGAATGAATTATAAATGTATAATTCATTCATTATAATGGCATGATATATGTTTAACTATTACAATAAAAATCTCAAGTTTTAAAACCCTTGATATTATAGGTGAAACTCATATTGATTCCATACTAATGTTTTTTTCACATTTATTAAATATATATGTAATTCATTTTTTTTAAAGGTTAGAGCCAAAGCCTGGTTTTATTATTAAAGAAAAGACTTATTTTGATTGGGTGGAGGGAGACCCATTACATAGCCCGAAGGGCCAAGGCCAAGTGGCCTGAGTACAAGAGTTAAAGGCCCATTTTTTTACCCAAAGTACCCCTCAGTAAATAGTATTGCTATAGTGCCCAGGCTGCTACAGTACCTTCGCCGCTACAGTTACTTCTACAGTACCTCCGCCACTATAGTGTCACCGCCGCTAGAGTTTTTCCACTACTACAGTTCGCTGCTACAGTGCTTCTGCAGTACCTAGAATTATGTCCCTACCCAGATTTGATCTTGGGTCTTTTGGATGCCAAGAAAGAGCCTTTACAAATTGGGTACAGGCTCGTTGGCATGTAATTCATTTTCACATATCTATATTAAATCTATTAAAATATACACCAACTGACCTTATGAAGTAAGATATTTTGAATAATGATGATAATTAATAATTACATTCCTAATGTAAAACCTTTTGAACAAATATTAAAACTTCTAAAATGTTTGTACGAGGGAACATGATGGAAGATGGTGGGCGGAGGATTTTAAATTTTCATCATAGGGGAAATGAAACTTCATCGTCTCTAGCTAGTTGAGACCTAGTATGGTCCAAGGACCTCATCTGGTTTAATCAAATTTTAGAAAAATAAATGAATAATTACACTATTTTTATTTGATACGTGCACATCTGTCACAAGTAACTGGTGACCATTTCATGAAGGATCTGATGAAAAATCCATTTAGATCATCCATATATGATTCAGGAAGTTGTGTTGGGGTCATTCATCAGATCATGGTTTCTAGCATAGAGTTATGACGGTCACTTGGATGTCGCAAAAGTCAGCATGATCACTAGCCTTCAATCTATGAAGGTGAACATAGATTATTAGCTCGGATTGAGTGATTCTCTCTCTATGATTTAGGTGGGGAGAGAAGCTATCAATTCCTAACTAATGAATAATTAATTTTAATTAGATTATCTCTACTTATATAGTGGATGTCAAAATACCTAGTTATGGTTCCCCAACCCCCTTTCATTAAATATCCAATAAATAAGTGATAAAAATAATTAATTATGATGAAAAAATTGTGACATCAATATTATTTTTATTTTATCACATACTTTTAATATATAATACATATATTACATGATAAAACAATTGTCATTAACTCGATCCAAAACCCACGATAATGATAAATGAACATGGAATATTAAAAAAATCATTCGTGCAATATTAATCATTATGTTTACTTAAACACTAGTAAATATATTTAATAAATAAATTAAATCCAGTTATTCTTTACGTGAATAATAATGAATTTATTTATTTATTGGTGGTCAATAAAACATGGACATCACATGGACCCCTTAGTGGGTACCATAATGTCATGTAATCCTATTCACCAAAATAAGACAAATTATCGAATACCGTATTGTTTTTGATCCTCTAAGAACTTATCACGATAGTATTGAATAATATTCGTAGATCAATAGTGGATTATAGTAACCCATACACCCCCTAAAGAGACAAGTAATAGTTATAGCAATGAAAACCAACCTAAGAACACATAAAGTGTATTATAATATCATTATCATGAGATGTCTCGTAAAGTAGGACACACACCTGTATCATCATCATTTCATGACTTATTATTTGATAATTTAACTAGATAGACTTACCTATGACTTCCATTTCCATTGATTTATGATGGGACTACCATCCTAATCAACTAGACCTGACCTCCAATGGCCCTAAGGCCTTCATTTTTTATTGATTTTTGATAATCCACCTTTCAAGGGATGAGGTGGAACCCTACAAGGCCCGTAGTCATAATTATTAAATGGCTCATAGGCCTTAGAGGAATTCATTACCCGTAGGCTTCAGACATTACATACAACCCAGACTAACAACTTGGAACTGCTCCTCCCCAGTATCTTCCTCATGAAATCAGCTCTCCACCTTCGCATGGCTATTCGGGTAGGCATTCCCATGCATGCACAGGCTTGTCCCGATGGCAGGCGCCATACCCTCTCATTCTTGCAATCCTTGTAGCTTCTACTATGGTGAAAGCTCCTTGCTCATCCTCCTTGTAGAGCTTGTTCCTTGTAGGTTGTCTGTTTGCATCCGCAATTTAGGAGTCCCTAAGGCCGTGAGGTGGCCCAAAGGCCTTACTGACCCGAAGGCCTGGGTGGCCCGAAGTTCTTACAAGTCACAAGGAATAATTTTGTGACCCAAAGGCCCAAAAAAGAGAATATTCTCGGTAGCTACAATGCCAAACAGTTTCTACTATAGTTCCCACTATAGTACCTGCTACAATACAACACAGTTCCTACTATAGTACCGCTACAGTAGTGCTATAGTACCCGGAAATTCTATCTCTGCTTGGATTTGATCCCTCGTCTCTTGGATGCACTTATGGAGTCCTTACCGACTAGGCTAAGGCTCATGTGCAAATCAACTAGGCTAAGGCTCATGTGCAAATCAACTAGGCATGAGTTATCACATATTCAACTCAGAAGTGATAAATCCAATCATGATCATTAAACTAATTTTATACCACCAAAGAAACATCCAACAGAAACTACCTAACCATGAATTTATTGCCATGTTTTTCTCCTTAAATCAATGTACATGATCATATGGAACACATCTATAATGATCTCAAGTAAATAGACCATTACACATGTCTGTAGATAAAAACAACCAATGATTCCTGAAACAGGTGGTGTTTCTATTTGTGGGTATTTCATCATGATCTCAACTACTAGAGGTCACCAAGTGAGAACTTTATAGGAATAATTCTCAATGCTTATAAGACCAACACCTGATATTCACGCGTCATCTATGTCCTGTTAGTATTATGTATCAATAAAACAGAACATTAGTTTAAGATTGTTATCATATTATCTATAGGTTTCCGTTATAGAATAATATCTATGATAACCCATTGATAAGACACGTAATCTAAGTACATTACCATAAATATATTGTATTAAGAAGTATCGACACAATCATGGTACTATAGATACATGAATTTATATCAAAATATCTACATTTAGGTGTGATCAATGGGCATTACAAGTTGGGTATAGGGAACCCAATTTCAACACTCCCTCTTTCACTAGAGCCAACTACTAACAAGTCTCTTTCTGCTAGCTCTCACATGAGAATCATTCTTCGGTTGAGGTATGGATTTAGTCTGGGAGTCTTCAATGATATCCTCGATGGATCATTTTCTAACTATGAATTAACTGATATGAGTAAAATCCTTCAAGATATGAAACTACTAAAGTATATGTTTTGTCCTTTGGTGTGACATGGGATCCTCGGAAAGAACCACTACTGCAGTATTATCATAATAAAATTAAGTAGGTTTAGCACTTCTAGGAAAAAAATCAATGTCTAAGAGAAATATGTATATCCATATTTCCTCCTTTTATGCATTAGAAGACACTAGATACTCAAATTATTCTGTAGAATTAGTGAAAATAGGTTGCTTCGAGCTTATCCATCTCACTGCACACCATTCTGAAAAAATATGTATCCTGATTATGATTTCATTTCATTATGATATGTCAGGAAACTAGTATCAGTGTATCCAATCACTACTAATTCCACATCTCCTCCATACACTAGGAACATATCCTTTGTATGTATCAAGTACTTCTGAATAGTTTCCACAGTTTTCCAATTCATATTGTCTGGATTAGCATGATATCTTCCTTCCATGATTAAATAAAAGGAAACATCTAACCTAGTACATAACATGGAATGCATGATAGATCCCAATACCAAGGCATAAAGGATTCTACTCATTATTCCAATCTCCTCTTATGTTTCTGGACACATTTTCTGGGAGAGATTGATACCATGTGACATGGGAAACAAACCTCTCATAGATTTTTTTCATATTGTACATTTTCAGTACCTTGTCAATATATATACGTTGACTTATCCCAAGAAGCCTCTAAGATGTATCTTTATAGATCTTGATCCATAGAATGTAGTCTTCTTCATTTATGTCTTTCATAGAGAATCATTCATTTAACCAAGTCTTCACTGACTATGGGAATTGCACATCGTTTAACATAATTAATATATCATCAACATATAATATTAGGAAAAAAAGAAATTCCCTTCAACCTTCTTATGAAAACAATGCTCATATTCATTTTTAACAAATCAAAATTCTCTTATGGTCTTATCAAAATGAACATTCTAGTATTTTTATGTCTTCTTCAACCCATAAATGGATCTATGTAGTTTTCAAACTTTATTGGAATTACGTGACCAAAAAAACCTTTCACGTTGAGTCATGTAGACATTTCCAGGAAACATACCATTTAGAAAATAAGTTTTGATGTTTATTTTATAAATCTCATAATCATGGAAGATTGATATGTCCAGAAATAGTCTAATGGATTTTATTGTTTCTATTGGTGATAATTTTTCATTATAGTTAATGCCTTGACTTTGTCTAAAACCCTTCACTGATAGTCTTTCCTTATAGGTATTAACATTAACTTCCATGTCCAACTTTTTCATGAATACCCATTTTCACCCAAATGGGTTTTACATCGACTGGAGGATATAATAAAATTAAATCATGATTTTGGTACATAGACTCCTCTCAAAATTCACTACATCTTTCTATTTAGCGACATCATTTCCTTATACTTCTTCCTTATAGGTTAAAGGTTAATCATCTTAAAGGAGTAATGTTTCACCTGACTCAGTGATAATAAAACTGTAATGCTCTGGTTCTCTAACCTCTCGAGTTGACCTATTCAGTGCTTTTGTATTAGTAACTTCTTCATCTCCCACTATCTCTAGTAAAGATTATTGTCGTACCAACTCTCATGAATCTAGATCATTAACTTCATCTAATTCAATCTTACTCCTACTATTTCCATTGGAAATGAATTCCAGTTCTAAAGAAGGAGGATGGTTATTAAACAATCACTTTTCTATCTGAAGGGTTCTATAGATAATATCCATTGCTTTCTTTAGGATAACCTATAAAGATGCACTTCATGGTTTAGGATGCCAAATTTTTACTAGGTATAGTCCTACAAAATCCTCACATCCCTATACACATATGTGTGATAGATTGGGTTTCTTTCCATAATATAAATCATATAGAATCTCATATTTAACTTTAGCTGGTAGTCAGTTAGGGGTATATATTGTTGTCTGTATGGCATATACCCAACAGTTTAATGGAAGTGTTTCCTGGATCATCAATGATTTAGCCATATCTAGCAGGGTTATATTCCTCATTTCACTATGGTGTTTAATGAGCACTGAGTTAGGATACTGTCTCACACTTCTTTAAGTGATTAAAGAAATCATTATAAAGATACTCTTTGTATCGGTCTGAGCAGAGAGCCTTAATCTTCTTATAAAGCTAGTTTTATAGTTCATGTTGGTATTCCATAAAAATCTAAAACGAATATGAATTATACCAAATTAAGTATATATAGGTATACCTACTATAGTCATTAGTAAATGTAATTATGTATGAAAACCCACCCCTTTCCTCTACTAAAAATGGACTATATATGTTAGTACGAATTAACTCCATTAATTAAGTGGCTCTTTGTCCCTTTCCCAAGAAGGGTGCTTTTTATGTTTTCCCGTGTAAACAAGTGTGAAATACATACAAGGGTGTTAACTAAACTATGCCTAGATATCTTTTTTGATGCAATTTCCATAATTTCAACTAATTTGCATAATCACGATTGATGTTCCATAGGCAAGTGTCATATGAGTCATGCACACTGTTTTTGTCATTGATTGTCATTACTAGGATTTCATATTCAAGTATATATAAACCATTGTTAATATGATCCATACCATAACACATTTTATCCTTGTAAAAGAGGTAAATTTATTTAAAAGATTGAAATAAAATATCATAATATACATACTTGACAATGAAATTATGTTTTTTATAACTGAAGGTACAAAATAAATATTATTCAATACAAGAACCAAACCACTAGGCCAAGTAAGGTGATAATGTCCCACTTCCAAGGCTACTAGACTTGCACCATTTTTAGCTCGAAGATCCTCATCGCCTTTTACAGTCTTCATGAATCTACATGGTTTCTGTATATTAATACAAATGTGTGAGCGACATTCCATATTCAATACCCAACTTGTAGATAATGAAATATTGAATTCAATGAAAAAATACCTAATGTAGAAGAGTCTCGGTGCTTCTTCATCCCACCTCTTCAATTCATCTTCCATTTTCCATTCTTGTGACATATAAAGTATAAATCATCCTGATAATTTCAATTCCTATGAATACTTGGATTTTTGGAAGGATGGTGCATCAATGTCTTTTCCCTAATCATGGCTTCAGACCTCTTATCCTTGCACGTCCTCCAATTATTCACCATCAGGACTGAAGAATTGTTATTATTTAGATCATTGTCCTCTTGAAGAACTAAATCCAAGAGATCTGGGAGTGACATAGTCATGTTATTCATTTTGTAATTAACAATGAAAGATGAAAATTATGATGGTAAAGAAGCAATAATGGGGTCAGTTGATATTTCTTGGTTCAGCTTGAACCCAAGGGCTTCCAGTATCTCCATATACCAAATCATCTTGAGTGCATGAGGTCCTGATTGATTCCCTTCTATTATCCCGCACCTATACAAGGCATTGAAAATATCATACCTCTCTTCCATAGTTATCACCGAATATAGCTACAGGAGATGAGTTAGCATCTCGTACGAATCTTATTCCTCATGCATTTTCTATAGTTGACTGAACATAGATGACAACATGATTTGTTGAACATCTAGTTAATCATATACATGATTTTTTCATTTTTCGTTATTTTCCTTTATTTCTCCCTAAGGAGGATCTACATGAAGTAAGGATTCCATCATATTAAGCTTCATTTCTTAGGGTAGTACTATTCACAAGCACCTATACCACTCTTGGAAGCTATGTATATTCAGAATATTTTCTTTATCCAATATAGATTGTAAGGATAATGTTCTGGTGGTATTGTCAGTTTCCATTATTGATCTATATAAATATAAATTTTAACCGTCAGTACTATATCTTGATTAACTTTTTGAAATTTTTTTGATTCATTAAATAATAAATCATTTAATGTCTCCCGCTATATTATCAAACCTCAATATCCTTCACTATTAGATCTTGAATGCCCTGTTATTTTAGTATTCTAGTGGAAAGGATCTCTGAAACATCTTGTCAAAATCTAAAAGATATTACTACGCCACTACATAGAGAGTTATAAGGTGGGATATAGGATGATCAATCTCTTTAAGTAAGAGTTCTTTAACTAGTTGAGTAAAATCCACGCTTATCAGAATTGTAACTTTGATTCCCTCAATGGTTTTACTCTAAAGTGAGGGTGAGATAGATATAAATAATCCTCCACTACAAACTTTAGTTAAATCAACCAATTACTCTCATAAGAACTCCCTGGTATTAGGAGACACACTCAATTATGTCTGATCAGCACCTCAAACACATGGTTTTTTTCACATTTTAGTAATTTAAGGCATTTACGAATTAATATATCTTGGAGGGATTTTATTACTTTTCAGGATGAATTTAATTATTCTCTATTAAATATTATCAATATATTTTTTCATGCTCACAACATAACATGAATTAATAGAAAAAATATATGTCACATCCTTATTCATTTTAACTTGTTTATTGTTTTATGTGATGTTAGAAAAAACATGCACACACAAAAAATAACAAACAATGCCGAAATGAAATTAATCTACCTGACATGTCTTGAGCGTCTTATTGTGATTGATTTGTTTTAAAATAATGGATCAATCTTGAAGTAGGGGATTTCATACCTGAGTCAGGTCTAGACTCGTATCGCATCTCACCCCCAATCTGGTGTATATACTTCTCATCTAGTGTACTGCCTCGTTTTGGCAGGGTTCACGCCTAAAAACTTCATTATCCATGTACTGAATTTCTCTTGCACAAGTGAGGGGGTCTATAGGTGAAATATAAAATAAATACATTGATCGCCCATACCTTTATACTTATTGAATGAAAATACGACGATTCACATACCATCATTTAATTACCTACTTGTTACAATCACCGCACACATGTAATAAAGAATTAAATAAAACATCGAAACATGCACATGGCCTGTCAATTTTCTCAAGACCAGTCAGTATATAAATGCATGAAAAAATTAAATTGCAATACATTTAAAACTAATTAATGAATTTAAATAAATTTTATTTATTTATTTGTATTAAGTTTCAAAATTAATTATATTTTTATTCCAAATATTTAATTAATTATTTAATTTAATTTATTACTAAAATTCAACAAATATTTCAGAATATTAAAAAAAATTCAAAGAAAAATTAATTTTAATTGATTAAATCTCAAACTAAAATCAAATTAATTAATTTTGGTTATATTATTTTAACTCGGGCCTCTAAAATCTCACCTTGACTCTTTTCGGTCAGGATTAAATCCCCATACGACTATTTGGGGCCATGTAGACCTATATATGGGGTATTTTGGGTTTGGACGGGTTGTCCGAACACATTTCGAATTATACAGACCCAGCCCGACCAATAATAGGGTAGATCAGGAACAGATGAACCTGGGTTACCTCACATGTGGGATCAGGTATAGGGGATCAACCATGGGCGGAAGGGGCACCGGTGGGATAAGGCATCACGGGTGGCTCGTGGATAACCTGTTCTAGGGAGATGGGTGGCCCGAAAGGGGGTACGACCTATATCTAGGCACCGTCCGGTGGAGCTAAATGGATAAGACGGGGCCGATACAAGAGGGAGCGCTGACATGATTTTGGTGTGGTGTGGTGTTCGGGATCAAACCAAGAGGAGGGGAGCCTGTTGGTTGCTCGAGCCAACAGGTAGGAGGGGGAGGACGTGGCTTCTCACACTAGACGGTTTAATCCTCCCTTTTTTGTCCCATATATATGTCATAATGTTGGGTCTCATTCTGATTTTTTGAAATCAAAAATAGCCTGTTTGAAAATAGAGAAAACTATTAAACTTAAATCAATATATGTGATCCACTTTGGTTGTTAGTGGATATTTCCCACACCCCCAAACACCCTTGAAATTGTTTTCCACAATCAACAAATTTATAATAAATGAATAAAATAATTTCCCCCCTATCAATATAATTTATGGGTCACCAGCCGAAATGAATCCAGTGGTCGGATTTGGGATGATCTTCGTCTGAAAAAAAAACCATTTAGGAAAAAATGATATATATATATATATATATATATGTATGTATGTATGTATGTATGTATGTGTATGTGTGTATTTATATAACATGTTATTTCAAAAAAAATATAAGAAATTATTAAATCCGAGAAACACTATTTCAATCCATAAATGATTTTTGGGATGCCCATAAATTGGTCATTCGAGATAGGATCGATGCACGGTCAGATTGGTTGGATCCATTTTAATACCCTTGAATTAAAATTTAAGGCAAAATAATTTTTCATGGATCATAAAATCCTCATGATCTTTTTGATAGAATGTTTTGGTACCTACATGCACTGGATTCCAGTAAACTAGGGATTTTAAATTTTCATCACCTGAGCGATGAAACATTGTTGTCTCCTATGATCGAAGCCCCAGTACGGTCTGAGGATCTCACATGGTTTAATCGGAGCATCGAAAATTAAATGAACTAGTACCTTGTTCCGATTTTATGTGCACATGTCTGTCGTGAGTTTCCAAAAATCATTGCTTAAAGGATCCAACGCCAATCTCTATAGATCATCCACATGTGCTTCTTGAAGTTGAGTTTGTTTCATTCACCATCGTTTAGTTGCTTGAACAAAGCTCCAACTATCACTTCAATGCCATGACGATCACCACGATCATCAACCTTAAATTTGTGAAGGGGAATATGGATCATTTGATCAAATTGAGAAACTCTCTAGTATTTAGGAGGAGAGAAAAACTATCAATTATTT
Source organism: Viscum album (assembly GCA_963277665.1). NCBI lineage: Eukaryota > Viridiplantae > Streptophyta > Magnoliopsida > Santalales > Viscaceae > Viscum > Viscum album. Next base: position 255,829,919 of record OY728130.1, read on the forward strand.
ACCAATGAATAGTTAATTAGAATGAGCTTCTCTCCACTTATATAATGGATGTGAAAATACATAGTTAGGATTCCCTGACCCCCTTGCATTGAACATCCACTAAATAAGTGATACAAATAGTTAACTGTGCCGTAAATATTATTTATATTTTAGTATATACTTGTAATATATATTATATATATTACGTGATAAAATCTGGGTCATTATCTCGGCTTGAAACTCTGGATAATATTAAAAGAACCTGGAATATTGAAATAATTTTCATTCACACAAAATTAATCCTTGTAATTTCATAAAAACATGTAAATACTTTTAATAATTAAATTCAATCCAATTATTCATTACTTGAATAATAAAGAATTTATTGATTTACCGGTGATTGATAAAAGATTGACAACACTCGGACACCATGGTGGCGGCCACCATGTCATATATTCCTATTGGACTCACCTGTTTTGATAATCCCAAATCATGTTTAAATACTGATCATGATATATTAACTCATTTTATAATCCTTTTTAATTTGTATTTATCCTGACCAATTTATATTTTTAGTCTCACGAAATTGTTGCCTCAGCTTACAGTTTACATTTATCTAAGTATAAGTTCACTGTTAAAGGCTACTAGTAAGAGCCTTCTGTTCAATATTACCGTTATAGCTCACAGTCACTCTAAGTCACTGTTGCTAAAAGTTCACCGTTGAAGATATACTATCACTATTATAAGATACTGGTATAAGGTCACTATCACAAGTCTACTATTTCTTTGCTTATCAAAGCTTACAGACAGAGTCACCGTTACAAGGTCACTGCTGAGACAAGGCTTCTGTTAGAAGTCCACTATCAGACACTTTCTTAAGTCTTATGTTGAGAGATTCACAGTTTAGGTCTACTGTTAGTAGAAGGATACAACTAGACTACTACTACTATCGATATAGTCTACTGTTGTTCAGATTCAACTGTTAGTAGAAGTATGATGATTGTAAAACTCCACTGTTGATGAAGTTACCTGTTGAGATAGTATACCGCTGGAAAGGTCACTATTGAAGTAGTATGATGTTACAGAGCTACCGTTAGAAGCCTACTATTGAATTCTATTGCTGATCAAGCTTACTGACTGAAGCCTACATTTAATGTTCTACTGTGAGCCTTCCGATGAAGTCTATAGTTGAAGATCCTACCGATGAAGTCCACAGTTGAAGAGACTACCGTTGAAGTCTACCGTGTGACATGCATCTGCTTCCAGTCTAATGATATTCTTTTATTTACTTTAACAATTTTTTTATACTATCATAAGTGTCATTTCTGGATACATTAATGCACCTGTCATTATTTAATGATATTTGCAGGCATATCAGGAGATAGTATGAGGTACAAGGAAGACCACACGTGGTTGAAACATTTTTCTTGTCGGCCCCTACTGGACCAAATGAGAAAATGATGAGATGGAAAAGTGTATATGAGTAGAGACAAACATCATATTAATATAAAACTGGATATTGAATATAAAAATACATAATAGAGACACATACACCATCATACATACAAGAATGAAGAAGAACACTCGAGCACTCATTCTGAAGAACACAGAGCTTCACGAAGATCTATTAAAAAAGAACATTTTTCAAGCTGTGGTGGTGTGCTACAAAGAGCTTCAGACCCAAGAATCTGATCATCTCTACATATAGAATTCAGAACCAGGAATTTTTGACACTCTGTTCTAGAGGCACATTGTAGAGAAGTACTAAAACTTCATTTCCTTCATTTCAAGGAGTCCGGAGCTGATCTTCCAACACTATGACAACCCTGCTTTTATTACAAATTTAAACATGATTTATTACATAAAACTTCACGTGATACTAAAAAGAATATCAAGAGGTTTAGTGTATTTGAGGATTAGGATCATTACATAAAAACATAAAACATGAAATACAACATCTTTATTGAAAACATCCTTTACATGACCACTACATTCCCTCATACTTAGCATTGCCTCGGATAAACTGAGGACATGCATAAGAAAAGGGTGAGCTACAAAGCCCAGTAAGGGAATACACATGAAATAACATGACAAGTACAATACATGTTAGAAAATAGGAATATCAATAGACAATAAGAGAAACATGAACATAAAGGCATGATAAATCATGATAATCATAACATGGAAATGTGGCAATAACACTTCACATGGAATTAGCATGAGCCAAGGCTCATTGCACATGGAGCATCAGTAAATCCTTATTGCACATGAACAATGAGTAAACCATCATTGCAATTTAATTATCATTAGTCATCACTCATTTCACATGACGTATCATGATATTATACTTTACCCAATGCATTGGAGCGCTATAAGGGTGCACCCTTCTTAAACATTTCATTTCATGCATAAGTGTGCCACATGGATCATAAAACATGGATTCATAAAACATAATCATTTATTCCAAGATAATGGAATGTGGAATTCATACATGAAAATTTATAATCAATATCTAAATGTTCATAAAGGTGCATACCCTTGATGGAGAAATGGGCATGGTATTCACCACACAATGGCATTGGCTTAGAAAATTGGTGCGATTTCGGCAGTGTAACGGCGTGACATAAGAATTCCAAAAAATTGGTTGATGAGAGAGAAAAGGGTGACTCATCATATTTTCATGTAATGGAAAGTAAGGAGGTCATATAGATACATGTACCAACAATTTTAATGGAATTTGGATTCATGATACAAAAGTATTGCTTGAATGTAAACGAGGAGAGAGAAATTCCTTTCGGAATTTCGGCATAGTAACGGGTGTACATGGGAGGCATTTAATGAGAGAGAAAGCGGTCTCCCATCATTAAAACATAAAGAGGGAAGTATGAGGGAGGTGAAAAACCATACCCCAACATTCATAATTGAAATTGAAAGGGCAATACAACTTAAAGAAAATTGACAAAAATGAGAAAGGAAGAAAAAACCCTTACTTGGAAGTGTGCTTCCAAAGGCTAGACAGAGGCTTTTGAGAGGCTTCTTGGGAGCTTGGGGCACCTTGGAAGGATTATAGAGAGAGTAGGGAAGAGGTTGGACGAACTCAAAGGGCTTTGAGTGAGGATGAAGTGGGAGCTTGGGTGGGTTTATATAGGAAAGGTGAGGGAATTATTTATTATTTAGGTTTGGGTCCCCTTCCATTAAATTAATCCAAACCACAAACCATCCCATGGTTTTTGCCCAAGTTTTTTGGAAAAGGGAAGAGGAATACAATATTATATAAGGCCAAAGTACGAACTTCTTAAAATATTACGGTTGCTTATGTAGAGGTGATTCACACTCCCATGGAAATTAATTTAAAAATGCAAGGTGTTGAATATGTCTTGTGGGGTCCATTAATGCTTTGAAAAGTAAGTCAACCAAACCTACTATCACATTATTTTAATGGTAAAACATATATTGGCTGAACATAAAGATTATAGTATTTTATTACATCACTATTGGGTCATTATGATGTCATAAAAGACATTATATATTTAAACTGTATTTAATTTTTACCCAAAAATTTGACTGTCTCAGAAAATTATGAAAACTTCACCGTTGGATAATTTCGACGAACTGATTCCAGAAATGACATTTATTTTATCTAAATAATTTTCTAAATATGTTAATTTTCACTTTTAAAATAAAAACCGACATTTATCGAAAATTCAAGGGTTTTGACAGAAATGGCTTTCGAACCTTAATAAAAATTTTAATTGCATTCATAAAATTATAAGATCATTTATATTTAATAAAAATTAATTTAATAATATTATTACTATTTTATTAAAATATTATATAATTCAAAAAATCCCTTAATTTAATAAAATATATGTTTTAATTAAATAATAATTAAAACACTATTTGTACTTTAAAAACTATTTATAATATCTCAAAAATGACAAGGAGGTATATTCATTATTAAATACAAAAATAATATACATGAACCTAGTACTAACTATTTGTTACATAAGCCCTTAAAAAAGCTGCATAAGACCTAAGGGTAAGGTGGGAGATTGTGACAGACTCTTGGGGTGGCTCGGATAACATCGCTCGAGTGGTAATTTCCATCAACTTCCATTTTTCCCATAGACGGTCCCGTTTGAGCTTAACACGGTGAATCTCAGCTTGTGCATGGTCAAGAGTGAAGTCCAAGGATGCTACCTCTTTTCTGACCTCCGACAAATAGGCTTCATATGGAGAAATTCTACTGGATGATTCCATCACTTCTTTTGTCTGAGTAAATTGGATTTGTTAAAGTCCTATATTTATACTAATCATGTTAACACTGTTCAACGACTATATTAGCAACAATCAAAATTCTTAACATAAAACCCAAGAAGTTGACATTTTTTATAAACATAAAGAGACATTTAATTAGATCAAGAGGGATTTCCATTAATGAAACTTTGGGTCGTTACAATATTCCCCCTTAAGAAATTTCACCCTTGAAATTTTCCTTTTCCCACACTAAAACAAATGTGGGTAACTCAGCTTCGTCATATCCTCTGATTCCCTAGTCGCTTCTTCAAAATTGTGGTTTCTCCACAACATCTTGACGAGGGGCATTGTATTATTTCGTAGAACTTTTTCTCCACGATCTAAGATCATCACTAGTTGCTCCTCATATGAAAGATCATCTTCCAATTGTACCTCCTCAGAAGAGAGTACATGTGAAGGGTCCGGTATGTACTTCCTTAAGAGGGATACATGAAAGACATCATGTACTTTGGACATGGTAGGTGGAAGTGCTAGTCGATAGGCCACATCCCCGACACGATCAAGAATCTCAAAGGGGCTGATGTACCTTGGACATAACTTCCCTTTCCTTCAAAACCACATGACCTTCTTCCATGGAGATATGTGTAGAAACACCATGTCTCCAACTTTAAACTCAAGGTCTCATCGGCAATTATCTGCATAACTCTTCTGTCGACTCTGGGCTACCTTGATATGCTGCTGAATGGTTTTCACCTTCTCCACCATTTCTTCAACCATTTCTGGTCCAAGAAGGTTACGTTCACCGACCTCATCCAAACATGCTGGTGTTCTGCACCTTTTCCCATACAAGGCTTCATATGGTGCCATTTGGATGCTTGAGTGGAAACTGTTATTATAAGAGAACTCAACCATAGGAAGATGTTGATCCCGTCCTCCTTTAATGTCCATTGGGCACGCTCTCAACATATCCTAAAGTGTTTGGATAGTCCGCTCATATTGGACATCAGTTTGAGGATGATAGGTCGTACTGTAGTTCAGTTCAGTATTCAGAGCATGTTGAAGATTCATCCAAAACTTAGAGGTGAATCTTGGATCTCGGTCAGACACAATAGATAGTGTTACTCCATGCAACCTTACCACTTCCCTGATATATATCTATTCCAGTTGATTGAAAGAGAAATCCTCCCGAATAGAAATGAAGTGTGCAGTCTTTGTAAGACGATCCACAAAAACCCAGATTGCATTATTCCCTTTGGATGTCCTTAGAAGTCTGATGACACAGTCCATGGTGATGTTCTACAATTTCCATTCTTGTATGGGAAATGGTTACATCATCCCCTTAGACTTCTGCCTCTCTGCCTTCACTTGCTGACCCACGAGGCACATTGATGTATATTCAGCGATCTCCTTCTTCATATTATCCCACCAAATGTTTTCTCGGAGATCTCAATACATATTTGTGCTCCCTGGGTGAATAGATAAATTTGAGCTATGTGCATCATCCAAAAGTTACTTCTTCAACTTCGGACTTGATAGAACACATAGTCTTTTCCCAAACCACACAATTCCTTATTCATTAACATTAAACTCCGAGGATTTCCGTTTTTGATAGCTTCCACTTTTTCCTGAATTCCTACATCATCCTTTTGAGCATCCTTTAACCTTTCCAAAAGAGATGGTTGAGCAATCATTTGTGAAAGGATTGATGATGTTCCCTTCTTTATGATTCCCATGTACATATTCATCATGTCTATGAAGATTGGATCCTTCTCAATTCTCGTCATTGATAGAATTGCTGGGTCCTTTCTACTTAGGGCATCTGCCACCTTGTTCGCTTTCCCAGGGTGGCAATGGATTGAACAGCCTTAATCTTTGATGAGGTCTATCCATCTTCTCTGGCGCATATTAAGCTCTTTTTGTGTGAATATATATTTAAGACTCTTGTGGTCAGTATATATCTCACATTTCTCCCCATAGAGATAATGCCACCAGATTTTCAAGGCAAAGATCACCGCCACTAACTCCAGATCATGCGTTGGATAGTTTCGTTCATGGATTTTCAACTACCTTGAGGCATAGGATATCACTTTATCATTCTGCATCAGCACACAGCCTATGCCCTTCTTTGAAGCATCACTGAATACCCAAAAACATTCCCCACTTGTGGGTAAAGTGAGCACGGGCACAGTGATACGCCTCCTTTTCAACTCCTTAAATATTTCTTCACATTCACCACTCTAAGAGACCCTTACTCCCTTTCAATTTAGCTTGGTAAGAGGGTTGGAAAATCGTTAGAAATTTATCACAAAATGTCGATAATATCCAGCTAACTCCAAGAAGCTACAAATATCCGTTACCGATGTTGGCCTCGGCCATCCCTCAATTGCATCTGTTTTGGAGGGGTCCATAGATATCCCATTGCTTGTGATGATATGGCCCAAGAATGAGACCTCCTTCAACCAGAACTCACACTTTCTGTACTTTTCATAGAGTTCCTCCTTGCGCAATGTCTCTAGTATAGTTTTTAAATTCTCCTCATGATCCTCCTTGGTGTTGGAGTATATTAGAATATAATCTATAATGACTACCACAAATTTGTCAAGGTAATCTCTAAAGACTCTATTCATCAAGTCCATGAATATTTCTGGAGCATTTCTGAGTCCGTAAGGCATTACTATGAATTCATAGTGCCTGTACCATGTACGAATAGCAGTCTTGGGGACATCTTCCTTCTTCACTTTTACTTGATAATATCCCGACCGCAAATTCACCTTGGAGAAGTATTGTTCTCCACGCAGCTAATCAAACAAGTCATCGATTCTTGGGATATGATACTTGTTCTTTATCTTGATTTTGTTAAGTTCACGAAAATCGATGCAAAGCCGCATTGACCCATCCTTCTTCTTGAAGAAGATGACTGGTGCACCCCATGGTGAAGCCCTTGGGCATATAAACCCTTTATCCAAATTCCCATGTAGTTGTTTCTTCAGCTCTTCAAGCTCTACAACATCCATTATATATGGAGTCTTAGATATTGGTAGTGCCCCAAGTATAAGTTCAATGGAGAACTCAACATCTCTTCTTGGATGAAGACCAGGAAGTTCCTCGGGAAACACTTCAGCGAATTCCCTCACAATAGGCATTTCTTCAAGGATGGTTTCTTCCTTGGACTCAATCATCCGATTCGGATACGCGTGCTCATAAGGCAGTAATATACATGCTTGAGATGATGGATCTAAATGATATTCATCTTCCTCCAGACACTTGTAAAGAATCGGGGGTCGATTCTCCAAATGGAGTGTGATTTCCCTCTCCAGACAATTTATGTTGGCTCTGTATTAGGAAATCCAATCCATGCCAAGAATTTCATCAAATTCCACCAGAGGGAGTATGATGAGGTTCACCGGGAAATACAATCCACAGACTACAACATGGGAGGACTTATATTCATGGGACGCAATGATTTCCCCATTTTCCGTACTCACCGACATCTTTACTTCCATGATTTGTGGTGGTGCTGGGATTGTTATACTTAACATTGGAGATATAAAAGAATGCGTAGAACCTGAATCAAAAAGTATATTTGTTATTCCTGAATGAATAACTATCGTACATGTCACCACTTCGTTGTCAGGGTTCACTTCGGCAGAAGTGATGGCAAAAGCTCTTCCTTGCTGCCTTGGAGGTTGTTGGTTGTCTCCGAAAACCCTTGGATTAGGGCACTGATTTGCAAAATGACCTGGTTCTTTGCATTTGTAGCATTGAACAACGCGTTGAGGTTTGAACAGAGCGTTATTCTCCTCTGTTGCAGCCGTGGGTCTTTCTTTCCCGCAGTTAACAGCTAGGTGGCCTTCTCTTCCACACAGGGAGCATTTTCTCATCCCCTTAAGGCAATTTCCAGGGTGCTTCTTTCCGCACTTTTGGTAAGTGGGGTGCTGGATCTTCATAGCACCATTGGATTTATCCATCGCACCACTAGCATTGAAGTCCACCTTATGCTTCCTGTCCCCATGATACCCCTGTGATTTCCTGATCTCCATTTTGACCTTGAGGGCACATCGGACAATTTCCTCATAGCTATAGAAGTTACATATAGCTAATGCTTTCCGCAATCTAGGCTTCAGCCCACTAATGAAGTGGTCAACCTTTCATTCGGGGGTAACGACAAAGCCGAAAGTGTATCGTGCAAGCCTTGTGAAGTTTTCCTCGTACGCTCCAACAGATTATTCAACTTTTTTGCTTGAGGGAAAGGAAGTCTCTTTCCATATTAATCCGGAGGGTGCGTGGAAAATATTTATCGAAAAACATCTTCCGGAAATCCTTCCATTCCAATGCCTCGATCTCCTGCTTAGGGTTCGTATTTTTTATCAATGTCCACCATTGATCAGCTTCACCCTCCATATGATAACCATCTAGCAGAACCTTCTCCTGTTCAGAACATTGAAGGATGGAGAAGATCTTTTCAATGGAGTTGATCCATTGTTCAGTGATCGTGGGATCAGATGATCCACTAAAAGTAGAAGGCCTTGGCCTCATGAAGCTCTCGATTGCGACTTGTTCCTTCTTAGGGGGGTTTGGACGTTCCTCTTGACCCGTGTTTCTATTCAAAACATGAGTTAGTTGAGAGAGAAGCGTGACAAAGTTCGCGATTCCCACTCCCATTGGATTGGGCATCTCATTAGTATATTCATCACACTGATCTTCACAACGGTTGTTAGCGCGAGTCCTCTTATTATCGGCCACTGGCTGGAATAAAAGGAAAGTTAGGGGTAACACATAAAGGGTAATCCAAAGACAAAAGTTGATGACTTATAAATAAAACTTTATTTCCTTACTCATGAGTCTAAAGGCTTTAATCTAGGCTTATCATGATCTACTTTCTAACATATATTCTTAGGGTTATTGTTTTTAATTCCCTTAATAAGGGATCATACTAAGCTAGTGAATTTATCAAAACATATCCCCCGGGAGTGTCGTAACCAAGAGTGCAGCAAGGCCCATTATCATGCACCAGTTCTCGTTCGAGTCTAGCTCAAAGCGGTGTTTTCGGGTTTTACCCCTAGGATACATATGTGCCAGAGCCGCCTCTACCTGCTCATATCCAGAGGGGGATGTATTTTCTTGATAACCCACTGACTCAATACTCACAAAATCTTAGGGACGTTTTTATTGTACTTAGTCTTGTATATAAGGCTTTACTAGAGTTTTCTAATCCAAATCCCTAAAATAACTAAACCTATCCTCTGATACGAACTATGACAACCCTGCTTTTATTTCAAACTTAAACATGATTTATTACATAAAACATCACTTGATACAACAAAGAAGATCGAGAGGTTTAGTGTCTTTGGGGCTTAGGATCATTACATAAAAACTTAAAACATGAAATACAACATCTTTAATGAAAACTTCCTTTAAATGACCACTACACTCCCTCGTACTTAGCATTGCCTCGGATAACCTGAGGACATGCATAAGCAAATTGTGAGCTTCAAAGCCCAGTAAGGGAATACACATGGAATAACATGAGGAGTACAATAAATGTTAGACAATAGGAATATCAATAGAGCATAAGAGAAACATGAACATAAAGGCATGATAAATCATGATAATCATAACATGGAAATGTGGGAACAACACTTAACAAGGAATTAGCATGAGCCAAGGCTCATTGCACATGGAGCATGAGTAAATCTTCATTGCACATGAAGCACAAGTAAACCCTCATTGCACTTGAATTCTCATGAGTCAAAACTCATTGCACATGACGTATCATGATACTATAATTTACCCAATGCATTGGAGCACTATAAAGGTGCACCCTTCTTAAAAATTTCATTTCATGAATAAGTGTGCCACATGGATCAGAAAACATGGATTCATAAAACATAATCATTTATTCCATGATAAAGGAATGTGGAATTTATACATGAAACTTTATAATCAATATGTATATTTTCATAAAGTTGAATACCCTTGATGGAGAAATGGGCATGGTATTCACCACACAATGGCATTGGCTTAGAAAATTGGTGTGATTTCGGCAGCGTAACGACGTGACATAAGAATTAAAAAAAATGGTTGATGAGAGAGAAAGGAGTTCCTCGTCATATTTTCATGTAATGGAAAGTAAGGAGGTCATATAGATACATGTCCCAACAGTTGTAATGGAATTTATATTCATGATACAAAAGTATTTCTTGAATGTAAATGAGGAGAGAGAAATTCCTTTCGGAATTTCGGCATAGTAACTGGTGTACATGGGAGGAATTTAATGAGAGAGAAAGGGGTATCTCATCATTAAAACATAAAGAGGGCAGAATGAGGGAGGTTTGAAACCATACCCCAACATTCATAATTGAAATTAAAAGGGAAATACATCTTAAAGAAAATTGAAAAAAATGAGAAAGGAAGAAAAAACCCTTACTTGGAAGTGTGCTTCCAAAGGCTTGAGAGAGGCTTGTGAGAGGCGTCTTGGGAGCTTGAGGAACCTTGGAAGGATTATAGAGAGAGTAGGGCAGAGGTTGGAAGAACTCCAAGGGCTTTGAGTGAGGAGGAAGTGGGAGCTTGGGTGGGTTTATATAGGAAATGTGATGGAATTCTTTATTATTTAGGTTTGAGTCCCCTTACATTAAATTAATCCAAGCCACAAACAATCCCATGGGTTTTTCCCATGGTTTTTGGAAAAGGGAAGAGGAAAAAAATATTTTATAAGGCTAAAGTTCGAACATCTTAAAATATTAGGGTAGCTTATGTGGAGGTGAGTCACACTCCCATGGAAATTAATTTAAAAAGGCAAGGTGTTGAATATGTATTGAGGGGTACATTAATGCTTTGAAAAGTAAGTCAAAAAACCTAAAATCACATTATTTTAATGGTAAAACATATATTGTCAGAACATAAACATTGTAGTGTTTTATTACATCACTATTGGGTCATTATGATGTCATAAAACACCTCATCTATTTAAACGGTATTTAATTTTTACCCAAAAATTTGACTGTCTCAGAAAATTATGAAAAATTAACCGTTGGATAATTTCGACATCCTGATTCCAGAAATGACATTTATTTTATCCAAATAATTTTTTAAATATGGTAATTTTCACTATTAAAAAAAACTGACATTTATCGAAAATTCACGGGTTTTGACCGAAATGGATTTCAAACCTTAATAAAAATTTTAATTGCATTCATAAAATTATAAGATCATTTATATTTAATAAAAGTTAATTTAATAATAATTTTATTATTTTATTAAAATATTATTTAATTCAAAAAATACCTTAATTTAATAAAATAGATTTATTAATTAAATAATAATTAAAAACACTATTTGTACTTTAAAAACTATTTACAATGTCTCAAAAATGACAAGGAGGTATATTCATTATTATATACAAAAATAATATACATGAACATAGTACCAGAGATTTGTTACATAACCCCTTAAATCATCCGCATAAGACCTAAGGGTAAGGTGTGCGATGGTGACAGACTCGTGGGGTGGCTCGGATAACATTGCTCGAGTGGTAATTTCTATCAACTTCCATTTTCCCGTAGATGGTCCCGTTCGAGCTTAACATGGTGAAGCTCAGCATGGGCATGGTCAAGAGCGAAGCCCAAGGATGCCACCACTTTTCCAAGCTCTGAAAAATGGGCTTCGTATGGAGCAATTCTACTTGATGATGCCATCGCTTCTTTTGTCAGAGTAAATTGGATTTGTTAAAGTCGTATATTTATACTAATCATGTGATCACTGTTCAATGGATATATTAGAAACGGTCAAAATTCTTAACATAAAATCAAAGAAGTTGATATTTTATATAAACAAAAGATACATTTAATTAGATCAAGAGGGATTTACATTAATGAAACTTTGGGTCATTACAAACACACATAGCATTCTAAACTTATTGCTAATATCTTTATCTCTACTGTGTTTAAGTATTTTACATTTGTGAGTAGTGTGTCTGTCTTACACACACTGAATCTTGTTCTAGAATTGAGGTATACAGAAAATACCCATATAAAACTATCTTTTCATTTGTTTACCATGAATAACTATGGATGAAGCCTATTGTGTCTTGGTAGTTTATTTTCGCACGTATAACTGTGGTAGAGGTTGCCAAACATGGACTGTTTAAAAACTATTGTAAAGCTCGATATAGGCTGTGTATCATTCTTAAATATAACTTCTTGGTGATAGGTGATCACCATGTGGAGAGGATTAGGTCTTGGCTTAAGACTGAACCTCTTGTTTAAATTGTTGTGTTCATCTTTTAATTACTCTGTTTTAAATTTTCCGCATCTTATATTTTCAAAGATAGAAATCTGTTTTTACATTCACTCTGATAGTTAGTTCTAGTTAGTGTGTATATGTGATTCTTTTAGTAAAATTGTTTAAAAAGTTGAATCAGCACTCATACTGATTCAGCTGAGGAGTAATGAACCTTTGAGAAAATTGTTGAACAATAAATCACTTATATCTCTGCTTCATTAATTAACTGGGCTGTTTTAATTTGGGGGGTTTTAATCCTACAAGTTTTCAAGAGAAATTTTAATTGGAACTCAATTCACCCCCCTCATGAGTATCCACTCTGACCAAAAATTCATATTCACCTGAATATGATAGATTCTCGAACATGCTATTTTGTGTGACCCTCTAGGACATTATCTTGATAGTAGTAAATAATATTCATAGACAAATAGTAGATTCAAAAAACTAATCAAGTCCCCTAAAGTGATAATGAATATTCATTGCAACGATAACTAACATATGAAAACTTACTATGTACTATAATCCATTTGACATATGAAATCTTTTCAAGGACACACACTTATGTCATCACCATTTATTTCTTTATTATTTGTTTTTCTAACCAAACATATTTACCTTTGACTACCATGACCATGGATTTATGAATTTATTACCATCCTGATCAACCATGCCTGGGATGTCACATCCTCGTATCTGAAGCAAATAATTCTATCTCAACTATTCAAGCAATGTGTCACCACAAATGATGCACCCAACACAAACTACATCACCACGACTTCATTGTCATGGTTTTCACCTTGTATTAAAGTATGCAATCAAATGGAACAAATTGATAATGATTTCAAGTCAGGTGACCAATACACATTCTCATAGATAGGAAAAACAAATGACACATGAAATGTGTGGTGTTCATATTGGCGGGTTTTTCCTCATGATCTCAACTACTAGATATCACAAAGTGAGAACTGAATGAGAATATGTCTCAATGATTATGAGCCCCCAATAACTATTAGTAACAGATTATCAATGTTCTATATGTATTATGTATTTGGACCATATGATATTAGTTAAAGATTACTATCATAATATATCAAGGTTCTCATTATAACTTGCGATCTGCTATAACTCTTTGATACGATGAAAAATCTATATACATTACCATAGATATAGTGGATGAAGAATTATCAACACCATCATGGTAAGATAAACACATATATATATATATCAAACTGTATACATTTAGTTTAATGAAAGTACATCACAAGTTGGGTATAGGGCATGAACATTCCAAATTAACTCCATAACATCACATTTTTTGATGTACACTTTTATTGTCTACTCAGAAACCTTTTCTCTGTACATCATCATCATATTTGAAACCAATTCCATCAATATTTTTATTTAAATAAATGTAACTATTTAAATTATTACTAAATAAAAAATCCTGAACTCTACAAGGATAAAGTGAAATTTTCTTTAATTTAGTAACTAAATGAATCCATTTACACTTATCTATATCAATATAATCTAAAACCATTTTTTGATATATAGTATAATGTATATTATCAATTGGAAAGAATAATTCATTAGTTAATAGTGGTATTGACTATATTATAGTAACTAAATATAACTATTTACATTTCTCATTTCCATTACATTTCCTAAATATAACAACATATGTTTTTACAATAAATTTTCATTAAATAAAAAATGTGTTTAATAACTTTCTACACACACAATAACAAACAAAAATGAAAACATTGATATATTATGAATATTAAATATGGTTATTAAAACCTAACCATTAAACTAGCTAGTATAAATTAAAGTAAACATAATACAAAATCAATAAAGGAAGTATGATGAAATGACATCTGAAAGTTGAAGTTTTATCTTGAGATAATGTTTTTATATTTTTCCAATTTTTTTAAGTGAATAGTGAAATATACGGTTTTTACCAATAATATGATATTTATTCCATTATTAGTAAATAGGTGTGACTTAAAAATGTATCAAATCCTTTTTTGATAAAATATGTAATTTATAATTTAAATTGTACATTTTAAAATATTTATTAAAGTTTTAAAATCTATATTTGATTTTTAGAACTCAAGTAATATTTCTCTCAAAAATTGTTTTAATACATCACACATGAATTATATTGAAATTTATTTAAAAAAATCATAAATTGAATCATAAAAAAATGTAATTAAAATCTCTAATCAGTGAATATAAATTATCTATTAAGGATTACTTTATTTATATGCAAAAAGATTAATTTACCTTAGGAAGAAACTAGTTTAGACGATAAAAGATTTAATTATAAAAATAATAATCCAATGGGTAAAGGGATTGAAACATGTTAAAAAATGTTTTTAATTGAATGTTAGAGATATTACTAACCCTATCTCACCATCTACTCAATTATTATTTATTTTTTATCCACATGACATGTTTAACATGTGCTCCCATTATATTACGTTGAAATATTTACAAAAATGCCATCCTTTCCACTTATAAAAGGGAACTCTCAACACACCATCAATACCAATATAAAAAATAGTTTTACTAATGAATATATACCCAATTTAATTCCACTATAGTCCTATTTCACTATCATAAGTTTACGGTCACAATAGATTATCCTAATCTCTTCCCTTCCATTGAATTCTCTAAGGGAAACCAATGTTTATCGATGTAAGTTTAATATTTTTTCTAACACATTTTCCTTTTATCTCTTCATTTAAAATTTATTTTTACCAATATTATAAGAAAAATTAAGTATTTATAGTATAATTAATTTTTTTATATTGTGGTAATAAACATTAACCCCCTCCTCATTCCATTATGAAAAGTTAAAACTTTAATCATGCATATGTGCAGACTACCACCTCCACGACACAACGTGTTTCATTTTTACTCACATCCCAAGAAGGGTAAAATTAAGAAGGAATTTAATATATAAGTATGAAATTTAAAACAAGTGTTTGTATTAGAAATAAATAAACCATATTACTCCTCCCTCCCGTTTTATGGGAAACAAAATCACCATCCATGCATACATGCAGACTACTGCCTCCATGAAATGGTATATTCTTTTTTTCACTACCACCATTGTGGATTTTTATAAATTATAATTAATTAGTATTTATTATATACAGTATAAATAAATATCAGTAATATGATTATATATGTATAAAAATTAATTAACAATTCTTATTAGGTAATCCATCTATATCAATAAATAAGATGAAACTAATTCATCAATGATTTCATTTTGATGAATATTAGACAAATACATCATTTAATGGGATAATAAAATTATATTTAATTTTAAAAAATCAATTTCATTAGAATATATTACTTAGTAATGATAAAATTTGTATCAAATAATGGGTACCAAAATCGAAATCATGATGTATGCATGAAACATTTAAAGTTACTAACTCCTTATAGTAAAAAAGTGAAAAATAACTGATATATTAATAACAAATCATCATAAATTAATTATATATTACCTTAATGTATATGAATAGGGTTTTAAAATATATTATTAATATAATTTTTTTGGAGAGTTTAGAGCACATTCAACTAAGAAAAAATAAAGGTGAGAGGTTTTCATGACTCAAATCTTTTCCTGGGTCATACATACTCCTCCATTACTATTATTATTCAATATTGATATATATTTACCTTTGATGATGTTATGTGGTATATAGATGTTGTCTTTTGGGGAAATCATGTTTCATATGGAATTCTTCCTCCTTGATGATTCTTTTTTTTATGAAATTCATTTTTATTAAGAGCAATTCCCATGTCTATTAATGTCTTCTTCTTTCATATCCATGTTTTACTTCCTACCACTGTTCTAATTTTCATAGTTTAATATAAAATTGTTTTAATCTATAATGATCCATTTATATCCCTTTATTAAATTTTTAAAAAAATCATTTTATTGTTGTGGGTTTTTAACAAAGGTATTTTAAAATGTTTAAAATGATTTTCCTTACTATGATCATATAATATTCCATTATACATCAGATTTTGACATATATTTTATTTCTTATCAAGGTCACTTTAGTTGAATCATTTTTGAAGTAATTTTTTAAGAAGTTTCCTCTTCATCTTCCAAAATGGTTTTTGGAATGTGACGGGAATGTCACATTTTTAATGTAAGATTATTAAATGATTCTTTTAAGAGAAATTAATTTTGTGATTTCTCTTCACTATTGATGTAATCATTCAAAAATCACCACATATTTACTCTTTTTAAATACTTCTATTTGGTGATCATGTTTTTTTTGTATCAAATGATCATGTTTTCTATGTGATACCATTTAAAAATGTTATAGAAACCATTTTCTACTAATGGGTTAGTTATGATGAGACGAATTATTTTATTTTAATTAGAACTCATATGTATGGATGTTAACGGTTGGGGTCATATATCAACCAACAATTCATTTGTGTTTGTTTTATATCTCATGAGATATTGATTTTGTTCATGGGTAAAATTTCGGTTTAGCTATGCTCACAAGGTTGATCTTGGGTATAATTGAGGTTTAACTATGCTCATATGTTTCTGTGTGGGTATAAGTAAGGTTTAGATATTCTCACAAGGTTTTACATGGGTATAATTATAGTTTAGATATGATCACAAAGTTACACGTGTGTATAATTGTGGTTAAGTTATTCTCACAAGGGTATTCATGAGTATAATTTCATCTAATATATGCTCAGATGTATATGAGTTGACATAATTGTTGTTAATCTATATTTAAAATAATCTATTTTAAGCCTATGTTTATGCATCTCTGTTATACAGATTCTTATGCTTATATTATTCTCTCTTGGATCAAGTCTATTAACTAATGTTTCCACACCCTTTTTGAGTCACCACTTACATTATCTCAAGTCTTATTTAGTGACTCATGATTTATGTTCTATTCACACTACAACATAATCCTATTTTAGTGGCGGTTTTGTGGTGGCGGTTCCCAAAACCGCCACTAAATGTTTTCTGAAGAAGGTTTTGTGGAGGTTTTTAATAAACTGCCACTAAGACCATATTATTTTTTAAAATTCTCAACCTTTCCCTACCCCGAACGTTGTTTCCCCCAACCCTAGACCCTGCTCCCCTACCTTCTTCCTGCAACACCTTCGATGACCCCACGAGACCCACCACCCCAAACCCTCCGGAGACCCCGCGACCCGCAACCTCTGTCTCGGGCGACCCCACAACCAGCGGCTCTGGAATACCCCTCTACCAGAGACCTCGGAAACCCGCAACTCCACTTCTCCCGGTGACTCCTTCTCACAGTGACCCGAGGTTCTTCCCCCACAACCCTAACTTCTCCCCCCTGACCCCCCTATGACACCATATCATTTTATGGGTCCATATATTCCCCATTATCTTTTTAACTGATGGTATCGAGGTAGTGGGAGAGGATAAATATGATCTTAGACACACCCATCCATTATTTTAGAATTCCATATTCACCACCATGGATGATCTCAAATAGGTGAATTTTATTACAAAATAGGATCCACAACCCATGCTCATCAGTGCATCTATGGTCTTCGTGGAGCAGGAAGAGTAAATTTATTTATTCAAAAATTATTGGGATGTGTTTACTAGGAATTACACTGAAATGTTAGGATTCAACCTCGACATGTCCAGTCATAACTATGGCTATCCAGATGACCACCTAAGATACAAACAAGTAGCAGGTAGAATACATCTAGCTATTTCCACCAAAAGAGATTCTATGATTGAAAAAATCATCAAAACTAATTTAATTTATAAATTTATGTAACTGAATTTTTTGTAAAACATCAACATTTTTAAGAATAAGAGTAGTTAAATATAAGTTTTTACTAACATCAAGGACCTCAATAGGAATTTCCCAAAAGAAGACATCCCAGTCCTGATCATGGAATTACCGATCAACACAATGGATGGCTTTAAATCCTTCTCCTTCATGGATGGGTGCTCTAATTATAACCGGATTCAAATGGCCCTATATGAAGAGGATGCTGCTCATTTCAGGGTAACCCAATTGATATATTACTATCAAGTAACATCATTTGGATTAGAAAATAGTAGTTTTTGGATATGCATCATATGTTCAGGTCATTATTGGTTAAAAACATGTAATTTTATAAGGATAAATTCATAGTCAAATATAAATTGTTATGTGATTTTTTTAACAATGTAGTCTTTAAGAATATTCAGTAACACATACTAAAAATAAATCCCTTGTAGTGAACTTTTAGGGATAAATTTGGAAGTTTTCTCATCTTTGTGGTACACCATCATGAGAAAAATGTTGACACCAAGAAGGATACATAAATTATTAACACCCCATCACCTAGAAACCTTAAGTTACTGAGAGGAATCTAATGAAATATTTTCTACATAAGAAACTTTATCACCTATCTCACAAGTGAATGCCTAACCATCATTATATTAACAAAAAATAGGGTTTCCTGGTAGTGTAATAAGAACTTTTAGAGAGATTTAAATATCCTCATGTAGTACCTCCTCATATCATTAGTCCAAATGACACGTATTTATAGAAAGCTACTCATCATGTATGTGGTAACCCTAGAGAGTTTATTCACATAATCTTGACTAAGAAAAATGACTTCAGAAATGAAAACAACCAACACTATCTTGATAGAGGATATTGTATGACAAGTCTTAATATTCTAAAATTTAGGAGAATAATTTTGCATTGATCTTTGTGGTATAGAAAAAGAGGAACGGTCGCCTATATCATAGATTAATATTTATCTCTATTTTGAATCCAATAAAATATATCCTTAGATATATAATGTTGGAAAAAAATTATTATATGGGAAATTATCTTAAAATAGTTTGAAATTTGATTCATTCCTAAAAAGGAAGTCAATGGTTATACATTAAAAAATTTTATTACAACACACCTGAATCCTAAGAGAATGACACTAAATATGGATTTCCTTGATAAGAGTGTTCATTTTAGGAATTGGATATCTACGTTTAAGGTGATTGTCACAGATTGATAGGTATGAGAATATAGAACCTGGAAGGTAACCAGGTTTACATGGGAATTTGTTTCTCCCAATACATGAGAATCTTTCCCTATTACTTTTAATTATTAATAGGATGCACCAAAAATTAGGAAGAGTATCAATCCATGATCATTAGTTTGGAGTTATCCCTATAAATAAAAATGGATCACCTAAATATTAAAGATGAATCATAGTAGCTATTTAGGAAAATAAATGATGAGTATACCATAAAATAGTAGTTATTCCCTATTCATGATTATATTCGAAAACTGATGGTGGGGTTCCCTTTCATATGGACTATGACCCACATTTTTTATTAATAGAATGAATGTATAGATGCCTTATTTAATGTAACTACCACCCAAGAATATCCATTCTAGGATGATACAATTATATGTAATTCATATCACATGATGGTCTCCTTATTCATCAACAACAATCTAGGGGAGATCAATTAACATAGTGATACCCATAATTAGGATGAGCTTGTATCCTCACCAAATGATATCTCCAATGTATTGATGTCAATGATTTTTCACTCTCTCTAGGATGGGGTCCTTCTGGTGGGTTAAGCCGGGAAAGAGTAGATTCATTATTAGGAATTGAAATATATCTTTTATGGTGACCCAGATCCCCCATTTTCCATATACAAATGAGATTTTGATGGTATTATCCTTATATGCATCGAGGGATATGAAAATCACTCTATAATTTAAGAAGGACATTTTAAATCTTATGGAACTCACTAATCATGGAAGAATTTCTCTCATAAAATCATAACACTTGGATACTTTTATTCATTAAGTACATAATCATTCAAAGATCTCACCAGGATGTTCCATTAATTATAGGAATATACTAATTATATCCACCAGCCCCGAGATTTTCTATACACCATCAATTACATCTGACCATTTTATATATATAGAATTGATTTCAAGGGGATATATCCCTAGGATATAGTTTAGTAGTTCGAGTTTATCCTTACAATCACAAACTTTTTCTCTAAATGAGTATAGGCTATACCCCATAAAGAATCCAATGTAAAGGGTTATTGTCAACGTCATGAAATCCAACCTCATTACCCGACATGGATACAAACACACTTATTGATGAAATATGACACAAAAATCTTTTATTCCTTGTTTAAAAAGCTATACCAAGACTATAATATCCATTCCAATCATTCATCAAACTATCATGAGATAGATAATGTAAGAATAGAGGGTTTCAATAATACTTTTAAAAAATTATTAAAAATTGGTGGTCAGGGATAAGAAATAGTTGCTATAAAAATTCTTAACCTGATATTCTTACTGCCCCTCAATGAGGTGTTGACGCTGTATCCTAGTTACCGGACTTGTTCGGTTGGTCTGATGTGGTAAATGTGATAAATGGATCATCTTTATTAGATTATGTATACTTTATGCTCAATGGGTCATCTTTATTATATTATGTTTCTGTAATCTGACACTATCATATATATTGTGTAGGCACATTTTGATATATATGTATTAAAACTGGATCACATTACTGAGGAACACACCTCAGTATGTTAAGGGGTTGAATGTTATTTTAGATTTTTCAATTTCAAATCAATCCGTTGAAGGGAGAATAATATGTTCATGTCCTAAATGTAAATTTAGAACTTGGTTGAAGAGATATGATGTTTTTGAACATTTAATACTGAAGCAATTCCCTGGTCAATATTTGTGTTGGATTTGGCATGGAGAATCGAACAATATAAAAAGATTGAGCACTAATGTTAATCCACAGAATGAGGTCCCAAGTTCATCGACAATGGCAAATGAAATGCAAAACCTCATAAATGATGCATTCAGCACTGCAAGACACCAGCATCAGCATCAAAACATATGAGAACAACCAAAATAGGATGCTACAAATTTCAATGTGACAAGTGATGTTTTTGGGACTATAACACAAGAAGATCAAGATTCTAACATATCATTGGATCCTACTTTTAATTCTGTGGAGCCAAATGTAAGGGAAAAATTCCCTGAGGAAAATGCGTTTCATGATTTAGTTGACGATGGAAATCAAGAGTTGTATAGTGGGTGTTTGAAATATTCAAAGCTTTTATTTCTTCTGATGTTTTACCATATCAAATGTCTATGTGGAACTACAAATAAGGAAATTTCCATGATATTGGAATTGATTCGTGATGCATTTTCTGAAGTAAAAATCCCAGAATCTTTTTATGATAATAAAAAAGTTGTTAACAAGCTTGGTCTGAATTATACAAAAATACATATGTGTCCCAATGATTGTATGCTTTTTTGGGGAGAGGATTCAAGTAGATAGAATTGTAATAAATTTTCTTCTTCTAGATGGCAGTCAAAGGGTGATGTTGGAAGTCTGACTAAACATAGTTTCATGGAGAAGAAGAAAAGGATCACACATGCAAAGGTTTTTCATTAATTTAATTTGGAGCCTCTATTGCAAAGATTTTTCATGTCATCAAAAACCCATGAACACATGAATTGGAATTCGGTAGATAATAACAATGATGGTTTAATGAGACATCCACGAGATTCATAATCGTAGAAGAAATTTGATTCATTACATCCAGATTTCTCAGCTGATCCTAAGAATGTTCGATTGGGATTGGATGCTGATGGATTCAAACCATTAGGGACTTTGAGTACCAGTTATAGCATTTGGATAGTTGTTTTGAACCCTTATAATTTGCCTCCATGGATGTGTATGAAACAAACATCATTTATCATTTCAATGATTATTCCTAGAAAACAAATTCCTGGAAATGATATTGATGTATACTTGCTACCTTTGATTGAAGAATTGCAAGAGCTATGGAGCAACGGTGTAGAGACATTTGATGTATCTTCTAAAACAATGTTCAAAATGCATGCTGCTTTACTGTAGACCATTAGTGACTTCCCTGGGCTTGGGAATTAATCTGGTTGGAAAACTTATACGGGTTTGGCTTGTCCCATTTTTAACGTTGATTTTGAGCCCAAACAGCTACCTTATAGTAGAAAATGGTGCTTCTTGTGGTATCGAAGATTTCTTGACGCATCTCATAGATTTCGGCTGAACAAATAAAAATTTAATGGTTCCATTGATTGTAGACCACCTCCAAAGTTGTTAACTAGTTATGAAATTTGACACAACTTGAAAATGTTGAAACAGAATTTGGGAAGGTTCATCATTTGAATGATATCAAAAAACGAGTCTGAAGTTCATCTTCAAGTGAAATCAGAATGAAGAAGTGGAAGAAAAAAAAGTATATTCTTTAAACTTCTATATTGGGAATTTAATTTTTTGCGTGAGAATCTTGAATTGATGAACATTGAGAAGAATGTCTATGATAATTTGATTTTCACATTACATGATGAGCATGGAAAGTCGAAGGATCATCACAATGCTCGCAAAAACTTACAAGTAATGATCATAAAACGTGATCTCTAGCCAGATGAGAATGAAAAGTATGCTCCGGCGATTTTTGAAATGAAAATTAGGGATAAAGATACGTTCCTTTGAATTTTAAAGAATGTGAAGGTATCTGATAGGTATTCGAGTAACATCTCAAGGTGTGTTGACTAGAATAATCGTAAGTTACATGGATTGAAAAGTCATGATTCACATATTTTGTTTCAACTGTTACTACCATTGGAATTGCGTACATTATTACCTGAAAAGGTTACTACTGCTGTACTCAAATTCTGCACATTTTTCAGGAAATTATGTGAGAAATATTTACATCCATTTTAGCTTGACAACCTCCAGGATAGATTTTTATTAACCCTTTTTGCAAAGGAGATGATCTTTCCTCCATCATTTTTTACTGTCATGATGCATTTAACTGTGCATTTGGTTGAAGAAGCTAAATTAAGAGGCCCCGTTAATTATCAATGGATGTATCCAATTGAGAGGTATTTTATTTTTATGTTTTATAGTTATGTAATCAAATTTTTTCATTTAAATAAATGCATAATATTAATAATTTATTTCACAGATATCTTGGGCATTTGAAAGCTTACGTGAGAAATAAAGCTCTACCAGAAGGCTCTATTGTTGAAGGCTATTTGGACGAGGTGTGACTTACCTTTTGTTCCAGATATTTGGATGATATTGAGACAAGATTTATTCATGTTGCACGTGTTGACGACACATCAACTCAATCTCAAATGTATCAGAAATCAAAAATATTTCCTGATATTGGCGATCAGTTGGGAGGATCTCAAATGTGACACTGACAACATTGGAATTATTATAGGAAAATAGATATGTGCTGCTGAATAGTGAAATTGTAGATCCATTTATTGAAGATTTGAGGACACAAACAAAGAGATGAATGAGAGGCCGAACACGAAATGAGAAATATATAACGAAAGATGTGAATAAAGAGTTGGTAGAATGGTTTGCACGACGTGTAAGTTTATAAATATTGTAATAAATACGAATATTAGTTTGACACATACAATTTGTAAATCTATTAAATTATATTTATTTTTTCAGATCATGAATACTGATACTCGAGCAGACTTTAAGAAGATTTGATGTTTCTTGTTAGAGTTCCTATAAAACAAGTTATAAAGTTCGATGCTTATAATGTGAATGGCTTTAGATTTTGTACAGCCGATCGAGAAGTGGGTTTGAAAACACATAATAGTGGTATATTTACATTTGCTGAAGTGGGATACTATGGAAATCTACACGATATTATTCAATTAAACTACCAAGATCATTTTTCTATTGTTTTATTCAAATTCAAATGGGTTGATATTATCAGAGGTGTTAAAATAGATTCCTTGCATTTTACTTCTGTAAACTTCTCTCGTTTGATGGATGTTGGTGATCGTGAACTGCATGATCCATATATATTAGAATCGCATGAAAAAATGGTATATTATGTGATTGATGAAGTTGATGAAGGGTGGAGTGTACTTACTCATGTAATACAAAGAGATTTGATGAAGTGGAAGATTTGACCTCTAAAATTGAATTTCATCAACAACGGGAAGAAGAATTATTTGTCGATCATGATATTGAAAATATTAGTCTAGAAAGGTTGAATGAAGTAGATGAAGCAATGGAACAAAAAACTGACATGATTGAAGGAGAAAATGATTGTATGTACAGTTATTTATTCATTTAGCAACCACTTGTTTCATTTCTACAATCATTCATTATCAATTTTATATATATTTTGATTATTAATACTGGGCATCTATTATCATTTTTAAATTTTTTTCTGCATAAATTTTTTGAGATATATATTCTTAACATAATTTTATTTGATTACATGATAGGAATGTTAAGGAGGAAGCGGTACACTATTTCATTTAGTTCTACAATAGATAACGATCCATCTGGCTCCCTCCCCACGACATCTGAGGCACCAGCTACCTACACCACAACACCATCTCCCCCTACACCATCTCTCACACCATTTGTGGATGTCCCATTAGAGGCTGAGTCATAAAATCCCCCTAAAGTATCCTCAGCAGTGGGGCAGTAACACACCCCTATCCAGTTCAGCACGGACATTCTAGAGGGTCATAGTCATAGGTACATCATGATGACTAGCATATGTTATTGAAATATATATTATTATATTATCCCCATTTTACTTTTATACATGTATATGAAGATGAGATGAAATTTTATACATTACTTTTAAATGGAATTTTATTGATTTCAGGATCTCTCAAGACAGAATGCATCAAAACGGGCTAAGCAAGTCATCCCTCACACTGCGGGCTCAAAAAGATTTTCTAGAATCCGAATGTCATTGGTAATCTTATAATTAGTTTAAATATTTATAAGACAATATTATCTATTTAATATATTGATTTATTGATTTATATTTGTTTAATGCAGTCACATATTTTAGGGGACAAAGAATCCCGAACTAAACTGTGGCTGGATGTTCACAAAAAAACAGATAGAAGTTTTGTTAATGAGCTTACCAAAGAAGTTGGGGCATGAAGTCAATTTTTTATTATAATAACTTATTATCAGTTTTTACTGTGTTAATATATATTTATATTTGATTTATAAGTAAGAATAAAATAACTATGGGATTCCAATCCGGGGCAGTCCAACTCAGTCTCCCAGGATGACCCTGTTGCTAAAGTCCTTGGGAAGGAGCATCCTGGTAGAGTGCGTGGAATTGGTTTCGGACCCATACCATCTGAGGTCTTTGGTATGCCACCAAGGATTCCAGCTGCATCTACTCCTGGTTATAGTCATTCCATACCTGAATATGCTCAGAGGGAGATTTATTCTCTACAATCCACAGTTCAAGACAAGGGGGCTCAGATATCTGCTATATAGAAAGCATTGACTTATATATATCAGTAGATGAGAAGATATGCCCCCGGTGGTGGTGAATTTAGTGGTGGTGAGAAGGTAAGTCACAATAAATAAAAATAATATAGTTTTCAAACTTTTATTGGTTTTAAGTTTAATTATAAATATGCAACAATATTTAATTTTCAATATAATGTTCATACAGGTGGCAGCAGGAAGTTGAGATGGAGGTGGAGAGGTTGACGATGCATCATCACACCATGAGTTGTTGTATTTTTGATGTGTTCATAAAATATGAGAATGGTTGGTTTGCATATGTAACATGTATGGCACATAGTTTCCACAAAAAAATTCCATGTCATAACATTTTCTTGATTTCTCATGTTCCCTTTTATGCGTTTTGTTGATTTATGATGTTTCCATTTATTTCTTGATTTCTCGAGAGTGGTATACATCATTCCATTTAGGCCTGTGTTTGAATTGGTAGTCAAAATTTTGGATTTCTAAAGAGTGATCCTTTTGTTATTTTTTTTTGGTTATATAAATTGGAAAATGGTAGGCAGTATAGAGACGAAACATTAGAGGATCATGGGAATGTGGTTTAGCCTAATCATGTGATACGAATCATATACTCACACCAATAAAAGTTGTCGGAAACAAAAATGGTGAACCTAACATGGAACCTTAATCAAAATGAATGTGTCCCCCACATGTAAGGATCCCTTTTTTCTCTCAAAATATGAAATATGGACAAACATTGATCCAATACAATTGATTATACATGTGTTTATTTATTGATATGATGATTTCATGAGGATTTCTTGTATATGTTTCTCATAAGTATTCTGACACTTTCAACTAGAACCCCCTTTAATCCAAATGAAATTTTACTAGTTTAAGAACACATATGATTCGACTACTGCACAAGTTGGATCCTCATTTAAAACTATGACTCTATTATCAACCTTGAACCCTCAACATTGGGTCTCCAATTCACTAGTTTGGGAGTCACACCTAAATGGTACCTTTCCATCTTCAGAGGATGCTAAAAAATCCATTCATCTCAAAAATCCCTACTTGATGTATACTCGACAATGACTAGTGGAACATAATTTGTTGAAAATAGTTTCCATCTCAAACCATTTCATGGTGATATCCATGGAAGGAAACAACATGTTCCTCCCTTATATAGGGATATTGATCAAGAGGACACTGATGGACTCATCTAGATAGCATAAGGGTCCCTCCAAAGGGCTCCTTCTATCATTCAACATCACCAATGCTACAAAGCAATAAAACCTCTATATGATGTGTGTGTTTACCTCAGGATTCTGACCTAAGTCTCCCAAACCAAGGTAGTCAGGAAAACCCACCGAGGGTAGTGTACAATCAACCAAGAACATGGACCTACATCTATACCCTCCAGAGAATCCCACTAACTAAATATGGTGGCAAACTATGAGCAAGAGGACACATTTTCCCACATTTACTAAGCTTGTCGGAATAATCTGTTATTATTCAATGAAACCACCAAGAATATTTTGGTAATAAATATATGTAATACCCATATCATTTCCCCCTGACCTAATTAACATATGTATATACCGATATGAAATGGAAGAAAGGATCATGCCCATACACATTATCAAACAATAAAATAAGAAAATATTCATGTTCTAGTCACTGAAGTAACCTAGAATATTCTAAAAATGTTTAAAGGGAAGACACAAAACTATTCTACCATAATTTGGGTGACTCATTAACACAATATGAGGGAATTTATAGAAGATACACATCTTTTCTCCAATTCAAGAGGGTCATGGGCCAAATCCCATGTTATATGGACAACCAGATTGGGACCATACCCCTGTTCCAACTAGAGGTCATCGGTCTACCCTGATGGCCACTCCAGGTTATGAACATATCCCAACCAAAATTCCATATACCTATCATAAACTTATCATAGTGACATGAGAGGTAATCAAACAAGATTATGTATATGTAAGACGATATCCATAGAAAATAGCCTCTATCACCCACAAGAGACCATGGAAAAAGAAGCAACACCAAAGGTGATTGGAAAATGAATATCTAGTCTATGATCTTGATCTACTTCATATTGGTGTTATTGAATCCCTCATATGTTTATCTATGGATGATAAGGATCCTACTGCTTTGTTACCAAATTACAAAAATAGTAGTTTTATTTTCGATGGTCCCTTTATCTACTTTGCTACCAGTAGCTATGAAGGTCCTCCCCATACACCCTTCCATGATGTATCACTTAATTATCATAATATGATTGATTATGAGATTCAATATATTGATCAACACCGAAAATATGCTATAAATGTCTAGAAGATCAAAAAACAAGGATTTATTTCCCTTAATATCATCCACCCAAAAGGTCTTCTCCAGGGTACACATTGCATGAATTATCTTTATGGCTAGAATTCAAGTTGTTATTGTAGTACTCCCCATAATTAAAATCATTATGAAAGTCCTCTCTACATTGACACTTTACTTCATCAAGGTGG
Organism: Viscum album; assembly: GCA_963277665.1. Taxonomy (NCBI): domain Eukaryota; kingdom Viridiplantae; phylum Streptophyta; class Magnoliopsida; order Santalales; family Viscaceae; genus Viscum; species Viscum album. The sequence continues at coordinate 255,858,325 of OY728130.1, forward strand.
TCCTCCCCTTGCTAGACTGAAAATGAGAAAGACCTCCTATCACAATTCCGTTTGAAAATTGAGGTTAGTCATGCCCGATGCCATAATATTGTCAAGTGAAATCCTTTCTCAATAGTAGGACAACCCAAGAGAATGGTAATTATCCAAACCACACTTGGACCACTTTCCTTCCAATATAATAGGATAAACCACTTCTAATACAATTGTTTATAATAAAGAAGTGGGGAAACGACCACTTTGGTCAGACAAGGTTGATGAGTCAATTGAAAAATATAAAGAACCATTTTTCTAAACACAATATACTAGTCATGTAATAGCCATTATCCACTCTACAAATATAACATTCCATAGGTTTTGGAATGTTTTCTGAATGAAATCTACCTAATTATATTGTCCAATATTCATCACATAAAAAAAATTATTTACAATTACTGAGATATCAACAAGACCCTTACAATTACTGAGATATCAACAAGGCCCTTATTACACCAACAAGGCCCAACGTATGTTGTATCTTGTTTAATGCAGAGGTTATAGAAGTTTGGGTCATCTCTTTCACAACTTCAAAAATTTCCCACAAGTTCCTCCTTGGGGGATACGATCTTTACATATTCCACATTATTATGTGGGTACTCTTAATTTTTAGTAGGGATGTAGCCATAATACCACATACTACTGAGGCCAAGGTGGTAGTCGACGTAGTTGATACAAGACTCAGGAATTAATATGCATGAAATGTGATCCCACTTAGAATATTCAGGTTGTAGCATAGAGCCATGGTAAGGGAAAACTAAATGACGTTCAACATATGATAGGGGGCATAATTAAAATCCATATATTGTTTGAGGTATTAATCTAGTAACCTCTACTATGAATTCTACATTATATGACACAATTTCATCACAAAATGTCATATTTGATACATTTCTAGATATTCTTGTCCTTGATATAGTGTATTTATGTGTCAATAAAAATATTTAAACCTCATTGGTTATTCTATCAATGATTGTTCACCGATGGAATTATTTTCCCCATAAAATAGGAAAAAAATTTTTATATAGAATTCATTCTTTCCCATCATGTAAGTGTATGATGTAATTATTGGAATGGGTTTCATGCTTCCCTATAGATCCATTATTGATTATTATCACTATAGATTTATGGTCGATTGTTTGTATGATGTCCCCTATTTCATCATGTTGGGGATACCAAGATAGAAATAACGTTTTATTTGTTTGTATGATGTCTCCTATTCCATTTTCTGGTTTGATTTGATTTTCAGGGTAGTGGGGCAGTAGAAGAAAAACTACAAATTTTTTTTCTGGTCATCATTTCGCGGCGGTTTTACCCGCCGCTAAAGGTAAGAGTTTTTTTTACTTCACGGTGGTTATAACTCCCACTACGTACATTCAGCGGCGGTTATGACCGCTGCTATGTACATTTAGCACTGGTTTAAACTGCCTCTACCTAGATGCATCACACGCCAGAATTTCATGGCGGTTTTAACTGTCGCGAATAAAATAACACCCAATACCCGTAAAACCACCGCTAAAGCCACAAAAACCACTGCTAAATGTGGAACCTAGGACGCTTTCCTTAAACCACTGAGAAATGGAAAAACCCACCACTAATAGATGGTTTTATTTTAGTATCCTGATGTGTATGATTCTTTTATGTATCTTGATTATACCCATATTATTATCTTATTATCACTTATAAAAGTCTATTATCATTAATTATGTTTACCTATACTTAGCATCTAATATCATCCTTTTTATATGATTCCATAACCTAGGTTATAAAGATGAGTGTATCTTATGAGAGTTATAGAAGGGATATGGTGTGTTAAGATTGTGGAAAAATGTTCACATGTTGTGTAAAATAAGTTTCCCATGTAATTGTTCCTCAAAGACACTAAACATTTTGTACATAGTTTTGTTTTTTTCATGATATGTAATTTTTAGATTATGTTAATGATGTAAAATAAAGACATTTTTATCTTGGGTCACCATAATTGGTATTAGAGTAGTGTTTAGTTATTTGTTATGATTAGTTTAGTTATTTTTAGTGGATTAGGATTAGAGGTAAATAATGAAAACCTTAGGGAAAAGTTTAAGGGATAATTATAATTTTAGGATAACTTCTGAAAATTTTGGTAATGTAGATATTGTGTGATTTTCATGTGAATGCAGGATATGACACATATTAACCTAGGGGTAATATCCCTGAAAATGACATGTGAGGTATTAACTCAATCTTCACCTGGTGAATGATAAATGGGCCAAACTAAACACCTATTTTTGAAACTCTCATGGGAGATGATTTGGTAAATCACATTTTATTTATAAAACATTAGAATGTATTTTTCCGGTTAAGGAACTAGTATAATATGGGAAAACACATTCCAATGAAACCTAGATTAAACCAAGAGTCATCTAAGTTGAACTGAAAGCTTATTTGATGGTTTTCATGAGTAGTACATTTCAAGGATGGATTTTTATATTCAAATTTATTATAATTCTATTACTATATATAATATTCATCACTCAGATTAACATAATTTTGTTTTATTAATGGTTGAAGCCTAAAATAGAAACTGATTTTATAAAGGTTTTGATGGACAATGTAATGATTTTACCAAAGAGTTACCAAATGTGATAGAAAATGGAGGGCAATACTTTCTGAAAATGATATCCCTTTTTATTAGAATAAAATGACCTTGTTCACTTCCCAAATCCACCAAATAAAGAGAAAATTAATATCGAGTCATTCATGGGACAATGTACACTATCATAAGTGGAAATTTTAATACTATTTATTGTTGTGAATTGGATTAATTAAATGGAAAAGATATTTTTTGTTCTCCAATTCCCAGTGCATGGAAATGTTATTTTTTCTATTTATCATGTAAAAAGTGAGGATGACCAATGTTAAATAGGTAATGTGTTCAATATAATTCTATACATGCAATAAAAACATGATATATTTTGAATATTCAATGTGATCATTAAAACATATATGTTAAATTAGATGGTGTAAATTGATGTAACCATACTTCACAATCAACTAAGGAAGTAGGATGAAATGGCACATGGAAGAAGAAGTATTCATTACAAATACTCTTTGTCTAAGCTCAAAAGGGAGGTAGATTAACTAGGGTTTTCATTGGAACAATCAAAATTTGAACTCAAGCAATTATATCTTTATATTAACCATATATAAGTGAAGATTAAGATCATATAGATTCCCACAAGATCTATTCTAGAAGAACTACCAATTGAAACAACAACCAGAGCTTATATAATTCATAGGTTATATATATATATATATCATTAGGGTTTATTTGAGAATAAATTTGGATTATATAAAAATGCAATAATATATATATATATATATATGTATGTATTGACATATCATGAATTTTTAGAATTTTTGAAAGGTCATTTTTTCTCATTTCACATTATACTAAAAAATGTATTTAATAGAAATTGTTGTTTTATTTAAAGGAACTAAGTTCATTATGATTGAATAATATTAAGATATATTATTTTATGAATGAAAATTTATACTAGATTAATTAGTAAATTATAGTTAAAAGAATAGTTATTACACCAAAAGTTGTTTTCCATAAAGCATTTTTTCTCTATAATTTATGTTTTTAATTATTTTTTTAAAAAATTTTGGATGTGGATTTGAGAAAATGACATTTATTTTTTGTTTTATCACAAAAATATTGACATAATAATTTTTTTTGATATTGTTAAAAAAAATTATATTTAGATGAATGGTGAAATGTAAAACTTTTACTGATATTGCGACTTTTATGAAATTATTAGTATGTAAGTATGAAATAGGAATTGATAGAACATTTTAATTAAATATATATATATATATATATATTATAATTTAAATTATATATTTTAAAACATTTAATAAAATATATAAACCTATATTTTATATTTTAGAACTCATGTAATATTTTTCATAAAAATTGTTTTAAAACAATATACAATTATCAAGTTAAAAATAGTTTATATATATTTTAGAAATTCAACCACATAAAATGTATTTGAAATTTAGAATTATTGGGTCAAAATTATATAATAATTAGAAAATTATTTTTATACATAAAGAGGAATTTACCTTAGGTAAAGACTAGATACCGTGACAAATAGTTAAATTTGAAAAATAATAATTCAAAGGGTAAAGGGATTGGAATAAGTTAAAAATGATTTAAATTGTTTTTTGAGATAATCCCAAACTTATATAACTAGACACTTAATTATTGCCTATTTTTGGAACCACTTTACATGATTAAGATTTTATATTCTTATATAAAGTATAAATATTTTCAATAATTCCATTTTCACCACTCATAAAAGAGGCCTCTCACCACCCTTTCAATACGACTCTAAAAACTCAATTCCCTCATGAAACTAAAACCTTTTTTCATCTCCAAAAATAATATATCACTATAATAATCATATATTCAAAATATATTATTCTAATCCTTTCCTTTCAAAGGAATCTACCATGTTAAATCCAATGTACTCAAATTAAGTTCAATATTTTCGCTAACATATTTTAATTTTATCTTTCCACTTAAATTTTATTTTTTTCAATATTATATGATTAGATGAGTATTTATTTTATACTTAATGTTTTTACATTGTGGGAATAAAAAATAAGCACCTCTCTCATACCCCTTAAGAAAAGCAAAAATGTTAATCTAGTATATGTGGAGACTAATGCCTCCATAACATAATGTGTAATGTTTTCATTCACCATATTAATAATAAAAAAATTTAATATATATTAAATATTTTTACAAAATATTTTAGTTACTTAAAATCATTACTCATATTACTCTTTTATCATATTTTATGGGAAAAAATAATCATCCATCTATTCGTGAAGAATACTGACTCCACAAAACGATATATTACATTTTTCACTACCACATTCATGGATGGTTATAAATTATAATTGATGAGTATATATTGTTTATATCATTAATAAATATAAATAATATGGTTATTTAAGGATAACAGAAAAAATAATGATCTTTATTAGGTAATCCATCAATATCGATAAATAACATAAAAGTACTTCATCACTAATTCCATCTACAATAAAGACAAGAAGGATATCATCAAATGTATTATAATATTATAGTTAATTATAAAAAATTAATTCATGTATATTATGTTATCTTGTAATGATAAAATTGTAATCAAAGAATGGTTAATGAAATCAACATCACAAATCATGTGTGAAACAATTAAAATATTAAAACTCGATGGTAAAAATAAGTGGTAATTAACTAATATATTCATAGTAAATGACTATAAATAAATTATATAAAGGATTAATATATATATATATATATATATATATATTAAAAGTTATGAAATAGAATATAAAGATATTTGTGTTTGTTTTATATGATATTAGAGAATATTCGGCTAAATGAGAATAAAGTTAAGGGGTTTTCATTATTCAAATATTTTCCTTGGGCCATAATCACTCATCATTGAATATTATCTATTAAGATTGGTATATTATAACCAATAATGATGTTTTATTGTTATTAAACCTTATTTTATGGGTATATCATGTTTTACACAAAATAATTTCTCCTTGATGATTCAATTATTTTGGTAGGATGCATTTTTATTACGAGTAATTATCATTTATTTTATTTAATATTTATTTGATATTAAAGTTTCTAATTACCACCAATTTTGCACTTTCTATAGTGTACGATCAATTTTTCTATCACCATTGATACTTTTATTCCCATTTATACAATTATATAAAAAAATTTGTTATATATTTAACAATGTGGTTTTTAATAAAGGCGTTTTAAAATTTTTAAAAGTATTTTCCATACCATTATCTTATCATCCTCTATTCCACATAAATGTTAGAAATATGTGTACCTATTATCAGGGGCTCTTTATTGTAATCCATTGGAAGCAATGTTATAATATTTTTTTTCTTCATCTTAATAAAAAGGTTTCTCGAAACTGAATTGAAAATCATTCCTTTAAAGGTGACATTAAGAAATGATTTTTAACAAAAATCCTTTTTTATTTCATATATGTTTTAGAATTATTCTTCTCTAGTGATGTAATGGTTAAAAAATCACCCAATAATTTATATTTTTAAATAATATTTTTAGGTTATCATGTTTTTCATATAAAATGATCATGTTTTTATGTGTTACTAATTAGAAATGTAATTCAACCAATTTATTTCCATTGGTGCCGTGTGAAAAGATGTATGATATGATTTTAAGTGTCACTAATATATAAGGATGATGATGAGTACAATTTTATATCATGATGAAATTCATTGGTTATGGTTTTATATCTCATGAGATACAGATTTTTTGTGTGTATAAGTGAATTATAGTTATGTTGACATAGTTTTGTGTTGGTATGACTGTAGTTTATCCATGATTATATGGTTTTATATGGGTATAATTGTGGTTTAGATATACTTATAAGGTTCAAAATGAATATGATTGTGTTTATAATATGATCACAAGGTTTTGTGTAGGTATAATTATGGTTAATATTGGCTCACAGGGTTATGAATGAGTATAAATGTGGTTACACTATTCTCATTTTTTTGCATTGATATAATTATGGTTAAGATATGTTAAAAATGATATAATTTTTTATTCCTGTGTTTATGCCCCAATATTTTTCATAATGTTATGCCTATGATATTCTATCATGGATCATGTTTATTGAATAATGTTTCCACGTTATTTTGATTCACTTCCTATGCTATGACAAGACTTATTCTATGACTCATTACTTATGTTATTTGATTTATTGGGTATGATTCTATAACTTATCTTGAATATAAAAATATGGCCATATTATGATTAGTAATGAAAATTATTAACACTTATGTTTACCCAAACTGAGAATCCAAGATCAACTCATTATTATCTTTATATCACCCAGGTTATGAAGATGAGTGTATCTTATGATAAGTTAAGATGTGATCTAGTTTTTTTCTATTATAGAGAAATGTTCACATGTTTTGTAAAATAAGTTTCTTATGTAATTGGTAAAAGGAAATAATCTATATGTTAATGGGATTTTGTTTTTTTTGTGAGATGTAATTTTCAGATTATGGAAATGATATAAAATAAAGATATGTTTAGATTTAGTCTTTATAATTGTTATAATAGCATGGTGTATTTATTTTTTAGGATTAGTTTAGTTATTTTTGTTGATTAGTATTAGAGGAAATTAGAGAAAAACAACAGGGAAACGTCTAAGGGATATGTCTAAATATAAGGTAAAATAATGAAATTTTGGTAAACTAAATAATGTGTGGTTTTCCAAAAAATTACATCACTTTTTTGACAGAACAAGTGGATAATTTTTTTTAAAAGATATAACTAGGGGTAATAAACCTAAAAATTACATGTTGGGTGTTAACTCAATCATCAAATGGTGAACAAGAAAGAGGCCTAACTAAACATATTGTTTGATAATCCCATGGGATATATTTTGTTTAATCACATTATCCTCACAACCCATCACAAATTATTAATCATGTTAAGGAATTAGAATATTATATATAAAAGAAAAACACCTAAAGAAACCATGATTGATCCAAGAGCGATTTAGGTTGAACCGAAATCTAATTTGATGGATTTCAAGAGTAAGAAATTTAGAAGTTAATTTTTCATTAGAATAATTATTATAATTATATTATGATTTAAATTAATTTAACACCATCATTAACCTATTTTTGTAATACCCTAAGCTTCCACGGTACGTTTCCCTTTGAATAATGCAATAGCTTGCATTGCACACAAATTCAAGATTCTAATATACCGCGACCAATCAAAGTAGCCGTTTTGAATAGTAATACCCACTTTTTGAAATTTTATATATTTTATCTTTCAAAATGGACTTCATTTTTGGAATTTTTTTAATATAAAAATTATCTTAGGGTGATGTTTTGGAACTTTTCTGATAACTTCCATATTTTTATGAATAGTGAAAAATACTAAATTTTAATTAAAAACAACTATATTAATCATAATAATTTATAGTGTTAAATTATAATTTTGAGTGGTTTTAAAGTATAATTAAATTATACATTTACCCTTTAATCTAATTTTGGTCATTGGATGTAATTTCATATTTAAACTGTACATAGACTAGTGTCAATCTTTTGATAGTTATTATTTCTTAAAAACACGCCTTTTGTTTTGACAACGAGAATTAATTTTAAATTAATTTCTGAAACTTCTTTGTTTTGATTTTGGAAAAAGTGAATTCTATATTTGGAATCATTGGGTCCAAAATGTGTAAATAGGTAACTATTATATTTAGACATTTTAAATAATTACTTCAGTAAATATTTTATTTACCAAGAGTAAATGGTAAATATAATAAATAAGGTTAAAATATAGTATTATAATAATATTTAATTACCCTAACATATGTTCTAATCCTATTTAATGATGTATATCCAAACATGGACATTCTTGGTTCAAATATGGGACCCCATGGAGCCACATGAGTGTGATAATGACATTTTATATTAAATAATTTAATGTAAAGACAAAAATGGCATAAAACATATTTTTTAGTAAATCAATTTTTACATGGGGTTATATAAGATATATTTTAGAATATAAATATTCTATCGAAAGATAAAAATATTTTCTTCATTTTGGTATTTTTCTGATATTTTTTTGAAATCAAATAAACTAAATTATTTATGACAAAATAACGACGCATTATTTACCTCATCAATAAATGATTTAAATAAATAAGATTATAAATATTAAAAAAATATCCAAAAACGGTAAAATTATTATTGGATTATTTTATTTTGACAATGAGTCATCTTAAATTTGATATTAACAAATATTTGATCTTTTGAAACTGAAGATGAGGTTATAATAAAATATTTGTTTCAAACTTTCCTAAAGAGCTCCTCCTCTCCGTTATAAAAAGCCCTCATTTCCTACCCATTTTTCACACTTCTCAAGCTTTTAACTCATAAAAACCCTCCCCAAATATCCTCCCAACATCCCTAACTTAATTCTATAGGGCTTACTTTAGTTTGAAAGCCAACCTACAGAGCCCTTTTGATCAAATCAAAAGGAAGAACCTGAAGAAGAGGTAATAATTTCACCACCCTCTTTTTATGTTATTTTTTTCTTACACTTCCTCTTTCTTTGTTGTTTCCATTCTAAAATATAGAATTTTAACCTACCCTTGACCTTAGGAAAAGAACAAGGTAATGGTTAATTTCACAGTCTCTTTATTATCTGAGGTTTTTTTTATACGTGAGTATCTATTGGGACCTCTTTATCATCCACACCCACGTTTTCTTTAAAATGTATTTCAAATTTTTTTTACTATATTCTAGACTATGGGTTAAATTTATTTATACCCTTATTTGATCTTATATATTTTAAAAGGAATATTTCTGTCATTTTCCAAACAAGGTACTCTACGACCTTTTTGACAAAATTAAGGAAATAATGTTTTTTAACTTATACGGCAGGTACGGTTATTCTCCACCATTATAACATCGTCGAAGCTTACCTATAAAGCTTATCAGAATATATTCATAATAAATGTTTTCTTTTATAATAATGAAACTTTAAATTCTTTCAAAAATAAAGCGATATTTATGTCAAATAGTGTTTATTTCATTTATGTCAATATCCTTTGATTGATTTTATACATGTTTTAAGTCGATTAATTTTGATACAAATCTTCCATATTTTATTAAAGGTTTTGTGATACGTTTGACTGTGGGTGTGTTATTTTTATACCATTCATTGTTTATGGTAAATGTATTGACATTTCATATGCTATTTTTAATACGAATTTTCGTGTTATGTTTCAACCTTTTCATATGAGGAATGTATTGGGCTTAGTATATGATGGGTGGAGCCCGCTATAGTTCCTCGATGCATCGGTAGGTCTCATGAGACAACTAGGCGTTGAATTGGCCGAGGCCTTTCCCAATTTTATATATGTTTTTTTCTGAGGCCTTAATCATTTTTTAGATGTCTTGGATGAGGCGTTGAAAAGATTTTTCAGAATGTCCAACATTATACATTCCATCATTAAGAAAATAATATTGATTGATCATGTGGTTATTCGACTATTAGAATACCAATGACTAAGTTTTATTATGGAATTATTTACTCATCTCATATCCCTACCATAAAATTTTTCATGTTTATTATTTGTAAAGGGATGTGTTTTCAGTTATTCACCATGCCTAATATTTATGTTATCTTCCGCTGTATTGCTTACCCTTACTGAGCATTTGAGCTCACCCCTTTCTTATGTTTCATTTTCCCAGGATATGAATAAGTTATTTATGAGTGACTTGTAGGCATAATCATGGAGGCTTGGATGTTTCTAATGTAATAAATTATTATTGTATTTCTTTTCATGCTGTAAAGTTGAACTTATATATGAATCTTGTTTCCAATAATACTAAACTGATCGGTCTTTCGGGGCATGATTTCCTTGTGATCATGCCAATGTTTTGTAATAATGCACCAACTCTGTGTAACTGGGGTCAGGGCGTTACATTTGGTATCAGATGAAGTTTAGTACAAACCTTGGAAAATATATTTAGATAAACTTTGATTAGAGCACAGTACCCTATGATAGACATTGAGGATTAGTATAGAAGAACTTCATAGAGTTTTGGTAATGTAGAGATTTTATGAGTTTTCCAAGAAATAAATCCCTATCTGGATATGAGCAAGTAGAGGTGGCTTTGGCACAAATGTACCTAGGGGTAAAACCTAAAAACACCGCTCTGGGCTAGACTCGAACGGGAACTGGTGCACGACAACGGGCCTTGATGCACTCTTGGTTATGACACTCCTGGGGGATATGCCTAGGGTATTTCTCATTTTCTTTTCAAACCATTATGAAGGGTTTATGAGTATATACTTCCTCAAATAATTTTTTTTATGATTATGGATAATATCCATAAAAGGTTCAATTTATTTTAAGTATTTTACAAATATGGAATTATGTATTTCGAATCATAAACTAATCTAGTTTATGCAATTGTTTAGAAATGGTGCCTAGCGGACGGAATAGAAACTGTATCAATGCACTTAATCCATGTAGGGATATCCCTCCTACTCAAGATAATTATAGCAGAGCTGGTGATGCAACAGGTGCTGATCAGCTTATCATTATACTAAGACAACTTAATCGGGTTATGAATAATAACCTTACCTGTATGGAGCTCCCTGATCCACAACGTGGAGGATCAATGTTAGATCGCTTCATGAGGCAAAAAATAACAACATTCAATGGGAGTAAAAATCCATTAGTAGCTGACAAATGGATAAATTCTTTAGAGAAAATATTTCATGCTTTGGGGAGTAGAAAAAGGGAAAAAGTTGTCATGGCAGTTTATCGCCTCACGAGAGATACAGATCAATGGTGGTCATTGATTCCAAACTCAAAGGAGGATGAAGAAGTATCATGTACAGAATAGAGAGAGTTTAAAGATATTTTCCTAGAAAAATACTTTCGTCATGACCATCAAGCGGATATGGAAAGGAAATTTCTGAGTCTGAGGAAAAAGGAGGATGAGAATGTCACAAAGTATGAAGCCAACTTTACAAGGTTATCAAAGCAAGGTGAAGATTATATACGTAACCCAAGAAGAAATATTGATTGTTTCTTTTATGGTTTAAAACCACTTCTCCATAGAACATTTGTATCACAATACTTTTCAACATACAAAGATACTATCTCACGTGCTATCAAGAGAGAAAAGGAATTCTATAAGTCTTACAACTTTAAAGAAAAGAAATAAAAGAAGAGATCTGCTGAACAGTCTGGGAAAGGAAATAAGGAAACAGGGAAGAAGGGAAGGGTTAAATTTTCACCTTGTGATAATTGTGGAAGGAAGCACCCTAGTTCCTTTCTAAAAGGAAAAGGAGTATGCTAAAAATGTGGATATAAAATCCATCTTTCTAGAGATTGTAAAGGGGAGAAATTAGATACCAATGTTCAATGCTACAATTGTAGTGAGATGGGACATTATTCAAATGAATGTCCAATGCGTCAGAGAAACATACCTCAGAAAAGGAAAATGAATCAAGACCAAGCTTATGAGATCACTACTACTGAGGTTGAAGCTCTGAAAGACATGGTGGTAGGTAATTTAATGGTTTCCTCAAGTTTAGAAAATGATTTATTTGATTCTAGATCATCACATTGTTTCATATATTCCCAGTTTTCTATAAAAATTAGATATTTCCAATTTTATTTAGCAAGGGAGTTGTCAGTAAAAACTCCTAAGGGAAGTATCATTCCAACAATGTTTTGTGAATCAGTTCCCATTAGGGCATATAAATGTTCTTTATCTGTTGATCTCATCGTCATACCCATGATTGAATTTGATATAATCCTCAGTATGGATTGAATTTCGGACCATGATGAAAAATTTATTTGTAAGAGGAAGGAGGTTACAATTTTTGATGATGATAAGGAGTACCCTATATTTAGAGTAGAAACGTCACCATATGATTTTTATCTAGATCTACCCCCAGTAGCTCTACTAGATTAAATTATCATGGAGGAAGAGAATGAAATACCAATGGGTGAGGAAAGGAATGTTCAAATTGAAGATGTACCTATTGTGCAAGAATATTTTGATGAGTTTACAAAGGATTTACCTGGACATCCTCTAGAGCAAGAATTTGAGTTTTCCATTGATTAAATTCCTAGTTCAAGGCCCATATCAAAGACCCCTTATTGAATTTCCACTATAGAATTAGTGGAAATAAATAACCAACAAGATGAATTGATTAATAAGGGATTTATACGCCCTAGTGTTTCTCCATGGGGAGCCCCTGTCCTTTTTGTTAATAAGAAACATGGATCTATGATGTTGTGCATTGACTAAAAGGAGATCAATGCTATAATAATAAAGAACAAGTATCCCTTACCGCACATTGAAAATTTATTCAACCAACATCATGGAGCTCAATATTTTTCAAAGATTAACCATAGATCTAGATATAATTAGTTGTGTGTGAAAAAGGAAGACATTATAAAGATAGCATTTCGAACCAGGTACGGGCATTATGAGTTTACAGTAATGCCTTTTGGGCTGACTAATGCACCCTCTATTTTCATAGATCTAATGAGCATGGTTTTCAAAGAATATCTCGATGACTTTGTAGTGGTATTTATTGATGATATCTTGGTATACTCCAAAATCTATGAAGATCATGAAAATAACTTGCGCACCATTCTGAAAACCCTAAGAAGAAATGAATTATACGAGAATTTTAGAAAGTGTGAATTCTGGCTTCAGGAGATTTTTTTTCTTGTCCACATTGTCTCTAAGGATGGAATCTCTGTTTATCCTTCTAAGACAAGAACAATCCAAGAATGTCTAGAACTGACGAGTATAATTGAGGTACACAATTTTATTGGTTTAGTAGGTTATTATTGATGTTTCGTCCAAAACGTTTCCTGATTGGATAACCCATTAACCAAGCTCACATGTAAACGGGTTAAATTTGTTAGGACAAAAGAGTGTGAAGAATGTTTCGAAGAACTGAAGAGAAGATTAGTTAATGCTCCTATATTGTCATTACCATCGGGGAATGATAGGTTTGTTATTTATAGTGATGCATCAAGGAAATTAATTGGTTTGTCCATATTCATAATGATAGGGTTATTGCATATGCATCATGATTGCTAAAAATTCATGAGAAAAAAATATCCAACTCATGATCTTGAGTTTGTAGCTGTATTCATTACTCTGAAAATATGTAGACATTATCTCTATGGTGAAAAATGTGAGACATATACCGATCACAAGAGTTTGAATTATATTTTCAAACAGAAAGAACATAATATAAAGCATAAGTAATGGCTTTAACTACTTATGGATTATGATTTCATGATACACTACCACCTGGGGAAGGAAAATAAGGTGGCAAATTCTTTGAGCAGAAAGGATCATAGAATTTTGAACAAGATGGGAGTTGAAAGGGATATTATATACATGGATCAAGTAATGATGGATATAGGAATAACCTTGGAATGTGAAACATCAATACTTTTTCAAACGGTTTCAAAACCATCTTTACTAGAAAGGATAAAAAGTTCTTAGACTGATGATGAGGAATTACTAAAGAAGATTATATCTGTGAACGATGGAAGATTAATCTAATTTGTATATGAAGTTGGGATTTTGAAATTTGGGAAGAGACTTTGTGTTCCTAATATACCTGAACTAAAAAGGGAATTGTTGGATGATTCTCATAGCTCCAATTTCTCTATACATCCTGGGAGCACTAAGAAGTAGAGAGATTTAAAGAACATTTTTGGTGGGACAACATGAAGAGAGAGAGTGCTGATTATGTGACATGATGTATGGTTTTTTAACAAGTGAAATCTAGAAGGCAACATCATGGATGAATCATGCTAACTCTTCCCATACCTGATTGGAAATGGGATAATATTACGATATACTTCGTCATGGGACTACCAAAGACTCATATAAGGAATGATGCAATATGGGTCATTGTTGATCGTCTTACCAAGTCAGCACATTTTATTGCCATAAGAGAAGATTTTCCACTTTAATGTTTAGGAAGAATGTATATTAATGAATTTTTAAGACTTCATGGATTACCCTTATTGATTTTTTCTGATCGTGATCCATGTTTTACATCAAGATTCTGCAAAAGTCATCAGAAATTTCTGGATACTGAACGTCATTTGAGCACTGCCTACCACCCTCAAACTAATGGAAAATCAAAATGAACTATTCAAACCTTAGAAGACTTGTTATGATCTTCACACTCGATATTCAAGGTATGTGGGAACAATATTTACATCTGGTAGAATTTTCCTATAACAATAATTTACATTTAAGTATTCATATGGCACCAAACGAAAGCATTATACGGAAAGAGATTTCACACACCAACTTGTTGGGATGAGGTTGGTGAAAGAAAACTCATAGGCCTAGAACTTGTTGAGGAAATGATGAAAAAGTTGAAGGTAATCCAATCCAACATCAAAGCAGATCAAAGTAGGCAGAAGAGCTATACCGATAACTGAAGAAAGGATTTGGAATTTCAGGTTGGAGATCAGGTTTTCTTGAAGGTATCTCCATGTAAGGGAGTTATACGATTTAGTAAGAAGTATAAATTGAGTCCCAGGCACATCGGGCCTTTCTAAATTCTAGAATGAATTGGGGAGATATCTTACCTTTTGAAAATTCCGCTAAGTCTCTCAAAATTTCACAATGTGTTCCACGTATCACTATTGAGAAAATGCATGCCTAGCCCAACACATGTACTCACCTATGAGGAATTAGAACTGGAACTCGGTATATCTTATTATGAAGAGTCTATCACAATTTTTGATATCAGAGAACAAGTGTTGAGAAACCAGACAACTCATCTTGTAAAATTTCTATGCAGAAACCATAAGATGGAAGAAGCAACGTGGGAACCCGAGGAACTTAAGATGAAGAACCACCTAGATGTTTTTATGTGGTAGTATTATAGAAATTTTGGGGGTGAAATTATTTGGAGGGGATAATGTAACACCCCAATATTCCACAGTACGTTTCCCTTTGAATAATGCAATAGCTTGCATCGTACGCAACTTCAAGATTCTAACACACAGCGGCCAATCAAAGTAGCCGTTATGAATAGTAATACCCACTTTTTGAAATTGTATAAATTTTAGCTTTTAAGAGGGACTTCATTTTTTGATTTATAATGTCAAAATTATCTTAGGGTGAATTTATGGCTCTTTTCTTATAACTTTCATATTTTTATGAATGGTGAAAAATACTAAATTTTAATTAAAAAAAACTTTTTTAATCAAAATAATTAATAGTGTTAAATTATAATTTTGAGTGTTTTTAAAGTATAATTAGATTATATTTTTACCATTTAATCAAATTTTGGTCATTGTATATAATTTAATATTTAAAGTGTAAATAAACAATTGTCAATCTTTTGATAGTTATTATTTCTTAAAAACACACTTTTTGTTTTGACTACGGGAATTAATTTTAAATTAATTTCTGAAACTTATGTTTTTTGAATATACAAAAATGGATTCCATATTTGGAATCCGTAGGTCCAAATTGTGTAAATACAGATCTTTTATTTTAATAAATTTTAAATATTTACTTTAGTAAATATTTTTATTTATCATGAGTAAAAGGTAAATATAATAAATAAGGATAAAATATAGTATTATAATAATATTAAATTACAATAACATATGTCCTAATGCTATTGGATGATAAATATCAGACCATGGGAATCCTTGGTACGAATTTGGGACCCCATGGAGCCACATGGGTCTGATAATGACATTTTATATTAATTAATTTATATTAAAGACAAAATTGGGATAAACAAATATTTTTTAGTAAACAAATTTTTACATGGGGTTAAATAAGTTATTTTTTTGACTATAAATATTATTTAAAAATATTATAATATTTCCTAAATCATGGTATTTTTAATATTTTCTTGACATCATATAAATTAAATTATTTATAACACAAAAATGATGCAATATTTACCTCATTAATAAATGATTTAAATAAATAAGATTATAAATATTAAAAAACAATTCCAAAACCTATTAAATTATTATTGGATTATTTTATTTTAAAAATGATTCATCTTAAATTTGATATTAATGAATACTTGACCTTTTGAAACTAAATATGAGGTTATAATAAAATAATTGTTTCAAACTTTCCTGAAGAGCCAGTCCTCTCCCTTATAAAAAGACATCACTTCCAACCCAATTCTCACACTTCTCAAGCCTTTTTCTCGTACAAAACCTGACCAAATATCTTCCCAACATCAATAACTTTATTCTAGAGGTCTTACTTTAGTCAGAAAGCCAACCTATGGAGCACATTTGATCAAATCAAAAAGAAGAACCCGAATAAGAGGTAATAATCTCACCACCCACTTTTAAGTTATTTTCTTCTTCCACTTCCACTTTCTTTGTTGTTTACATTCAAAAATAATAACTCCAGTATCTTATATATACTGTTATTTTATTGTAAATATGTTACAACTATATCCATTATTCTATTCATCCTATGAATGACATGTCACCATACGTGCGTACGTATGGCTTACTGTCTCCACGTCGTGGTGTAGTTGTTATTCAAATACACTATTATATGTATGGGTATAATAATGATGTATAATTGATTTAAATAAAAAATATAACATGTTTATGCTTCTTTATATATGATATACCATCTATTTACATACGTTTTTAAATCAAAATAATGATATTTTCGCTCGTGCGTACGTACGGATTACCGTCTCCACGAACGCGATGAGATTCATTTCCCCATCATAACCATTCAAGAATAATTTTCATTTGGTTATTAAAAATAATGATTAAATAACATAATATAATTCTGGATATGAATCAAATACATCCTATCCATTAAAAATACGACTTATGTATCAAAACATAGAAAGGAAAAAGAATTAGTTAACTCCCGAAACGACGATACTTTTGAAATATCATTATCAAAGCAATATTAGATGATAATATATGATATCATATTAATATATATGGTTATTTTATAATTTATTAACAATTATTTCACCATTATAAGGGAGGTTAAACTACCCTCAACCTAAGGAAAAGAACAAGGTAAGAGTTAATTTCACAATCTCTTTATTATCCGAGGTTGTTTTATACGTGAGTATCTACTGGGACCTCTTTATCAACCACATCTGTGTTATCTTAAAAATGTATTTCAAAACATTATTAATATTTACTAGACTATGGGTTAAAGTCATTTATACCCTTATTTGATCTTATATGTTTTGAAAGGAATCTTTCTGTTGTTTTCCAAACAAGGTACTTTATGACCTTTTCGACAAAATTAATGTAAGAATGTTATTTTAACTTATACGGTGAGTACAGTTATTCTCCGATGTTATAACATAGTAGAAGCTTCCATTACAATATAATAAGAATATATTCAAAATAAATTTTTTCTTTTATAATTATGTGACTTTAAATTATTTCCAAAAGAAAGAGATATTGCTGTCAAATAGTTTTGATTTCATCTATGTCAACATCTTTTAATGGATTTTATACTTGTTTGATGTCAATTAATTATGATACAAAAGTTCCATATTTTATTGATGGTTTTGTGATATGTTTGAGTGTGGGTTTGTTAATTTTATACCCTTTATGTTTTATGGTAAAAGTATTGACATTTCCTATTCTAGTTTTAATACGAATGTTCGTGTTATGTTTCAACCTTTTCATATGAGGAATGTATTGGACTTAGTGTGTGACGGGTGGAGCCTGGTGTAGCTCCTCTATGCATCGCTAGGTCTCATGAGACAAATATATGTGGAATTGGCTGAGGCCTTTCCCAATTTTATATATGGTTTTGGATGAGGCCTTAATCATTTTTAGACGTCTTGGTCGAGGCTTTGACAAGATGTTTCAGAATGTCCGGCATTATACATTCCCTCATTATGAAAATAATATTGATGGATCATGTGGTTATTAGACAGTAGAATACGGATGACTATGTTTTATTATGGAATTATTTACTCAGTTCATATTCATTCCATAATACTGTTCATATTTATTATTTGTAAAGGCATGTGTTTTCAATTATTCACCATGCCTAATAATTATGTTAGCTTCCGCTATATTGCTTACCCTTACTGAGTGTTTGAGTTCACCCTTTTCTTATATTTCATTTTCCTAGGATATGAAGAAGTTAGTTATGAGTGACTTGTAAGCATAATCTAGGAGGCTTGGATGTTTCTAATGGAATAAATTAGTTTTTTATTTCTTTTCAAGTTGTAAAGTAGAACTTATGTATGAATCTTGTTTCCAATAATACTAAAATGATCAGTCTTTTGGGACTTGACTTCCTTGTGATCATGCCGATGTTATTTAATAATGCACCGAATCTAGATAACTGGGGTCGGGGTGTTACAATTTTGGATTTAGTAATGGATTAATCCTGATGTATAAACTTGGTTAACAAAGGGTGTGATAGAAAATGAAATGATTTTATGAATAAGAAATAATTGGGATGGATAATGGAAATAAAGCATTATCATAATGTTATCCTATTTTTTTGATAAATAACACGAAGCCTATTGAGATCCCAAACACACCAGTTAAGGAACAAATTTCTATCGAGTATTTTATGAAATAATGGTTACCATCCTTTAGTGGCTATGTTGATCAAATTATTGTTGAGAAATGGATAAATTCGATATAAAATATATTTTTCTCTAATTCATAGAGAATGAGAATGTTGTTTTAGTTATTTATCATCTAGATGATGAGGATGAATAATGGTTTACTCTGAACAAGAATACAAAAAAAGGAAGAATATGACCCTAAACAATGAGAGGAATTCAAAAAGGAATTCTTTTATAAATATTCTCCCTAAACTCTTCACTCAAAAATGGTGAGATATTTTCTTGAGTTAAAACCAAAGGAGGATGGAAAATGTGTACCTATAAATTAAGATTCACATGACTCACCAACTACACCTCCAGTTTTATTTTTAATTCATATCTTAGGATAAAATGGTTGTTTAGTGGCCTAAAACCAAGTATTCTAATGGAATTAAATGTAATATAATTTTATAGTTATTAAGATACTATTTTATGGTCTCAAAAAGTGAAAATAAGGTTCATGACTCTAAAGAAAAGAAGTGAAAGATGTTTTTTCAAGGAGACTGAGATGAACAAATTCTTAGATAATGTCAATTTAAACTAACTATATGTCAAAGATGAAGAAGGGAGAACCAATGAACTTTATAAAAATTAAAAATAGAATGTGCTTAGTGTGGAAGTATTGGACATAAAGATTATGATTTTATAGGATATATGAAAATGAAAACCAATTTAATAGAGGAGAAGAATGTATAATTCTCCAAAATAAAATATTTTAGGAATTTTTCATATAGATTCCATAGCTCTAGAACTAACAAAGATAATGAATAACACCAACCACCTATGCCAATTGAACATGGTAATTTCTATACAATACAAACTATAATAGTTGGATATAAAAATAAAGGATTAATGACACACTCATCACCAAATAAAAAAACTACAGAGTGTCCCATTTGGATCATGTTATACCTACTTGTTTATATTTAGAAAAACATAATGATGAATCATTTAGTTATAAATAAAAAATTTTATTGGTATGATAATTACATATGATGTCTGTAACACTTCTCCAATAGATTATTATAGGAATATACGTCCTATAAATCTATTTAACTTTTCTTCTATGGATGTTTACGCAATTTTTGAAATTTATTGATCATATCCACATAGAATACACATTAATTAATTAAATAAGTGCATTTAGCTCAAATAATTATAGAGAAACTCAATACTTGGATTATTCTACTAAGAGGGTGAAGTAGTGTTTTATGTTCTTAGATAAGATAGTTAATTTGATGTTATATATTATGTCTATATTACCTTATTTATACCATTATAAATTTTCAATAATGAGTAATAATTAAAATTCAGAGGACACAATTCGTTTAGTTGGAGGATAATTTAATAACCCAATATTTCTCATTAAAATTTCCATAATTATTAAAAAAAATTATATTTTTCTATAGAGAAAATAGAAAACTAAAATAAAAAATCATGATTTATTTTAAATATTAAACATGATTATTAAAACATAGATGTTAAATTAGTTGGTATAAATTGATGTAACCATATTACAAAAATAATAAATGAAGTGAGAAGAAATTAAATCTAGAAGCAGAAAAATTCATTTTGTATCCCATTTTTTGATGATCAAAATGGAGTTGGAATCAGTAGGAATTTGAAAAGACTAATCCCAAGTTTATTTAGAGTAATTATGGCATGAGATAAAATTTATATGGGAAATGTTCAAGCTCTTGGAAATTTGCAAAAGATTAATATAATCAAAACTGCCACAAAAAATTAGAACCAAGTCTTATTTGAGCTTTGGTATTATGCAGAGATAATAAGGGGTAATGTAATTAGAAATTAAGATTATATCAATATGTAATAAAATATTAAAATTTACATATATATCAATAATAATTATACTTTTTTAAAGATTATTTTTCTTAATCCACCTAATACTAAAAAATGTTTTTTCTAGATGTTGGAATTTTATTTCAAGGTTCTTAGTTTATTGTAATTAAATAATAAAAATATATAATGATTTTATGAATAATAATTTAACACTATATTTACTATTAATTCATAGAAGATTCATATTTAATATACTAAAAGTAATTTCCCTTTAAAAATATTTCTTCTATATTTAATGTTCTTAATTAAATATAAAATATATAAAATTTGGTAAGTGGGTGTGAATAGAATAACTTCATTTTTTTTATTTTTCATAGAAATATTCACTTAATATAAATTTTCAAAATTTTTATAAAATTTGTTTATGTGAATAACACAATATATTGTTTTTACTAATACTATGACTTTTATGCGATTATTAAAATATTTAAATGAATTATAAATTTATGAAACATTTTTCATGAGAAAATATGAATTTTATAATTTACATTATACATTTTAAGTTACTTATTATATTTCACAAAACTATATTTGATATTTTATAAATGAAGTAATATTTTTCTCAATTTGTTTAATACATTCTACATTTATTATATTAAAATTTATTTTTATAAATTTTAGAAAATGAATTAGAAAACGTGGATGTCATATTTTGAGTCATTTTGTTAAATTTTTTCAATGAGTACCACATTATTTTATGCATTATGATTATGTTATATTAGGTATAAACTAGTTTCCATATTAAAAGTATAAATGATAAATGTAATAATTCAAAGGGAAAATGGATTAAAACTTGATAAAAAAATGTTTTTACTTTTTTTGATATATTATAGAAATTATACCACACTCTACTTAATTATTTTCTATATGTAGATCCATTTTACATGATTCTCATGTACTCCCTTTATATTAAGTTGAAATATTTATAATGTTTTTTATTCTCACCCCAAATAAAAGGGTCCTGTCACCCTCCATTAAAAACCACTATAAAAATTCATTTTACTCCTAAATATATGAACTATTTTCTTATACTATAATCCTATTTCAAAATAATAATCTTTTGATCATAATATATTTTTCTAATCCCTTCATTTCCAAGGCATCCTTCAAGAGAAACCAAAGGATCTCAACATTAGTTCAGTCTCTTCAAAAACATGTTTTCCTCTTATTTTTATATTTAAATTTATTTTTACCAATATTATATGATGAATTAATTATTTAATTTATACTTAATTTTGTATTATTTTTGTAATGAAAAATAAACACCTCCCCCCTTCTTCTCAATAAAAGCAAAAATGTCAATCATTTGTATGTGCAGAAAGCAACCTCCATGAAATCACATGTATCATTTTACTTCACCAAATTACAAGGATGGTACTAAAAATTAATTTAATATATAATTATGATATTTATAACATATTTTGGGTTTTTAAAATAATAAACCATATCTTGTTTTTCTTCTATTCTATTGGAATCAAAATCCTCATCCATGCATATGTATAGACTACTACCTCTGTAGAACAGTATATTCTACTTTTCACTACCATTTTCATGGATGGATATTAATTATAATTATTGAGTATATATATGATATATTGGATTAATAAATATCACTATTATGATTCTTTTTTTTATAAAACGAAAATTCATGATCACTATTAGGTAATCTAATAATACCGTCAAATAACCTGAAACTAATTCATCATAGACATTGTGTTTAGAAAACATTATAAGAATATCATATTATTGGGCTATAAAATTACAAGTCACTATAAAAAATATACTATATTATCTTATATTACCTAGTAATGATATAGTTTGTATCAATGAATGGGTAGTGAAATTGAAAGCAAAAAGCATGCGCGAAACAATTGAATTTACTAAAACCTGATCGTAAAAATCAATGATTAATAAAAATATAATCATAATAAATGACCATAATTTAATTATATAAAATATTAATTTATATTATTAAGGTTAAAAAATTATTATTAGGATTGTTATGTTTATTTTATTTGAGGATAGAGAACATTCAACTAGGCATGAATAAAGGCAAGGAGTTTTCATGACTCACAGATTTTCCTCGGGTCATAATCACTCATTTTTTAATATTATATTTCAATATTAATAAATTATATACAATAATAATTTTATGTTGTATTTACACCTTATTTTATAGTGAAATATTGTTTCATGCTTAAAATTTCTTCCTTGATAAATCTATTATTTTGTTAAAATGAATTTTTGTTAATAGTAATTCCCATTTCTTATAAATAATTTCTCTTCCATATATATGTTTTCACTTACCATAAATGTTATAATTTCGCTTATGAATACTAAAATTTTTTTTACATATTATTACCCTTTTATTCAACTTTTTTGATTTTTTCATTTTTTTTCATTTCCTTTTAATGATTTTATTTTTCAATAAATGTGTTTTAAAAATGTTTACATGGATTTTCCATACCATGATTATATAATATATTATTCTAATTTAAATTTTGACAAATTTTTTATTTATTATCAATCACTATTTATTGGAAAATATTGTGAAGTAAGTTTTTAAGAAGTTTTATATTCAGTTTTAAAAAAAATTTAGAAAGTGACTTTAAAATAAAATCATTTAATGGAATTTTAAGAAATATTTTTTAAGAAAAATCCCTTTTTTATATAAATTTCATTTTAAAAGGATTCATCAGAAATAAAGAAATGGTCATAAATAACCCTTTATATGCTCTTTTTAAGTAATCCTTTTGGGTGATCATGTTTTTGGCATCAAATAATAATGTTTTTTATATGATACCATTTTTACAAGTTATGAAACAAATTTTCTTCCCATGGGTTATTTGTCATAATATTAATGATTTTATTTTACATGGAACCTTTATATACAGATGATTATGCATGGGGTCTGATATATCCCTCCAATTCATTAGTTAAGGTGTTATATCTCATAGCGAATGATTTTGTTTATGCGTATAATTTTGGTTTAGCTAAACTCACAAGGTTATGTGTGGGTATAATTTCAGTTTATATATGTTCAAAGGGTTGTTTACAGATATAATTATGGTTTAGGTGTGTTAAAAAGGTTGAGAGTGTGTAGAATTGTAGTCCAGCTATGATCACATGGTTGTTCATGGGTATAATTTTGATTAATATACGCTCACACGATTTTTCATGAGTATAATTTATATTAATATCATATCATATGTCTTTGTGTTGACATAATTGTGGTCAAATAATGATCAAAATGATATATTTTCTTGTACCTAGGTTTATGTCCTACTCTTATACATTATTATTATAAATATATTATACTCTCATCGATTATTTTTATTCAATAATTTTTTAACACACTTTTTTTCCTTATATTATGTGATGCCTTATTAAATTACTCATGATTTATTTCCTATGATATATTGGGTATGATTTTCTTACATATATTTATTATACCCATACGATCATGTTATATTAACTTATGAACTTTGAATTTTATCACTTATATTTACCCATACCAAGCATCTTATCACACCCTTTTATTATGTTTCCGCCCCTAGGTTAAGAATATGAGTGTAACATATGAAAAGAAAAGAAGAGATCTAGCATGGGTTGATTATGAATTTTTTTCACAAGTTGTGTAAAATAATTTTCCTATGTAACTAGTCCTCAAAGATAGAAAAACATCCTTTCATGGGATAATGTGATTTTGTTTTTGGGATGAAATGTTTTGATAATGGATTTTTTAAAAATAAAGATATGTTTATCATGGGTCACTACTAAAATTATTTTAGGATATTAAGTGAAGAATAACTTTAATATTAAACTTTCATAATACTATATTTGTAAACGTTGAAAGTATATATGTTCAAACAAAGTCTCACATTCCTCTTATAAACTAAATTATTTTTATAATAACTTTTTATGATACAATTTTTTTTTTGTGTTTATGAAATAGAACATATTTCCTTTTATTAGGAATATTAAAAAAATATTATTTTACTCCATATCATATATGGTATTCTATGTGTTTGGATAATTTTCCACTAAAAGGATGACAACTAAAATTTACTACTATTGGGTAGTTTAAACACATTCCAAAACATATGGATAAATATTTTATTCTGAATAAAACATTTTTA
The DNA here is from genome assembly GCA_963277665.1 of Viscum album. Taxonomy (NCBI): domain Eukaryota; kingdom Viridiplantae; phylum Streptophyta; class Magnoliopsida; order Santalales; family Viscaceae; genus Viscum; species Viscum album. The sequence continues at coordinate 255,883,615 of OY728130.1, forward strand.
TCCTTGCTTACCTTTTCAATAATGTTATAGAATTTAATGAATCATAAACCATTTTTTTATAATTAATAATCTCATAACATTCATAGTGATAACTTGTTAATGAAAAACTCCTCTTATCATATTATAGAAATAAGGATTCATATGGGTTTGTCATATATTCAAATCATCATGTAGTAAATGTTTATTCAACGCATTAATGAAAATTAAAAGAATTATCAATTCATCTTTATGATTTTGTAATTTTTTATATTTAAAACAATTGGAAAATATAGATGTTTATTTATATACCCTTAAAAACCAAATAAAAAATTTTAAAACACATTACATCAACCTTATCCTTCCAATTATTAATTGAAATATAATGTTTGATAATGATTCTATTTATATATATTGGAATTTACATCAGATGAATATCATGTATTATATCTTTTAATCATCTATTATTAATGAAATTTTCTCATGAAAATTGATAATCCCATGAACCTTACGCATTTAGAGAACCAATATACAAACTTCACTAAGTAATGAGTCTGTTTTATCATTCATATCACTACTCAGTTATTTAGGCATGGAATTGTATTAATCAAAGTATGTTTGATTCCTAGATAGAAGATGTAATAATTTTTTATCCACATCATATCTATTTACTAAAATTTATTCCTATGGTATCTTTATTTAGGGTTTCCGATAAATTTATCTCCTAAATAATATTCCCACAAAAAATGTATAGTGGAATATCTTGGGGAATCCACATTTATAATAACCTACCAAAGGAAGATACTATGTTACCCATTAAGTGATTATCAAACTCAAGATAATCTAGAGGCACCATGCATTATCAGATTCTAAATTGGTGTATGATCGATGTCTTAAAATGTGTCTCTTTATAAGGAAACATATACTTATTATTTGATGGATTTTCTAAAAGTCCCACATATTTTATATACACCATATTCATATTAAATTAATTACTATTTTCATCAAACGAAAACATTATATTCTCATGTTTTAATCCCTGTTTTGTATGATTTATTTTAATGATTTAACTTCTTTAATCTGTTTTCCATACACCAAATTAATATGTTCAAAAGGCATTAATATGTAACTCTTTACACAAACCATAATATATGTTACTTGTCACATATGTTTCCTTATTTTCAGGTATTTTCTCTTCTATTATTGGCATCTTTTCCCCTCTATCCCCCATTTAATTTTGGATAGAAATGGAAATTTTTTGGTGGACAGAACTGTGCCCATGGTTAGGCTGCACAATTTACAAAACCATGCAGAAAAACCATGCACAATTTCAATGTCATAAAAAATTGTTATTCCTATTTTTCCCTTTTGGAATTAAACATAATTCAACTATTTCTACCCCCATTCTACCATTTCAACCATAGAAGGATTTTAAACTCCTTAAATCTGTCTTGGAACCCATTTTTTAAGGGCTTTTTGTTGGGGAAACTTCCAGAATCTTAAAGTAAATGAGTCATTATTTGTTTTTATTCCTTCTCTCCAGGGATTATTCCCTCCTTATTGATGTTATAAAATTCCTTCATATAGGGTTTAATCTCCAAGGTTTAATACTGGGTTTCTTAGTTCAATATTCTTGATTAGGGTACGTTTTCACTTGCTTTTGGTGTGGTTGTGGTGTGAGTGAAGTTTCACACAACGTTTTGGGGTTTTTGACATTCAAGGTAGGTGATTTCATCTGTAAACATTAATTGATGAATTTATCTTTCTTGATTAACCTATTTGGAATGGTTCACATCTATTGTGTGTGGTGTGAAATCCATTTTTTAGTAGCATTGATTAAGTATTTAATTTTAATGTTTCATTTTGACATATAATTAGGTGTTTTTCATGTGTATTCCTTGTTGTATCATTTGGGGTTATTTTATGATTCTTTAAACAGATTTATTAAATGAATTTAGGGATTACAATTATTGTTTAGTATGGTATTTTTTGAAGTTTGGCGTTAAAATTGAAATTTTGAAGTAATTGTGTGTGAAATACCTTGTAACACCTCTTGAAGTAATTTTATAAAAATTTTACTTAGTTTAATGGACTAAAATGAGGGTGCAGAACATGTTTGGCATAATTTTTTGTGTGTTTATGATTTAAAGAAGGATTTTTTATGCGAAAATGGTATTTTATAACATTTGGAACTTGATTTATCACAAATGGGAATCCCATGTATCTAGGTGGGCGGACTAGGATTAGTATGCTAGTGATTTGGAAGTGGCCTTATCCCGGTTTCAAATAGAATTATTGATGATGAAAATAATAACTAAATAATGATGTTTCATTGGAGACCACTGGGTTATGGGTGTGTTCCCTTCTAGTGGCTCGTGCATAAGAACTTATTTTGTTGTGGTTTATATTCCATATTTCACTGAGATACGATATACCTAGTGTCCCATTGTTAGCTTGTTCCTAGGGGTATTTCCCATGACTACTAATTATTGGTTATATTTTACATTCCATCAAAATATAGTTTTTTGGCTTGTAATTTTAGCAGTATCTGTGTTTTCTTTAAAATTATTCATTATTTAATTTTTCCATCTTGAAAAATATTTTTATTTAAATTTTCATTCCTTTAAAATTGTTACTATCATTGGTTGTTTATGAAAAACTCTAAATTTTTTGTCTTATAATGTTTATATCATGGAATATTTTCTTGGGTGGAATCTTATTGGGCTTTGTATCACACCGTAGTTACACCTTTGTGTGTAAGTAGACTTGTTAATGCATGAAACAAGTAAGGGCAAGGTCCTTGGAGATAGCAGTGTGGGTTGTTAGCTTCCTTTTTCGGTGTGGTGTTGTTGAGATGGATTGAGGGAGATACCCCCTTTCTATGTAGGGATTGCTGACTCTTACTCTTTTCTCATTTTTAGTATTGGTCCTCTTGGGACTTTCTTAAAACTGTTTAATTATGTTATGAATTTTTTTTAGGATTTATTGGTTGGGAATTTTCAGATTCAGTTTATTTATTATTGTTGGTTTTCTAATGTTTCTAAACTTAGGTAAATCATTCCCAAACCATTTTTTATGATACTAAGGTATTTCTTCCAGCCCATTGGGATAGGTAACACCCTTTGATCCTTTCTATAGACCGTGTTGGGTAGCAATTTTGTCGGTGACCTGTCTTGGTTTGTGAAAAAATGGTATCATAGGATGGTTAAAATATTTGGGTCATATTATTTGGGATGAATCTAGTTAGATAAGAGTTAGGAATATCGAGGCTCATTGTTCTAGATGTGAGTAGGGTGCCTGGCCTGCACCTCTTGTGATCAACCTTGAGTCACCATGGGATGTTGGAATTTTTCTGTATTCTCCTTCAGGTAAGACGTGCGGGCTATAGACTGCACATGGACATTGGGTAGGGGTGAAGTAGTGGTTTATTTAATTATTTTCATGGGTTTGATTTTTTTACATTTTATATTGTTTTTGAATTTTTTGAGCACAATTTTACTAATTATTTATTTTCTGACAGTTGATTTTTATAGCAACATGCCTCTTTGGAAAGCTCCCATGCACCCACGGGAGGATGCTGAAGAGAGTTCTCCCTCACCGCTTGATCAGAGGTTGGTAAAATCTATGGTTTGGGTTGTCCTAACTCTCAGGTAGGGAGTGGGTACTACTCCTCTTTATAAATAAGATGAACCTGTTCTGAGGAAGGATACAGCCCAAGAGTTTTTCAAGAACAAGCCTCCTACTTTCAGAGGTAGAACAAAGCCTCAGAAAATAGAGGAGTGGCTTTGAAAGATATAGGGAATGTTCAAATTCGATGGAACACATGAGGAGGTTAGGGTGCAATGAGCCTTGTTTTTTATAGAAGGTCCCAGTCATAGGTGGTGGTAATTAGTGATTCAGGCTAGAAAGAATGAGCAGATGACCTGTAAGGATTTCAAGGCCATCTTCAAAAAGAAATATTATGCCAATCTCTTGGACTAGGACAGATCCAAGGAGTTCATACATCCTTCCTAGAGAGACCAGTCAGTGATGGAATATGATAACTGTTTTGATGAGCCACTGCAATACACACCTGATATTGTTTCTAATAAATCTATGAAAACTCATATTCTTGAGAAGGGGTTGTGGCATGAAATTTACTCTCAGGTCCTCTTGTTCCAGATAGGAACCTATGCAGAGGTGGTTGATTATACTTGCATGGTTGAGATTGATTATAAAGTAATGTATGGGTTTTATAGAGTGGTTTCTGCTATGGGTCGTGGAAACTCATCAGAGAAAAAGAGGAAGCGAGATGAACAGGGGAATAAAGGAGGTGGTAGTTCAGGTCATCCTTATAGGAAGTCTTCATCTGTAGGTTTTTAAGTAGGGTTTTTGGTGTTCGATTAGTGTGGAATTTTTGGGATCATCTGGCCTATATGTACCTCCTCTCATAGGCCTTGTTATTGATTTGACATAATGGGGAACCTGCATCGCTATTTCATAGTTATGATCCCATACTAGAGTAGTGCATGATCTATGACTTCCAGGGGAGTTTCCATTAATTTAGAGCTGACTAGGACAATGGGATATTGGTTTGGTGGCCATTGTTAATAATTTGAATCATCTTATGGGAATATCCAGTTTAGGGCATAGTCACAGGCGAGTAGTCATTCTTAGGTAGTGACCAGACATCTATATGTTGTGGACCAGACACTATTAGGATTAGATGTAGAGACTTCAATAGTTCGAGGTACCATTTTGATTGCATCTTCTGTTGTAGTTGTTCTCATTGATGTTGATGCTTCTGTTTATTTTATCTATTTCTATCTTGTGAATATTCTGAATTTTCCAACCGATTTGTTGTCTTTTATGATGGTTTTAATGATTCTGTTGGGTAAGAAGAAGGAGCAAGGTCACAAGTGACCATCATGTTTGATTTCCATATCAAGAGTTAACATGGAATGGAATCTCCTTGTATTGTATATGGACATTTTCAATGTAATCCTCAACAAGTATTGGCTAGTTCACTTTCAAGTGCATATCAATTGCTAAAGGTAGTGGGAGAATTTCAGGAATCTTGATGGGATTTCTTAGGGTTTTCTTGGGGAATGGGATCCTCGGTCGGGTCATATCGGACCTACACTCCCAGAGTTGAGAAATAGTGTCTTTCAGTTATTGTCATTCATGCTTGATGAAAATGGCAGTGCTCTTGAGGGTGGATTAACTCATATGATTTATTAGTCCACGTAGGTATTTTCAGATGATTTTTCAGGATTATTCCCCTAGAGCAGGATGTGCAGTTCTTAATTAATTTGTCACCAAGAACAAAACTGATATCTATTACCTCATATCGTATTACCCCTATTAATTTGAGGGAATTAAAGATACAACTAGATTATTCGGAATCCAGAAGATTCATTTTCCTGAGTGTCTCTCCTTAGGCTAATCCTATACTTTTTTCAAAGAATACTAACAAATCCCTCCAGTTACACATTTATTAACGAAATCTGAATAAGGTAACCATAATGAACAAGTATCCTTTTCCTTGAATTGATGAATTTTTTGATCAGATGAAGGGGGAAAAGTGTTTTTCCAAACAATATTTTCATTCAGGTGACCACCATATCCGGGTGAGAGAGGCGAATATCCTGAAATTGATTTTCGAAGCTGGTATGACCACTTTGAGTCTTTGATCATGACTTTTAGATTAAAAAATTCTCTAGAAATTTTTATGGAACTTATGAATAGGGTGTTCCACCAATATTTATATTCCTTCATTGGGGTATTTGTGAATGAAATTCTTGTTTACTCTGGATCCATGGATATGTATGAGAATCATTTACAGATCGTGTTCGGAACTCTGTGGAATCATCACATATATGAAATGTTTTCCAAATGAACATTATGGACTAGGGAATTAATGTTTAGGGGTCAATTGGTCTTGTAGAAAGGGGTTTCGGTGGAACCTAAGAAGAGCAGTTTAGTTATGTAATGGGAGTAGTCTAAGAATAAATTCGATATAATGAGTTTCTCCAGCCTGGAAGGTTACTATAGGAAGTTTGTTTGGGATTTCTCTCAGCTTGATGTTCTTATGAATAAACTCACACAAGAAAGGGAAAATTTTGACTATGGACTAGAATGTTAGGCATCCTTTAAGGAGTTTATGCGGCAGTTGACTACCCCCACCCATGTTGATCATGACAGAATCTAGAAAGGGCTTTGTGGTTTATTTCCAACTTAGACCACATTAAAAGAATTATCCAAACCACAACATGGAGTTAGCAGTGGTGATGCATGATTTGTATACATGGTGTAACTACCTATTTGGGGAGAATTTTGTGGTCTACTTTGATCATAAGAGCTTAGCCAATATCTTCTTATAGAAGGATCTTAATCTGAGGCATTACTGTTGGATCGAGTATTTGAAGGGGTTAGACTTTGATATCATCTATACCCCTGAAAAGGGTAAGACGGAGGCTGCTTCCATGATTAGAAAAGTTATTATGTAGGATTTGAGGAAGTCCAATGATGAGTGGACTCTAGTGAGGATATTTACTCATATGGACATGGAGACCAAGTAGAATAGTGAAGGTGTGTTCTTGGTGAGCGTTTAGTTTAATCAGTCTGTTTTAAATTTGATTTAGTAGGAGTAGCCCAATGAAAACTAGGTCAGTATTCTATGATATTTCTTCATGGTGGGAAGACATATTTTGATTGGTCTTCATCTCTTGAGGGAACCTTGTGCTTCACGGTCGTTTGGTAGTGTCGTTGTCTCCGAGGAAGGTGGCGATGTATGATAGCCACCAATCTCAGCAGTTCATTCATCTTGGAGCTACTAAAATGTATTATGATGTATGTAGGTAGTCCGGGGGGACAAGTATGAGATGAGACGTAGATGATTTCACATTGAGATTCTATACATGTCAGAAGGTAAAAGCAGAGCATCAAAGGCCATTTGGTTTACTTCAGCTGTTATCCATTCCTACCTAGAAGTGGGAAGAGGTCTCTATGGATTACATTATTGGATTAACTCATACACCTCAGGTTAATAATGCTATTTGGGTAGTGATTTATCATTTTAAAAAATCAACCCACTTCATTCCGACCATAGATATAACTAAAGTGGATGAGTATGACGATTTTATATTCAAGAGGAGGTAAGGATTCATTGGGTTCCATCTGTAGTTGTCTCAGATAGATACCCCCTTTTTTCCTCTGAATTTTGGGAAGGCCTTTATAAGGACTTGGGGTCAAAAATTAATATGAGATAGGCATACCATACTCAAACGGATGGTCAAAAGAGTGGGAAAATCACATTCTGGAGGACATTATTCATGCATGTGTTTTAGATTTGGGTGGATCTTGGGATATCCATTTGGGATTGATTGAATTTTTTTATAATAACAGTTATCAATCATATATTTGAATGGATCCTTTTTAGGTTCTCTATTGGTTGTCCTTGTTGTACCCCTGTGTTGGGATGTGGTAGGTGAGACTACACTATTAGGGCTGAGTCTTGTGAAAAAGACAATTGAGAAGGTCAAGTTGATCATAAAGTGGTTATTTATAGCTCAGATTTGGCACAAATTCTGTGATGATCTGAGACATTGAGATCCTCAGTTCTTTGTGTGTGATTGGGTATTCTTGAAGGTGGACCCTCATTTGGGCCATCACTATTTGGGAAAGTAGCGAAAGGTAACACCGTTGTATGTCAGAAATTTTGAGATCCCTAAGAATATTTCTTAGCTGACATCTATTCAAAATGTAATCCATGTATCCCAAATGAATAATTAAAACCTGGATATATTCCACGTGTTGAATTGGAGATAGAGCCAGATTTATCAGTATTTGAATGGTTGGTGTTAATAGTTAATTCTAAAGAGAAGCTTCTTCAAGGAGAGTTTATTCCACTATTCTGGGTCCTTTTTAATCATGTGAATGATGTACATGAGAGTTGGGAGTAGAAGTCATGGGTTGAGAAAGAGTACCCATTATTGTTTTCTTATCAAGCTTCGAGTTGACTTTTTGGGGCGAAAAGGTTTGATGGTGGGGACAATTGTAACATATATGTCTTTATTTTCAGGTATTTTCTCTTATATTATTATGATATCTTTCCCCCAAGGGTCCCCCTTGAATTTTTGAGAGAAATGTAAATTTTTGGGTGGATATAACTAGGTGCACAGTTAGGCTGCACAGTTTACTAAACAGTGCGAACAAACCGTGCACAATGTCCAGGTCATAAAAAATTATTATTCCCATTTTTTTCTTTAATAATTATACCTAATGTGTCCCTTTTCCCCTATTAAACCATTATATCCATATAAAGATTAAAAACTCCCCCAATATCCCTTGTAATCCATTTTTGAAGGGGCTTTTGGTGGGGAAATTTGATGACTCTTCATACAAGTGAGTCTTTGTTTGTTTTTCTTCCTTATCTCTAGGGTTTCTTCCCTACTTGAAGTTATAAAATTACAGCAGCTTGGTTTTCATCTTGAGGGTTCAATATTGAGTTTCTTGGTTCAATATTATTTATTAGGGTTCGTTTTCACTTGCCTGTGGTGCGATTGTGGTGAGGGTGATGTTTCGCACAAATTTTTGGGGTTTTTGACATTCAAGGCAGGCAGTTCCATGCATAAAAACTCTTTGATGAATTTATCATTATTTATTAATCTATTTAGCAGGTTTCCAATATATTTTTCATGGTGTGAAATCCATTTTTGGTATCATTTATTAGGTGTTTAATTTTAAATTTCCATTTTGATATGGAATTCGGTGTATTTCATGTGTATTCCATGTTGCATCTTTTGGAATTATTTTATGATTCTTGAAATTGATTTATTAAATGGTTTTGGGGCTTCCAATTCTAGTTTGGTATTCTGTTGTTGGTTTTTTGGCCTTAAAAGCGTATTTTTGAATAATATTTTTGTGAAAAACCTTGTAACACCTCTTGAAGTTATTTTATAAAATTTTATTGGGTTTAATGGACTACATTGAGGGTGTATTACATGTTTGGGGTACTGTTTTAGGTTTGTATGATTTATAAATGGAGTCTTGATGTGAAAATGGTATTTTATAAAATTGGGAGCTTGATTGGGCACAAATGGGAACCCCGAGTATCTAGGTGGGTGGACTAGGACTAGTATGCTAGTGATTTTAGAAGTTGCTTTATCCTGGTTTCACTTAGTAAGTTTGAAGATGACAACAATAACTAAATAATGATGATTTAATGGAAAAACTAGGTTATGGGTGTGTTTCCTACTAGTGTATCATGCATGAGAACCTAGATTATTGTGGTTTCTATACAACATTTCACGGAGATACGATGTACCTAGTGTCCCATTATTAGCGAGATTCTAGGGGCATTTCCCATGACTAGTGCTCATTTGATATATTTTTATTACCATTTTTATATGGTGTGTTTTGTTGTTAATTTTAGAATCATGTTTGTTTTATTTAAAATTATTCATTCTTTAAATTTTCCCTCTTAAAAACATTTTTATTTTAAGTTGAATCCCATTAAAATTATTACTATCATTTCATGTCTATGAAAACATTCAAGATTTTGGTCTTATAATGTTTATAAAATGGAATATTTTATGGGGTGGAATAATATTTTCATTAGGCTCACACCTACTTACACCTTTGGGTGTAAGTAGACTTGGTAATGTTTAACACAAGTATGGGAAAGGTCCTTGGAGACGATGGTTCAGGTTGTTAGCTTCCTTTCTCAGTGCGGTGTTATAGTGATGGCTTGAGGATGATTCCCCCCTTCCATGTGGTCATTTTTGATTTGGACATGCTTATTATTTTTAGTGGTGGACCTCTTAGGAATTGCTTAAAAGAATGTAATTAAGTTCTGAATTATTTTATAGATTGTTTGGTTGGGAATTTTTAGATTTAGTTTATTTATTATTGATGGGTTTTTAAGGTTTCTAAACTTGGTTAAATCATTCAAAAACATCTGTTTATGATACCCGGTAACTTGTACCAGCCCGTGGGGATAGGGAATGCCCTAAAAGCCTTTCCAGGACTGAGTCGGGCACTGGTTTGGTTGGCTACCCGACATGGTTTATGACATTACTCACTCAAAAATAGAATCTAAATATACTCATACATATCAAATTGAATCAAATGTATAAGTTACATGAGAATTTATTGTAAATTATTAGAGTTATACAGGATTGATAATCACCACATGTGTAATCCTAGATTGACATATAAACAACCACATTCACCATTCTAGATAAGCCGTAAGCCTTGAGTTCAATTGGTGGTTCGACCCCAAGTACCTATCAGGAGGGTGACATTATACAAGATATAATTTAATTTATGATATATCCCACACCTAATATAGACAAAATATATTTAAAATTTATTTTCAGGATAATAAATCCAATTACAAAATAAGGAAAATGTAGAAGAAATTTAAATTTTATAGAGTCGTACCAACATTAAATGCGATGATCAATATCCTATAATAAATATATAACATAAATAAATAATACACAATATTAATAATATGAAAACTTTTATATACATGAATAAGTAAATAAAAACATATATATAAATAAAAATTTATAATATTTAAACATGAGGAAACTAATTATAAACAAATAATAAATGAAAGTAAATTATAAACACTTTATAATTTAGTTTATCATAAAGAAATTCCATTTTCATGAATATAAATACTTTATATTTCCATTGAATATGAACCCTTTAATCCATTATATTATATGGAATTATAGTTTTAATAAATGATTTTTTATGAATTATATAACTCAAATACTATTATTTAATCCTTTTACATAATTTAAATATTATTTAATTTAAATTATTTAAACCGAAGATCATATTATTTATCCAAATTTTTTCATGTGGTCTATATAATTTTTTTAAAATATGATCGCACTTTAAATTTGATCAATTTCAAACTAATTAATTGTTAACAATTCATAATTATAAATATAACACCTTTTAGATTTTATAATTATTTATGTGATTTATAAACTCTTTCTAAATCATCATTATATTTTTTTAATGAAACATTTATTAAAAACATTCCAAATAACCTAGTAAAGGGTTTTAATGGCCTTTATTTTTATTTATTAACTTTTATGAGAAATAATAATTTGAAAATGGTATTCATAATATTAACTCTTTAATATAAAAGGAATATGTATAATAAATGTTTCAAAAAAAATATTTAATCTATTAACCATAATTGTTTTGTAGTAAATTACTTTAGAAAACACATTTTATAAATTATACCAAAATCAAAAAATACCTTTCACTATTTATAGACAGTTAATAAATAATTTGACTCAATTATTAATTAAATTATCTTTAATTAAAACTAATGCTTTATTAAATTATAAGAAACAAATATGAATAATTCATATATTAATTTAGTCATGTAAAATACCATTTTAAAATACCTAACAATTATTATTTATAAACCATTTATTAATATTAAGTAAAATTGAAAAAATTATTATTATTTATTATACCATTACCCTTACGTAGATCTGTTCTGTATACGATACATGGGTTTACCCTTATATATAATATTTCTATGTGTGGGAAATTAATATAACACAAAACTATTTTATATAAAGGTCAGTATTTTAAAATTAAAACATTTATTTACACTTATGTCTCTCTATATAATGATGATTTACTTAAACATTACATAGAACCATTATATAAAATGATAAAAGGAGTTATGAGCCCGTGAAAGCATGTGGAGTATGGGGTGCAGAAGTCGGTGAATCGTTAAAAGGGGTGGAAGTGGATATGGGAAGGGATTCTTATCCTTACCATGTTGTTAGGACTGAACACTACTAGATAACATCGAATCTAAGAGGATTTGATCGAGGTTGGCTCCATGCATCCTGAGTATTGAAGTAGTTCCCACCCGAAGAAAATTTGGTTATGGGACTCAATAATGCAGAAGATATTCACCCCATCCATGAACATCCATGATTCAATTCCTCCTCATGATCCATTGTGATCCATGAGCATGGTAATCATTTCACATCCACGCGTAGTTCCATATATGCATGAAATTCATTTCATGATCGATATCTGTATGCCAAGATTTAGTCTCTCCATATCACTACATTCCCAAATATAACATCTGTATATCACATTTGAAAATTTAATGCTTCTCATATAATACATTCATGACCTCTATTAATGAAATGATTGACATTACATTGTCTGATAATGTAATTGTCATCCCACTCTTGAATCCATGTTGACCATCAACATACTAAAGGGAAGAAACATATGCTATGTTTTTTCCACAACATAAAAAATGAAAGCTTATCGAACAATGCCACTATGAGTTTCCCACTAGAACATATTAATAGATTAACCAAATGATATTATATTTATTAATATATATATTTATATGTAATTACATATCACCATTTTAAACAGAAAACAAACCAGTTATGTACATTATATCAACGTTTTTATAAAAATAGTGATATATAAACATTGGGATGATTAGGAAACATTCATTAATAACCTTATAAGGTTGTAACAGATGATTTTAAAACTCGTTGGTAGTGTAATTTCACTAAAACTATCATGAATCACCCTTGAACAGAAGAAACATGCATAGTAAATGAAAAATACATGAAAATAGAGCATTATTAGTACATAGTTGGAGTGAGATTTATTCTCCCATATAGTGGGGGGAATTCTTGAGGAAGATCATGAGGATTATTTCATCAAATCCTACTAACAATGAGGGGCATGCAACAAATATAGGAAACAAAACTCCTTCGTATGATACCCATGCTATTTAAGGGGTTATATCGCCTTTATGAGAGTGATAAAAGAAGCTCTTCAAGGAATATAGATTATATAACTTTGTATGAAATTGATCATCATCATCAGTATTAAAAAAATGATAAATCAAAACATGTGATAATTAATAAAAACCATTCTCATTATTTTGGAAAAATTCTATGACCCTCCATTAATGAATACTGTGTTAGCCGCATTGGGAATTATCAAATGGAACCCATGAATAATACCTCATTCATTAATGTGTTGTACTCATTAAATAAGAAAATAAAAAGACTTTAATCTAATCATAATGGATTAAAATAAGTGGAAACCATGTGGATATGGTGTTATTACTATTCAGGCATACATAGGTTGTATCATGTATAAACATGCATTTCATGTATGTATTCTTCATGAATTATATGCATGATAATACACATACATCATATGAATTATCATATGTTCACTTTATACAGGATCACATACTATATAATAGGATGTTTTCAATGTATATGAATTATATTCATGTATATTTTAGTACACATTCATAATTCTGGTTTAAATATCTTTCATTCGCTAATATTATCCCAACATGTTGAAGATCCACACTTCTTCCCATAAAGGAAATCATATGAGTCTATTTAAATTCTTTAGTGGGTGATATTATTTATTGAGAACCTAATCAATGGAATATATTAATCCTATCATCCTGTAATGTCTATATATTAGGCTCAAGGCATGTCTTATAGATCTTGAATGGTCATTTAAGATTATCCGTCAGTCTAATGGTGATATGTGGTACTAAACTTCAACTCTATATTCATTTCCGTTTGAAGTATCTTCTAAAACCTTGAAGTAAAAATTATTTATTAATCATATATAATAAATAATTATATTTCATGTATCCTCCCTAATAAACTCATATATATATATATATATATATATATATTGTAATGCTGACTGGGGAGAGTAATTCATAGTGTTGTTCTCCCATTTCCATTTTCATTTGGGTAATGGTTTCATAAACCATTTGGAGTTATTTCATTCCACCTTAAAATATTTTAAAATAAAACACTTCCATGAATATTTAGCAATATCTTTCTTTATATTTCCCACAAGAAGTGCTTCTAGAGATATTTTCACATCTTTGTGCTCCCTATGTGGATATAGAATGTCTAGATTTATCATATTCTAATAGCACTATCTTTATCTTATGATTTAATTTTACATATATTAATATCCCAAATCTTGAAATTTCTTCTTTTTTATCATTTAACTAAGATACTCTCCCCTTTATTGGAATCTAACGATCATCCCTTCGTGCCCCATTAATCGTCTCTAAGATAGAATATTGAATAATAATTTGAAAAGTGAGGGATATGGTATGTTCCTTTATGATTTACATGACTGTAATTTTCATATATAATATCATTAGATTCATTTAAGTCCTCATTTTAGATAATATTACAAATTTTTTTTACATATATCATCTACCACTATGTATACTTTTTTCTTGGTGATGCACCCAATTTGTGTATAAATTTCCTCATATATAATTGAAGATAAAGCATGTTTTCAGAAAATATCTGTGGTTTCATGAACATATTCTTTGATTTTGGTGAATCTATTTACTTGTAGAAGCTTTCTGGCTTAATACACGGATCAAGGGAAGTTTGTGAAATTTTTGAAACTACACGGCGTGTACTCTCTATACACGCCGTGTACATCCAGACAAGGACATGGACCAAAGCAGGGAGTACACACCCATGTCTCCAGGAAAAGATGCACGACGTGTGGTTCGGTGCTACACGCCATGTACCACTTTCTAGAAGTAGTGGTTACGGAGAAAAATCCACACGACCATTTGGTCGTTGATGAAGACATGGCGTGTTTGAAATTTTACATGTCGTGTCTGCTATTCTAGAAGGGGATTGCGGTGCTACACGACATGTATGGCGGTGCTACACGCCGTGTTCACTCAACTTGAAGGTGGCGCCATGTGCAAAAGTCAAGAACGGCATGCTCGGCCACCTGCCAGCGGAGAAAATGGCGCCAATACACGTTGATGAAAAGTACACGGCGTGTACTTTCTATACATGCATTGTAATTTATTTTTCTATAAAATGAGGCCTTGGCCTATGAATTTAAAGAGTGGAGAACCATGGGAGGAGATAGAAGCTCTGCTACCACCATTCCTGAAGCCACTGAGGTGCCTTCATTCTGCTATTCCACCATTCCACCTTCTGATACTCTACCTCAACACCTACACGATGAATCCTCCAGGTATCACGTGTGTCGTTTCTCTCCTAAATTCTATGTTTAACTAAACCCCTCATGTTGGGTCTGTGGATGATGGGATCATAATTTGTATATTGTTTTATATAGTTGGGTTTGAATCGTTTTAATTCATCTTACTCTTCTTAAACCAATGTCTAATATAACTGAGAATTCTTACCTGGACCAAGGGAAGGATTCTCAGCGATACAAAAGAAAAGTAACAGTGAAAACATCCATGACCATTGGAAGGTTTTCACCAATTCAAGTAATGGACTGGACGTAATAATGAATTAAGGACATTGACTACCAGACCATGGAGTCTACTGCTCTAATTCCAAACAAGAGGAACCGGACCAAGGAAATCTTGTAACAAAATGAAATCCTAAATGATTGAATTATTATGAATAGTACAACCATTTAAACAATCTGTATAAGAACTCCTTATTCACCACAACCCCGACACGTCTTTTCTTTCCATTTATAAGAGCTCTTTAAATTTACCTGTTGTTTTCTTTCAAACTGTATCCATTCTTCAAAGTAAATCAGTTTAGTTTCAATCAAAACCCAAAAAATATCAACCCAATCGTTTCTAAATTTTGCATACTTCACCTAATTAAGTATTAACTCAATTATATTCATGCATACCATGGTTCCCTGTGGATCGACCCCGAACTTATGCTATACTAATGTTCTAAGAACGGATAATTAATTTGGGATGCATATAACTTCAATCAACGACAAGCGTAGACCATTCAGTAATGGATTGAGTTGTAAAAGTGTTTGATTAACTCTAACCATATTTTTTGGCACAAGTCCTATTCCTTATATGTGAATATGAACATAAAATTTTCATTATTATTATATTTTTCATACATATCTCTATATATATAATGCCTTTAAATAATTAATGTGAATATTACTAATGATAACTCTAGTTCATTCATCAGGTAAATTTTCTCATGGACCTTTGAACGATTTAAGGCATAGTCAATCACTTTATCATTTTATAAGAATACCCAAACTAAAACTTTTAATTCATGAAACACTGTATATCAATAATTATTTATCATTTAAGGGTTTCATGAGTATAGTTGTAGTGATTAGACTCTTATTTAGCTTCATAAATATATCTTCAAAATATTCTACTCATAAAAAGATTACTCCACTCAGTGACAACATGGTTAATGTTTTTCATAAATCTTGAAAAGTTACTTAAAACCCATTAATGGAACCTAGATAATCCAAGGACACTATATACATTTAAAATAGATGTTGTTCTAGGATATTATTAAATTGTATTTATTCTTAAAGGATTAATAGACATATATTTTATTGTGATTATATTCCCTATGAATATAAATTTATCCATCTAAGTCACATTTTATTTACATTACATTCAATTTTACCTTTTATAAAGTGTTTAACATGATACTAAAATACTCTTCATTTTCTTCCTCTATTTTGGATTATATCAAAATATCATCTATGAAAACTACCATACATTTGTCAAGGTAATATATAAAAGAACTATTCATTAATTCTATGAATTTATTTTGAGAAATTATGAGTCTGAATGAAATCACTATGGAGTCACAATGTCTATATTTTGTATAAAAGATAAAAGTTGGAATATAAATCCTCTTCAAATTTAATTATGGATATTCTAATTGATTACTCCATTTTTATAATTAATAAACTCCATATATTTTATTGAAAAATTCAATAATCCATGGTAGAGGATACTTTTTTTACTTTGATATTGTTAATCTCATCATGATTAATACAGATATGCATTGATCCATCCATATTTTTAACTAAGAGGATTGGGGAACCCCATGGTGAAGCACTAGGTAATATTAAACCTTGTCCAAATTATCTTGTTGTTTCTTCTTCAATTCATCTAGTTCAATGGGTGTCATTCTTTATCCACTCTTTGATATATCAAAATCATTATATATAAATTCAACTAAGAATTCAACCTATAAAGCAATGTGATGTCTAGAAAAATCTCCTGGAATTATATCATCGTATTATTTTATAATTGGAATGTATTTTAGGATTAAACTTTCCCTAAAATCAATCCTTTTCCTTGATATTCTTTCTCATAAATAAATAATATCCATACTTGAGATGGATTTGAAAACACTGATTCATAATTCAAAATAACTTTTATATAGAATTAAAGGATGGTTTGAGGTATGGAATGAATGTTTATTCTATTAGATGTAAATATTGGATCAATATAAGTATAATCAATCCATGTAAAACATATAATTTAATTATAACACAAAAAAAATAACTATATTTTATTGACTATTATTCCCACCAATGTTAATTTGGTAAGATTTATATACATGAAATTTAATAATTTCACCAATTGGAATTTTTATCAATAAATCCACTTTTGTGTAATAATGTGGTTCTTAAATATTTCTAGATAGACTATATGATATAAAAGAATACATAGAACTATATTAAAATAGTATATTTTATGTTCTTGAATGAATAAAAATGAGTACCTATCACCAATTCATTTTCATAATCCAATATAATAGTAGTTATAATAGAATATCATCATTACAACATTAAATTTGGAAGTTATTAAAATCTATATTACTCAAAAACCCTTGTCTTATTGTATAGACTTTTATAATATCCATGATAAATATAGTTGAAACACTAGACCATGTGTAGAATATTGAGTGGAAACTTCCTAAATTAGATCATATTATTTTTCTTATTGAAATCTCTTCAGTAATATTAAGCATTATGACATCCTTTTATCCACTTGAATAATTTCACCATTATTTTAAGACTATTCACAAGGGTTTTTTTCTCAACCTTATTACATATAATTAGTTGAATTTTCATTCCATAATTATCCTTTTGAATTAATCCTTGAAAATTAAAATTCATCCTTATTTTTATTCATTAGTCCCATACCACCGAAAATAATCACCAATCTCTATCTCTGTCAAAGGAGAACATCAAAAAATTTCCCTATATCTATCAGAGTCTCAAATTAACATATATTTATCAAGATATGTGATTATGTTTTCTTTTAATGGGAAAGATAAATCCAAATTTGCATCTTGAAAAACTTGGGAAATTTTCTTTATAAACCCAATCAATCCATCCTCATTTTGATGGAGTCAAATAAATTACCACACTAGGCATAATATTCTTAATTATTTTCCAAAAATGATTAAATTCTATATATAAGTGATAAATAATCATGATAAATTTCTCTTTATCAAAGTATTGAATGAAAAAATATATTTTTCCAATAGAATTTATCCATTTCTTCAGACTTAATAGATAAGAAGATCTATCAAAAGTGATGGTCATTATCACATAAATGACTCAACAAAAACTTATTCTCAAATAAATAATCTATTCTCTACACATGGTTTAAGTAATTATTTATAATGAGATAAAATATTGTTAGTATCCTTATGACATTTTTTTGACTCACACTCCTATCATATTTGGCATCCCATTCAGGAAATCATTACATCTCTCATCACATTGATTATTGACATGGTTCATTATTTATTTCCATCTAGAAAATATAACAAAATTTTGTGATGAGAAGACTCTAATTAATAATAATATTAAATAAAATTTATAAAACTATAATGAATAAACCATAAATCACTAGTATATTCTAACTTATAACATCATATGTTTCAGTATAGTCAATTTATAATGGATTTACTATAATGTTTACTAACAAAACCCCCCAAAATAAATATTCCATCCCTTGAATCCAACAATAATTTCCCGTTAATCCCCCACAGTTTCCTAAGGTGTCTTATAATTTTTTTTTTCATTTTATAACTATGGATTTTCAGCTATGGTTTGTTGGTGTTTGGTATTGGAATGTTTTAGGATAGTTTTGGAAGATGTTTATAGGGATCACGACTATCACATGATTAATAGAAACTATGTTAATTCCCTTGTAAAATTTCATATTGGAAAATTTGGTGAAAGTGTAATTTTCATGGTTTACAAAACAGTGTATCCTAACTTTGCAACATGTGTTCGTTTTGGATAGTGTCTCCCACATATTTGGAACATGGTTTGTAAAAACATGAATCCAAACCATGTAATGGTATTGATTAATTTAAAAAATATAATTTTAACATTAAATATCCCTGAAGACTCTCATTATTCCTCCTATATCTAGGGATCTCAAACTAGAAGACACATATTAGTGATTTTAGTAATTCATTTCTATCTAAGACACATATTATTTTGATCACAACTCATTTAATCATGAAATTAAAGGTATATCTATGTTTTGTTCTTCTTCCCCACGATCCTCACATATTTTATAAAAATTAACCCTAGATTAGATCCTTAATTCAGAGATATAAGGAGTAGATCATGATTTGATAAATTTACCTTGCATCATTGATGGATATGAAATCTAATTTGTATAATTTCCTCACTTATCATGGCTAATTCAAGATCCTTTTGTTGTGTTAGTTTCTATTTGGTAAGTATAAGTGTGTTATAGATATAATAATCTTATTGTCATTATATATTCATTCTAGAATCCTTATGTGATTAATTTAGGGTTTATTCTATTGATTTCATGTTTGGATATTGATTTGGGAGGTGAATCATTTCCATTTGAGTTCCAAATTATTTGATGTTGGAAGTCCTTAATATATTGAAAAATTTATATATAGTTATATGTTTTAGTTAGTGTTTTGATTATTATGTAGCCCTATTATACCTTTCTTTATGATATTATTAGCATTTTGATTCAAATTATGTGGTGGTTATCCATCAATTAGATGGTTGAGTGAGGGAATAAACTGTGTTATTAAGGAGGACAATGTTGTGGCTATCCATCGATGAGATGGTTGTGTCAAAGAATAAATTATACTATCATTTCTAATTATATTTTATATATCCATTAGTGAGATTATTGAATCATGAAAATAATTATATGACATGGTTAAGATAATGTGACTAGATAGACTTGACTTATCATCAAGAATATGATAGAAGGTGGTGGGACTGAGGTTTGTGGAAGCCTAGTATGCACATGATAACCCACCAAGTTGTGTGATTACATATGATTTATTTATTTTTATTATATAAATCTTTATATAAACAATCTAAACTTATTATAATGAATAATTGGTGGTGTTATACTTGGTTTTATACTCACACCCTACATAGACATCTTAGTTCAGGTGCAAATTTTTTGGTTATGGATCTTGTGAAGGGAAACAGATTTATGTTTGGTAGTTGAGTGAAAAGAGAATGGTAGACCAAGTTGATACTAGAATAGATGAAGGTAATGTGTTATAACATGAATCATTCATATTTGTTCTTATATTTATTTTATTATATTGATAAAGTGCTTTTTGGGGATCCCATTGACTGGGTACTTTGTCTTCTTGTATGACATATTGTTATAATATTGGAATTGTTTCTTTTTTACATATATTAAATTTATCTGTGTATTTTTTACCTAGGGGAGGAACACATGATGTCATGTGGAACCACATCCCATACTAGTTGACTCGGGTGAAGTAATTATAAAGAGGAACTTGTATAAAAAGAGGGTTCCCTATCAGGGTTTAAACATCATTATTTATAATCTAACATTAAAAGTGAAGAATGAACCTTTTAAATTTTTTTATATAGAAATGACAATAAAATGTCTTCATAATTACCATTATCATTAGTTTTATAGAAATTTATGTTAATGGTAAAAAAAACTTTTAACATCAGTTTTATGGAAAACATACATTAAAAGTGTTTAAAATAAACACAACATCCAAAAATCCTCATTTTTTGACTCAATAGTTATGAAAAATGAATTCCCTCGACCCTCGATAGAACCTAACTAGGATTGATCTTCCCTTTAAGCCAATTTTCATCATATTTTCATATTTTCTCCCCTCAATCATCCATCCTTCATCCTACTTTCCCAATCCCTTATATTATTCAATCCAAAAAACACCTAATCATCATATCCCAAAACAAGAATGCATAGTTATTTTTCATTCATTATTATTCTTAATTTTTTTAAAAAATTCTCTTAAATCATACATCATTATCCCTATTTCCACAAACATTGTGTGAGTTAATGGGAATTCAAGATCTATTTTCCATTATCAATATCAAAATTTAATAAGTTATTTTTTATTTTTTATGATAAATTCATTACTTATTAGATATAAATTGCATTCATCAATTAAATTATTTTTATGATTTTTAATACAATTTATAATTTTTTTATTGATTTTTTATATATGTTTTTAGGATTATAAATTGTTTGTGACTCTAATTTTTTTGGATTTAACTGTTTCTATTTATATTTTTTTGTATTTATAAAATTTTTATCATTATAATTTGTTTGAGGATGAAATTATTTCTTTTCTTCCTATTTTTTCATTTATAATTTGTTTTTGTCCATATAATTACTTTTTATTGTTTTTTTATTGTAACTTGTTATTAATTTTTTAATTTTTTATAATATAAATTATTTAATAAAAATATATGCATGATTAAATAATTTATTTATATATAATTGATTGTATATATATGTTTAATGTATTATATGTATTAATATATTCATATATTATATTGTGATTTTTAGCTAGATAATTGATTGTAATTAGATAATTTCACAAAGAAATTATAATGAATATGTGAAATGGTTGAAATTTTCTTGTAATATTCTATGTGAAATGAGGAAAAAATATTTTATTTTATATCCATACATGAAAATTTTGAATATGAGTAAATTAGCATAATAATAAATCAAAGGCTTTATGATTTTCTATGGTTTTAGTCATAGTTATACAGACTAAAAATTTCATAGTGAAATAACAGACAAGTCAGGATCAAATGATGATAAAGATGTTACACATTACATAACAGATCATCTTGAAGAATTAATTCATGATGTATATGATGGACCTATAAAAAAATTTAAAACAACTATATGAATATGTTGATAAACCACTATTACCATATTTCACAAAATTTATATTGTCCTCGATAGTGATGAGATTAGTTTAATTAAAATGAAGACATGGTTGGAGTGATAAATGTCCCACTAAATTTATTTATATTTTAATATATATACTTACATAAAGAAACAAGTTTCTAGATTCAAATTATAAGGGAAAAAATATTTTTACCAATGGGATTGGGGTATAAAAAGATAAAAGTTTGACGTAATTACTTTTCTCTTTATAGGCTGTAAGATGGATGTTTATCAAAATGTCTTAAATATTGTACATCATGATAAATGTGTATGAATAATCCAACTACGATTCATTCTCAATAATAGGAACCAAAAATCCTAGTAAATAAATATATAAACATTTAATAATTCATCTTTTTAAGAATATCATTTCTAATTATAGGGACGAAAAGAGGATAATATGTCATAAAGATGACCACATCACTGACAGAAACATATTCTATGCAGCTGATTCCCCAGAATGGAAAAGATTTTATCACAATTTTTTTGATTTTATAATGATGTTATAAATCATAGAATGGGTCTATAAACAAATGGAATGAATCTGTATCAAATTCTCATTATCTAACATAGTTCACGGTCTGTTTTGTGGTTTTCCTATAACATGTCTCCATAAATCTGTATGAAGAAGATACATGTGATAATTATTTTGATGATCTTTGGATAGAAACATCTTGGAACTGATATTGATGATTATCTATCACCATTGATTGATGATATTAAATTTCTTTTGGAGACATGTTAATTGTATTTGATGCATACAAGAAAGATTATTTTCATTTGATTCTATGATAATGATCACTATAAATGAATTTCACACATATGGATGCTTATTGGGATATGGTGTTTTGGGACATAATTCTTATCCAATTTGTGAATATGGGACGTCATATCATCAATTGAAAAATGGAAGAAAATTATATATGTGGGAAATCAAATATTTTTGTGAACGAATCATCCTTAGAAAATATTAGAAAATTTATTTAACTATTTAAAAGAGTATGCTTATTCCCCACAACCATTTTTTGTTGAAGAATAGTTCTACAAGGTAAAAAAATAGATATAAAATCTGGAAATAAAGGAAATTATCATTATTAAAAAAATACAAGTCAGAAATGATCCACTTTATTCAAGCTACCTTTTTGGATTTTTTTTGACATAAAACATAACAGTGGAATTATAAATGTTGATTACAGAATTTGTGATAGTCTAACCGGAACAATGTTAGAAATAAAAGGAAAGAAAAAATATGTATTTCAAGGAATTCAGGAAATAATAACCACGGGAATATGTTTGGAATTAGCTTCCACAATGAAAGGAAACTGAAATTATTTTCCTCTGTATTGTGCCACATTAATCAAGAGTGAGAAGATATTTTTTTTCAATTCATGTTTTTTATTAATATATCTAGTGGGTTTTCTTCAAATGTGAAATATTTCATTAATTGGATGATTTAAAGTTAAAAGGTATGAAATATCATGATTTTCATGTATTGATGAAATAGTTGAAATTGGTTGAATTGTGTGGTATATTTCTGATACCTGTCAAAAAGTTTATAATCATGTTTTTTTACTATTTCAATTCAATTTGTAGAAATTTCATTGGCCCAAATTTGTTAAATGTGTTGGAAAATTAAGGTTTCATCATAGTTTTTCAACTAGAAATGTATTTTACACTATATTTGTTTGATAATATGGTTCATTTATTGATTCATTTGGTATGAGATATAAGAATATATTAGTCTATTTATATATATTGGATGCATCCTTTTGAAATATATATGCAAATATTTATTAGATATGTTACGAATTCAAATTTACCAAAGGTATCTATTGTTAAAAAAATTATATATCAAAAGAGTCCATGGAGTTAGGTACATATTATTTGTCTGAAATAGATAATTTTGGTCTCCTTATATGTTGACATTTTATAGTTGATAGTGTAGGTAAATGGATTCATGACCTAAAGGTAAAGTTAAATGAACATGATTAAGTGATGAATGTGTATTTATATATTTTAAACAACATATGTTATGTTCAACCATATATATCATCAGATATTGATGGATTGAAGGTACAATATCCATAAAGAAATGGAATAAGATTGATGGATGAACCTAAACACACATTTGTTTCACAATTTAAGGAGAATATCAACATTGATCAATCTACACTATAAATAGTGAAAGGGATTGTAGGGGGCTAAGTATTAATGTTATCACATGGTCTGGTTATGATATTAATGGTTATATATTTTAAAGAAATAATCAGGATTATAAGAGTACCATTCAAAATAGTTGAGTAATAGTTGTCCCTCAATCACTAAATTTTTCGAGTGCTGAAGATAAGCTCTTAATTTCTACACTACCATTATATTTTAGAGTTATTGAGTATATATGGGATATTGATTATACTAAATTTCTGGTACCCTTATTTAATTATAAGTGGATTGATAGAAACAGTGGCATAAAACATAACGAGTAATGATTTACGGTTGTTGATTTGACAAGATTTAGTTGCAAGGAAAATTAATTTATTACGGTGACACTTGGAAAAAAATATTTGATATTATTTTCTAATAAAAAGATGAGTTTTCTATTGTTTTGATATGGAAAAAATCATTTGGGGGATGAGAATATAACTGATGTTGAAGAGTCCCCTAAAATTTCTCCATCTATTATATGACTACTCGATGATAAAAATAACATTGATTTGGACATTGTTCCTGAAACACAAAGTGATAATGTAGAAGGGATATATGAAGGCACTCCATTACTCACCAAATTAATAGGGTAATATTTTTTTGAGGAAATGATAGTATTATAAAATATATTTTATAACATCGATATTAAAATATATAGGTTTTTAAAATTCCTTCTATTTTTTTGTAATTATTTATATATTCATTATATATAGATATCTATTTTTTGGATGAAATTTTCTACCATTCTCATTTTTGGAGAATATTTTCTTTATATTATTCATTTTAAGGTACAAGATTTTATTCAAAAAAATAGTTATAATATTCATCTTATTATGACTAACTACATTTTTAGTAATAACAAGTATTTATTTTTTAAAAAAATACAGGTTCGAAAAATGAAAAAAAATTTATGAGAATAATTTATACCATTTTGTTTTTAATATTAATATACACATGTTTTAGTTACACATTTTGTAACAAAAAAATATAACATTCCATGTTTTTTTAATTATGAACAATCAGTTTTTTATTCATTACAATTATTTCATTTTAATTAACCATGTGTAAACATACTTTTATTGATGTATCTATTTCTCACATGTTTTTTGGGATAAGTAACCACTAATGTGAGAGGTGCATCAATACTTCTATGAGAATTGGGAAGTCTGTCCTTTTTGTCTTACTAAAGATATTACACTGTTAAATTACTTCTCATCTAGTTCACCATTCTTATTTCATCAGAACGACATGGCTAGCCTAACCTTATGAGTTGATTGTTGTGGGGGTTAAATATTTTCATATAATCATTCATTTCAGGCCTACCATTTTTTTATCCCAAGTAAAAACTTCAAACAGATCACACATCCATATCTGGGCATGAACTTGATTTCCAAAGGCAGCTAGTTCTTTGGTGTTTCAAACCCAACAACCCTTAGGAGCTCACATTTGTTTAGATTATGGGAGGATGGACACCCTTTCAGGGGAATTGTTTCCTACTCTAGGACTCTCTTATAGATTTAAGATATTTTAAATAATCTCTTCTTAATCCCAAAACAAATCCAATTACCCTAACAATGTGATTATAGGGTCGGTATCTTAATATCCAAAGGGAGAGGGGTCTTTTTAGTGGATAAATGTGTATATATCCAATGTTTTTCATCCATTTCCCTTTAATTTGTAGTATTTTATATGTTGATTCCATATAACCAATAATTCCAGAGTTTGTTGTTATCTAGGGTGGAAATTAATATTTCGAGGATTGGGATTGAGCCATTATGAGTCATCCTACATATCTTGTTTTATACCAGGAATCAAAAACCATGTTTTTCATTAAACCCATGGAGTTTAGCATTGTATAAAATGTTCTAATAGGTGGTCACATAGGAATTAGGCATTTAGATCGATCCTCAGGGTGGTTTCCTACGTATCATGGTTATAGTAAGAAGAAAAGTTTTCATAGTTCAGTCATACCCTTATAAATTACACCAATGTAGATACCCTTGTCTGTTGGGTAGTTATATCATTCCGTTGATTAGGTCTTACATACTCAGGTTTCACTGGATGGTGGATATTCATGATGCCAATGATGTGATCATTGCAACTCTCTAAGCCCATGTTAGCTATGCTCAGTGTGAGAAACATGGGATTATAAGTAATCAGCCTCATTGAATATGGATGCATGGATTACATGTTTGGAAAAACCTTTGGATTCTTAATATATAGCTTGGTAAATTGGAATGTGTCTTACATATCCTAGTTATGGTAGGAAACAGAGTTCTCATAGTTTAGTAATGCCCTTAGTACAGACCCTAATGTAGATACCTTTATATGTTGGGTAGTCATATCATGCCACTAATGGGGGCTTACGCACTAAGGTTTCCATAGGTGGAGGAGATTAATGATTCTAATTCTGTGATTATTTTTACATCCTAAGACAATGTGATCTATGTTCGATGTGATAAATAAGGTATAGTAAGTAATTTTCCTCATTGCATATGGATGTGAGGATTACATGATGGGACAACCCGTTGGATGCTTAATATAGAGCTCAAGACTTTGGAAAGAATCCAACATATCCTATTAATAAAATAAATCAGATTCATTGTACTTTAGTGACTTCTAAATCCACTGGTGGTTGAGGAAGGATGGTCATCCCATGGGAGAGGATGTGTCCTGGAGGTTGGAATGTCATAGAATTGGAGGAACTTACACCAAAGTGGATGCCCATTTGAGATTGGTTCTTTTGGAAGTCATCCTATGTATCATGGTTATTGAAGTTATTAGAGTCCACATAGTTCAATGGTTTCTCAAAAAACTGGTGGATGAGGAAGTATGATTATCCAATAGGAGATATTGAATCCTAATGGTTGGAATATAAGAGACATGACGGGACTTGCACCAAAGTGTATGCCCATTTGACCATGGTCCTTTTGTAAGGTTTCATATGTATCCAAGTTATGGAGGTAATTGGATTCCACATAGTTCAATCGGTTGGGGCTTACACAATAAGATTTCCACTTATGGGGGTGGGACAGGGTTATCAATCCTGGGATTCTCACTCGAACTAGCCTAATTGTTTTCCAGATAGAAGTTGATTTTATGATCTATATTTGTTTATTTTCTACTTTACATTTCGTAGGATTTCTTCCTATCATTTCTAAATAAAATTTCATGATCTAGTTTACTTTTCCAAGGGACATAATATAAATTGGATGGCATGTTTGAAGGCCGTCACATTACTAATACTAACTTATATTGAGGATCTGAAAAGACCTGGATGGTTGATCCTAGAAGCCATCACATGATCTCAGCTGACAAGCATGAAGGGTGTCAAATGATCCAGATGACCCATACTAGTGTCACCTTATGATCTATGTGACATTTATAGAGGGAATATCATGGATTGGATGGTTAGCCCAAAGGATTTTGTGAGCCTTGTGTGGAATATATGGGGGATCCATGTGTCCTTCTTGGACACATCCATTGGACTTCGAATGACCAAAATAGTATACCAAAGCAGTTTCATGTGATTTTTAGGAAATGTCATGGTGCTTTTCACATGTCCTAGGAAATTCATATGAAGTTTATGAGGATAAACATATGTTTTATTAACATAATTCTCACATCAGTGTATTCCAAGTCCCAACATTTTATTTAATATGCATTATATTTTTTCAGTGTTAGATTGTTTATGTATCGTGTGACTGATCAGGTATTCATGATATTTTTTATCATAACCTACTAGGATTCTTTCACATGATCTATAAGTGATCATGCGAAGTTACTATGCATATCACATGATCCTCTTAGGTGGTTCCTATGATTTTACCAGAAGGAAAAACATTCTGATCGCAAGATCATCCGCTCTAAGGAATATTACATGATGCTTGGGTGTGCCAGTGCAAGTATCCAATGATCCATTTTTTAATTTTTTTAGTAGAGGATTTATAGGCTCTTCCACCCAAGTTATTCTCCACTTTTTGTGGAACGTATCACACAAATGTAGGATAGAGTCAGTGGAGGGATTTGATGTCACGCGTTTCATGAGATCCTATTGTTGGTCATTCTGAGGGCATCACATGATTTTCATGTATCGTGAGATCATAATTTCAATAACCCATTTATTGGATTATATCAAATTAATTGAGTCTTTCATAATATTGTGGGAACACTAAGGGACTTTCAAATTTTCATAATGATATGTTCAATGGCCTTCGTGAGATTCGGGCAGCTATTGAATAGCCTTCACGTGATCTTAGGAAACATGTCTGGGAGCATTCGTGAGACAATGATGGAATTCTCGGGGTATTTTTCAAGATCATTCTATCATGTATAAGGGATTTGAAGAGGTATTTTGCAGAGAAAAAATATGTCACATGATGTTTATGACCACAACAGGATCCCATATTTCCAATTTTATTTCCTTCTTTTATTTTTCAAAGGTTTGAAGATCTTGTGAGCTTTTACAAGTGTTATTCAAGAAAATCACACTCCAAATTAGTGATAAATCATGTGGACAACAAAGCGTGCTATGGTGATGTGCAATCATTTCATGAAAAAACTATTCTTCTTGTTTCTAAAGCCAAAGGGGGACCACGAGACCACATGGACATGTCCAAAGCCCTTCTTGTGATGGGGGTGACATGCCAACAAGATCTTACATGACCAAGTGTATATGTTATCAGGGATTATATGATTTCTCATGAAAGTCATGGGGGAACATCTCATGATTTTTAATAAAACAAGAGGATACCTCCTTTTGGATATTTACTCCAAATTTTCTAAGTATTTTTTGATTGATTTTCAGACACGACCACCTGAAAATTCCCCTGACCTAGGGGTTATCTTCTAAAAGCTACCCCAAGATAACTAATTGTTTGGGAAATATTTACAAAAGTAGACAAACTGGTCAAAGGGGAACTATGAGATCTATTTTAGGTCATGCACTATACATGGATCCTTCACATGACCTTATGAAGGTCTCACGATCATGTGTCTCTTAGAGGATTATCCAATCCAAGAGTTCTGGACACATTTTCTTCCATTGTTTTTTTAGGAAAATAATACATATATTTTGGTATTTATTCCCTTGTGAATTTTCTAATGCTTATTTTGATGCCATAAAAAATCTCCCCTAGGAGATATTTTTGTGGGAAAATGGCAACTTATGAGAAATGTATATGCCCCCCATGGATTAGAAATAATTTCTAATTAGTGTCTTTGGGAAGAACATGGACATCCAGGTTACATTTTCAATTCCATAGAATTTACTATAAATAGGGGATTAGGGATTGATTCATTCACTTAATACAATAATTCTCAAATATCTTGCTCACTACCTCTATTGTGTAATCCTTTTACAAGACACATATGCTAGAACCGATTGTGAGATCCGATTAAGAGACCTTCCTGTGAGAACTGATTTTCAATATTTGTTTTTCCTAGGATATTGAACAAATCAATCAAAAAATACTTTTTATTAATTAATTTATTTTCAGCTATAAGTATGCATAGATACCTTTTAAGGTTTCATGGGATCTACTAGCTCGATCGTGTGATCATTTTCAACTATTTTATGGCTCTCACAACCATGTAAAGTATACATGATCATTAGTATTCATAGGATTCATGCAGTTGCCTGATTTTATATGGTTTTATGTGGTCCATGAGATCTACATAAACTAGGTGATTTTTAAATTCTTTATGCGATCAGGAATTCCCCGCTGATTCATGAGATGCACATGAAGCTATTAGAATTTTATTTCTATCCATTGACCAGATTTTATTTTAATTGCATTAAATAAACCACTTATATTTTTTTAGATGGATTCTAGATCTCATCATTATTTTCTTTGTTTTGGATAATTAAAGGGACATGATTCCTAGAAACCACAATGTTGAACCTCGATGCCATGTGAATCATAATCACATGGTTCTGAAATGGATTCTTCCATTCTTTTAGAATAAATTATCGATGTGATGTAGTTAGGGTCTTTTAGATCAAACCCTCTATCACTATAGATTAGGGTATTTTAGCTCATAGCTTTTATTGCTGTAGATTATGGGATTTTAGATCATACGTTTTATCTCTATAGTTTAGGGACTTTTTAGCTCAGTCCTTCTATCACTATAGTTTAGGGTCTTTCAGCTCAGACCTTCTATCTCTGTAGTTTAGGGTCTTTTAGCATGGACCTTCTATCTCTCTAGTTTATGGTTTTTATATCAGACCATAGGATTCCCTATAGTTTAAAGTCTTACTTCTAATACTTTACAAATGATCATAGAGTATGGTTCAGACATTCTAGGAGCGACCCAAAACACCGTAGGGTGTTGAGTTCTTCCATGATGTTTCCAAGGCTCACGAGGATTAAATCTCCATTCCTAACGGAGGAGGTGCCTCCTGTTGGTAGGTCAAAGCCCTTATGCATTGATATCATTGTCAAATAGAGGTATCTACACTCTTATCCAAGGTCCATGTAAGATTTATTGGGGAAATAATGGTATTTGGTGAAATTCTAGGGAAGTTAGGACCACCAAAATAGTTGGAATGTGAGTGATGTAAATCATGTTCCCAGAAGATTGAGTCTATGGGTAATGGAATAGTGAATACATATGAGTTTTTGAACCAATATACCATAAGGTTCTTAGTTCTTCCATGATTTAATCAGCGCTCATGAGGATTGGATCTCCTTTACTGTAAGTAATGGATGCCTCTAGTTGGTAGGACCAAGACCATTATTCATCAATACCATGGTCCAATAGTGGTATTACAACTTATTTCAAAGGGTCATGGAAGGATTTCACCGACTCAATATTTTTTCCATTTAAGTTGGGTATGATGTAATTCCATCAAATATGGGTTCTTCCACCCTATGGAAGTTTATATCTTACATTGTGAAACTTGAGCTCAACACCATGTGGTTTCGAATCACAAGGTGTGGCTCATTAAAATTTTTTGAATGGATTGTCGCATTATATATTTTTGAATGGGTAC
This sequence comes from Viscum album, assembly GCA_963277665.1. Classification (NCBI taxonomy): domain Eukaryota; kingdom Viridiplantae; phylum Streptophyta; class Magnoliopsida; order Santalales; family Viscaceae; genus Viscum; species Viscum album. The sequence goes on from OY728130.1 coordinate 255,914,862, forward strand.
AAGACATGGATATGTAACATTACAGATGTAAAATCCACATGAATAGTCTGGTTATAGGTACTGTAAGTCAGGTTTCAAAGTCCCTAGGTCATTGGGATGATATGGGAAAATCATAATGAGAATGGACCAAAAACCCATCGGGTGCTAGGTTGTTCTATAATGATATTAGTCTCACAAGAATCATAAATCCCAATATATTAGTCCAAGTTGTCTCTTGTTGGTAGGTTGGAGCCTTTATGCATCAATATCATGGTCAAGAAGAGAGATCTATTTTCTTTTCCAAAGAATATGGAAGGATTTAGATGACCTAATTCACTTAAAACATGATGTCTAATTTAAGGAAAATGTAATATCCAATAAGGGTTTTATCACCCTAAAAGTCATGTCACTGCCTATAGAATATATTCTAATGACAAGGAGATTTAAAAAATAATTACTCTAACTCTTTCCTGAACCGAGGATTCTAGTGATCATATCTTTGATTTTACTAGGGATAAAGAGTATGACCTATGCGATTTATCTCTTATTTATTTACACACTATTTTTTTGCGAAACTCTTTAGATGAAGTGTTTAGAAAGCGAAGACTATAATTTTCCTCAGGTTTTCATCAGTGTTCTTTCAAATTGAAAAGTCTTATGTCTCTTTCACTAGTAGTTTAAGGTCTTGCAATTTGGACCATTATAAGTTAGATTTTAAGGTAGTATTGCTTTGACCAAATTGTAGATAGTTTAGGGTCACGATGCACATGGACCTAATATGGGGGATTCTACACAAGATACCAATTAGGATTCCTAGGGTCAAGATAGATCTAACATACTTTTGAGTGTGAGAATAAAAATTTGTGAATCACATGTCAGGGTTCTCAGTTCATGTGTAATGATATGAGACAATCATACTAGAGATGGCTCAGAACACTGTCAAATGTTGAGTCCCACCATGGTGACATCAGGCCCATGAGGATTATAAATTCCCCCTTACAGAGGTGAGATTTATGTGGTTTTTAGGTCAGATACCATATGCATTTATAGTATGGTCAAGGAGATAGATTTATTTTCCTCTCCAAGGGTCTTAAAATGTTTTTAGAAACTTGAGTTTCTCAATACATGAAGTGTGATTAATGAATTTAGGTGTTAAAAAGATGATGGTAACACCCCATACTCTGGATGACTGGGTAAGGCTCTTGTGTTCCTTTTATAATTGATAGTAATGGATAATAGTACACATAGTTTAATGTTGTGTAGTATTAAAATACTTACTTACTTGGTGTTTAACATCATGCAGTCCTGATATTTTCCTTGTAGTTTAATGTCATGTAGTAAGGGTGTGGGATTCGACCTGAAAAATTATTCCAGATATATTACATGAAAAAGAAAGGTGCATGTAGATCTGACCCTTACATAAGAAAAATGGTCTTTTATGAATCACACCCTATGAAATTGGAGTGATCTTTTTATCGGTTGTTGTAGATGGGCCCTGGATTATATATCTAGGAATCACTATGTATCCTCTGATGATAGAAATCAAGACACACCTAGTTTTTGAATTAAAAACTCACTATGTAATTCTAATTCATATGCATAGGTGGTACTTTTTTCCATTGGTTGATATAATTGGGACCAATATTTGAGATCCCGGAATCACTACGTATCCTGTGAAGATAGGAATTGTTCCACCCATAGTTCTCATGAAATTATGTGATTTAACAGCATGAATTAAAGTCATACGATTCCCAATGTGAAAAAGGGTATTCTGGATGGACCCATGAATGAAAATCTAGGAATCACTATGTATTATATAGTCATAAGATTCAATCCATGCATGATTATTTAGGAAGGAGATTCCTGCGTAAGTCTGACCTATATGTTGGGTGGGGTAATTTTTATGCTTATTTTTAGTGACTGGACCTAGGGTTAGAGATTTCAGTGTCACTAAATACCCTATGATATTATGAATCATGTCACATGTAGTTCTTAAATAGAGGTGTGGTAGGAGATAAATCACCAACAGTAGTGGTCTTTTAAGGTGAGGTCCATAATAATGTGTAGTTCTATGCCATGCAAGGGACATCAAATGTGTAGTTTAACGCCCTGTAGTGAGGACTGATGTGTTGAAATTTCAGATCTTTAATTTAGGACCATGACGAACCTATCATGATATTTTGTGATTTTTTCATGTCAGGTAATTCCTTAAAATATTTCTATGCTCACATGAGTTATGCCATGTGTGAGAAAAAAGGAATGTAAAGGGTTTCTCTCACCATAAAGAGGGGATTAATGATATGATAGGGGAATTTTGTATCATGTGATGGATGGCCAAGATATAGGATTGATATTCCCCTACATATCTCATTGAAATTATAATAAAGTTATACATAGTTTTATAAACCCGTTTATTTTAATGTCATTCAACAAGAACATCATCCACATATTTTAACATCTCAAAATATGGATGTGGGTGAATCAACACGAATGAGTATGAATCTTGGGGATAGACCTGAGAATGATGGTTTTGGGTGTCATAACATATCCTGTGAGGGTAGGAATCAATCAAAACATAGTTATTGTGAATCATGAAGTTCATTTTCATGCAAAGAGGACATCTGACGTGCATTTTAACATCTTTTAGTGAGGATTAGGGTCATCCGATGTGAAAGAGAAGTAACACTAGAGATGGGCCCAAAAATAAAGGTTCATGAATCCATACATATACTATGATGGTAGTAATCAAGACAAAACATTTCTTATAGGGAGAGACTCTCTATATGTAGCTGACACTCACATGGGAGGGAGGAATTTTATACCTCTTTCACATAGATCAAGCTTGTGTCTTGTGAGTAATTAGTGAGATAGTGCTTCCCATATAGTTTAACATCATACAGTGGGGAAATTTTCTTGTATAGTTTAAAATCATGTGGTTAGGACGTGAGATGGTGTATACTTTAATGTCTTACTACAAGTAACTGTGTTTGCCAATATGAATGAAGATGAACAATTGGGGTATTAGTGTAGTTTAACATCATGTTGTGAGGATGTTCTCCATATGTTTTAGTGTCATGTGGTCAGGATGTTCCTCCTCATGCTAACATCATGACTATGACACCAATGGGAAATATAACATCATACAAATTGGAAAAATCCTTACAACATAACGTCATGTGGCCAGGACATGAGACGTGGTGCAGTTTACAGTCTTGCTTCCAAGACTTGGGTCACCCAATATGAATAAATATGACCCATTGGGGATTCATATTTTAACACCCTGAGAATTTAAAAATATATTTAATTTAGAATGCATGAAACACTGATTCCCTATAAAACAACACATTTTATAATCTAGTTGTTAAGAAAAACTTTTACTCTACTATGTTTTGAATTTTGAAAAATGGTTATCAAGAGCTGGGATTAGTAAGTCATTTGGAGTCTGATAGAACCAACTTGATTTTTTATGAGTAGTAACATACCGTTATGAATAGTAATATGAATAGTAATATGACCCATATGAATAGTACAAAATAATATTATTTTCTTTTCTTAAGGTAATAAGATGATGACATCTTAATTATGTTTTCAATGTGATATTAAACAAATTATAACTTTAACATTGTAATTTTTCGAATTAACCATGATTTTATTTAAAAATTAAATTAATAATATTTAGAAAATTATTTTTGAAAAATGGAGTTCATATTTTTATTCTACACATTGAAAAATGGTTACAGTAAATTTTTGGGATTTTTATGAAATTCTTGAATTTTTGATGAATAGTGAAATACGGTAAAATACCGTATATACATATTTTCAGTATAATAAACTATTTATGACATAATAAGTGATTTAAGACCATTTGGTTCAACCTCACATACCATTATTACTATTTGGGGTCACATGAATTAAGATTATTCATATTCTTGAGCAAAAAGATTATAATAATTATTAAAATAAAGAAAAATACCTTCTCTCCTCCACTATAAATACCACCCTCATTCCCCTCTTCCTCCTAGACCTCTCAAGCCTTGAGCCTTTCCTAAGTTCTACCCAATACTCTTCCCAAATATCTTACCCACGTACTAGAGCTTCTGGTCTCACCAAAAGTCCAAAATAAAAGGCCTTAAGAAGGATCTCGAGGAGAAGAGATCAAGAGTTAAACATCCTCTTTTGTTTTCTTTATTTTCTACCATTTTATGTTATTATTTTTAATTTCCTTTGGATTATGTTGGTATATTTAATTAAATATCCCAATTATAGCTCATATTATTTAATAGTGATGATATAAACCCTTCTCGCATGCAACTATTTTATGAAATTTTAAGTGACGCTGTTAGGCTTCTGAATTTTTGTGAGACATTTCTCAATTTTCTTTTTTTTAGTTCCATCCTTTTCTACTTATTTCCTCATATACCATCATCCAAATGATATGATAACTCTAGTACCTTAAAGGAACTATAATTTTGTTATTATAATGGAATATTTCATCCTCATCTCTCTCTCCCCCTCCTTTTATACTATAAATGCAAACACCATCTGAGATGTGTTAAATTTTCACACTCAAGGAAGACCGGCTTTCAATTTGAATTACAATACTCAAGACTGGTCATGAATCCTTTCTAATATTTGAAAAAGATATTAATATATTTATTTTACCTTATTCAATATTCTTTAATCCATACACACTCATAATACAAAATAATAATACAAAATAAGTTCATTATGCACAAATAGGAAAAGTTAATCAAAGCATTTATCAATAACTTTTAACTAATCAATCATCCTCAAGTATATAACCCAATAAACATTATAAGATAATTTATATCTCAATAATGTCACTAATAATATATATTAACAATTCTGGATGTTTAAACACATTTACAATGAACTTCCATTCATGAATACAAGTAAACTGATCCTGAAAACCAAGGGAGAAAATGCTTCCAAAACAATAAAATTGAATCTCTTAAAACCCATAAAAATGTAATTAATGAACCTAATAAGGTTATAAAATATCAATTATAAGTTTTTAGGTTCTGTAATTATTATTTAATGATGATAAATTTTAGTAGTCATGTTGTTATGAACAATCAATAACACCTTTGAGCTTAAGGTAATAGATATCTTAACTCAATTTCCATTTATTGAGTTAAAAATCAATGTCATTGGTTTTGTTTTTTACAATAATATATGTGAATAAACTATGATTGTTTTATTCTGTATATATACTTTTATTGTGTATTTTTATGTTTTTCACACATAATTATGTCATTGATTTTTACTCAATCTAATGATACGTTCTTGGTAAGGGTTTCTTCATCCTATTTCCATCTTTGTGAGATATTCTGTATTCAATACTATTACTTATGTATGGTGTATGTATACATCCCATTCATGTTTCATACCATGAATCTATTTATTTTCAGGATATTCAATGTCTCATTTTATGACTATTAATTTTGGTTCATAGGGTTTAGTTGATTACAAAGAATTAATTATTTTCTACCAGAACCTCCATTTTTTTTCGGGTTGCTCTTATTCTCTATTCACCTCAAAGAAATTATTATTTATTCTTATGTAATCTTAATAAATTATGTATGAATGTAAAATATGTGTGTACCAATCAGAATCATTCTTTATTTTGTGGTAAGTTACATGATTTAAAATAATCTTTCAAAAATTCTTCTAAAATGCAAGCTTGATTCAAGGAACTTATAAAATTCTTACCTATTTTGATGTTCAAAATATAATATGTTTTAAGCCATGTTTATATTTTTAAATCACACATTTTATATTCTATTTTGATTCATTTCGGGTTTTATGAAATAAAACATTCTTTTGCGCTTTCAAATATCTTTAATGAATTCCTTAAAACCCCCTAAAATATTTTAATTCTAAAGTTTCTTTAAAACCACTTTTTATATAATTTCACTTTAGTTGGACATCATTTATGCCTCAAATGTAACCTCAATGTCCTTAACTTTTCATTTCTGGGATATACATGTTTAAAACCAGATTTATGGAAAATACAAATTATTTACAAAAAGAACTCTTCTTTCCATAATAAAATGGATTTTCCTCCTCACACTTTATCTTTTTGAGATGTATACCTTGTTCACAACTTATTTATTTCTTATGGTGTATGTACTGACATTTGGTATATCACATCAAGTGTATAATTATTTTCATGATATTATAAGGGATTATGATTTGAATGTTTCAAGGTGGTATCAGACACTTTAGAATGTTTAAGGATTATTTTTTCAAGAATTTTCAATGGTCTCATTTAAAAGTATCTTTATTTATGTTAAAATCCATTGATGAATTTGTATCCTCAATGATATATGTATATTGAGAATTCATATTGAACTTGTATTAAATCTATGTATAAATAATTCTTTGGATATGCAGCGATGGGGGGCAGCTATAGCCCCTTGATGCATCGATAGGTCTAATGAGACAAATCAGTTAGTGACAAACCCTTTGAGTTTGTTTCCAAACATCAGATGGGTTTCTACCCATTGACTAAAACCGTTTCAATGGTATAGTGGTATCATGTTCTAGATACATGACATCCAATTAATAATCATTCTATTTATTCATTTTCAGTTATTACTATCCATGATGTTTTTACTATAACAAAACCTATGGATGTAGTTTCATTTTAAGTTTATTAAAGGAGTGTGTTCTTTATTTATTCACCATGCCATATTGACTATGTCTAATTGTTTATTATTCATTTATTATTGATTCATTCTTCCACTATTTTTAACCATTTCTAATCATTTTATCTCACCCCTTTCATTTGTATACCTTCAACAGGTTATGAAGAGGAGATCATTTATTAAGTTCTCCTCGATGCAGTCTTTTAGTTTTTCTTATGTGTTGTATTTTGTTACCTTTCCCAATGTAATATGATTTACATATATGTATGTATTTTCTTAACGACTACTAAACCACTCAGTATTTTGGGATTTGATTCCCTTTAATAATGCTAATGTAATTATTAATGATCCAGCTTCGGTCTAGAGGGGTCGTGGTGTTGCAATTGGTAGCATAGTAAGTTTAGTAGAAACCTTGGGAACTTGTTTTATAAAATTTAATTTAGGGAACAAATCCATAAGATGGTCTATGAGAATAAATAAACAATATCATTCTAAAATTTTGGTAAAGAATAGATTATTTGGATATTTATAGAAAATGCATCCATGTCTGGATACAAACAAGTAGAGGTCGCTCTGGCAGAGATGTACATAGGAGTGAAAACTCTAACAAGGAGTTTTGGGCTTGACCTAGGGTATCCAAGTACATGACACCAGGCCTTGCTACACTCTTGGTTTGACACTCCCAAGGGATATGGTTAGGATAATTAAAATTTTATTTACCCACCATTATAAAGTATTTATGCCCCCAAAGTGACCAAAGAATATGGATCTAGGATTTATGATGCCTAAATTTATGATATGTTCTATACCATGTTTAGAATAATATAGAGTTCATAATTTTATGAGCTAATATATAATATGGAAGTTGATTACAAATTTTACCTAGATGAAGGAATAAAAACATCACCAATGCACGTGATGCGAAGCGTAAGAAAGATCATATCTCTAATGGTCTTAATCCATATTTTCAATAGTGGATTTTATCCTAAGTATCATTATCATATGAGAAAATAATATCATGTGTTAACAAGGTATGTAAAGACTTCACAAAGTCTTATGTATTTTAAGGGAAGAAAATGAACGACAGGATGGCAGAGAAATATAGGGATAAAGGGAATAAGGGAAAGAAGGGCCTTCCCAAATATGAAAATTGTGGAAAGAATCACCATGGTAAATGATTGAAGAAAATGAGAGTTTTCTATAAGTGTGGAGAAAATGAACACCAAGTTCATGATTCAAAGGGTAATAAAATGATTTCCAATGTACAATGCTTCAACTACAAGGATATGAGACACTATGCGAATCAATTTCAAAATAATATAACCCAAATGATGGTTTTGGATAATGATCAAGTTATGATGCTACCACAGATGAAGTAGAATGATTAATTTTCCTAGTCAAGAATCATGTCATTCCAATATTTTGTCAGTACTGTGCTGATTATATGAATTATGATATATATAATAATTGGACTGCGGTACTCTTGCATTAAGGATTTGTGGTCATATTATGAATGGTACAATGGAAAAGTGATTCGAAAGAAAGATAACGTTTTAAAAAAAATATGATTGAGGGAAACAAAACCATTAATATATATATCTGATGTTGAGATAATGATGATGAAATGATTGATTCAGATAAATACTGACTACCTTGTAACTGATTTTTAACATGTTGAGAAGTGGTCTATGATATCATTGATGGAGTTTACATCACTTTTTTATTTATGTAATATAACCAATAACATGTATCTTACCAAAGATATGTAGAAGAATGTGTGTTTCTAATATGGTTTTATGACAATTCAAGGTATTTCCATAATTCAAGCGGATACATAACGAAGTTAATCACATGTTTGGAATGTGAATTTTGTATCTTCTTCATTTTGATTAAGTGTTAATGATAAGTTCATTGATGTTGGGGATTTCAGTCACTTCTCCCTATTCAATTAAATTCTTATTAACCTAAGACTGCACCATTGTGGCACACCCTAGGGTCGATCACAAGGAGGCTGCTTATACGCACTGTATTTTCAATTGTCACATTTTTATTTAAATAATATAAAACTAGTTTATATAATATATATAGGGAATTTTAATTATGAAAATGAAATAAAAACTGAAATATTATATCTACATTAGAAATTAAAATACCAAAGAAAATTGAGCTGGAAAGAACAAGCTAAAGGTAGCAGCGGTGGAGAAACGTTGATCGTTGGACACTCCCTTTATCATTGTTTACGAATATATTTTAATTAAATTATCCAATTTATACCTTAAGACCTCAAGGTATACACCAAAATTATCTAGATACCATATTGAAATCTCATACATGGATGTCGATCTTCTAATGAAAGTGTTCTGATTACTCGAAGACCTCCGAGTAACCAAAACAAGTTGAACTCATCGTGCTCAAAGGAGAGACCTCGCCAAATAAATTTAAACCATGAGGAAAACCACTTTAAATTCATTATAATATAAGAAATCTAGAATAATTTATAATAAATTGAAAACATGAGAGAAAAAGACCTCCTTCATTCATGCAAACAAGTTCCAGGATAGTTTAAAAGAAAATATTTTACAATGAAAGCACAAACTCAAAAGGGGAAATGTCTTCGGATCGTCGCAGCCCACCACTGCATGGAGTTAGCCCTTCATGGCTTGATTAAATCATGTAATACTCCTATACTATTTCTCTCTCAAGCCCACCCCATTTGTGATGGATGGTGAGGTGATGAATGGAATGTCTTTTAGAGGTAAGAGCTCCTCTCCTTTTAAAGGCAGATTTCATCGTTACAAAGTTATCGCATTTTTGACCCATTAATTGGCCACTTCACACATGGACCGCTTCATAAATATTTTTGATACATGTGTTTTCCATCGACCCTAAAAATTTCAGATTCATTGGACACGAATTTGAAGGAGTTATGAATTTTTTATTGGCGATCGCTTTCTCTGGATGAAGTTTCCTAAAAGCTTCCTTCAAAACTCTATCATTGAATGGACATCCGAAAGGCTTCTAAATAGCTTGAAATTCATTTTGGGGACACTTTTTGGAGTTATATTTCATATCAGAGTGTAATGGAATCATTTAGAGGTGTTTAGGCTGAATTATGTTTCCATTACCAATGTGTGGTCCACGCAGTATGCACGAAAAAATCTTTCACTTCATTGATTTTTAAGGCCTCTAGAATATCGATTCAGCCCTTGGTCCTTACGACAAAGTTGAAGGCAATAAAATAAGGGTTCAAAAAAATTGAATGATAGAATTTGGAAATATATTTTATGGGAAATGACCAAATTACCCCTATGATAAAAATCTGTTAAAAATACAGAATTAGGCCATTTATGCATTTAGGCTCAAAATAACACGAAAACCTATATATGTAACAATTGACCATTAAATAACACTATGCTGGGTTTATAAGAATTAAATTACAGTATAAAATATGTGAAAATATTAGCTTCATCAATCCCCCTCACTTAATCATTGCACTCCTGAGCAATTATCTTAAATTCAAATAAAAATTCACACAACAATCAAAAATGAGAAAACATCCTTGATCATATCAAAACAGAACTTCATCATGTATCTTCTATGAAAAACAATTTCCTTTAATTTTCATTTCAAAACATTAAATTTGTTCAACATCATAAATCTATCCATGGATCAATCACAACCTTCCTCGCATTGAATTTTATGGCACTCTTCACTCAAGAGAAATAAATTCTGGAGTTATTCTCATACTTGTAAATTGCATGTATCACCATAGGCTTGTGAAAATTCTCATTTCTCCATAGCATGAAACCTAAAAATGAATTCATTCATGAGGGATTTCATTAAAGGTTAAAATGACTATGTGGCTTTGGTTTGGTGGGTAAATGATTTAAAAGATCAAAGCTAGAAAGCGAAGGTTTGACTCTAAGGTACAATGCATAAATAATCAAGTGAAAACCCAGAAAATTCCTCACTCAATCCACCTTGAGAATGTGAAACAAAAGACCACCCCCATTTCATTGACATGATACACGAGCCAATGAATGATTTCAAGTTATTATATTATCCACGTTCTCCCAAATTTTTTATAAATCCCCAAAAAGGCACATATTTATTTTCTTTATTTTGTGTTTTTTTTAAGCTCCAGAAAGGAACAACTTTTATTTTCTTTTTTTGAAGGAGAAATAAATAAAAAAATTGAAGGATAATAAGATTATGAATCATTCCCAATTATTTTAGTGCCCAAAATGTTGACGCATACCTCACAATACCCATCAATGAATCAAATCACACTGAACGCACACGAAAGGCCCTTCCCCCACACTCAAATTTGAAATATCCAAGAAATAATACCATGAGAATGGGTAGGTAAGGATAATTTATCTTGTAACGTGGCTTAAACCTATAATGGAATTCATGGAATCTAAAGGCTAACGAAGGATAGATGTAAAGGTAGGAATTAGGATAATATGTGGCTAGCCAACGTAGTGCCTCAATCATATTAAAAAAATTCAATGAAATCCAGAGCATCAAAAGAGAAAAATCACAAATTTTGGTTCTCACACAAAATACATGTTTCCCTCAAGAAAGTGTGGGTATTAGAAAGAATATGTCAAAGTGGTTTAGAATACCTCAGAGGATGGGAAACATATTTTTAGTCTGTGTTTCAGGACCACGGATTTCAAGAATTGATCAAACTCATAAAAATGATTGAAAATCTAATTCAATGAAAATGGTTTTCACATCAGCAATCATTTAAATTCCTTTTTTTTCAAAAATCATTTCAATATTATCAAAATCAATTAATGTGTAAAATGTGATCAGAATTATCATTAAAGCTCAAGGTTCACAAAAAAAGACAAAAAAATGAAAGCACACAAAAACAACTAAGCAGGTTGACACTCCCCTCACACTTAAATTTCAATACCCTTCATTTTAGCTTGACAAAATATAAATAAGGGATGAAAAACTAAATAGAAGGAAAGACACAACCTGACTTTATTTCTTTTAGCAGCACCATTGAGTTAAGATTTTAGTTAGCATCACTTATTCCTACAAAGAAATAACTAAATAAATTCCTTAGAAAAATAAATAAAAAGAAATATAAAGTGGAAAGGGAAGGGATAATTCTTTTTTTGACCCCCATGCGGGTGCTAGGTTTTTACTGCCCCAAGACAGGAAGTTGTAGCTGGTTAACCCCAATCCGAAGGTGGATGGGGTTTCTTACTTAGAAACCACCAAAAATTATTTCTCCTGACATACATCTATGGATTCCAGAATTGAGAACCCCCATAAAAAATAAAAATATCCCCAACCCCCAAAAGAGATGAAAGAAATAATTTGATTTGTAGAGGGGGAGGGAAAAGGATGTAGGGGTGCTCCCTATTTTTGTCATCTTGAGGAGTGGTGTCCACTGGGGTTGAAAATAGAAGAGAAGTAAGTGGCTTCTCTTCTGGTTCGAGTTCGTAAATTGTTTCTTCGATGATTTCTTATTTTGTTCCACCATCCTCAAATGCACCAATGCACATCTCGAATAGATCCTCCATTATCTCCTCATTAAGAGAACCTTCTAATCCTTCTTCATCTCGAGCCTGCAGTAGTAGTGCTGAATCTAAAAAATCAGAATAAGGGGTATTAGATTTAAATTCATAATTAATGAAATTTGAATGAAATGAATGCTCATAATTTAAAACTCCCTTATAAATTTCATCTTTATAACCCTTTTCCTCAAGCAAGGCAGTTGGGAACTCATTTGTTGGTGAGAGAAGTGGGCCCTCAAGTTTTTCTTCGACCTCATCAACATCTTCATTAAATGTAGGTGAAAAAATATATTCATTCTCCTCAGCTTGTATTATTTGTTGATCCATCCATAAGACTTTAACATCATCAACTTGGGCGGCCAACGATGCTATCATCTTGCTTGATTTTCCCATCTTTCTACAAATATCTTGAAATATCAAGGCATTTTCTTTCAATTTATATGAATTTTCTTCCATTTTTTGGGAGTTTTCAAGAATTAGAATATTCAATGTATCTTGACATCTTGTCTCACCATAAAAGTTATCCACATTCCAATAATTTTAACAATTTCCATAAAAATCCATATTGGCAGATGAAATTAGTGATATGAAACAAAGAATTTGTTTAATTTTTTTATAAAAAACATTATGTGTAAGCACTTGGCCTCCCCACAAATGGTTCCAAATTGATGATAGGTGATTTCAGTCACTTCCACCTATTCAATTAAATTCTTATTAACCTAAGACTGCACCATAGTGTAACACCCTAGGGTCGATCACAAGGAGGCCGGTTATACGCAATGTATTTTCAATTGTCACTTTTTAATTTAACTAATATAAAACTAGTTTATATAATATATATGGGGAATTTTTATTATGAAAACTAAATCAAAATAAAATATTAAATCTACTTTAGCAATTAAAATACCAAAGAAAATTGAGCTGGAAAGAACAAGCTAAAGGTAGCAGTGGTGGACAAACGTTGATCGTTTGACACTCCCTTTATCATTTTTTATGAATATATTTTAATTAAATTATCCAATGTATACCTTAAGACCTCATGGTATACACCTAAATAATCTAGATACCATATTGGAACCTCATACATGGGTGTCTATCTTCTAATGAAAGTGTTCGGATTACCCGAAGACCTCCGAGTAACCAAAACAGGTTGAACTCATCGTGCTCAAAGGCGAGACCTCGCCAAAGAAATTTAAACCATGAAGAAAACCACTTTAAATTCATTATAATAGAAGAAATCTAGAATAATTTATAATAAATTGAAAACATGACATAAAAATACCTCCTTCATTCATGCAAACAAGTTCCAGGATAGTTTAAGAGAAAATATTTTACAATGAAAGCACAATCTCAAAAGGGAAAATGTATTCAGATCGTCGCAGACCACCACCACATGGAGTTAGACCTTAATGGATTGATTAAATAATGGAATAATCTTATACTATTTCTCTCTCAAGCCCACCCCCTTTGTGATGGATGGTGAGGTGATGAATGGAATGTCCTTTAGAGGTAGGTGCTTCTCTCCTTTTATAGGCAGATTTCATCATTACAAAGTTGTCGCATTATCAACCGATTAATTGCCCGCTTCACACATGGACCTCTTCATAAATATTGTTGATAAATGTGTTGGTCGTCCACCCAAAAAAGTTATGAATCATTGGTCACGAATTATAAGGAGCTATTATTTTTGTATTGGCGATCACATTCTCTGGATGAAGTTTCCTGGAAGCTTCCTTCAAAACTCTATCATTGAATTGACATCATAAAGGTTTCCAAACGGCCTGAAATTCATTTTGGGGACACGTCTCATAGTCCTATTTCATATCCAAGTGGCATAGAATTATTTGGACGTGTTTAGGATGTATTATGTTTCCCTTACCAATGTGGGGTCCACGCAGTCCGCACAACAAAATCATTCAATTCATTGATTTTTTAAGGACTCTATAATATCGATTTAGCCCCTGGTCCTGAAGAAAAAGATGAAGGCAATAAAATAAGGGTTAAAAAATTTTGAATGACAGAATTTTGAAATATATTTTATGATAAATGACCAAAATACCCCTATGATAAAAATATGTTAAAAATCCAGAATCAGGACATTTATGCATTTAGGCTCAAAATAACACAAAAACCTAAATATGTAACAATTGACCATTAAATAACAATATGGTGGGTTCATAAACATTAAATTACAGTATAAAATATGTGAAAATATTAGCTTCATCATCCATCATGGAAATTAATAGACCTTCATTTTAATGTGTTGAATCATTATATTTTAAAAAATTTAACCATTTACAATATGGTTTAAGTTGATCATTGTATGGGGTTTCAGAGTTTAATGTCACTACATGATGGTTTGATTATTCTCCCATGAACAAGTTGTCCAATTATAATTCATTGTTTCGTAGTAATCTATTCATTTCCCCTTCCTATTACTAAGAGGATATTTTAACCTTATTCTTAATGTGGGTTTCCCATAAGGGAATTTTCAAGTATCAACCATTAATATTCGAATTTCAATTTCACATTTTGAGGATTAAATTTTTGAAAAGTGGGAATACTGTAACACCCCAAGAATTTACAAATAGATTTAATTTAGAATGTATTAATCTCTTAGTCCCTACAAAAACAACACATTTTCTAATATAGTCATTAAGCACTACTTTTCCTCTACTATGTTTTGAATTTCAAAAAATAGTCATCTAGAGTTGTGATCAGTAAGTCATTTGGAGTTTGAAAGAACCAACTTGAATTTTTTATGAATAGTAACATACCCTTATGAATAGTAATATGAATAGTAATATGACCCATATGAATAGTAAAAAATAATATTAATTTTTTTTTCTTAAGGTAATAAGATGATGTGATCTTAATTAAGTTTTCAATGTGATATAAAACAAATTATAACATTAACATTGTTATTTTTTGAATTAACTATGATTTTATTTAAAAATTAAATTAATAATATTTATAATTTTTTTTGTAAAATGGAGTTCATTTTTGAATTATACACATTGAAATTTGGTTAGGGTGAATTTTTGGGATTTTTTTGTACTTCTTCAATTTTCGATGAATAGTAAAATACGGTTAAAAACTGTATACACAAATTATCAGTGTAATACACTATTTATGAAATCATAAGTAATTTAAGACCACTTGGTTCGAACTCACATTCTATTATTACTATTTGGGGTCACATGAATTAAGATTATTCATATTCTTGAGCAAAAATATTATAATAATGATTAAAATAATGAAAAATACATCCTCTCCTCCATTATAAACACCACCCTCATTCCCCTCTTCCTCCCACAACTCTCAAGCCTTGATATATACCTATGTTCTACCCAATACTCCTACCAAGACTCTTACCCACGTACTAGATCTTCTGTTCTCACCAAAAGGCCAAAACCAAAGGCCTTAAGAAGGATCTCAAGGAGAAGTGATCAAGAGATAAATATCCTCTTTTGTTTTCTATATTTTCTTTCCTTTCATGTTATTATTTTTAATTTACAATGGATTATGTTTGGATATGTCATTAAATATCCCCCTTAAATCCAATATTATTTAATAGTGATTAGATACCCCCTTTATCTCATCAATCTATTTTATGAAATTTTAAGTGATGTCGTTAGGCTGCTGAATTTTCGTGAGAGATTTCTCAATTTTATTCTATTTTGTGTTCCATTATTTTCCACTTCTTTCCTCATTTCCCCTAATAAAAATGATATTATATTTCCAGTAATTTATATGATATGTAATTGTATTATTCTAATGGAATATTTCATCATCATCTCTCTTTCCCCCTCCTTTTATACTATAAATGCAAACACCGTCTGAGATGTGTTAAATTATCACACTCAAGGAAGAAAAGTTTTCAATTTGCATTACTATCCTCCAGAATAGTCATGAAACTTTTTTAATGATTGAAACAGATCTTAACATATTTATTTTACCTTATTCAATATTCTATAATCCTTACACACTCATAATTTAGAATAATAATACAAAACAAGTTTATTATGCACAATATGGGAAAAGTTAATCCAAGCATTTATCAATTACTTTTAACTAATGAATAATACTCAAGTATATAACCCATAAACATTATAAGATCATTTATATATTTTTAATGTCACTAATAATTTATATTAAAAATTCTTTATGTTTAACCACATTTCAAATGAACATCTTTTCATGAATACAAGTAAACGGATCCTAAAAACCAAGGGAGAAAATGCTTCCAAAACAATAAAATTGAATCTCTTAAAACCCATAAAAAATGTCATGAATGAACCTAATAAGGTTATAAAATATAAATTACATGTTTATAATGTTTGGTAATTATTAGATAATGATAATAAATTTTATTATTTAGGTTTTTAAGAACAACCAAGAACACATTCGAGCTTAAGGTAAGGGATATCTTAACTCAATTTACATTCATTGAGATAAACATCAATGTCATTGGTTTTGTATTTTAAAATAATATGTGTGAATGACCTATGATTTTTTTATTCTGTATATACACTTCTATTGTGTGGTTTTATGTTTGTCACACATAATTATTTCATTGATTTTCACTTAATCTAATAATATGTTCTTAATAAGGGCATATTCATCCCACTTCCATCTTTGTGAGATATTCCGTATTAACTACTATTACTCATGAATGGTATATGTAAACATACCATTGATGTTTTATACCATGAATATATTTAGTTTCATGATATTAAATGTGTCATTTTATGACTATTAATTTTTGGGCTTATGGGTCAATTGATTACAAAGTAGTAATTATTTTCTACCAGAACCGCCATTTTCATTCGTGTTGCTCTTATTCTCTATTCACCTCAATGAAATTATTATTTATTATTATGTACTCCAAAAAAATTATGTATGAATTTACTATATATTTGTACCAATAAGAATTATTCTTTATTTTGTGGGATGTTACATGTTTTAAAATAATCATTCAGAAATTATTCTGAAATGAAAACTTGATTCAAGGAATTTCTAAAATTCGTACCTATTTTGGTGTTCACTCTATAATCTGTTTTAATCAATGTTTATCTTTTAAAATCACACATTTTAAATTCTATTTTGGTTAATTTATGATTTTATGAAATAAAACATACCTTTTCTCTTTAAAATCTCTTTAATGAATCCGTTAAACCACCCTAAAATGTTTTCATTCTAAAGCTTCTTTAAAATCACTTTTTACATGATTTCACTTCAGTATGACATCATTTATGCCTCAAATGTAATCTCAATGTACTTAACTTTTATTTTCTGGGATATACATGTTTAATCCCATATTTATGGAAAATAAGAATGATTTACCAAAATAACTCTTCTTTCCAATGTAAACAGTATTTTTCTCCTCACACTTTAACTTTTTGAGATATATGCCTTGTTCACCACTTATTTCTTTCTTGTGGTGTATGTACTACCATTTGGTATATCAAATAGAGATTCTCCTTACTCTCATTATAATCTTAGGGATTATTATTTTAATGTTTCAAGTTGGTATTGAACACTTTGTAATGCTTAATGATTATTTCCTCAAGAATTTTTCAATGGTCTCATTTAAAAGTTTCTTTATTTATGTCAACATCCTTTGATGAATCTGTATCCTCAAATTTATATAGATACGGAGAAGGAATATTGTACTTATATTAAATCTATGTATAAAGAATGCTTCGGACATGTAGCGGTGAGTGGGGCCCACTATAGCCCCTCGATGCATCGACAGGTCTCATGAGATAAATCAGTTTGCGACAAACCCTTTGAGTTTGCTTCCAAAAATCAGATGGGTTTCTACTGACAAACTTAAACCATTTCTACAGTATAGTGGTATCATGTTCCAGATATATGGTGTCTAATTAATAATTATTCTCTTTATTTATTATTAATTATTACTATCTATGAGGTTTTCACTATGGAAAAACCTATGGATGTAGTTGCAATTTAAGTTTATTAAAGGCATGTGTTCTTCATTTATTCACCATACCATATTGAACATGCCTAATTGTTTATGATCTAGTTATTATTGATTCAAGCTTCCACTATTTTTAACCCTTACTGAGAATTTGAGCTCACCCCTTTCATTTGTTTACCTTCAACGGGTTGTTAAGAGGATACCATTTATTGAATTGTCATGGATGAAAAAATTTAGATTTTGTTATGTGTTGTATTTTTTTACCTTTCCTAATGTAATACGAGTTACATGTATGTATCAAGTTTCTTCCAGACTACTAAACTACTTGGTCATTCAGGATTTTATTCCTTGTAATCATGCCAATGTAATTTGTAATGCACTGGCTCCGATCTAGAGGGGATAGGGTGTTACACGCATTTTTTAACATCATGCATTGATTAAGTGGTCCATACATTTTAGCATCATGTGTTCAGGATGTGCCTGTGCATTTTTACATCAAATGACTAGGACTCCTTTGTGCTATTTAAAATCATAAAACTAAAAAAAATCCATACATTTTAACATCATGTGGTTAGGATGTGATATGTTGTGCATTTTAAAGTCTTACTTATATGACAGGACTCTATATGGAACCTATGAAAAGTATTTATTGAGAAACTCCACATCAGTGGGGCTGAGACATGCTCTCCGTCCATTTCATCCAATGAGTAGGATCCATTATGATATAGCTTATGTGTGATATAATGTCCTTACTATTTTGGTTCAATATTTTGAATGTTATTCCATATTATTATTGGGGTTCTACGAACTGGAACCAATTCTCCTTTGAGGAATTAATGGAGGTGAACCTTTTTATTAAAGGCCTATGAGATTTGATTCTGATAGACTTCAAGGTTTTCCAATGTATGAAAAAAATTCTCATCGATCCATTCCATATCATCCAGTTGATTTTGTGGTTTCTCATCATTTAAGAGTTTTCTACAAATGGCTATTTTATTTGAGGGATATTGTACTTCTATGAGAAATACTACCTTGATCCCATTCCCCAATGAGTACAGAGATACTTGTGTAGTTGTATGTGTGGTGGTACAGTAGACCCATAATGCATGGAGGAGTTTATCTTGTCGGGATTTCTTTTCCTTGTTCACCATATTCTATATTATTTTTGAAAATCTCTTACTATAGGAGTCTATTTGTCCATTTTCTACATCAATATATTAGTATGAGTGACTGGAATCGATGTTTTACTCCTAGTACAATTTCTTTAATTAAATAGAAAAAAAGTTTGGTTCATTTCCCTCCAATATTGGGTGAGGCATCCTAGACCTGGTTATGATATGGGAATTTATGAAGTTTGAGATATTCTTCATCATGACTCCCTTGAAAGGTATTTCTATATCCCATTTGGCAAAGAAGTTGGTAGCTGTAATGATGTTCTTGAACTACTTAGCCATGGATGGGGGATATGGACCCATAATATCCATTCACCAAACAAAAAATGACCAAGAATATTTTGTTGGATCTAAAAATTATGAGGGATGATGGATAATATTTTCATGGATTTTTCATGAATGATAGTTTATAGTGACTTCCACACTCTCATGTATCATGGTTTTCCAGTAATAACCCAGCCTCTTAATTTGGTGGGAGATCATGGTCACAAAATCAAGAGAATCATAGGATCGTACATGGAATTATTCCATGATGGCATGAATCTCTGTTTCTTAAATGAATCCAAGGAAGATTTATTTAATGATTCTCCCGTCTATGTATTTTTTGTCATTTAGGTCATTTTTTTGGGTGAAGGTTGTTGCACGACGCTAAATCTATTCCCCTCCGGTTTGGTCTCTCGGGAGAGTCCTATTTTATAGATAATTGATTATGGGCTCTATCCATCTAGGGTAGGATAATGCTTCATCATTCTCTGAGGAATTGTTGACCAAATATATTTCGTCCATATTACAGATGATGATAAATGAGAGAGGTTTTTGGTGCGTGATACATAATATTACATCCTCCTGACCTGCGTTGGATAGAACTATGGATAAATTTTCCCTTTTGATTATGCTAGCATTATATAATTGGGTAACAAGATGCAATGTGGGATCAAAAATATAATTCTTCCATTAATCCTATAACTTATCCATTTAGAGGGGCCAATTCTTCCATTTTAATGGAATATTATCCACAGATCTTCTTTATCACAGGTTCTGAACCCCATTTGATATTTAGGTAGGATATATACTATTATAGGACCAGATATAATCCATTTATGAGGGATTTCTATTATTCCTCATTATTTTTGAAGTTTTTAGATAATGAGAAAGAGTAGGGAAAATTTTCTTTGTCCATAGAAACTTATACATTCCCTATAGTAACCCAATTGTGATTTATATTTTACATTCTTTTGTTGATAAGACATTGGGTGTTTCTATAAAAATAAATATCCCATATCCATGGAGTGATATAGTAAAATAAAACCACCTCATATGGGAGTTCAATGTCTACTGATGTAAATTCATAGGTGGGATGTTCTAAGAGAAAGTCAACTAGGTATTTCCCATTCACAACCTTCTTTGACGCGAATTAGATGCCATATTATTGAAGAATGACCACCCATTGGGCTAGATGCTGAGTTAGCATGGGGTGGCCACATATTTACTTGAGATAATTAATAAAAGATACCTGATGTAATTTGTGTTGTTGGAAGTAATTCCTCACCTTCTGCACTACACAGATTAGTGTGAGGTACTTCATCTTGACACCCAAACCTTGTGTCTCAGTACCTAGCATAGTTCATTTAAGGTAATAGAGACTGTTCTCATTCCCCATATTATTTTTTAATGTGAGGAGGGTTCTATGTGAGTTCTATAGGGTGGAAACATATAATATGAGTGAATTTCCATCCACCAAAGGCATCAGGACCAGTGGGTGAAGTTGGTACTACTTGATACTTTCGAAGGCTTCTTGGTAGCCCCCATCCCATTGATAGGTGATCCCGTTATTCATTATCATCATGAAGGTTTGATTATTTAATGTATTTGATTCTTCATCTTTAGGGGAAATCATCATTTTATTTTACCCTCAATAATGTTCCATGAATGAAAGGGATTGGAATCTAGTAGTTGCATTGATCAAGAGTCTTTGTTCGGAAATAGGAAGTAGTCCTTTGGGAAATATCAATTAAGGTCTCCAAAATCAATGAAGACCCAAGTATACCCATTATTTTTCTTTATGGGGATGATATTTTCCATCCATATCAGTTATTTCACATCTCTAACAAAGATTAATTTGATTATTTTCCTATCATCAACCTCTACATTTGTAGCATGAGATAGGTGCATTGTCTAGGATGCCTACTTGAATACTCTATTTTCATCAGGTAATCCAAGATTATGGGTAGCCAAATATTAATTCAGTTCATTAATTTCTATATAATTCCATGGTAACACACATTGGTTATTCTTTAAAAATTTTATGCACATCTCTTGCTCCATGAGAGGCATAGAGGAACTAATCAGTATATGTGGTAGGTCCTTTTCTATTCCCAAATTTACCATCCTGATCTCATCAATGGTGGTGGAGAGGCCATTCTCAAATGTAGGAGGAGTGTTCCTGAGGTTTTCCTCTTCTTCATCCACCTCTATGTTTGTGGAGACATTTTCATATGAGGATTGAAATATGTGGGAATCTCTATAATTAGCGAGGTGAGAGAGGACATGAGAAGAGATATAATCATCCCCTACTGTGAGAGCCATTGCTGAGAGATTCTATAGATGACTGTCTTTTGTTCTTTCACTAGGGAAAAATGGGCTTGTACTTTTGGTATCATGTCTATTACCTCAAAAAAGATTTTTGGGGAGCACATAGTCGCTATCAAGTATACTCCATGTATTTTTAGGGGCGGACCCCATGGTATTGGGGGTACCATCTGCATATAATCATCCATCATTGGTTTTTTGAATTACCTTTTTTAGAAACCTTATTCAGCATAGGTGCCTTTTAAAGTCTCAAAGGGGGAACTATTACCTTGTAATATGCTGACTAATCCATTGATCAGGTATTTCAGTCACAGATGGAATTTTTAAGGAACCCCCATGTGGCTGCAGATCCAGGGTCATTCGAGTAGGACATTGTATGCAGTGACTAACTAGATAACCATAAAATTAGTTTTAGATGTGAGATCCCCAAACCAAGATTTTAGTTTGATCATCTAGAAAGGCGTTTTCTCTTACTTATCAAACCTTTGAATGGTTGGACTTATGGGAGAAAAATCCATGTTGATATATCATAGATTTTCAAGGGTTTAAATCTAGATGAGATTGATCCTAAAACCATTTTCAATCAGAGACCATTGGATATTGACATTGTTGAGTCTACCTAAATCATATAGGGAAATGATGTTCCATTGGATGACCTATTATTGATTATATTATATGAACAAGATGGTGACATGGAATTATACTACCATGGCCTCCATTCGATAGACCTCGCATTTAGTGACTTATGTCTCAAATTATTATGGGCTATGGAGGGATTCAATGAGTGCCTCTATGAGTTTTTTTGAATTTTTGAGAGCATCGATGATGGATAACATGGAGGTCATAACTGCCAGCTGTTTTATAATGTTGTACATTTGTGCTAGAGGACGACGCTTCCTAACGTGGGGTAGCTTCTGAACATGTGGCTTAAGAGCTGATCAATTTCAGGTGGACATGCCTAGTTCATATATAGAGGTTTCATGAGCATATTCTACCAATGGAAAGACTCATGTAATTATTCCCTATTTTCTAGGAAGGTCATATAATAACACCCCCACTTGGTGGTCCTAAAAGATAACTAGGCATGGATGATTGTTGGAGGGTTCTGAGACACCTCCATGTCTCTTTTGGTATTATAGGAGCGATTCCACATGGGTCTTCACTATATATATTTCCACTATGGCGCTGTGAATAAAATATTAGTTTTCAACATGCCTTTTTGTCTCATATATCCTCAGTTCCTATGCACCTGGCCTTCTGTTCCATGATTAGGTGCGAGGAAATCAAACTCATAGCAATACTCATCAGCATTAGAGAAGGGTTCTGCCAAGTATATCCCATTTACTAATCTTAATATGTGATCTTTATTCGATGAGGGTTCTATTTGGTAGGGTGGTGCTCAAGTTTCAGATGTTGTAGGAAAGAAATATGCAAGAGTCGGATCTTGGGTTGGACAAGAATATGACTCTTCAACTAATATCTATTATTTTATCCAATGGTTTCATCCATATTTGAGATACATATATGATGTCACATTCGTCGTTTGTGCAGCTGTTGTGGGTCTACATAGTTTTCCTCTCAGGGTGACATGAGCTTGGTTAACTATTTTACAAGTCATCCAGTTGTTAAGCTTCTGTTCATTCATGGTTGGAACATTCTTCTAATCATCCTCTTCTTCCGACTGGGGAATTTTTTATGGTAACCACCAAGTCTAAGGTGTTATCTAAAACCACCTATTTGGAATCGACCATGTGTTGAAGGAAATATTTGAAGATGCATTAGTCCTAGATATTATGACCCAGCCTTCTATATAAATAGTAGTATTCATTAGGGTTAGTGAGGTTAAACTCATTAGGATTCATGAGTTATGGTAGATTAACTATGATGTTGTATATGAATGAAAGGAAATAATATGGGACTTGTTCATTTCAATAGGATCATGCTTTATTTATCCATTCTTAAAATCAAGGGATACCTTTATTTATATATTCTTATGTATGAAGGTGATTTTGTGGTTCTTACCAGTCAACATGATCCTCTAGGTGGTTCAAGACCTTCTTAGGTTCTTAAATGGGTACTGCTGGTGGTTTGACAGTAATAGCGATAGATTGTACCTTTCAAACCATTTCCCCTGGGCTGAAGTCCTGATATGATATTTAGATCATGTTCTCTAAATTATTTCTTTCAAATGTTGGTCCATTTCTAGGAACTCAAGGAACCCTCAGAGATACTTAATTTGTATCAAAGGTGTTTGAATCTCATCCTAGTTATTTTCATCACAGAGTTCAAGAAATTATTGTTTAGAGTGAGGGGAGATAAGTGAATTAGTTAAACCCTTATATCTAGATATGAATTTATACACCCTCTAATTTTATAGTCACTTGAAGTTCATTTGGATGACAAATTTTATTTTGATTAGTGTTGAGCTAAAATGATAAATGAATTGATGATTAAGCTCTTCCCATACTTCAACAGATTCCACTGGATGGTTTATATACCAAACAAAGGATTTAACAACCAGTTTCTCTACAAAAAACATCATCTTTGATGCCTCCTATTGATATAGAGGGCCTATCATCAACCCATATTAGGATATGGAGTGTGTGAGATTCTATTTAGGGTATCCCATTCCATCAACAATAGAGAAGGTATAACTACATAAATTATTTGAAGGTAAGGTATAATACACACATTTAGGACATGGATTCTTCTCAGGATGCATACATGTGTGTCCCCCTCCTTGGATTTCATTAGAGTAGTTTGAAACTTGATGATGTTGAGAAATTCCATAATCACTGTTTTTTAAATACCTCCCATCTATAGGGAGCCGATTGGGATTTTTGCGGTGGCCCTATTTTCATCTATCACTGATTCCATATCCATGTAAAGATGGAATAATTACTCTGTTGAGGGAGAGGGCGTTGTCGTATTGGGGGGGGATTCATGATCATTTTTGACTTAATCATATTTTTAGACCATCTTCCTAGATGTGGAGCCAATCTAACACTCAAATTCCACCTTTTAAAGTAGATAGACTATTTCAAGATTTATTGGATATAGGATATTATCCTATTTTTGAAGATAATACCCATTGGAAATGTTTCCCCTCAGAAAATTCTCACTAAATTTTCTAAGAATTTGAATCTAATTCTCATATTGTGTCTTTCATTCATCCATGGAAGGAGATTTTATTATTTGGGGTCATGATTGGGATGTAGCCACAAATATATCTTTATCTTTTTTAGTGTTCCACCAGATAGGTTGCAACTTAACATTTGGAGGTGAATGATTTTGGATCCTTCCTTGGTTTTGGGTGCATCCATCCTCAGTTAGGGCATCCAAATCACCCTACTCATGGAGTATGGTTTCTTTGTTGCATCCCTCTGTATCTATGTCTTGATCCACATTATCTTTTGTTTTGAATGTGATTAAATTAAAAAATGTATATCATGAAATAATGGTTTTCCCATTACATTTATTAAAATAGGTTGATTCTATACTGCCTGTATTATGGTTGTTCCTTAATTATTTGTCAATATTGGGTCGTTTTGTCTTGTGACCCTGGAGAGGTCTGATTGACTTCATCGTACACTCCTCATGTCTTGTCCTATCAGTAATGACCCTGAGGGATTTTTTTATCCTGATTTCTGAATGTGATCAGAATAGAAGAGGTTTGTCTTGTGGATGGATGAATATATGGGTTGCTGACCATTGATTTTTACCACCCATCCTGGAGAAGACTTATGCTATCTTTGTTGTTGATGATGATTAAAATCATCCCTGCACTGTTGGTTGGGGATATCTAGGGCCACAATTTGTACTAACGAACCCTCTTATTGAGGATCTCATACTTCTAATAGAATATTTCATGATTCCTAGGAAGGTATCTATGATATAAATTCCACCAACCTGTAAGGATTGGATTGATCTAAAATCATCATTGATTTCCCTAGAACCTTATTATTGGATGATTCTCCTGGTGATGAAGATTGAGATATAAATTCCCCTATCCCTTTGTGCTAGGGCTTGTTTGTAGCTACTACCAACATTTCATAAATACTCCCCATGAATTGATGATCTAAGTGGTGTATGTGGTGGTAAATATTACCTCAAATAGGTGGGTTGGATTCACTAATGAGTAGCTACAACTAAATCATATTTTATGTGGCATAGTTGTGCTTGGGTAGGAGTTGGGTGTAATGGAATCCCATGATGAGAGTTAGTTTCTTCATGATTCCTACAAATTTATTAAATTATTCACATTAGTGTCAAAAATGAATCACCATTTCTTCGAGGGGTCTATTTTAATGATTTTTTATATACTCCCCCTTCATTCATGATGACATGGAATCATTGAGGAAGGAATTTCATGTTGTCATGACTAACTGTCCTGAGCGTTATCAGGTCCCATAATTTCTCCAAAGGCTATGACACTACATGATTCAATGTTTTAGGGGTTATTCTATTCCAGCTTGGTGACAAAGTACAATTCTCTATAATTCCACCATCCTAAAATATGGATACATGACATGGATTTGGGTATCAAATTTCGAAGAGCTATGATGAAATGGAGAAAATCATGTTGCAGATTTGTGTTGTGATTTTCCGGTTTTGGATCCTTGGCCATGGAGATTTTACCTAGGTCTAGCTGAGAATAGTGTATCTTGTTGGTCTGAATTTTACCCTCATATTTGGTATAAGGGTGGTGTCTAGTCTGTAGTCGCTGATGAGTTTACTACATATTTTAGTCTAGATAATGCCTGAAATCCTTCTCTATATCATATAGGATCTCATAGTTAGAAGTTTAAAGAGGCTAGAACATTATTGAGAGGGTGTTTCTAGATAACTCTCTCCAAATATCAATTTCTTTAGCCACTTCATGAGACTTACAGACCACCATTATATTAGACAACTAAAGGGGATTCTTGGGGTGTCCAGTTAACCAGTGTGGATTGCTACTGAAATTTTATAGCGAAATATATATAGTTAAACCTGATGTTTGCAACACCTCTATAAATTAAGGCATCTATGTTTTGAACTACTATCTATATGGAGGTGTTTGGGAAATGGGTGGATTTCCTTATCTATGAGAGATATCACCATAGAAGGGTTGACCATGGTGAATTTTAGAAGTAGAATCCATGTGATCCATATATACACTACCATAAGGGGGACTATCATTGTTATGATCATCTTTTGATTCAGTTGATGAGTTGATGGACCCTTGAGTTTTTAAAGATGTGTCTCGAAAAAACTCATGGACCCTTGCATTGAGAGGGGGCCTATCATGGTTATGATCATCTTATGACTATACCTGGATATTTTTTATATGTATTTGGTATTGTGAGAGTATGATTCCACTCCTAAGAAGGCAATGGATTAGGGGAATGATCTTCATTATTATTGGCAGAAATATGATCCTACCCCGAGGCATGTACCATTCTCACTTGTTTAGCATTAGTCAAAATGGGGGTATTAGCCCAATCCCAAGCCATTGGAATATGCCACCAGTATTTTGTGATAGGAATATGAGCCTATTTGGAGGCATGTTATTTTCTCACTTAGTATGTCCTGGTTGGAATAAGAAAATGACATTGATCTGAATAATAATTCCCCATCGCAATAGATTGATGGACCTTCAAAATGGGTGAAGGGATATGAGCCTCCTCCTATATTTCCTTTGAAGGATGTTCATGTAGCCATTCATTGGTAGAAGTAGGAATATGTTCATAGTTTTAATGATATTCTAGAATATTCTATGTAGAATCACTGATAAGAACATGAGCCCATCCCGATTTATGTTCTATTCTAACATTGCGATCTCTAATTATAACATGGAAATAAGCTATATCATGGTCTTTAGAGTATGCTTCTAGTCTTCTTTGATAGGTTCATGAGCCTATCATGAGGCATGTGCAACTCTATCATTGTGAGACTCAGCTATAATGAGTATATGATCCTGATTCTATGCCTTTGGAATATGCCGTAGGAATTTTGAAATAGGGATATGATCCTGTCCCAAGGCATGTGTTGCTCTCACTTGGTGATCCCAAATTGTAATGGGGATATGATCCCAGTACGGTGCCTTTTCCTTTAACATAATATACTGATAATCCTCATGGATGAGAGAAATAATATGTGATTTCTCTAGAGAAACCACTTGTTCATAATGATTAGAGTGTTGATATTCCTTAGATGTAGGTATAGAAATATGTTCCCATCCTTATATCTATACCAGTCCCAGGATATTCTAGTAGAATTATTTTTCTTTTTATAAGATTTAATAGAATTCTAGCAAGGTGTGCATAGAGATATGAGCCTATACATTTTCTATCTCTACTATATATTGGAATATATATTTCATGGAACAGAGGATACGAGCCCACTTTTTTCCTCTTTGTACCACTAGAATATGAAGATAAACTTTATGCATTGGGATAGGGATATGCAGATCCCCCATCCCTGGTTCAAGAATATTCCCAAAAACATGTTTTGAGTGAGTAGGGATATGAGCCTAATCACTAGCTACTATCAGAATATTGCAATAGACATCATTAATGAGAACTGGGATATGAGCCCACTCAAGATTATCAATATAATTATGAACTTTATGTGTCCACATTTTTACCCATTCATGTGTGTCAGACATGGTTTTGTGTCATGTCGTACCTTAAAAAAGTGACTTATGGGAATCAAAAACATGGTGTTGGTGATGGTGGTTAACATTAACCCTCCTCATTGGCCACTAAACTGGAAGGAAGTTGTAGTTGGATCTTTGATCCACTATCATTAAATATTTAATGTGGTGATTGTCACACTCTAGGGATAAACATAGGAAGTTATTGGATGTGGCAATGAGGGACACTAGATTTAATGAATACTTCTTTGGATGATGATGATTGGTTGGTTTCATTACTCGAATAACCTCATGGGTAGCCTCGATGGTTGGTATCATACCATGTAGATGGTA
The DNA here is from genome assembly GCA_963277665.1 of Viscum album. Lineage (NCBI taxonomy): Eukaryota > Viridiplantae > Streptophyta > Magnoliopsida > Santalales > Viscaceae > Viscum > Viscum album. The sequence goes on from OY728130.1 coordinate 255,943,724, forward strand.
TTATCAAGACATTTTATTCACCACTCTATGCTGAAGATGTCATATAGGTGAGGTCATTATAAGGATTGTAGTTGTTGATGTTGCAACTAATTTTCTAGAATGATCACTGGATGAAGACATTTCAGATCAGGGTGTTTTTTTGCGAAAATATTGTTTATAGTCACAATTATAAGAAAGAGAAAGGTCACTAATTAGTGCAAGATTGCAAGCATGATAGTTTCTCATTTAGATATGCATGGGTATCAAAATTTTCCTTTTATTCTTGATCTAGCCATTCATCTCTCGTGGAATTATGAAATTGAGGATGGACTGATTTAATGAGAAACTCGGCGGTAGATGGTTATCTGTAAGATCCATTTCTTAATAAATACATCATATTTCTATTTGAGAGTTTCACATCGGTTTCAACATTTCTGTTTGTATAGGAAATGAAAAAAATGGATTGATGGATAATAAAAAAATTATTTTGTTATTTTAGAGATTCACGTAGGGTTCACTATTTTTTCTCTTGGGTTTTTTGGATAAATAACCACTAATGTGTTGGGAACATCAATAGTCCTACGAGAATTGGGAGTTCTATACTTTTTGTCTTATGAAGGAGATTCTATAACTAAACGACTTTCTGTCTGTTTCTTCAATATTGTTTCATCAGAAAGATGTGGATGGCCTGACTTGATGGGTTGATTGTAGTGGGGGTTCAATTTCTTCATACAATATTTTATATCTGGACTCTAATTTTTTTATCCCTAGCAGGAACTCCTAAAATCTCCCACATCTATATCTGGGTATGAACCTACTATCCACTGGCTGGTGGCTCTATTGGAGTTTAGATCCAATGATGCTTAGGATGTCACATCGGTTGAAAGGATGGGAGATCAGTCTCATCACACCCATTTGGGGGGGATTGTTTCCTACTGTAGGACTCTATTATAAATTTTAGATATGTATGAGAATATCTTCCTCTAACTGATACATGACCTTTTACCCTAACATAATGATTATAGGTTAAATCTATTTATATGAAAAGAGGGGGAGGGGGTCATGATGGTGAATTAATCTATATCTATATGAGTTTCTTTATCTATATCCATTTGATGAGTGGAAAATTGTATGTTCATGTTGTATAACTAGGAACTCTATAGTTCATTGTTATCTAGGGAGGTGGTTAATATTTTGAGGATAGGGATTGAGCCATTTTGAGTTGTCTTATGTATCATATTCTATAATAGAAATCAAAACCCTATAGTTCGTTGAACCCATGAAGTTTAACATCATATTGAAAGGAAATATATATGGTAATAAGAGAAATATGTGTTGATATCGATTCTTAGGGATTCATCATTTTTATATTGGTTATAGTAGGAATTAGTATTTTCATATTTCAATATTTCCCTTAAGAAAGACCCTTAGGTTACCCTTGTATGTTAGGTAGTTATATAATCCAACTGGTAGGGTCTTACATACTGATGTTTCCCTAACTAGTGGAGAATCGTGATATGAATGATGTGACCATTGTATCTCCGTAAGACCGCATGAGCTATGTTGGTTGTGAAAAATAAGGGGTTTTAATTAATCGGCCTCATTGCATATGCATGTGGGGATTACATGATGGTAAAACCCATTGAATACTCAATATAGTGCTCAGGCCTTTGGAATGTGTCCTATATATTTTGGTTATCATAGGAATAAGAGTCCCCATAGTTGAGTGATTCCCTTAGTACTGAACCCAAGATGGATACCCTTGAATGTTGGGTAGTTATATCATGAAACTAATCGAGGCTTATACAATGAGGTTTCCCTAGATGATGGAGATTCATGATGCCAATGTTGTGATTGTTGCAACTCCCTATGACCACATGAGGTATGATCAATGTGATAAATAAGGGATGGCATGTAATAATACTCATTTAATATGGATGTGGGGATTACATGCTTGGATTTCCCATTGGATGCTTAATATAGAGCTCGATCCATTGGAAGGCGTCTTATGTATCCTGGTTATGGTAGGAATCAGAGTCATCATATTTTAGTGTTTTCTTAATCATCTCATGGATGAGGAAGGATGATCATCCAATGAAATAAATTACTTCTTGATGGTTGAAATGATGGATAAATAGAAGGACTTACACCTAAGTGGATGCCCATTTGAGCTCTGTGATTTGGAAATGCATCCTATGTATCCTGGTTATGGAAAGAATTATAGTCTTCATAGTTCAATGGGTTTTTAATCCATTGGTAGATAAATAAGGGTGACCATCTAATGATAGAAGTTGGGTTCTGATGGTTGGAATTCCAGATACATGGTAGGACATGCATCGAAGTGGATGATAATTTGAGATCAGGACTTTTGGATGGTTTCTTACATATCTATGTTATGATAGGAATCAGAGTCCTTGTAGTTCTACGGTTTGGACATTACACACTAATATTTCCACTTGTGGAATCTAGACAGGGTTATCAAGTCATGGGATGCTCTCTTGACTTTACTTACTGGTCCACTTGTCATACATTGATCATCTACTCAATAAGGCATGATTTTATTCTTGACATATTGGTGGATATCTTCCAAACATGTCCAAATAAAATAGCATGATTCAGTTGGCTTGTATGAAGGACATTAAAAAATATGGATGGCATATTGGATGTTCATCACATGAACAAGGATGTATTTTCCAAATGACCTCACAATTCGTGGCTTGTTGACCCTAGAAGCCATCACATGATCTCATCTGACATGCTTGGAGGGCATCACATGATCCAAATAACTTGCCCTTGTGTCATCATGAAACTTGTCTGAAACTATTAGAGGGCATCATGAGAGTTAATGTGACATGTCTAGAGGGTTATAAATTTTATGGTTGACATGTTTGAGTTTTTTCATGAAAATTGCCTGACATGTGCATAGGGCATCACAAGATATTGTTGGCTTGTCTGGAGGATTTCGTGGGAGCCAGTTAACCTATCCTAATTCCATCACGATACTTAGGTGACATTTACTGGTGTCACCATATGATTTGGGTGAGATATTTAGAGGACATAGCATGGTCCGGATGGTGATCCATAAGGATTTCAAGAGACATGGTTGACATACTCAGGGGGTTTCATGTGAATTTCCCTGACACGTCTATGACCTTCACATGATCTGTATTGTTTACACAAGGTGAATCACATGTTCTAGGAGGCATGTCCTATTTCTTTTTTCATGACCTGGGTGGTTCATGTGAATCACAAGAGGATTAGCATATGTGTTCATTGTATAAGTATCGAATATTTTTATTCATAGTCCCAGCCTTTTATTTCACATGCCTTAGATTTTTTTAGTGTTAGATTTTTTACATCTTGAGGGGCTGATGAGGTTTGTGGGATGTCTTTCACATTACCCTCCAGGAGTCCATCACATGATCTATAAGTGATCACATGGATTGCCTATTCATGTCACATGATTAACTAAGGCGGTTCCCCAAATTTTACCTGATGTAAATCCCTTCCTATAATGAGATGATCCACTCAGAAGAATCTAATCTGATTTCGAGGTATTCTAGTATGAGTACCCATAGATGATTTTTCTAATTCTAGGGTGGAGGATTTATACGCTTCACCACCTCAGTTATAACCTCTTTGTGCAGAATGTATCCCGCACATCTAGGATGGAGTTGGTGGAGGTCTTTGATGTTATGAATTACATGAGATCCTATTGTAGTTAATTCCAAGGGTGTCACATTATTTTTAGTGGCTATGAGATCATCCCCTAAATGACCCATTTATTAGATTACATCCAAATAATAGTCCTCTTCCCAATCCTATGGGAACACCAATGGAATTTCACATTATCATGATGATATATCCAAGATAATTCCTGAGATTAGGGCACTTTCTGAAAGGCATTCACATGATCTTAGGTGACTTGTTTGGGACCTTTCATGGTAAAAGGATAGATTTCCAATGGGATTTTTTGAGACCAGCCTGTCATTCCAAATGGATTTTTCAAGGTCTTTCGAAGCACATGATCATGTTGCAATATGTTTTCGACCGCAATAGGCTCTCACCTTTCCTATTTTATGTAATTCATTTATTTTTTAAAGGAATGGGGATCTTTTGAGCTTGCACAAGTGTTATTGAAGAAAATAACTTTCCCCAATAGTGATATGTTATGTGACCAAAAAAGGGTCTCATGGTGATGAACGAGCATTTCATGGTCAAACCATTCAACTTGTTTTTGGAGCCAAAGGGGGAGCAAAAAACTACCCGGGCATGTCTGAAGCCCTTCGCGTGATGGGGTTGTAAATCCATGGGGATCTTATGCGACCACATGGACATATCACCGGGGCTTCTATAGTTTCTCCCAAACCCCATGGGCTAAATTTCATGAAGTTTATGATGGAAAGTGGCTCCCAACTTTTTTTTATCCCTAATTTACAAGGATTTTTGGATGGGTTGTCTGGTACCTACTTCTTGAAAATTCTCATGACTTGGTGGTTATTGTCTAGCAGTTGATGCATGATCACTGATTCTCTAGGAGGCCTTCACAAGAGAAGAATAAAATTCCAAAGGTTCCCCATGGGATCGATTGCAGGTCATGCATTGCATATGGCTCGCTAGCATGAACTTTTGAAGGTCTTGTGGTTACATTTATCTTAGAGGATTATATGATCCTCATGTCCTGGACACATTTTCTTCCTTTTTTTTGCAAGGAAAATACTACAAATTTTCTGGTATTTAATCTCTTGTGAATTTCGTTATTCTCATTTGGAATATATAAATAGTATAATAGAACATTCTAAATGACATACACCAAGGTAGGGGAACTGAGGTTTGTAAATTTCTTCAAATAATTATATATCTACAGTAGTTAAATTATGTAATGGAATTAAACGTATATTTCTTAATATTATATGTCACTCTCCTTCTTCACCAAAGATGATGGTACCTAAATATAGTAGGTGTGGGATTTAATATTTTCCAAAACTTTCACTTTCACATGAAGTGTATATTGTAATAAGTATCTTTTATGAGAATGAACACCCAACTATCCCACATGACACATATTTTAGGACTTATTTGTCTATATAGGGTTTTTTAAAGGATAAGTATTTTATTTCATAATTAGTGGACCATCAACCTGTCAGTGAAAGATCTGTTATAGGAGTCTATAATAGAAAAATGTATAAATTTATTTATTTAGTTTTCCAATGGTATCAATACTATAAATTTCACAATATTTTATCTATTCAATTAAATATTAAATTTAAATTTCAATATACAAAAGGAATTAAGAAATATTTAATATCTCTTTTGGAAAAAAGATGGAGAGATTAGAAGAGGAATTTGACTTTATTTGATATTTTTGGGAGTTAAATAAATCAATATCAATTCCAAAAGTATGATTTTATAGATAGTTTGGCATGGAAGAAGTTTTTCTCCATTCTGAAGGTGGATCCCTTTATAGTATTTTTTGTTGTTGAGTAAATGGTTCATATGAAATTTTTATTTTTTTAATTAAAATATTTATAATTATTTAATTATAAATATTTTTGTTCTAAATAATGGAAACAAAAGTTATGTCTGGGTAAAATAATTTGTTTTATTAATTTTAATTACCTTTTAACTTATTTATTTTTTCTTACCTAACTAGCCTCTAGGAAAAAACATCAAGAGATACAGTCTCATAATTTATAATATTATATAATTTCGTATAGAGGTTATCCTTTATTAAAGATTCAAATTATTGCTAAAAAATATATTGAATTATGATTCAAGACATGTAGAGACTCTGAAGATGTTTCACTTGACCCACTATCTCTCCAACTCATCATAAAAAATAGAAAAGGGTGATAATTAAAAAGGGGAAGTATATTAATGTTCTGACAAAGGAAGTAGCTAATAATATTATACATAATTAATTGGTAATTTTAATCGATATTACTTTTTAATAACTTTATCTCACTAATATTACATTTGAAAATATTACTTTAGTATTGCCTTCAAGAGAAAATGATATAGGGTACCTTTATCCCTTAAGGTATGATGAACATTATTTAAAATTATTTTTGAAAATAAAAACACCCAATCCTCATTAAATGGTATCAAGAGGGTATTTGTTTCAAAAATGATGTTGGACATTCTCCAGGTGTTGCATCGATGGGGGATGAATATAGGAAATAAATAGATTATTTTAAGTCTGAGCTGTGAAACATGAATAAGCCGATAAATGATAGAATTAAATCATATTTTTAGGATATGCTTGTAAAAAAGGAGATAGGCATGACCTGCACAACCTGCCTACTAAGATCTGCTACCTCCTTATTCAGACTCAATCTTGCATTGTGAGTCACATGTTGGGGATCCCCATGTATGTATTATAGAATACAGAATTGTATATCATTTGGATAATTATGTACATAATCATCTTATGCAGTATTGTCATACAAGAGTAGTGGATCATGATATTATTGATCCAAATTCTCCAGTGTTTCTTCCTATAAAGTAGGTCTCTATAGTTGAAAAAATTGTTGGTCATTTTTTCACATTTTATAGCTAATCATTTCCATTAGGTGACACATGAGGCATGCATTGAATTTTATTTTTTATTTATCATAAAATTTATGATTACTTATAATATTTTCATTCACTAAACTTATATAGTATTATCGTAAATTAAAAAAAATTCTATAAATGAATGGAATATTTAAGGTTCCAGTACCTTTAGTTACTCCTCAAAACGTTGATTGGGTAATAAGGTTATCACACATTGTTTTTACATTAGATGATTATTATACTTTTATAATGTTTGGTGATATATATAGATGATCGTATAGATTAATGTTTTCTTAAAAACATCGTCTTGTATGTTGTAAAGGGTAATCAACTCAGTGCACCTATTTTAAAGAATATTTCCATATATGTAAATTTATTTATTTTTATTTTTTTTATTAAGTATACATTTTTTATATTGGATTAATTAAAAAATTTTAAAATCAAGTATCTCAATATTCTTTTAATCCATTATGATTTTACATTTGTGTATAGTTTTATATACTCATAATATATTTCAATAGAGGTGATATACCTGAACCAAGAAAAAAAAAATTGAATATGTACACGAATGATTGAAAAAAACATATATTAAATGTTGGTTTTTTCCATTCCATGACTAGTAAGAAGAAATATATAACTATAAAAAAATCATTATACTATTATCAATTAAAAATATTTTATAATTTAGTCGATATAGATGTTATCCGTACTTTTCCCTACGGAATGTAAAGAATATTTGTTATCCTCTTTATTGTGTGGGTTTTGAAGAATATTTAGCTAGTTGTTCAAAAATAAGTTCTAATTCTATTATTTAATATATTTAATCTTATATTTTTTCATTATAAATTGGTTTTGATAGTTTTTATTTTAAATGATAATAAATCATGGATTAAGATCGGCTGGGATCATTATTAAATAATAAAACTAAAAAAATTGAATTTGATAAATTGTAGGAATCTAACTCTTATATCTGTGAATAATTGTTTTTTGTTACATATCTATTGTTTTTATCTTTAAAATATAGTTTCATAAATGTAGTTTCATCATTGAAAAGGGGATTTTGAATTTGGATATTATGATTTATGATTCATTTATGAGATAACCATGGCTAGAAGAACAATCGATTTTAAAAAGGGTAGTTTCATCGTAAAACATATAATTTAAAAAAACATGTTATTTTTTAATTTTGAAACACTATATTTTGTATATTTTTTGACATTTTTTACCATATACATCAAAAAACATGAAACACCTTCAAAATTTATTAAAAAAAATATTCTATGTATGACTAATTTTGAGTTATTGTTTTTTTGTTTTATATTTATAATTTTTTTGTTACAGTTATCAATTTTTTTTAACACGTTTTTAAAAAAAATTCTTTTTTGATGCTTTTGATTATTTATTTTGAGTTTTTATGAGTGGGTTCATGTTATTTTGTAATGTTTTTTTATAAAAATATCAACTTTCCATGTCCATTTTTCATAAAATCGATATTGAAAGGTATTCTTACCATTTTTCAAAGTCATTTTTACAAATAAATAATAATAAAATAGTTCCATAAGGAATTTCCATGTTGGTTTATAGACAACTGATGAGGAAAGCCTCCTATAAAGGATTTTATCATTTTTTTTCTATAAAAAACACATAATTCCTTCTATAAATCACCTTTTAGAAGGGTTTTCAATTTCTGTTTATAGAAACTAACCTGGAATGTTTCAATTTATATGACATTGGTATTGACATCTATTTACAACCAATTTTGAAGCGTAAAATGACCTATATTAAAGGTTTTATTCAACTAGTGTGGTATCCAAGTTTGTTATCATTTGTTATATTTTTACACATTATATAAAATATATTGGATGATAAAAACCTAGATAGGGGAATTATTCTAGTGCATGTACATCACTCGTATAGTGACCTCTGAGTTACCAGTGAATTGAGATTATTTTTACCAAATGTGTGATTATTGTTTCATTTTGTTCCATTGGTATTATTATGTGGTTATATTTAATGTGATTTTGTATTTGCTGACCTAAAAGAGTGGGTGAGTTCGTGCATCATGAATAGGCATATAGTTTCACATGTCATAAACTTGTTTCTTATAACTAGAATAATATGAACATGATATAAAATTTTTCTCTATAACTATGAATAATGTTTATGTACCATGATGTTTTTAGGGATTTAGTGTTTAAGGAATATAATTCCTTGTATCCAAGGGTAGGATATTAGGGTGTGTTTCCTGGGAAATACTGCTTAGAAAAATTCCCATTATACTACTCAGGAACCTGATTTAATAGGTTCTTAATGTTGGAGAAAATCATGTTGTGCCTCCTGATATATAGAAGGGTGTGTATAATAATGTTCCAATATAAAGGCTAGATGTGTAGGTAGAAAACTGATCCTTCATGGTTTTTTTATTTTCGTTTTTGTGTGTAGAAGAATATATAGTAGGTCATACAATAGTTAATTTTTATTGGGGTTTTAAATTACAAATTCCTATGATATTACATGGTACCGGAGGTCCACATGATGTAATGGATTGGATAGATATCATTGATGGGATTTTAAATGTAGTTATAACTTTAGAAGATTATAGGGTGAATCAAACTACCTATATTCTTCAAGGACATGCTAGGAGGTGGTGGGTCATCACGATTCAGGTGAAGCGGAATGAGGGTCTAACATTGTTGGCCTTCAAGGTAATATTCTTAGATGAATTCATTATAGATAATATGAGGTTATATTGAGCATAATATTATATGGAGCTTCAGGGAGGAGTGCTATAAACATCCAGTTATACTACTCGTTTCATGGTGTTTCTGTGCATTTTAGTGATGTTTATTGGAAATTTGGTCCAAAATGGTAGAAAAATTAAAATTATGTTCCATCCATAGGTGTGGCACCTGTTATATAAATTTTACTTTGCATTATAACACAACATTATTTGCAAGGATCTTACCATTTATAAGGGCTGAGAGTAAGAAACAACATCAGGATTTTTCCTACTTTTACTGGATTAGTGAGTAGGCTTTCTTTTGAATTTATTGGCGCCTCTAATGGAGGCATTAATAAGATATCAATGGATATATGAAATGGTGGTGAAAATAAACTATAACAGATTAGGGGTTGTTTAGATCATTGAATGGGAGTATGACCTTATCGGTGTTTCTAGTATGGCTAGAGGGAACTTCCCCACAAGTTTTATACTAGACCATTGACAATGTTCCATAAGTGTGGTATGATGGGGAACCTATATTGACTTTTCAAGAAGATATAAATGATAGGATCAACTATGGAATCTAGATAGATTAAAGCATTGATGGAATTTTCTTGGGACCTCACACTAATATACGATATAATATAGGATAGTTGGGCTATAGAGTGGGAATGTAATCTCAACAATATTTGCAGACTATACATGTTATGGTGGATTCAATGATCTATGGATAGAGGGGCCAAGGATATATTTCCAATTAATGTAGAGAGTATGAGATGGATTGGATTTTAGCTAACATTGGGGAGGGTACATTAATTGAGAGAGTTGTGGTTTTGATTATGTATATACATTCTTATTCCTTGTTTGATATAAGATTTTTTCATTATTTTATATATGCTCAAGTAATTTCTAATTTACAATTGATATTAATGTTTTCCTTATGATTGTGATCCCTTGAAACTCATATTGGAAAGAGGGTAGATCATATTTAGAGATTCCAAGAGTCTCATATAGTGATTTTATGCTACATAAGTCAATGCAATTTTATGGTTCATAAAATAAAAATCTCTGGTAAAATATTTAATATAGACTGGATGGTGAATTTTTGAGCTCACATTGAATACTTCATTAGGAAAATGTACTTTTCCTCTTATGATAGAATGGAGTAGGTTTTGACAATTTAGGAGCAAGAAAAATAGGACCAGGCCCCAGTCAAATTGGGACCATTATAGTGTAGGTGTTAGAAAATGTTTTTTCCTATGATGAGTTGATCATTTCATATAATCTTCTTTTTGTGGGGTATTATTACTCGGATGCCTTTCTGTTGTACTTATTGAGACTTTATCCTAAAATGGTAATTTATTATGAGATTATACTCATGCGAATTTCATTCCTGATATCAATTCCTCCATATCACATGCCACCAATTGAGTAGAAGGATTTAAAAGTGAATCATGAGAATCTAGAGGTGAAGGGATTCATTCGAATGAGTGCATCTCCTTAGGGGTTAAACTATCATATTTTCCAAGAATAAGTAAAACAGTCATCAATTATGTGAGGATTATTATAAGTTGAATCAGTTCATGGTGAAGAATAAGTAACCACTATAGAAGATAAATTATTTGTTTGACTATGTCACACCCTGACCGTAGATGCCCTTATTTTTACTTCTTTCTTGGTCCCGGTTTAAAATTTTCAATGTTTATTTGTGTTGGCGGTTTCGCGCCGGTGCGCGGTCACTGCATCGTTAGCAGTGGTGATGCGTTTGGCCATGGTGACCGTGGGTTCACCTGGCGTTTTAAATATTAAAATTTTTATGTTGACATTTTATTATTATTAAATTATTGTTATTATTTTTAAAGTTATTCATATTGTATTGTGTCTGCATGAATGTTTATATATGTGTAAACATATATGTGTATATATATACATATACATATTTTTATATGCACTTATATATAAGTATATACTTTTATATGTGTATGTATATATATATATATTTATATATGTTTAGATATAGGTATATATGTCAATATACGTATATATATATATATTTGTGTGTGTGTGTGTGTGTGTGTCTGTGCATTTATTTTTAAATGATTTTAATATCCTAAATGTTTTGATTAAAAATAATTATTATTAAAATTAAATAATAATAATAATAATAATAATTATTATTATTCATATTATTATTCTTATTATTCTTATTCTTATTATTATTCTTATTGTTATTATTATTATGTTGTTGTTGTTCTTATATATATATATATATTAACCAAAACCCTAGCTCCCCCCCCCCTCTCTCTTCTGTGCGGTGGTCCCCTCCCCCTCTCATTCTCCTCTACCCAGCCGCGTGCCCCTTCCCTTCGTCAGGCCACCGCCTCGCCGGCCCTCCGCCTGGCCGCACCCCCGTATGGCTCCCGCTCTGCCAGACGCCCTCCACCGCCCCCCCGACAACGTGCGACCACCGGTGCCTACGGCTCGCTGCGCCGACCCCACTCACGACTGCCACCCTGCTCCGCTCCGGCGTCTGGCAGCCCGCCACCCTGCTCCGCTCCGGCGTCCGGCGGCCCACCCCCTGCTCCTCTCCAGTATCTGGCGGCCCGCCCCCTGCTTCGCTCCGCCGCGTCTGACCCTCCTGTTCGGGCAGTGACCTCAGTTCCGGCGGCGACCCCCCTGTCCGGCGACCCATCCGGCGAACCTCCCCCTTCTGACGATCCCCTGCTCCGGCAGCATCCCCCTCCATCCAGCCGCTCTGGCCAGCGCGCTCCGGCCAGCCCGCTTCCGGCCAGCCCACCTCAGGCCGCGCCGCACCCAACCTGCCCTGCTCGTCGCACCCCTTTCGCTCTCGCTTCGACCCGTATGCCTTCCGCGATGTCGACGTGCCGTCCAGTCAGCGTTATGCAGCGTCGTCGCGTCGTCTAGCGCCCTCACGACCAGCTGCACGTCTCGTTCTTGTTTGGGTGAGCGGCGAGCACCGCTGCAGAAAGTGAGCAATTCGGGTTAACCTCATTTCACCTGCTCCGATGTCGAGGTGGTTTTTCACTGTTTGTTCATTAGTGTTATTTTAAGTTAGAGTTTATGTGTTTTTAATTATTTTACTTTTTTTGAAGCCCATTGGTATGGTTTTTCCATGATTCTGTGATCATCATCTCACACGTGCTGGTGCACCCATTTTCGGCGTGACACATCATTGTGTCTAGATAGCGAGCAGAGCGTGTTGGCGATGTAATTTCACATTACTGAAATTTCTAGCTTCTGTTTTCTTATGCGCAAGTGTGAGACATGTCTCATCATCGTAAACAAGCTATAATTCAAGGTTGGTCTCCCACTGCACTTGATTTTAAATTTAGAAATTTATTTACTCCTTTTCATTTCACTATTTTTCAATAAATTTATAGTAGCACTGGATAGCTATTACTAGAGTCCTGAATTGTTGAAATTGGAAACTGTTTACTCCTTCCATTGCACTGAAAATAATTTCATGGATTTAATTGTGTGACTTTCTTGTGATGTTACTAAATGAGTACTTTATGAAATGTGCAAGTCTTGTTGAATAGTGTTTTGAAATGGTTGGTGTCTGTGAAATGGCGGGTGTATAATTTATGGAAAGTGGTGATTTCTTGAAAACATGGATAGAAGAAATGCCCATTGGACCTTTAAAATGGATTTTGGAACTTTTCAGTGGTGGTTTGGGTTTCCTTAAATGAGTTTCAAAGTATGTTTTTCTGGTTTTCAACGTGATGGTGTGTGTCATATCTTTTGGTAACGCTTTGGTACTAAATGGTATAAACGTAGTTGATGTGGCGGCCCGGTTGGCACTTTATTGATTGTGAACCGATTACATATATATATATATATATATATATATATATATATATACGTACTCAAGGGGAACCTCTACAGGGGGACTTCCCTTAAAGGATTGTCATGTAGCGGTGTCCGTTTAAGGGGATGTCAAGTGCGGCGAGGTGAGTCACGCATGTGAGGGCCTCCCACTTACACAGTATTTTTAAAACTACTGTGGGTTCCTGGGCGTCTTTTAGAGAATCGAGTGACGGTTGCTGACTAACTCCGATTAGATGGGTTAGTCCCCCCTTGGTAGGTAGAACTTATAGGGCGTGCCACTGGTTGGCTGTTAGGGAGGCCAGTTGGTTATTGACTGTGGAGTACCATGCCGGCAGGTATTCTGAACCCAAGTACACCCAGGGGTTTTCTAGTGATGTTTAGGATCACCCATGGTTACTTGATGTTCCTTGCTTGTTTACTTTTAGTTGTTCTTTACAGCTTGTACTATTATACTTTGTGAAAATGGTTTTCAAATGAAGATGTGTTATTCTCTTTGTGTAAAATTTGAAAATGTAACACTTCTTTCTCTTTTAGAATGAATTTGGCACCAATTAAAGGAATTCAAATTTTGAAAAAGAATAAGGGTAATGTCTCGTGTTTTGATCTTCTAGTGAAACATTATGAAAGCTTACTTTTATACTTTGTATTTCCAACCTGGAATTTATAGATTCTTTATTTACTAGCAGTGCTTTGGGATTTTTTTGTTGGGCTCACCTACTGAGTACTTTTTGTACACACGCCTATCTTTTACCATTTCAGTTGCAGGTTCCTTGTGTTTAGGTTATCCTGGTTTGAGTCGCTCAGTGATGGAGCGACGCTGGTTTTTTTAGTTAGGTGGTGACCCGTGAGGTCACATGGAGGTATGTTTGTGGTGTAGTTTTGTTTTTGTTGTTAGTGTTTCCTTTATTGTTTATATGTTTTTATTTTACAAATCCTAGTTTTTTTGGGCTAAATCATTCCCAACGATTAAAAAATGATGCCTGGTACTAGTTTCCATCCCGGGGGGATCGGGAACACCCCTCGGGACTTGCCGCGGACCAGCTCTGGTGACCAGTTTAGGGTCGACCCGGGCTGGTTCGTGACAAAATGGTATCAGAGGTGGTTCTTGTTATTTGGGTTTTCCGGTAGGTGGAGATTAGGACTTTCGGGACTGGATAGGTTGGTATGGGAAGGAAGTCATGAACCCTCGCCCATTCCACACCTCGAGTATCCAGGGGAAGTCTGGGAATTGTGTCCTTGTCTCTTTCTGGTTTGTCTTGGATTGAGAGAGGACAACGGAGGCAAGCCGACATTACATCATGATTTCACATGGATTAGTGGCCCATGTGGAGTCTGAGTACATAGTTTTAATTCTTCCTAGTGTTCGACGCTTACTTAGGACATGGCCCACCATCATGTTGCTAGGTTGAGCATGACTACTAGTCCCTCACTCCAGTGGTTGATTCAAATTTGGGTGCTGCATTCATTTTGGCCGGTGTAATTGCGTTGTTGGAAATGAAAAAGGGGTTTTGAAAAATTGGACTGGTTTCTTTTAAAAGACTTTAAATGTATGAAATGGGTTTTAAAACTGAATGCTCTTGAATTGAAAATCCGTTATTGCTTGGAATTGGTCGAGAATGGTTTGGGGTGAAAACTCAGGCCCTCTTTATGAATGTTTGCACATATGTGAAAATATATGGAAAGTGCATGTTGGTGCAAGTATGAACGGAATGTGGACAACGACATGTGTAATGGGTCATGGGATTACCTGAGTGTTTATTCGAAATTAAAGGCTAGGCCTTGTTTTCTAAATTGGTCTTTAAATTGGGGAAATGGTTTTGGAAAGTGGTTTTGGTTTGAAAGTGGGTTGGCATTTGGAAAGTGGTCTTGAAAAAGGGTGGTTTTGAAATCTAAAATAAAAAGGGGATTATGAAAAGGGAAATTTGGGTAGTGTTTGAAATTTTTTGGTTTTGAGCTGGTTATTTTTGTACCAGGATGTTACTTTTAATCATGCTTTGATTTGATATTGGTCTTGGCTTTGTGTTTTACATACCGCTCAGGAAATGCCACCCAGAAAGGTCTCTAAGGATTCTGATATTTCATGCCCAGTTTTTGGTCCTCCTTAGACTTTGCCTATTCTCCATGGTGATCAGGGTCCGTTAGAGGAAGTGGAATGGCTCGAGGAATTGGAGTGTGTCTTTAGAACGTTGGGAACACCCGATAATGTTATGGTTCGTGCAATTATGGAATTGTTCGAGGGTCCAACTCTGGACCAGTGGTACATGGTTAACCCACTGTAAACGCAAGTTAAAATGACGTGGGATGTCTTTAAAACTATTTTCATCCAATAATTTGTACCTGATGAAGTGAAGCTGAAGAAAAAGAGAGAGCTTGTGCATATTCAACAAGGCCAACGGACGGTGAAGGCATATATTGACCATTTCAAGGAAATGATTTCCTTTTCTCCAGAGGTAGCATCGCATGAGCTCATGAAGGCCTATTTTTTTCACCAGGGGTATTCATCTAGAGATCAAGGATCAAGTCCTCCCTTCTAAAGACCAATGTTTCGAGAAGCTGGTGGAGGAATCTTTTTTAGCTGAGCTGGTTTCCGGTGCGCGGGTGTTTAGTACTTCAGCATACCCTGTTGTTCGTAAGAGTTCCCCCTCTGGTGAGGAAAAGACACCAGAGATACCTATTCCTAAGGAGTTATCCCCTTTGGTCCCATATTCCAGTTCATTAGATCGTTCAATGGTATGCTATAAGTGTGGTCGTTTCTAGCATTTAAAGTCATCTTGTCGCAACCCTCCGAAGACGTGCCATCGCTGTAGATGTCTGGGTCATCTGGAGAGGTTTTGCTGGAAGCGTCGCTTGAAGAGGACATTGTGATTGGAGAATGTCAGTACCTGACTGTGAGGCAGAAGGTACTTCAGCCAACAAAGCCCCAACCACAGGTCTCAGGGTGAAGCTCGCGCACAGTCAGGAGCTCCTAGGGGTGGGATGCCTTGGTCCGGGATTTGCGTTTCATGTTGGCGGTGGAACAATTAGAAATCTTTTCATATATTTTTTTCTGCTATTAATGTTTTAACATTGTTGTAAGTATGTTGTTTTTCCATAAAGTTATGATGGACTTGTTCTACGATAATCCAAGGAGACTGGTTTGTGTGGATGTGATATTCTGAATCATGTGTCTTTCTTAAAAATGTGCTTGACCCTTGTGTGGGTTGACCTCGGTTTAGTTATTCATGTAGGATGTGGTTATGTTTCATGGATTTAAGTGCGTCAGGTTTCCGACTCGATGTCCGAGTTAAGTCTTTTTTTCCTAGGTTTTCCCTAGTATTGAAGGTTGTTGACTGTAGTCAAGGGTTCAACGTTTCGACGGAGGTGTTGTTTTGATCGTGTTATAGGAGTCGGTTTGGATCGGTTGTGAGTTCCCGCACTGGACCTGCCTCCTTGTGGTAGTATGTTTTGGGTGTTAAATTTTCGAACCAGTTATGTTATTGTGGTGGGGAGAACCCCTTCGTGTTCTCCCCTCAACCTCAGACTTCATTTTTCTCTTGAATCGGTTGGGTATGACTTGTGTAGAGTAAGGTCATCCCGAGATTCTCAGTTTTCTTCGATTCCTTTAGTTCCGTTTGGGTATGGACTTGGATCTTGACCTAATTTTGGCTTGGTGAATTTCTGGGGGCAGAAAGTGTCTGTGGTGGGAAGAATTGTCACACCCAGACCACATATACCCTTATTTTTACTTCTTTCTAGGTCTCGGTTTAAAATTTTCAAAGTTTATTTGTGTTGGCAGTTTCGCACCGGTGCGCGGTCACCGCATCGTTAGCGGTGACCGTGCGTTCGGCCCGGGTGACTGTGTGTTCACCCAGAGTTTTAAATAATAAAATTTTTATGTTGAAATTTTATTATTATTAAATTATTATTATTATTACTTTTGAAGTTATTCATATTGTATGTGTGTCTGCATGCATTTTTATATATCTGTAGATATATACATATATATATGTTTATATGTGATTATATATAAGTATATACATTTATATGTGTATGTATATATATATATATATGTTTATATATGTTTATATATAGGTATATATGTCACTATATGTATATATATATATATATATTTATGTGTGTGTGTGTGCATTTAATTTTAAATGATTTTAATATCCTAAATGTTTTGATTAAAAATAATTATTATTAAAATTAACTCATTATTATTATTAATCTTATTATTAATCTTATTATTATTATTATTTTTATTATTTTTAATTTTTTTATTATTATTCTTGTTATTCTTATTATTATTATTATTATTTCTATTGTTATTATTGTTATTATTATTATTATGTTGTTATTATATATATATATATAAACCAAAACCCATGCTCCCCCCCTCTCACTCTTCTATGCGGTGGCCCCCTCCCCCTCTCCTTCTCCTCTACCCAGCCGCGCACCCCTGCCCTCCTTCAGGTCGCCGCCTCGCTGGCCCTCCACCTCGCCACACCCCCGCCCGGCTCTCGCTCTGCCTGGCGCCCTCCACCGCCCCCTGGCCTCGCACGACCACTGGCTCCCGCGGCTCGCCGCGCCGACCCTGCTCTCGACCGCCACCCTGCTCTGCTCCGACGTCTGGCGTCCAGCGGCCCCCCAACCTGCTCCGCTCCGGCGTCCGGCGGCCTGCCCCCCTAGTCCGATCCGGTGTCCAATGGCCCGCCCCCTACTTCTCTCTACCGCGTCCGACCCCCTGTCCCGGCGGCGACCTCCAGTCCGGTGGCGACCCCCTGTCCGGCGACCCATCCGGCGGACCTCCCCCTTCTGACGATCCCCTACTCCAGCAGTATCCCCCTCCGTCCAGCCGCTCCGTCCAGCCCACTCTGGCCAGCCCACTTCTGGCCAGCCCACCTCAGGCCGCGCCACACCCAACCTACCCTTCTCGCAACACCCCTGTCGCGCTGGCTTCAACCTGTAGGCCTTCCGTGGTGTTGACGTGACGTCCGGTCATCCTCATGCAACGTCGTCGCGCAGTCTAGCGCCCTCACGACCATCTGTACATCTCGTTCTTATTTGGGCGAGCAGCGAGCACCGCTGCTGAAAGCGAGCAATTCGGGTTAACCTCATTTCACCTGCTCCGATGTTGAGGTGGTTTTACGCTGTTTTTTCATTAGAGTTATTTTAATTTATCATTTATGTGTTTTTATTTGTTTTACTTTTGTTGCAGCTTGTTGGTACGTTTTTTCCAGGATTCTGTGATCGTCAGCTTGCACGTGCTGGTGCGCCCATTTGAGGCGTGACCCATCTTTGTGTCTTGATAGCGAGAAGAGCGTGTTGTCCAGGTAATTTCGTATTAAAAAAATTTCCGGCTTGCATTTTCTTTTGCGCAAGTGTGAGACGTGTTGCGTCATCCCAAACAAGTTGTAATTCAAGGTTGGTCTCCCACAACACTTGCTTTCAAATTTTTAAATTTATTTATTCCTTGTCATTTCATTATTTTTCAATAAATTTATAGTAGCACTGGATAGCTATTACTATAGTCGTGACTTGTTGAAATTGGAAACTGTTTACTCCTTACATCGCACTGAAAATGTTTTCACAGATTTAATTGTGTGACTTTCTTGTGATGTTGCTAAATGAGTACTTTATGAAATGTGCAAGTCTTATTGAATAGTGTTTTGAAATGGTTGGTGTGTGTGAAATGGTGGGTGTACATTTATGGAAAGTGGCGATTTCATAAAAACATAGATAGAAGAAATGCCCATTGGGCCTTTATATTGGATTTTGGAACTTTTCAGTAGTGGTTTGGTTTTCCTTAAATGAGTTTCAAAGTATTTTTTTCTGGTTTTCAATGTGATGGTGTGTGTCATATCTTTTGGAAAAGCCTTGGTACTAAATGGTCTAAACATAATTGATGTGGCGGCCCAGTTGGCTCTTTATTGATTGTGAACTGATTACATATATATACGTACTTAAGGGGCACCACTACAGGGGGAATTCCCTTCGAGGATTGTTGTGTAGTAGTGTCCGTGTAAGGGGATGGCAAGTGCGGTGAGGTGAGTCACGCGTGCGAGGGCATCCCACTGACACAGTATTATTAAAACCACCGTGGGTTCCTAGGCATCTTTTAGAGAATCGAGTGATGGTTTCTGGCTAACCCGGATTAGACGGGTTAGTCCCCCCTTGGTAGGTAGGCCTTGTGGGGCGTGCCACTGGTTGGCTGTTAGGGTGGCCAGTTGGTTATTGACTGTGGGGTACCATGCCGGCAGGTAGTCTGAACCCGAGTACGTCCAGGGGTTTTCCAGGGATGTTTAGGATTACCCATGGTTACTTGATGTTCCTTTCTTGTTTACTTTCACTTTTTCTTTAAAGCTTGTACTGTTATACTTTGTGAAATTGGTTTTCAAATGAAGATGTGTTATTCTCTTCGTGTAAAATTTGAAAATGTAACACTTCATTCTCTTTTAGAATTAATTTTGCACCAATAAAAGGAATTAATATTTTGAAAAAATAAAAAGGGTAATGTCTCATGTTTTGATCTTCAAGTGAATAATTATGAAAGCTTACTTTAATACTTTGTAGTTCAAACCTGGAATTTATAGATTCTTTATTTACTGGTAGTACTTTGGGATTTGTTATTGGGATCACCTACTGAGTGCTTTTTGTAATCACGCCTATCTTTTACCATTTCAGTTGTAGGTTCCTTGTGTTCAGGTTCTATGGGATTGAGTCGCTCAGTGATGGAGCGATGATGGTTTTTTTGTTGGGTGGTGACCCGTGAGGTCACATGGAGGTATGTTTGTAGTGTAGTTTTGTTTCTGTTGTTAGTGTTGTCTTTTTTTTTGTTTTTTTTCTTTTACAGATCCTGTTTTGTTTGGGATAAATCATTCCCAAGGATTAAAACATGATTCCCAGTACTAGTTTTTATCCCGGGGGGATCAGGAACGCCCCTCGGGACTTTCCGCTGACCGGCTCAAGTGACCGGTTCAAGGTCGACCCGAGATGGTTCGTGACAGATTAGTTGAGAGGATCAAATGGATTATTTAAGATTGAAATTTGATATATATATATCATCAACATCATGTTATGACTTAGTTCATGATGAAAAAATCATTCAAAAGAAGTTATGACTATATTTATATCTCATCATACAGTTTTTTAGGATGAATAAACTGATGGTATCCATGGATCTCATGAGGTATATTTTTTATCCCTTATTTGATTCCATTTTCATTATTTTTATAGATTATATCTTGATATAATTTGGGGACCCTGTTTTATATGAAAGATGTTTGGAGATTATTGAATGTAAATTTGAAGTACATAATCATTATGAAAAGAACTCAAAGTGTTATTTTTGGATCCCATAGGAATATTTTCTTGGACATGTGATATTCGAAGTAAGAACAGTAGTTGATCTGAAGTGTAACATCCCTGACATGATAGCCACTAAACTGGTTCCCCAAGATGAGTCACCACATGACCTCAAGCACTCCTCCCCATACACTAAAGGCTGTAAACTAGAAGTGAGGGTTTAATAGGTCACATAGGGAGACTATATCCCATTTACCATAGTAATATAGAACATGTAACACATTAATTAAAGGAAACAATAAGTAATAAACTAGAAACATTAATTTCAAAGCATTTCTTAAAATTTGGTAACAACCACAACCAAAAAAAATATTCAATGTCATTATAACAGTTTTAAAAATAAAGAAAACACAAAATAACGAAAACATCTGAATCCCCAAAATGGGGTTTGACTCCAAGCATGGTTCTTCATCCATGCACATCCCAAGCCCAACTCTAATCACTAGCATAGGGCCCTTACCCTTGTCCTGACTTTAAGCCATGAACTTTTCTTTGGTACCTAATGATGGCCTAAGTAGGATGTGAGTACAAACTAGTATCCCACCACCGATGATGCCTAAAAAATATCCACTCTAAGAAGAAATTGTATGAATGTATGAAGTGAAGAAAACAAAAACAAAAGACATATCATGTTCCACTAGTTAACAATGTTCAATTTAGCCAATTTATCACTTTATCCATTTTCATCTCTTATGAAATGGGTTAGGTAGTAACATCCTTTATACAATGGTCATGCAGGACTATAATCACAATCCACTTGCTTGTGGTTTCATGCTTCAGGTCCTTAATCAGAGACTCAAGAATTTGAGCGAGAATATGTTTAGCCTCCTTGATTAGAAAATTGATTCTCTTGAATCAACTGTTTATTAGATTCAAGAATCAATTACTCTCAACAACTTCCCCAGAAATGATGACAATGAAAAGACAATTTCATCTGAGCTCCAGAAACTAATTGTTCTCAGGGAAAACATTCAGAGGGATTTGTTCAAAGTCAAGTGGCTAACTGATGGTGACAGGAATACCAATGTTTTTAATTCACTTCAATGAGCTAAAAGAGTCAACACGACTCTATCTCTTATTAAGGATGTATACTCTATAATTGATGAATGATGGAGTCTCTCAAATCACATTGTCTCCTTCTATTTGAATATTTTCAATGACCCCATATGAAATGAAGCTTTGATTGATGGAATTATCCCAATGGTGGTCACTGATATAGAAAAAACTTCTCTTATCTCAACTCCCACAGATATTGAAATCAGGGAAGAAGTTTTTGGTCTTAAAAAAGAAAGCTCACCAGGGCCGGATGGTTTCACTAATTATTTCTTCCAATTATATTGGGAGGTCATACCTGAAAATTTGTTTAGAATGGTTAGGAATTTCTTCACAAAAGGATCTTACACTCAAGGCTTCAATGCTCAATTAATTGCATTAATTTCAAAGGTGGATAATGAAAGTGATATTGGTCAGTTTTGGCCTGTTTCTCTTATCAATACTATCAACAAGATCATCACCAAAATCCTTGTTATTCACCTTGCTTATATTTTTGAGAGAATTGTCTCATGGAACCAGTTTGGTTATATCAAAGGAAGGAGAATTCAAGATTTCCTTATAAATGTCGTTGAATGTATTAATCTCCTTCAAAAGACCAAAAGGGGTGGAAAAATTGCTCTAATGATTGATATTAAGAAGGAATTTTACACCATTGACTGGGGATTCATTGGACGTGTTCTGCATGAGTTTGGCTTCCACAGTAGATTCATTCATTGGGTTCATGATCTGCTCAGTTCTGCCCAGATTACTCTTTTGATTAATGGGGATCCGGATGATTATATTAAATTTTTTAGAGGAGTGAGGCAGGGGGACCCTTTGTACGCTATTATTTTTTTCAATTGCTGAGGATTATCTTAGTCGCCTTATCCTTGATAGAGTTAACAAAGGAGATATCAAAACAATCTGTGCTGCCTGAGGTATTTCTGCCCCCTCATATCTCATTTTTGCTAACGACATCATCCTGTTTAACCAAGGGGACAGAATGAACCTTAAAAATATCAAGAGAACTCATATTCATTATGAGAAAGCTTCTGGTCAAGAAGTCAGTTGGAGCAAGTCATTTAATTTCATTGAGAATAACATCTCGACCTCAAGGAAGCAAAGCCTCGTTCATGAGCTGGGAGTAAGGGAGGGTTCCCTTCCTTTCATTTACCTTGGAGTTAAAATGTTTCTTGGAAAACCCAATACCTCTTATTTTATTGATGTTGTGGGCAATCTTAGAAGAACTCTATCCACCTAGAAGGGTAAGGCATTCTCAATGGCAGGGAGAATCAGTCTGGTTAAGAATGCAATTGTCTCAAAGCTTGTTTACTCCTTCATGGTGCACTCCTGGCCGGTATCCACCCTTAATAGTGTCTACACACTAATGAGGAACTTTGTGTGGAGTGGAAGTATACTTGAAAGGAAAATTTCAACAGCTCCATGGAAGACATGCTGCTTTCCACAAAGCATGGGAAGCCTCGAAATTAAAAACAATAAGTTCTTAAACCAATATCTTAAATCTCATTTCCTTTAGCATCTCATCCGTGATAAACCTGAGTCCCTAAATTTCATCAGATCTACACTTCTAAGAATGATTATTATAGGTAACATGAATTACATACAATCCTCGGTTTGGACAGGCCTCAAAAAAATTTCCAACATGTTAAAATGCAGTCTCACTGGTTGGTCAGTAAGAACTCCTCCCTCCAATTCTGGAGAGACAACTGGAATTGTAACCCACTAATTGATAGTGTTGAGATTCAGGAACTGCCTACAAATCACAATTTCACTATTAGAAATCAACTTGAGTATTATCATCAACTTCCATATCAGATTGCGAACATTGTTTCCTCCTATGACTTTCTGGATAGAGATAACATTCTTATTTGGGGACCGAGCTCAAATGGAATTATGAACACCAAATGCTTCCACAATAATCTATTTAAAGGTAGAAGTAATGGAGCTGTGAAGTAAAATAAAAAATGGATGCTTCCATCTCGATCCACTCTCCTCTGGCACTTCCATATCAATAAACATCTAGTGGACACTAATCTGCAGCGGGTTGGGATCTCCCTCTGCTCCAGATGAGACCTCTGTCATCTGCACCATGATGATATTAATCATGTGTTCATGTCATGTAAAATCACAGCTTCTCTCTGGAACATGGTTTTTACCTGGTTTGACATTAATCCACTGCATGTGAACAACATCAAGGACCTGATGCTGCTACTCCCAGAGATTCAATTATCCAAGCAGGTGCGTATTCTTTTCCTTGCTGCATGTGCAAAAGTCAGTCATTTCTTATGGAAGTGCAGAAATTAGGCCTATCACACTAATTCTAGAATTAATAATGGGTTCCTGCTCCCTCAAATTGTGATGGCGGCTCAACAAGAAAATAATTCACATGCTGAAAATTTTCACAACTCAGTTAGGGATTTCACTATTCTGAAAAAACTGAACGTGCAAGGTAATTATCCTTAGCCTCTCAGAACCATGGAAGTCTTCTAGTTACCTCCTTTTGCAGGATGGATTAAATGCATCTCAGATTAAGCCTCGAGAGGTAATCTAGGTCCTGCTGGTTATGGTTTTTTCTTCAGGAATCATGATGGTGACTTTGTGAATGGAGGTCATAGTACGTGTAGACTGGCCTGGGCTCTTGAAGTAGAGATGATGGCTCTCGTCAAAGCAGTTTATTTTGCTCAAAGAAACAATTGAATGAATATCTGGTTTGAAAGAGTTTCTGTCATAGTTGTTCAAGCGGTTTGAATTGGTGAAATTCACTTGGCTTGGAAACTTACTTCGAAATGGATTAAGTGCCTCGACATACTTGATTCAATGCATTATATCATTACACATGTCTACAGGGAATCCAATCAACTTGTTGATTGCCTTGCAAACATGGGATCCTCGGGCGACACTTGCACCTATCATTCCAATACTCCTTGTGAGTTTCTCCCTATCCTTTACAGAGATAATGTAAAATTCCCTACTTCATACTTTTGTAACGCATGTTTCTTTTCATAATTTATATGAAGCCTTGTTGCTTGATCTTAAAAAAAACATCCTTTATACAATGGATTGAGATAGTAAATTATTATACTATAGGTAATAAATCATGTTCCCTATCTCACTAGGGATAACCATTACATAAAAAACCATGTCACACTTACCTTGGAGTTAAGGTCCATGTAGTCTCGTTAAATGAAACTATTAGGGGCATAAGGCCTTGATCCCCTTCCATAACCCATTCATTATAGGGGTGGGGTTTAGATCCATAGTCTAACATAACTTAGGGGCATAGATCCTCATGTCCAATACCCCACACAACCAATCTAGGGTAACATGCTTCTTTGCCCATTAACTACAAATACCACATCACAAACAATATATATTAAATACACATAACATTAAAAATTATTATTCATTCATATACAAATCAATATAAAGACTTAACCCATTAGAAAACATACAATTTAAATTTCATATCCCATTTAACAAATTTCCCATCCTAATTACTAAAATCATTTAAAAAAATTATCCATTTAAAATTATTTACCCACTTTTGCATTTGTTGATGCTCCTTTTTCATCACATTGTCTAAAAGAATGGAAAAGGAAATGACTTAGCACAAATTGATTCATCGTTTGAAGAAAATATCAAAAATCGATAAGGGCGTGAACAAGGCTTCAAATGCACAAGGGTCGTGCAAGTTCCATCACTGTCGTGCAAGTATACCTGTGCTCCACCTAATGGTCACACAATTGACTTTCGCACCCTACAGGATAACCGCCCGGGGTCTTCTTCAGCCTATAAATAGACCCTATGGGCCCCCCATTTTGGGAGGAATTTTTCCAGAATTCATATACAGAGCTCTGAACGCCCAAGTCTCTTCTTTAGGTCTTCTGAACAATTATAAGGTAATACTTTACCTGGAATGGAAGGTCTAAATAGGAGGAGTAAGGTCTAAGTTTTATAATTCACTAACACTTGTGCGCCTAAGTGGTTTTACCCTTAAGGGAAATGAACACACTTGCATGCCACCCTACTTCTTCACCATAACTTGCGCGTCATATTCTGTAAAGCCTCTAGGGATGATTCCAAAGGCATTGATCAAGGATCGCCCAAATATTAATCTAAGGGCTGAAAATTGCGCAAGTAACCATGATTCGCGCAGGTATACTTGCGTGCCCAGGACTTGCGTGCCCACGCAGTACCTGCGTGCCTGCCAGGACTTGCGCGCCCCTATCTTTTTTGGTGCCTTTCCTACCCATTTCATCCCTCTTATATCATTCCACCTCTCCTATTCCAGAATCAGTCTTCAAGACACTCTTCAAATTCATTTATGGCATGCTTTCTTGATTTTTCTTCCTTATCTGAATGGAATTACATGGAACATCTCTCAAAATCTAGTGATTTACACATCTTTATGTCACTAAAGATTGATATTTCATTCATTCAACCTCATCCTTTAAGATGAGAGTATCCTCAACTCTGGGCCTCCTTTTCATGAGTAAGCCCCAGTCTAAATTCTCATTACTGTGGTCATCCTCTTTAGGATTAAGCCCCAAGTCCTCTAATCTGGGCATCCTCCTTAGGAGTAAGCCCTAGTCTTAATGTTTTCAAATATGGGCATCCTCCTTAAGAGTAAGCCCCAACCATAATTCTCTTAACCTGGGATTCCTTTTCAGGAGTAAGCCCCAGTCTCAAATAAGGGAATCCTCTTTAGGAGTAAGCCCCAAGTCCCTTAATTTTTCAATTCCCTTAACCTGGGCCTCCTTCTCAAGAGTAAGCCCCAGTCTTAATTTCTCTTAACCAGTCCTAATTTACTTTTGATTTGGGATTCTTTCTCAGGAGTAAATCCCAATCATAAGTCCCCTCATAACTTGGGTATCTTGCTTAGGAGTAAGCCCCAAGATTAGAGTATCCAAATCTCCATGAAGCACATATAACTTTATGGACCCTGTTCCTGGATTTCTTCCCTGAAGTAAATCTTAATTCTTATCTATTTGGGCAGTCATACACACATAAGCCCCATATCATTGCATCTTTCATGGCACAATTGTCAGGTTTCACCAATACATCTTGTTTCTCACACCGAGCATGACTCACATGAGCTTAGAGTGTAAAAGTAATCATGACATCTTTCTTTTAGACATAAATAATGCATAAACATCATTCTCCCTTACTCGAACTACGTGGATTCTGATTCCTTTTTTCTAAAACAAAGGATACGTAGGTAGCCCATAATCGGGTACGATCCCAAATCTGAAGTAATCCATGTCCTCCTGAATGACAATAAACATCAAGTGCCAGACTAAGTGTCTTTAAAACAAGTATGGTCATCACAATGACCAAGAGACTTTTATGTATTTTTAAGGATACAATCAACTAAGAATCTCTAACAAATACAGATGATTCTTCATCGATGAAGAACCTCTAATACATATAAAATATTCTCTGAATTTCCTACATATCGATCATTGATTTTTAGACTAAAGGAAAGCTCATTTTATACTTGGTAATGTAATAAGGATTCACGAACATAAATTAAATCTATAAAGAGAGTCCCGGAGTAGACAATAATTCCAATCAAAAAGGTGTGATGAGTCCGACCTCCCATCCTCTCGACCAATGAAAATTCCTAAGCCTCATGTGTCCACAACTAATGAGCGCCTACCTTTGGAATGTAGGTCAAAATGGATATGGAATCATTGGATGTTTTCAGTTCTACAAACAAACCCATTAAAAACCAATTGGAATGTTTGAACCTTCAATCAATGAGGTCATCCCCAATTCCAGAGGGAAATAAAAAATGGTGAACCCGACATGAATCCTTTACCATGATAAAATGATGTTTTACTTATTTGTTAGGCCCCTATTTAAAACTCAATGAGAGGGCCAACAAAAAACAATCATTGATATATGTGCTCATCCAAAAGATGTAGTGGCTGAATTTATCTTGATTACGTCTGTTATATCAAACAGGCGCTCTTTTCTAAGATTTTATGCATTCTAAGAAATGGTTGCTCTCATGTTCACACCCGTGAATACGTCTGCTGTGAAAACCTCTGCTACGAATGCCACTACTGCTACTCTTCCTAGATCATCGTCCGCTCTGAGGACGACATCACCTACTCAGCATCTTCAACACTGGGTATCAAATGTGCTGGTTGAGGAGTACCATCAAAATGGTACTATTCCAACTCTGGAGGCTGCCCGACAAGCCCTCCAAGTGAACAATTCTCCCTGGTCGTCCGGACAGTGATGATCAGTGATCAAGAATCAGGCAGTGCTAACTACCGTCTCTAACCATTTCGGGTCGTTATCCCTAGAATGCAATCAACATTCACTCCCATATTCTGGGGAGGTAAATGAGCAGGTCCCTCATGTTCTTAATTCAAGGAAGTAGGAGTCTTTCCCGAGGGCTCCCATCAACCATCGCCGCCAAAATCATATGGTAGTGTGCCCTCAACATGATGAGGGTGTCGACTCCAGGCATTAAGCTCAGGTTCCTCGAACCCGAGAAGGAAAGACGAATCGCCAGAGGCGAAATCCAGTTAACAGTGATCATGTTCTCATCTCTACTATTTCCAGAGAAGTCCACCAACCTAACATGGTGGCAAGCAATGAGTAGGCACACACACCTGCCCATTTTAATTCCGATGTATAGCATACTCGTCTAGCAGCATCATTCCAATCCCACTAGGCAATTCTGGTGGAGTACTATAGGAAGGAACATATATATGTTTATACATCATCAGCTAGTCAGCAGGCTCGTCTGACTACATATGATGGAGCTCGTTAATCACGTTTGGTGAAGTACAATCAGCAGGCACATACACCTGCTATTATTGATCAAGCCTACCAACAGTATCTCTTGGTAGCACACGGAGAAGTCAGTCGGAAAGCTCCAGTGACAAATAGGAGGCAGACTCAACTCTCTTTCCCCACATTTGAGTACTGTCAGGATCCACTAACGGGAAAAAGAGGACAGGAGCAGGCACATACACCTACTCCAAGCATGAAATGGACATATATCCCCGTTCCGGCAGCTGAAGTCACGAAGCATATTTTATCAATGGTGAAAGAGCAGAAGAAAATCACTGCTCATATTCTGGATGGTTTCCAAGATATTATAACAGCTTCAGTATCATCTCAGGGAAAGACACACAAATTTATCCCTACTAGTGGTGTGACACATCAACATTTCATTCTGGAACAGACACACACATCTGTTCCAGTCCAAGAGGGTTTTGGGCATACTCGTTCATATCATACGAACAACCAAGTAAGGCAGATACACCTGATTTGAGTAGAGATCGTCAGCCTAACCTGGCCATATCTCCTGATCAGGCACATACTCCTTCTCAGAGTGGCCACTTTCGTCAACAAGTGGTTTCCAAGGTGAGTAAGAATGAATCTAAGATGAATACCTGCCCAACACAGTCATGAAATCAAGAGCCAATCTATAACAAGGCTTGGCTCGATGCTGGAGTTCTTGAAGCCCTCAGACAGTTATCTGTTGGAATAAAAGATTCTACTCCCTCATTTCGCAATAGTGGAAACATTAATTCCGAAGTTCTTCAACAAACGCTTACTCATGAAGGCTTGCTTCATGAAAATGCAATAGATCTCAAAGTTTCATCTTCAGATGAGATCCACAGTAACCCTATGTGTGGTCAGAAGAC
This sequence comes from Viscum album, assembly GCA_963277665.1. NCBI lineage: Eukaryota > Viridiplantae > Streptophyta > Magnoliopsida > Santalales > Viscaceae > Viscum > Viscum album. The sequence goes on from OY728130.1 coordinate 255,972,899, forward strand.
CAAGGATCAAGAGATCTCATCATTTACTGTAACCCACCACGGTGGTCCTTCCCATGATGATTAATTTTGCTGTGAAAGTCCTCTCTGTAGTAGTGATGCACATTGCCCAAAAAATGCTCTAGTGGACAGTGTAGTGCCGAGAAAGCCCTCTTATCTTGAGGAACTTGCAAATGCGAAACCGGTCATGTCTGATGCTTCATCGCTAGTAGGTGAAATACTTTCTCAACAAGAAGATAGCCCAGGGTGTAGGTCGTTCTCCGAACCACCCCTAAGTCATGCATCTTCTAGTTTGATCAGTGATTTCTCTACCAATATTGTTGAATCAGATGAAGCAACAAGGAAGCACAAGCTCTGGTCAAATCAGGTTGAATAATCTTCATTGAATGATAAAGAGGAAATGATGAATATGAGAAAACAGCTGGCGAAAGGTGAAGTGCCAGTCATGTTTTGGCCTCTGGCTGACTCTCAGTACAACATTCCAAAGATGTTGATGGAAGATGGAATTCATGATATTAGTCTAAACATATGGAAAACCCTTTGTCAGTTGAAAAAGAAAGTATTATCTTATGATGAATATGAAAATCATGTTAAGATAATAGAAGGGTTACAAAGTCAGATTGATTTGGAATCTCTATCAGTCTCTCGATATCTGAAGGCTGAAAAGCAGCATAGAGCCCTTCAGCGTTCATGCCTTGGTGCACTAAGAAGATTGCGCCAGTTAATTGCCAATGCCCCATCTGGTATTCATGTTAGAGGATGGGGTGTTCATGGAGCACTACATTTCACTGTTCTCTCTAGTCAGCAAAGCCCACCGAAAATGGTCTCATACAATGTTATTACCCGTGGCCAGCCACAATCAATTGGCTTTGCTTATAATCAAAGGCTTTCCCAAGAACATGCTTCAACTAGTTCCTCTCAAAACCAAGATTACAGAGACGAAGTTGTTGAATTAATCCTGTATCAATCAAACGAGAATATTGAACAGGCCTCTCGTATGGAGCAAGCACATCATCAAGTGAAAGATGCGTCAGAAATCATCCAATGGACTTTTGAACTAGGTGATGAAAGTGGATATCGATTGATGCATCCAGCTAATTTCTGGAATAAGGTCCGCAAGATCAGGAGAGCTTTTAAGAAAGTCTCAGACATAGCATGTCAAGAGCCACTCCAGCTTGCCAGACTGGGGACTCTTTTAAACCAATCCTCGGAATCAACAAATAGGATTTGAAGATTTGAGAGGGAACAACAGGAACAACCCCATTCCACCTGACTGGGGACTTTTTCAAATCCTCAATCACTCCCTCAAAGAAAGACTGTCTTCTCGCAGTTAGGGAAGAAGCCCCAAGAGGAATGAAAAGCCAAATTATCAGGAGACTCTCTCCAAATTAAGGTTCTCCAACAAGTTCCTGAGGGATCTAATCAACGAAAGGCAATGTATCTGTTGGCGCCAAAATATGGCCCGAAAGAAAGGAGAAAAAAGGAATGCAGGCGCGCTGCCTCACGAAGCCCCGACGCGGAGCATTCACGTGAAGCCCCGTCGCGAAGCGCCCCGACCCTCGCAGCCTCGCGAAGCTCCAGAGGCGGTGATGCTCCACGAACTCCTTTGACGTTCGCAAGCCGCCGCGAAGCTCCAGAGGTAGTGATGCTCCGCGAATGCCTTTGACGTTCGCAAGCCGCCGTGAAGCTCCAGAGGCGGTGATGCTCCGCGAACGCGTTTGACGTTCGCGAGCCGCCGCGAGGCAACAGAGGCGGCGCGCAAGTTCTGCTTCGCGGCGCCCCTTCCCTATAAATACTGAACTCCCCCTGAGTCCACATGATGGAAAATCCGACCTTTTGGCTTCTCCTCTCCCGAATCGCGAAGCACCCTTTGCCCCGGGAATCATGAGCTCCGCGAGGTATTCCTACTTCGCTAGACGACTCTGCTTTGTCTCGTTTTGAGCCCCTCTTCCGAGATGGATGCCCTTCGTGAAGCTCAAGGGCATTCGCGAAGGAAGGGGATTCCCAAGGGAACCCGGGCAGCCGCAGAGCACTTGTGCTTCGCGAAACACCCAACCCATACGAGTGATCCCTATGCTAAGGAAGGATTACTCAACATCGCGGATCACACTGCTTTGCAGGACTGTGCATCGCGAGGCACCCCTCCTTCGCGAGGCACCCCTCCTTCGCGAGGCAGTGCTCTGTTCCACTTCGCGAAGCACCTCCCATTCACACCTGTGTCCCATGCTAAGTCAGGATCACTCCACATTGTGAAGCAGACTTCTTTGTAGGACCCTGCTTCGCAAGGCAGTGCTCCGCAAACACTGTTCCACTTCGTGAAGCACCTTTCATTCCCACCTACGCCCCATGCAAAGGCCAAGGCACTCCACTTCGCGAAGCACACTCCTTTGCTTAGAGATTCCTCTTCCCGTGCGACCCTCCAGGTTTGCATGATGTGATTTCAAAGTCCCATGGACAATACCACTCATAGCGTTGCTTCGCCTAATGCTTCTTCGCATAGGCACGCTAACGGCTATTGCATCCTCGCATAGCCACGCTAACGTGGACCCTTCGATGGTTCGTTCCACAACCCCCCTTAACCATGGCCTTACTGGTACCTTCCCTTCCCCAAGGACCAGAGGGTACTGGTTATGTAAGTCCTAAGGGTGTGGAGTGAACTCACCTCGTCCGAGCTGCAGGACATTAAACTGCCAAGCACCACGTCCTCAACACATGACGTTAAACTGTGACCCAACCTCGTCTCCCTCACGAAGGGTCCCCCCAGCTCGAACATTTGTTACACCACTCGTCTCCATGGGAATGGAATCACCCATCCACAAGGGGTGATATCCTCCTTTTCGGAGTGTTGTATGTTCGTAGGAGAAGGGCGACCCTAGCTCCCCAACGAATGGCTGCACCTCTGCATATTCGTACTTCCCCACTACCAAGGTCAGTGGAGGGCGTGATATGGGACGAGGTACCTCCTATCATTGGGCCAAGGTCCATCTTTCTCGCGCTTTGTTGCACCATGGGCCTCCATCCTGGAGTAAGTCCCAGCACCATGGGCCGCCTAACGCGTAAGCCCCTCTTCGCTTCTCACAGACGCATCCTTCGCGACGTGATCGGCAGGTCCTTGCAAACTCTTGTTTCTCACACCGAGCATGTCTCACGTGGGCTTAGAGTGAGCACCGACCCTGACCCCATCCCATTTGAACTACGAGGACTTTGATCCATGCCAAGGCATGGTATGTAGGAAGCCTCCCTGAGGTTCAAGCCCACCCGTCATTTCACGTCGGGTCCCATTCCCGTCCAGCACGACGTTAAACTGCATTCTGGTCCAGTGGTAAGCCGTTGCAAACCATCGTAGAGAACTACGAGGACTTTGATCCATGTCAAGGAATGGTACGTAGGAAACCTTCCCGAGGTTCAATCCCACCACTAGTGGACTCACGGGTCTACTTTCACGTCGGGTCACACCCGCGTCCTGCATGACATTAAACTGCACACTCCTGTCCAGCATGACGTTAAACTGTATGTCTCTTTGTCCTACATGACATTAAACTACACACCCATACCCTAGTGAACTATGAGGACTTTGATCCATGTTAAGGCATGGTACGTAGGAATCCTTCCCAAGGTTCAAGCCCACCACAGGCGGACCAAGGTCCACCTTCATAACGGTTCTCCGACAAAGCCCCATTTGAACTACGATGTCTTTGATCCATGTCAAGGCGTGGTACGTAGGAAGCATCCACGAGGTTCAAGCCCACCCATCATTCAATACACGTCGAGTTCTACCTACGCCCAGCACGATGTTAAACTGCAATTCCAGTTTGACGGCAAGCCGTTGTGACTAATCCGAACTACGAGGACTTTGATCCATGTCAAGGCATGGTACGTAGGAAACCTTCCCAAGGTTCAAGCCCATCTCCCATTGGACCAAGGTCCCTCATTTACGTCGGTTCACCGACACCCAATGCCCGTCGTTCATTCACGTCAGGGCTCATTTTCATCCCGCATGACATTAAACTGTATTCCATCAATCCTATGAACTACGAGGTCTTTGATCCATGTCAAGGCATGGTACGTAGGAAACCTTCCCGAGGTTCAAGCCCACAATTAGTGGACTCATGGGTATACTTTCACGTTGATTCGCTGACGATGCCCATCGGGCCAAGGTCCATCCTCGTGCCGGTTTACCGGCACCGTCCCGAACTACGCAGACTTTGATTCCCTGCCACGGGGATACGTAGGAAGCCTCTTCAAGGCTCAAGCCCGACTCCACCGTCGCCCCTGTGATGGTCCCATTTCACTCCCCTCCGCTCCATTAATCCACTATCCACCCTGATCCTTGCCCGGACCTCATGTCTCGGTGAGACCATGTCGGTATGCTTTTCTTCGCGGCCGCCCATGGGCTGGCCCCGGTATCGGCATCCCTTCATGGGAAATCCCTCAATCCGATCTACCCTAGCTAATGCTCTGGTTGGGTTGATCCGTCTCCGCTGGACGTTAAACTTGCGGCATACCATGTGTTAAACACGGGAAGCTGAGGAAAACCTCAGATATGTGTCTATGGCATATAATTACCCGCGTTCGATGTGGGATGCCTCGGGCTTCCACGCCCTCGAGAAGCCCTGTGACCAGGGACGACAGATAAACACGCCAGGCGCCCCAGTATCCAGACACGCTACTGATGCCTCAACGTGACTACTCACCCGACTGAGGGTTGCTGCCTTGACTGGACCCCTTGGAATGTCCAGACAGAAGTAGTGTAATTAACCGGCGTCCATGGAAACACTGCACTGGGAAGAGTTTCACGAACTACATATTAAATCTATGAGGGAGACCCGGACTAGGTGACGAGCTCCGAGGGGGAATCCACGGAGGGAAGAACTGACATCCCATCATCCTGTTTCGATCAAGGAGAAAATGTACCTGAACAAGGAATGAATGCCGCCCGCCTTTGGAAAGTGGGAATGCATGGCAACGAAGCCGCGCGTTCTCCTCTGCGGATGCACGGATGTGCGCGCGCCCCGGCGGAAGCGTCGGAAACAGAAATGGTGAACCCGACGTGAAATTTCTTCTCCTCAGTATGGAGATTAGTAGCGTTCAAGACACCAGTAGATTGACGTTTCGCCGGATCCAGATATCCGGCGCCTGGTCCCGCCAAGCAAATAGCGGGCCTATCGTGAAACTCACCGGAAGTCGGGGCAGTAGAACGTGGGGCATTTCGTTCTGCAGCGTGTTGGCATGGATCCTTCTTACAGAAGTGGAGAATGGAAGGACGCCGGGGCACTAGCTGTCAATCCTTTTCCTCTCAGGGCTGATGAGTTGATCCCTTCGTTTCTCAAGAACCAGGTTGCTGTTACAGAGACGCGATCATCGCCCGCTAGCCTACGCAGGGGCAGGGGCAACATCGTCGCGGCCACCCCACATGGCGTCGTTACTGCTACGACGGCTGCAGCATCGTGGAATACGGGGCGCCCACGCCCCCTTTCCCCATCTGAGGTCATCCAGCGAAGGGTGATCAACAACCTCGTGCGCAGGTACGAGGAGGAAGGGGTCATCCCAACTAGGGATATGGCCCGTCTGGACCTGGAGGCGTCCAGGCCTCACCGTCAACGCCGCCCTAACAGGCCGCGCAGGGAGCCCCTGCTCCCCACCCCAACGTTCAACCATTTCGGGAGCCTGTCCCCGGAACGCCTTGATGACTCCTCTCCTTACGCCGAAGAGGCGGGCGCCATCCGGCTCAGCCCACTCAGGGCCCCGACCCAAGGGCTCCAGGCGAGAGCTCCCGCCCGGCCGTGTCAGCGCCGCTGCCCGGCTCCACAGGAAGAGCAGGTAGGCCATGCCCCTGCACCACCTGCACCAGCTCGCCTGACCCGACGTCAGCACCGGGCCCGGGCCAAGGATGCTCGCCTAGGCGCATCGACGTCGGCAGCTACAGTGGCACGAGCCACCGCCGACGTGCATCATGAAGCCCCTGCGTACACTGAGCAGGGGCACTCTTTTACCCAACCAGGATCGAGACCCCGACCGCCCCACGGGCAGGCCGGGTTGACTCTCCGGGTTGCCGGCCCAAGTGGTGATCGTCGCGAGCTAACCCGCGGTGATATCGCCCCGTACGGAGGTCCTCCCCGTGCCACTACTTTACAAAGCGCGGGCCCTCCCCACTCCGAATTTCGTCATGGAGGCATGCCTCGTGCTACCCCCATCCCGAAGGAAGACCTGCCCCGCGGCAGTGACGACCAGCGCGGAAATCTTTCCCGCGCCCACCATACAGGGTATGGAGTCCATTCTCCTGCCCCTGACCGCCGATCTGAAGGAGACGTCCATCCGGTCCTTCTCCAATGTGGGGGGACCTCCCTACGTCCTCTCTGCAACCGGCGAAGGTCCTCCTCGCCCCAGCAACTATAGGAGTGAAGGTCAGCCTTGCTCTGCCGCAGTGACCATGGAGGTCCTCCCCATGCTCCTGCCAATTCCAAGAGAGGCCCCGCCTACGTGGGTGCTGTTCATGGAGGACCTCCCCATGTACCCTTCGACATCTACCCCTGTTCCCCTCGCACCTCGGCCATCTCGAGTGGGGGCCCTCTCCGCCACGGCGCCAGCGCCGCCCCGGGACTCCATGATAGGGATCAACCCTATCCTGAAGAGCCACCCCGGGGCAGGAGAGCAGGTCGTCGCTGCCACAAGAAGAGTCCAGGGAAATCCCATGTGGAGACCAAGCCCGCCCGTTTCTCCGACTCTGTGGCAGAATGCGACTCAGCCATGGAGGCTTCTCCCCGCTCCTCCGTATCGAGGACTGGGGCAGGAACCAGACGTGTTAGCCTCATTCTCCCGGATCATGAGTTCCACCGGATTCCCATCTCCCTCCGCAGGTACATCTAGCAGGAAGAGATTCTGGGAATTCTGCAGGTCTCGACCGCGCAATCGCCACCATCGTCACCAGAAGCGCCCTCTACCTCTACCAGAGACCACAGAGAGCTATTTTGGGGGCCAATGGCGGTAGAGCGACAACATGACCGGTCACCAACAGCTGTGATTCCTGTGCCGGAAGCTGTGGCTATCATCCCATCGTACCGTGACATCGTGGCCAGGTCACCTCGCTCTTCGGAGGATGGCCCGGAGTTCGGCGGCCAGTCAGCTCATTTGCCGTATTCTCCGTCGCCAAGTCTACTATCCCAGAGGTCTGCCTCGGTGCCGCTGCCGGTCCCTCAGCTGCCCCCGGTTGACGAGTGGGGCAACACAGGGCCAGATCTTGAGTCCGAGCCCAGGAGCTTCTGGAGTATTCTTGCAGCAGATTACTTCCCGGAGATGTTTTGGCCGACAGCAGCGCTGAATTTTCGCGTACCGGTGTCTCTTACCCCTGAGGAAGTGGGGTGTTTTTGTCGAACCCTATGGGCGACGCACTTCTGCCTCCGTTGCGAACGGGTAGTGTACCCCAGAATTCGGGAGCACTTCGAAGAAATCGGCGAGCAGTGCTGCCTGATCGATGCAGCCGCGCTTCTTGTGGCCCAACACCCTGAGTCGCCAGGCCTCCAGAACGCCCTTCAACGGAAATGCGTTCAAAGTTTTAAAGCACTCATCAAAATCGTCTGGGAAGCCACCACCCATGTGCAAGTCCGTGGTTGGGGACACTATGCCACTCTCCTCTTCGACCCTATCCGACGACAGCCCGATTCGCTATGCAACATCGAGGACATGCCCTCAAGAGGTGTTGCGGTCCACATGACCGACATCGTGGACAAGGAAGACGAGCTTGAAATCCTTGATGGAGACCTACCCCTTGAGGGCGTGCCGTCACGGCTGGACCCATCAGGGAGAGTTACGCCAGTAGCTTGCCGAACAGAAGAGGCTGGTTGACGAACTTTTGGCTGAGTGCGCCGTAGAGCGGCGACCCGACTATGGTGATCTCAGGCCGGGGCAATAGGGGCAGGAACAATTTCCCCCCGGTGAGATGCCTTCGAGAAACCCTGATCATGCTACTTCCGCAGACAGGGCAGAAGCCGAGACATATGGAAAGAGGGCGCGATACGTTTCGCCAATCCCCCCTGAGCGACAAGGCAACACGAAGAATCCGGTCCGGGTTCCCCCAGTCGCCCCGCAGGTCGTCCAGCCAGTTGACCCACGAGCGGCCGAAGCCGTCTACCATGTTGAAGAACCAGGCAATGCACTTGTGGTTAGGTATCCCCGTCAAGACAGGGACCCCCGCCCGAATGATATTATTACGGCACTCACATCCCGCCTTGAAGCGTTAGAAATGCGGCGGGTGGCGGTCCCACCGGATGGCAAGCCTTATCCCGTGTGGGTGGATGATATGCCCGCACCTCCGGGTTTTGGGAACCCCACTTTCTCGCCCTTCAACGAGACAGGGGACCCTCCCCAGCACTTGGCTCATTTCTCTTCCAGGTGTGGCCCTATGCTAGAAACCCCGGCTCAGCAAGAAGCCGCCAAACTCCGATGTTTCGTACAGACATTGGAAGGTCCGACATTCGTTTGGTACAGCCAGCTCCCTATCGGATCGGTGACCGGTTGGGAGGATCTCCGCCGGCAATTCCTGTACCAGTTCAGCTCCACCACGCGGAAGACCAACATTGCGGACCTCTTAAAGTGCAAGCAGAGGCCGGATGAGCGGGTTGCCAATTTCATCGCCCGGTGGAAGGGACTTACGTATTCCATTGATATGCCACTGACTCAGGAGAAATTACTGACAATGTGTGTGGGGAACGTCAAGACAGAGCTGGTACCCTCTCTGATCACCCAGAACCTCCCTGGAGGGTTCAGGGATTTCTCAGATAAGGCTCAACACCTCGAGGAAGCTCTGCAACAGGCTAGTCAGGCACGTTTGTTGCCCCCCATGATCCCAGCTAGGAGGGCCGCTAGGGCTGAACCTGTCGTGGTGGCCCAAATAGAATCCCCGAGGCAGCTGGAGTTACTGCCAGCGGCACCACCCCCGCAACCCCGCAGAGGTCCTCCACCTCAAGCACAGGCTCCTGCCCAGCAGCGACCGCCTCAAGACCGACGGGTTCCCCCACGCAATGCGCCACTGCCACCTAGTCGGGACAATCCGGCGCCACCTCCTTGGCAGGCCCCTCTGGACCCTCGTCAGGGTCAGGCCCCCAGGGCCCCCTATCCGGAAAGAAGGCCCCAGACTTATTCGTTTAATGAAAATCAGGTCCCTGGCTATTTCCGAAGTGCTCTAGAGCAAGGGATTGTACGCTTGCCCGAGTGCAGAAGGCCGGCAGAGGCAAATCTCACCGATCACCCCAACTACTGTCCTTATCATCGGATTCTGGGGAACACCCTCAAGCAATGCTATGTGTTCAAAGACTGGCGTTAAGACCAGGTTAACAACAACATAGTCAAGTTGGGCCCGACACCAGCACAAGTGGCGGGTGTCTTTGCAGGATCAGAGATCGGAAGCGACAACGAAAGCGAGTGGCAGCAGGTCCCCAGCCGCGGATCCTGGAAATACGATGACTGGATGGCTCGAAAAATTGTCTTCCGTGCCCACGGTATCATCCGGGCGCGCCTGAAGCAGTCCGAGCCTTCAGAAGAAGCAGCTGGTGCCTCTGCATCATCTTCGCAGTCGACCTCTTCCCAAAAGGGCAAGCAGCGGCGACGCAAGAAGAAGCAACGCGCACCCCCGGTGCCGTCGTCATCCCGCACTCTCGGCGATTTTATGCCCCCTGAAATGGGGATTCCTCCCAGAATCCGCCCAGTGGTGGATGACTCCTCGAGCGACAGTCAAGGGTACGCTTCGGTTAACACCGTGGAGCTGGTAAAGCCCTATGTGACCCCCGATGAAAGGGAACGCCAGGAAGACCTCCCCAACGTTCCCAGCCGACGTCAACGTCGGCAGAATCGCAATCATGCCGGTCATCGAGGTACGTCAGCAGGCACTTTTGGCCAAGCTGTGCATGCTACTGAGACCAGGCAGCAGGCTCAGCGCAGATCTCAGCACGTGCAACCCCATCTAACGCCCTCGGCTCTACCTCCACCGCCGTTCGTACTACTGGATCGGGGAGAGCTGCCTCGTTCGTATGACAGTCAATCTTGCCCGGCTATAGGCCAGCCTCTGCTTCCCAATCCTAGTCCGGCGACTATCCTCTAGACTTCAACTAGTAGGTAGCAGGATGTACCCATTACTAGCCGATCGCCGGTCCAACCAGCAGGACCCGCTGTGTGTCCAAGTGCCGAGCGACCTCCTGTAAGCAGAGGTTCGAGTTTGGCACGCAAGTATGATGTCTTGAAACACCTGGCCGGCATTCCGGTGAGGTTCTCCATCCTTGAGGCCCTCCTCCTGTCATCCGAAATGCGCGAGGCACTTGCCGAGGCCTTAAGGAGCCCCCTCCAGTTTGAGATGGAGGTGGCAGCTGCAGAAGCCTTCCATACTGAGGAGATTGAAAACGCCGAGTGTTAGGAGGTTATCTCGTTCTCCGGTGAAGATGAGGACCCTCCTATACTGGGGCACATTCTCCCGCTGTACATCACTGGCCATTTTAATGGCGTGGAAATCCACCGCTGTCTCGTTGACACGGGTTCTGGAATCAATCTAATTCCGACCCGGACGTTGCGAAAGCTGGGTCTGTCTGAAGGTGATTTTACTCCCTCTGACCTCAGGATACAGGGGTACGACAGGACTGAGCAAACCCTAGTAGGCAAGATCCGCCTGAAGACTCAGTTCGGTGGCTTATTTTCCAGCAACGAGTTCATGGTCGTCTCTCAGGACACCGCCTACAACGTGTTGATGGGTAGGCCATGGCTCCATCTGCATGTAGCGGTCCCTTCGTCGTATCACCAGTGCCACAAGTACCCCCTCAATGGTCGAGTAGGTGTGCTCCAAGGAGATGCGTCCCCTTTCGCTTCTTTTGAGGCCCGCTATCTGGATGCGGGTTATTACAAAAGTAAGGGTAAACAAATCCTGGTAAGTGAGGATGGACCCGCCCCGGTCACAGGTGATCCTTGGGCAAGCATGGATGACGCCTACGTCCTTCCGATCCACCGGTTGGAGGCCATGACCCCCGACATGGGGCAATGTATTGTTTTTTCGGGTACGCAAGGAAGGCTTGTTCCCGTGTCCAAGCGACGGCGGAAAATCACCTCGTACTCCTACACCAACCAGGCTCAGGTCACCCAGGAACCTCCTACCCCTGTACGGTACTGGGACGTTAATATTATGACGACAGCGGTACGCCATACGTGTCTCTTCTGTCGGGCTGGAATCCACCGACTCAGGCCGACGCGCCACCACTGCTTTGATATTATCAGACGTGGCCCCTTAGGCCGAAGGCCAGATGGGCTAGGATCGAATGCCTTCATTGCTACGGTCTCAATGGAAAGTGGGTCTCCCGATGTGATGACCGCTGCTGCCCAAGCCGGCACCAGCTGCCCCTCGGATCTTGATGGCCCAGAAGTACCTCCAGTCGCGGGAAGCCCCCCCCCCCCACAGGTGGGGAGGAAGACCTGGAGGATGCTCCCCCTGCCTTTGAAGAAGGCGTCTCCACCACGGTTGATGAACTGGTACATGTGAACCTTGGTAGCGAGGCAGATCCGAAACCCACATTGATCAGTGCAGCCATGTCCCCCGAGGAGCGGCAGCAGTACGTAGACTTCCTCAAACAACACCGTGATGTGTTTTCCTGGAGTTACAACGAGATGCCAGGGCTAGATCCCCAGGTGGTCGTTCACCATTTGGGCCTCCCGGCAAAACATCGTGGGTTTAAGCAGCCTCCCAGGAAGATGCACCCTTCTCATGGTGCCATGGTTGAGGCCGAAGTTGATAAGCTTATCAAATCCAACTTCATTAAGGAGGTCCAGTACCCCAAATGGCTTGCCAACATTGTGCCAGTCAGGAAGAAGAATGGGAAGATCAGAGTCTGAATCGACTTCCGCGATCTTAATCGCCACTGCCCAAAGGATGACTTCGCTCTCCCGGTGACAGAGTTTTTGATTGACGCCACCGCCGAGTTCCAAGCCCTCTCTTTCATGGATGGATACTCCGAGTACAACCAGATCTGGATGGCCCCCAAAGACGAGGAGTCCACTGCCTTCAGGTCTCCCCAAGGTACCTTTTGCTACCAGGTCATGCCATTCGGTTTGAAGAATGCAGGTGCCACTTATCGAAGGGCCATGCAACGCATATTCAAACCGATCCTCGGGACATTGGTGGAATGCTACATGGACGACCTTGTAGTCAAATCATGTAAGCACCACGACCATCTCAAAGACCTTGAGAAAGTGTTCGGTTTCCTCCGTTCCCGTCACCTGAAGATGAACCCGCTGAAGTGTGCCTTCGGGGTCACCTCTGGAAAATTCCTGGGCTTTGTTGTCAGATACTGAGGTATCGAGATCGACCCAGAGAAGATTAAGGCCATCAGCCAAATGACTCCCCCGAGCAACATTCGGGAGCTTCAAGGCCTTCAAGGCCACTTAGCCTACATACGCCGATTCATTGCGAATCTGGATGGGAAGTGTAGGCCCTTTTCCCGGCTCATGAAGAAGGGCGCCGCCTATGAATGTGATGAGGAGTGTCAGACCGCCTTTGAGGAAATCAAGAAGTATCTGCTCCAACCTCCGGTCATGATGCCACCCGTCTCCGGAAAGCCGCTGGTCCTTTATGTGACCGCCCTGGAGAAATCCCTCGGTGCGCTGCTTGCCCAGAAGAATAACGAGGGTACTGAGAACAGTCTCTACTATCTCAGCCGCATGCTTCTCAATACGGAGGTAAAATACTCCTCTATCGAAAAGAGATGCCTTGCGCTCGTATTCGCCGTGCAGAAGTTGCGACATTACCTGCAGCACCATGAGGTGCAATTGGTCTCCTGGGTAGACCCACTGAAGTACATCCTGAACTGCCCCATGCTGAATGGTCGACTCGCACGGTGGGCGGTGATTCTCCAGCAGTTTGATATCAGGTTCGTACCTCAGAAGGCCATTAAGGGACAGGCGTTGGCATACTTTCTAGCCGCCCATCCAACCTCCGCGGATCAATCCCTGGAACTGGATTTCCCGGACGAGATGATCCTCTCAGTCGATCATGTTCTCCCATGTTGGAAAATGCATTTCGACGGCGCCTCCCGGAGCCCCACTGGTAGGAGGCTCAACGATCCCAAGCTCAACAGAGTGGGCCTGGGTATTGTCTTCATCACCTCGGCACAGGTCGTCCTGTCATACACGTTCCTGCTGTCAGAAGGTTGTACGAACAACGAGGCAGAGTACCAGGCTCTCATTACTGGCCTCGAGTTGGCCCTTGAGATCCATGTGCCCCATATACATGTGAAGGGAGATTCCAAGCTGGTAATCAAACATGTTAATGTCAACTACGTCATCAGGAAGGTGAAGCTTGCACCACTACTGGAGTACACCCTTCGCCTAATGGCCCAATTCTCTTCTCGACCAGAGTTCACCCATGTCCCACGGTCGTAGAACGGCCAAGCGGACGCCCTGGCTAGCTTGGCCGCATCGCTCACAGAACCCGAGCAAGATGATTTGATCATACATGTGGCACACCGGAGAGTTATTGCTCCCATCACCCAAGAGGACAATGATGGCCTGCGGGTAAGTCATCTCACTGCCGGACCCTCTACGTCAGGGGTCCTGGGCTCGTCAGACGCAGTTATTGAAGCCACTCCCGACTGGAGGGCACCTTTTGTCGAGTATCTCCAAAATGGTCACCTCTCGGACGACCGGGCCAAGCGCGAGCGAATCCGACGCCGCGCGCTGCAATTTAGCCTCCAGAGTGGCCCCAGTCTTGAACAGATTCTTTATAAGCAGAGTTTCGATGGTGTCCTCCTCTGTTGCATCCAAGGAGTAGAGATACCTCAAGTTATGCAAGAGGTTCACGCCGGTTCTTGTGGTGCCCATCAAGCTGGGCCGAAGCTTTCCCATCAAATCCGGAGGTTAGGGTACTTCTGGCCCTCCATGATCCACGATTGTATTGGGTATGCCAAGAGAGGCCACGCGTGCCAAGTACACGCCAACTTCTTGCATCGGCCGCTGGAGCCCCTCCACCCCACCATGTACTCTTGGCCATTTGCAGTATGGGGGCTTGATGTAGTGGGACCGTATCCACCTGCAAAAGCCTGCCAGTGTAGGTTCATCCTGACTGCTACAGATTTCTTCTCCAAGTGGGCAGAGGCAGTTCCGCTCAAAGAGGTCAAGGCCCGTTCCATCGATGACTTTGTGAGTTCCAACATTATCCACCGGTTTGGGGTCCCTCACGTCGTTCTCACCGATAACGGTACCAACTTCCGAGCGGCTGAATTAAAGAAATTGTACGCCAAGAACAACATCCGGCCGAACCATACCTCCCGCTACCACACGTAGGCGAATGGATAGATCGAGGCGTTCAACAAGTCCCTCTCTAACATTCTGTAGAAGATGGTTGGCCAGAACAAGAAAAGTTGGCCGGACAAGCTCCCTAATGCCCTCTGGGCTTACCGGACGATGATTCATAACTCCACCCAGGTGACCCCATATTCCCTGGTGTATGGAGCTGAGGCCGTCCTACCCATTGAGATCCAGCTGCCATCACTATGCACTGCAGTTTATGATCACCAAAAATAGATGAGGTAGCCGAGATCCGTCTAGCTGAATTGGAAGCACTGGACGAGAACCGACTTCGTGCCCTACACAATCTGGAAAGGAATCAGGACAAGATAGCGAGGGCCTTCGACAAGAAGGTTCGTCTCCACTCCTTTCTACAGGGCGACCTGGTACTGGCCCTTCGAGCGCCAATGATTCCCGGTAAGAAACCGCCCAAATTAGAACCCAAATGGGAAGGGCCTTATATCATCCATAAGGTTTACCCCAATGGATCATACTCCTTGGTGACCACAGATGGAGAGCGTATAACCCCTCCCACCAATGACAAATTCCTCAAGAGATACTTTGCCTAGGGTAAAAGTGGTCCTGCACGACCCTAAACTGTGAGAGGGTCCTGCACGACCCTAAACTACGACATGGTCCCACACGACCTTAAACTGCATCCCCGTCCTGACTGCAAGACGTTAAACTGCAATCCAGTCAGGCCTTCCTGACCGAGGCTCAGCCTCAGGCCCCTTGGCCTCTTTGGGCCCCTGGCCCCCCGTCCTGACTGCAAGACGTTAAACTGCAAGCCATTTAGGCCTTCCTGACCGAGGCCCAGCCTCAGGCCCCTTGGCCTCCTTGGTCCCCTGGCCCCCGTCTTCACCACGAGACGTTAAACCACAAGCCAGTCAGGTCTCCCTGACCGCGTTCTGGCCCCAGTCCCCCTTGTTTTCCCCGACTTACCCTCTTACGGGATCGTACGGTGTGGTGTAGGACTACGTCCTCATTCACGTCGAATTACTTGCCGCACCGTACACATCCCCGAATGAGATGCCCCTCGTCCCGCATGACGTTAAACTACATGTCAAGAACTACGTATGGCTTGATTCCCATCTTCATGGGATACGTAGGAACACTCGGACGCCTCGTCTTGAGCCCAGCCCCAAGCATTTCCCTTCCACTATCCCCTCTGGGGGTAGTTTCCTTGGAGGATCATTGTGTAGTGGGGAGTAGGCTTTCTTAGCCCCGCTCATACAACCCCGCTCGCGCAAGGATTGTAAGGGTCACACCATGTGCCCACTCCCATTCTTCTATTCTCCCATGTCCTCACCGCACAATGCTAAACTGCATGGCCTTCAAGAACTACGTATGGCTTGATTCTCATCCTCATGAGATACGTAAGAACGCCCAAGCATTTTGTCTGTTGGCCCAGCCCAAAATCCAAAATCTTCCTCTCCGGTCAAGACATGGTAGGGTGCACACTTTTGCTCCAACTCACATCGAGCAAGCCTTGACCCGGCTGCACATCCCCCCTGGAGATGTTTGCCTCTTTCATGGATGGATAAAACTATGTTTCATCCACTCCTTGATTGGGGTTCCATCATCTTTAACACCCAGAGGGACCCCCAAGAACGGCCTGGATACAAAGTCCAAGGGATCTCCTACCGTTATGGGCCAACGCCCCCGAGGGTTTTCAAGAAACAAGCCGATACAAGTCCCGCGTTGCGAATTTGGTCAGCGGTCGACGCTCACTTGTTGCTCCCATATCTGTTTACCATAGGAACGCTATGTTTCGAACATGGTCAACAGTGTCTTGGATCTTCGGGTCCACCCCGAGATGTCCCAGCCATCGAGTGCAGTGATTCATTCTGCCCCATCCTGAGGTGAAAAACTTCCCCCGGGGCGGTGCTTGCAATCGGGCCCACGGCCCTGATTCCCCATAGGGGTGTACGGTGTGGTGTAGGACTATGTCCTAATTCACGAAGGGATCATGTACCATGCCGTACGCCCTCCCTTACGAGGCCCAGCCTCAGGCCCCTTGGCCTCCTCGGGCCCATGGCCCCCCGTCCTTACTGGAAGACATTAAACTGAAACCCAGTCAGGCCTTCCTGACTGACGCCTGACCATAGGCCCCTTGGCCTTCTCAGGCCTCTCCGCCCAATCTCTCACCTGGGGTGTACGGTGTGGTGTAGGACTACGTCCTAATTCACGTCAGGATCATGTACCATGACGTACGCCCCCCCTTTTTTACGAGGCCTGGACTCAGGCCCCTTGGCCTCCTTGGGCCCCTAGCCCCTCGTCCTCTTTGCAAGATGTTAAACTACAAGCCAGTCAGGCCTTCCTGACCAAGGCCTAGCCTCAGGCCCCTTGGCCTTTCCGGGCCACGGCCCAGGTCCTATCTTATAGGATCATATGGTGTAACATAGGACTACGTCTTCATTTACGACGGATTCTTCACCATGCCGTATGCTTCTCTTGTTTAGGGGTATATTACTCCCCTTCTCGTCCCGTAGGACGTTAAACTACATTTGGAGAACTACGTGTGGCTTGATTCCCATCCTTATGGGATACGTAGGACCACCTGAATGTCTAGGATTCGGGTCCAGCCCCATCCCTCGGGAATCTTCATCTCATCTTGGCCCCTTGGCCTACCCCTCCTTCATGAGAGAATTATATGGTGTGCTGTAGGACTACGTCCTCATTCACGTCGGTCTTGTATTGACCACGCCATGTACCTCTCCCTCCTAAGCTGTTTCGTCGATCCCTTTTTCGGCGGTTCACCGATGTGCCTAAGAGTACTCTGGTTTATTACCTGGAATGCTAAGCTTTACTCGGACACGTCCGCACCACCTTCCAGGCTTTGTGTATCCCTGCATCAGGGCTTTCATCATCCTTCACACTCGGAGGGACCCCCAGGAATGGCCTGGATACTACGCCCAAGGGCTCTCCTACCGTTACGGGCCAACGCCCCCGAGGGTTTTGGACAGCAAATCGATAAAATCCCGCGTTGCGAATATGGGCAGCGGTCGATGCTCGTTTTCTGTTCCCACTTCAGGCTAGCGTGATATGGACACTGCGTTTCAACCATGGTTAACAGTTTTCCTCTCTCGCCTTGCCAACCCATTAGGCCCAAAATGTCGGGTGCACAATTCACACCCTTCATCACTTCACCGTGTCCAAGTAGAGTCTCAGAACCCTTGGTACTTTTCCTCCGTGCATGTCTACGCGTTGGGGGAACAAGCCTTGTCGAAGGTATCCTACGGAACTCTCTACCAACTCCCGTTTGACACCCCCCAAGTATTGCGATGAGGATACCCCCCTTGTTTCCCACATCGAGTTTAGCTCACGTGGGCTTAGGGATCAGGTTGAAATCTGTGCTTACTCGGGAAGCTGTCACCATTCATGGTCCGAGCTCTAAGACCATAAACTATGATTCCCATCTGGAACTACGTTCAGCTTGATTCCTGTCTCGATAGGATACATAGCAATGCCCAGAACCCTTGTCTCTAGGCCCAGCTTGAGTTCAGCAAATTCACCTCTCTAGTCCTACCTTCAGGACCCTGATTACGGGGCTGCGTGGCGTAGTGAGGGACTACGTCCTCATTCACGTCGGGTTTGCAATAGCTGCACCACGCACACCCCCATTCGGAGGTTCAGTCCTCCTATTCCTTGTCCTACATGACATTAAAAGGCACCCTTCAGAACTACGTGTGGCTTGATTCCCATCCTCATGGGATACGTAGGACCACCTGAATGTCTAGGCTTTGGGTCTAGCCCCATCTCTTGGTTTCCCTCAAGTTGAGTCTCTTGACCCCTCGCAGTGGTTCACCCATGTGTTAAGAGTACTATGGTCTAGGGCCAAGAGTGCCAGATTCAACTTGATCAAGTTCCTTCCACTTTTCAAGCTTCGTGTTCCCCTCCATTCGGGCTTTCATAACCTTTCACACCCGGAGGGACCCCCAATAATGGCCTGGATACAACGCCCAAGGGCTCTCCTACCGTTACGGGCCAACGCCCCCGAGGGTATCAGACAACAAATCGATATAATTACGCGTTGCGAATATGGTCAGCGGTCGATGCTCATTTGTTTGTCCCCATTTCAGGCTAAAGTGACAGGATGCTTTGTTGCGAACATGGTCAGCAACAATCTTCTGTCGTCACGCCAGCCCCTTCGGTCCTCGAATGTTGGTTGCATGATTCACATCATCTTCCACCTCATCATGTCCAGGTAGAATCTCGATTCTTTTGGCGCTATCCCTCAGTGCACCTTTGCATGTCATGGAGATAAAGTTTCAATATGGCGTCCTTCAGGGCTCCCATGGTTCATGGTCCTATCATACGACCCTAAACTGTGACATTATCGTCCTGGCTGCACGACGAAAAACGGCACTGCATTGTGGTGACCTCGTTGTAGAGGACTTCACGTTGGGTATTGGTCACGTGCCATGCCATTTGTCAACGCCCATCACGGCTTGATCCTTGTGGCGACGTCATGACCTACTATTCTAGGTCTGTCGCTTCACAAAAAAAACCATTAACCTTAAAGAAAAAACAAGATTTATCAAATTCCGATTCTTTTAGTGCAAGGGCTATGCCCACACTTCCCTTTTCCCCTGGCACCGGTACCTTATCGTGCCACCCTCCAGAACTACATATGGCTTGATTCTCATCCTTATGAGATACGTAGGAGCGCCCAGAGACTTTCCCGCTTGCCCAGCCTAGCCTTCGTGTTTGGTCCCTCGACTCGAGCACTTCCCCAGAGAATGCATGGTATGTAGGGCTTAGGTCCTCATTCACGTCAGGTTTTGTAACCACCTTTCCATGTATCCCCTACTCCCCTTACCCATCCATGGTCTGAGTTCTACAACCCTAAACTAAGATCTCCCCATGGGAAAGGAATCTGCTCCCCCTATCTAATAAGTCTCGTTGCCGTATTTAGATGTGTTTTGACAAAGAGTCTGAAGTGGGGGATTTTCATGGGGACATTCTCCTCATCCCAGGACCAAGCTTTGTGAGATCGCTATTTGGATCTTCATCCTCTTCCACATCCAAAAGGACCCTCGGAAGACATAGATACTAGGCTTAAGGGCTCTCCATGAATGCTGGACCTAAGGTCCCTCCAATCATTTTAGGCCAACGTCCCTACGGATATTTGACAGCATTTGCGACATGGTCCCGTGTTTCGAACATGGTCAACGGTCAACCCTCATTTGTCTTTCCCCATTCTAGGCCAATGTGACAGGATGCTGTGTTGCGAACATGGTCAGCAGTTATCCTCCATCGTCACGCCGCCATCATCGTGGTCTGAATCGCGAGCGCTATGATTCACACATTTCCACTTCCTTATGTTCAAGTGGAATTCCATCATACTCGGCTCTTCCTCTTCATGCATCTAGGTGCGCTAAATGATCATGTTAGTGTCACTGGGCCGGTATACACTGAGCGTCCCTTTTCCCTAACCTGCCCCTTTCTGTGTCGGTAAATTCCCACCACTACTACTTGTTTCCCACACCGAGCACGACTCACGCGAGCTTAGTAGTTTTGGCCGGATGTGTACCAACACGACCATGCTTCTCATCGTCCCTCATGACGTTAAACTGCGCTTCAAGAACTACGTGTGGCTTGATTCCCATCCTCATGGGGTACGTAGGAACGCCCGACCACTCTGCTTCGGGCCCAGCCTAATCCTCACTCTTGGTCCCTTGATCTGAATAGTTTCCTCCAAGGGTATGTGGAATGATTTGGACTCCAAGTCCTCATTCACGTAGGTTTCATATATACCGCGCTACACGCTCTCTGGGATCTTTTCCCTTGCTCCACGTCCTACCGAATGACGTTACAGGGGTCTGTGTGTCCTCAACGCATGACACTAAACTGCGATTCTACCCTGAACAAGTTCAGGATACCCCAAGATCTCATTGGGAAGTGACAGATCCCCTCGCCAGAGAGGCCCTGTCCCAAAGAAGGAATGATCCATGATCAGACTGATGCACCCGTCTGGTGTGCTCCCACCACGGTTGTGTAACTGCCTAAGTGTTGTATTCCGTTTGGACAAACCATCACTCCATGTTCCATTCTTTTCGTGCCCCTTATTCGGACCCTTGTCCCCTTTTCATGTCTGAAGGAACTCCCTAACGGCCTGGTCTTATGCCGTATCGGCTCACCTACCGTCCTGGGCCAATGTTCCGGAAGACGGGTCATGCCTGGAAGGACCCCCTAACAGTATGGATGTCTGACCTATGGTCCGCCGACTATCCTAGGCCAACGTCCCGAAGGATTGATCAACAACATTTGTGACATGGTCCCGTGTTTCGAACATGGTCAATGGTCGACCCTCATTTGTTGTCCCCATTACAGGATAACGCAGTAAGGATACCGCTTCTCCTCCGAGGTTAATTGTTGTCCCTTATTGTCACGACATCCCCACATCATTCCGAATCTTGGGTATCGTGATTCACACTCCCCATTTTCATCTGTTTGGACCGATTTCAACGCCCCTGGAATTGCCCTGTTCGTTCATAAGAGCACGCTGAAGAAATGATGATTCGGTTATCCTGAAAGTTCCTTCTCCGATTAAGCCTCTCCCGTCTTTTAGAAATCCGGAATGGTAATCCGAATCCCGGATGCCCGGAGCATGATCCCCACACCCATGTTAGGAGAGATGAGAGGGAAACAATCTCTTGTTTCTCACAACGGGCTCGACCCACGTGGGCTTGGGGAATTGTCTCCGAACGTCCCGCAAACATTGTAGGGATGAAACAAGGCAATTCAACAGTGGAAATCGTGCGCGCTACAGCATTCAAAACAAAGAATTTTTTTTGAAGCACGAAAGTACCAATAAAAGGGTTTTGGGTTTGTTACAATACTCAGGGGTTGACTCCCCCCATGAACGGGTTCACCCCGTCAAAAGAGCGTTGCAGCTCCGCCACCCGTTGGCTTGCGGCATCCAAGGCTTGCTGCCACTGAATCAGCTCCCGCTCCTCCTCAGCAGCGGCGGGGCGCAGTTCATCAGTCCTAGCTTTGGCCCTCTCCATGCCCTCTTGGACGGCAGCCATCTCTTCAAAGGTCTGTCTCATCTGCCCTTCTGCCTCTGCTAGCTGGGCCTTCAACTGTGAGACCATCTCGGATTGTGTGTCGAGAGAGGCTGAAAGCTCATCCGCCCGGGTCTGCATCTGTTGGACCTCACCTTCAGCCTCCTGGAGCTTCTTGATGCTGGTCGCCTTTCTCCGCTCCCAGCCCACGCTGAGCCCCCGATCATGCTCCTGGATCTTCTCAGCCATAAGATCTCGGATGAGTGCGTAAGGACATTGGGCATCAACTCCCCGAAAACACAGTTCGCGCAACTGTGAGCGGAGTCTACCCATTTCGTCCAGCCATTGCGCTTGGGGAGTGTCCTTGATAAAGTGCGCGATCAGCTTCCACGGCCGGCGGCGGACTATGCTGTTGTCTTCCTCGTCAGAGGCCGTTTCGTCCCAGTCCGCGCGATCAGCTGGCTCATACACAGGGTACGCTCGCAAGAAATCCTCGGCAGGATCTAAATCTGGTGTTGAATCCAGTACGACACCTGACGCCGAAGCAGGCGCGACCAGATTGGGACCGACTGGTTGATCCTCTTCCTTGGAGTCCACCTCAATGACTTCGGGTACGGCCCCGCTGGTGGTCCCGCCAGTGATGGTGTGCGTCGCAGCTTGAGGAGATGGGGGGACTATCGCCACCATCACCGGCATGCCCCTAGGAGGGATGCCACCAGACATCCCGACCAGTCTTTCCGCAGCTGCCCACGCCAGTCGAAGAACTGTACAACAAAGAGGGACATAAACGTTAGTTGGAATGGTATACATGTGACAACGAGGAGACCGGTGGAGGAGACTTACGGAGATCGACCTCCGAGCACTGCTCTTGAGCAGGTACTGACGGGACCCCGGGACGAGGCCCTCCGTATACTGTTGGAAGGTCTAAAAATTCCAGAGGAGCCACCTCGGGCGCTCTGGTCCCACCAGACGCAGAACTGGATGCAGCCATGGGCGCGGGTTCTGAAGGTCCCGCATCCTCACCCGCCAAGTGGTGAGAACGAGGCCTGCAAACAAGTTCTGCCTGCGTGGCCCAAACATTGGTGAGAAGTCCGTAATGACCCAAGAACGGATCGTAAGGGGAGAAGTTCGGAATGATACCTCGAGAGCCTCCGTGAAGTCGTCGGATTCTGAGCCTCGGTCTCCGACCTCGCCCTCCTCCAACGGGCTCCCTCCTCCAGATTCATCCTCCCGAGAGGAGTCGTCTGATTCCTCCAACAAGGGGAAGCGCTCCCTCAGATCGGCAGCCGATAACTGTGGAGGGACCGTTTGATTCAACAGTACCCTCACTTGGTCTGTCATCGGGCGAGGGACACCACTGGAGTGGACGTAATCCTCCAGCTCGGTCAGGTACTATTCTGCCTTCGCCGGAGACGCCATAAATCCCGCCCGAACTGGGCCTATACCCAGTAATTCCATCCCGAGGCGGTTCAGGTGGGCCCACATCTCGGGTGGACTGAGGAATTGCTGGTTGACATCCCAAATGTCCCAGGCTTCCGGGAAGACGACATTCTCTGCCATGTCAATGTGACGTAGGCGCTTCCCCGTAACCTGAGTGGATATCTTGCGAAATCCCCTCGGTGGCCACCCCTCCGGATGACCCTTCTCTTCCGGAATCACCGGATCCACCGCTGCCGCCATATCCTCAGCCGGTGCGGGTCCCACCGCCATGACAGCCCCACTACCGCGAGTGGCCCTGGCTGCCCTCCGACCCCGACCTCGAGATAGAGGAGGCCCACCGTCACCGACCCGGATAGTTGGTTGCTTCAGCATCTCTCCTGGGTAAGCAGCCTCCCAACTGATGGCGTACTCCTTCACCAATCCGAAAGCAGTGGTGGATGGAGGCAAGGCAATCCGCAGCTTTCCATCTTCCCGTGTGAACATGAGCCACAGCTGCCTCATCACACACGGGTGTTCCTCGTGACGCACCTCCCAGTAGACCTACGGGGTCAACCGCTGGAGGCACCAGAACTGCCTCGCAAACCGATGCGGGGTGTACGGTTCGCAGAGTGGCTCACGATCTATCTGTGCCACCAAAACTCCACCTCGGAAGGCCAGGAGGTAAGCCCGATGTTCTTCAATTCCCCGCCCGTCATCAGTAAGTATCCCCGTTGGCAAGGGGAAGGGGTGGAAATTAAACTCGTCCGCCCTCCACACCTGATTCAGTACCATCGGAACAGCCAGTTTGAACGGGAAGCTCCTGACCGCATTCAGGATGGAGGGGCAGAAGTTCGATCCCGGCGGCGAAATGGGGTTTGGATACTCATAAATCCCTCTGATGTGCGCTGCGATCCACCCATACAGGAGATGGAAGGGCCCGCATATCCTTGGTGGCTTCTTGCCCTCACTAACATGCTGCGGCATTCTGTACAATTTGGTGAGCATCGGGATCCCCAGATTGATCTGTTGCCCCATGGCCAACATCGACGCCATGATAAACGAGCTGGGCCGCACCCCCTTGCTTGTATCTCTCACCCATAGGATCCAACCACAGATGAGAGCCGCGATTAACGCCGCCATCCTGACTATCGGCTGTTGTTCAGTGCTGACACTGAAACCCCAAGTCTTCCATTGGCTGTCCTCCAAGACCCGCCAGTACGAGTGCCTCTTGCCCCGTTGGGCCGCTCTCGGACAAGTTCGAGACCTTGGAGGAAACTCCTGATTCTCTGGGAAGTTCAGGAAGCGCTTGAACCATCTCCTAAAATAGACATCCCTCAATGCCTCCTTGTCCTCTCCAGGGACAAGTGCCATCAGCGCCGACGCCAATCGCGACATTTGCTCCGTATCCTCCCATGAACTGATGATGTGGAGGAATTCATCATACATGGCCCCCAAGATCGGGACCCCAGAAATTTGGTGGACATCCCACAGGCTGATGCCCACCTCCCCGTGATGTAGGTGGAAAGTGTTGGTCCTGGATGACCATTTGCTCAGCAATTCCGACATCAGTTGCTTTGGTTGGTAAATGTGGAATTGGGGGGCCCACGCCGCCTCATACAACCCCACTCTCCTCAGCTCGGCCCCGAACTCCTCGCATGAAGCACCTACCCAGTAGGCCCAGGCCCAGTCATCAGTAAAGTTGCCGCCCTGGCGCAGGTCCCACTCATCGGACCATCCTTTCTTCGAATCCTGCAATGACGCCTTCAGTATGGTGCGGTAGAGAGGAGGGGACGTCTCCGGTTGCAGTGTCCTGCCGTCAATGTCGTTCACATGGTTGTAGAGACGGTCAGCAGTGACGGGTGTGAATTTCTCTTGTGCGTGACCATCGGCCGCCCTGAACCATTGGTGCTGGCATGGTATGCTCCTGAACCAGCAAGCTGGCTCATCCCTACTCGCCTCAGGGATAAAGACGTCATCCCTCAGCTTGAAGCCGTACAGTGTCAGTTTCTTGCATTGCGGATAGTCCTTCTGACCCTCTGATAACAGATCCGTCAAAGGCGTGTGGTTTGAGTGGCTTCGGATCATCTCCCCCAGGCCTGGACGGTTGGCCATCTCATCCCGACGAGCAGCATCCGCCAGTACCCCCAGTACAACCTCTTGATGGGCCATTTTTATCTCTGGCTCTCAGAAAAGAATTTTTTCAGCTGGATCGCGAAGATCGATCGCGAAGCTGAATCGCAAAGCGGAATCGAGAAGATCGGTCGCGGGAGCAAGTCGTGAAGCCCGGCCAAGGCCGACAGGTAGATGTTCTCTTGGCGCGGACGCGGAGTCGGAGACCCGCGGTTCGCCGCGAAGCTCGATTCGCGGAGGGCTGTCACGGAGTACGTGGAGCTTCGCGAAGTCGAGAGCACAAAAAGAAAGATAAAGCACGTGAAGACAAAATAGGTCGACCCCCATATTTATAGGCGGCGACCTCGGAGCATCGCGACACTTCCCCCGCATGGAGCATCGCGGCGCATGATCCACGACCCCAGTCAGCATCGCGGGTCCCCTTCGCGGAGCGACATCACGAACCTCCAACAATTTTGGCGATTTTCCCTCAGACATCGACCCTTGCCCTCCGCGGCTCCATGTCTGAGGGGGGCATTTGTTGGTGCCAAAATGTGGCCCGAAAGAAATGAGAAAAAAGGAATGCAGGCGTGCTGCCTCGCGAAGCCCCGACGCGGAGCATTCACGCGATGCCCTGTCGCAAAGCGCCCTGACCCTCACGGCCTCACGAAGCTCCAGAGGCGGTGATGCTCCGCGAAATCCTTTGACGTTCGCGAGCCTCCGCGAAGCTGCAGAGGCGGTGATGCTCCGAGAACGCCTTTGACGTTCGCGAGCTGCCACGAAGCTCTAGAGGCGGTGAAGCTCCGTGAACGCGTTTGACGTTCGCGAGCCGCCGCGAGGCAACAGAGGCGGCGCGTGAGTTCTGCTTCGCGGCACCCCTTACCTATCAATACTGAACTCCCCCTGAGTCCACAGGAAGGACAATCCGACCTTTCGGCTTCTCCTCTCCCGAATCGCGAAGCACCCTTTGCCCCGGGAATCATGAGCTCCGCGAGGTATTCCTACTTCGCGAGACGACTCTGCTTTGTCTCGTTTTGAGCCCCTCTTCCGAGAGGGATGCCCTTCGCGAAGCTCAAGGGCATTCACGAAGGAAGGGGATTCCCAAGGGAACCTGGGCAGCTGCGGAGCACTTGTGCTTCACGAAACACCCAACCCATACGAGTGATCCCTATGCTAAGGCAGGATCACTCAACATCGTGGAGCACAATGCTTTGCAGGACCGTGCTTCGCGAGGCACCCCTCCTTCGCGAGGCAGTGCTCTGTTCCACTTCACGAAGCACCTCCTATTCACACCCGTGTCCCATTCTAAGGCAGGATCACTCCACATCGCGAAGCAGACTGCTTTGCAGGACCCTGCTTCGCGAGGCAGTGCTCCGCGAACACTGTTCCACTTCGCGAAGCACCTTCCATTCCCACCTGCACCCCATGCTAAGGCCAAGGCACTACACTTCGCGAAGCACCCTCCTTTTCTTAGCAATTCCTCTTCCTGTGCGACCCTCCAGGTTTGCACGATGTGATTTCGAAGTCCCATGGACAATACCACTCGTAGCGTTGCTTCGCCTAATGCTTCTTCTCTTTGGCACGCTAACGGCTATTGCTTCTTCGCATAGCCACGCTAACGTGGACCCTTCGATGGTTCGTTCCAAAACCCCCCTTAACCATGGACTTACTGGTAACTTCCCTTCCACAAGGACCAGAGGGTACCGGTTATGTATGTCCTAAGGGTGTGGAGTGAACTCACCTCGTCTGAGCTACAGGACGTTAAACTACCAAGCACCACGTCCTCAACACATGACGTTAAACTGTGACCCAACCTCGTCTCCCTCACGAACGGTCCCCCCAGCTCGAACATTCGTTACACCACTCGTCTCCATGGGAATGGAATCACCCATCCACAAGGGGTGATATCCTCCTTTTCGGAGTGGCGTATGTTCGTATGAGAAGGGCGACCCTAGCTCCCCAACGGATGGTTGCACCTCTGCATCTCCGTACTTCCCCACTACCAAGGTCAGTGGAGGGCGTGATATGGGACGAGGTACCTCCTATCATTGGGCCAAGGTCCATCTTTCTCATGCTTTGTCACACCATGGGCCTCCATCCTAGAGTAAGTCCCAACACCATGGGCCGCCTAACGCGTAAGCCCCTCTTCGGTTCTCACGGACGCATCCTTTGCGACGTGATCGTCAGGTCCTTGCAACCTCTTGTTTCTCACATAGAGCATGACTCACGTGGGCTTAGAGTGAGCACCGACCCTGAACCCATCCCATTTGAACTATGAGGACTTTGATCCATGCCAAGGCATGGTATGTAGGAAGCCTCCCTGAGGTTCAAGCCCACCCGTCATTTCACGCCGGGTCCCATTCCCGTCCAGCACGACGTTAAACTGCATTCTGGTCCAGTGGTAAGCCGTTACGACCCATCATAGCGAACTATGAGGACTTGGATCCATGTCAAGGCTTGGTACGTAGGAAACCTTCCCGAGGTTCAAGCCCACCACTAGTGGACTCACGGGTCTACTTTTACGTCGGGTCACACACGCGTCCTGCATGACATTAAACTGCACACTCCCATCCAGCATGACGTTAAACTGTATGTCTCCTTGTCCTGCATGACATTAAACTGCACACCCATACCCTAGTGAACTACGAGGACTTTGATCCATGTCAAGGCATGGTACGTAGGAAACCTTCCCAAGGTTCAAGCCCACCACAAGCGGACCAAGGTCCACCTTCATGACGGTTCGCCGACAAAGCACCATTTGAACTACGAGGTCTTTGATCCATGTCAAGGCGTGGTACGTAGGAAGCCTCCACGAGGTTCAAGCCCACCCATCATTCAATTCATGTCGAGTTATACCTACGTACTGAAAGACGTTAAACTACAATTCCAGTTCGACGGCAAGCCGTTGTGACTAATCCAAACTACTAGGACTTTGATCCATGTCAAGGCATGGTACGTAGGAAACCTTCCCAAGGTTCAAGCCCATCTCCCATTGGACCAAGGTCCCTCATTTACGTCGGTTCACCAACACCCAATGTCCGTCGTTCATTCATGTCAGGGCTCATTTTCGTCCCGCATGACATTAAACTGTATTCCATCAATCCTATGAACTACGAGGTCTTTGATCCATGTCAAGGCATGGTATGTAGGAAACCTTCCCGAGGTTCAAGCCCCCCATTAGTGGACTGACGGGTCTACTTTCACGTAGGTTCGCTGACGATGCCCATCGGGCCAAGGTCCATCCTCATGCCGGTTTACCGGCACCATCCCGAACTACGCGGACTTTGATTCCCTGCCACAGGGATACGTAGGAAGCCTCTTCAAGGCTCAAGCCCAACTCCACTGTCGCCCCTGCGATGGTCCCATTTCACTCCCCTCCGCTCCATTCATCCACTATCCACCCTGATCCTCGCCCGGACCTCATGTCTCGGTGAGACCATATCGGTATGCTTTTCCTCGCGGCCGCCCATGGGCTGGCCCCGGTATCGGCATCCCTTCAAGGGAAATCCCTCAATCCGATCTACCCTAGCTAATGCTCTGGTTGGGTTGATCCGTCTCTGCTGGACGTTAAACTTGCGGCATACCCTGTGTTAAACACGAGAAGCTGAGGAAAACCTCAGATATGTGTCTATGGCATATAATTCCCCGCGTTTGATGTGGGAGGCCTCGAGCTTCCACGCCCTCGAGAAGCCCTGTGACCAGGGACGACAGACAAACATGCCAGGCGCCCCAGCATCCAGACACGCAACTGATGCCTCAACGTGACTACTCCCCCGACTGAAGGTTGCTGCCCTAACTGGACCCCTTGGAATGTCCCGACAGAAGCAGTGTAATTAACCGGCGTCCATGGAAACATGGCACTGGGAAGAGTTTCACGGACTACGTATTAAATCTATGAGGGAGACCCGGACTAGGTGACGAGCTCCAAGGAGGAATCCACGGAGGGAAGAACCGACATCCCATCATCCCGTTTCGATCAAGGAGAAGACGTACATGAACAAGGAATGAATGCCGCCCCGCCTTAGGACAGCGGGAATGCGGGGAAACGATGCTGCGCGTCCTCCTCCGCGGACGGACGGATGTGCACGCACCCCTGCGGAAGCATCGAAAACAGTATCGTCAGAGACATGGAAGAAGACAACATCACAGAAATGCTGATAGAAGGGATGCAATGCATTATGCATCAATTAATGTCATCAATGCCGTTGTA
The DNA here is from genome assembly GCA_963277665.1 of Viscum album. NCBI lineage: Eukaryota > Viridiplantae > Streptophyta > Magnoliopsida > Santalales > Viscaceae > Viscum > Viscum album. Next base: position 256,001,954 of record OY728130.1, read on the forward strand.
CTGATCCACCATATGAGGCTCACTCAAGGGACTCAGATGAAGAGGTTCATGCTCAAGAAATTGTACGCACAGACACAAATGAAGAAGGTGTGTGTACATGAAATCAAAGATTTACCCAAAATTTCGGTGTTCCTTCAAATAAACCACTCCCCCCTCTCCGAATGGGATCAAAAAAGGGGAAGGGAAAGAATCAGGTTACATATCCTTCCTCTGGAGAAGGCCAATCGCTCCCACTAGAGCAAAGATTTGCGCAACAGGAGGAAGAAATTATGGAATTGAGGAGGTTGAACACAAAACTACTTCAAGGTAGTATTACTCCTAAGTGTGCTGGAGTCAGTCAACCAAGAGAGTTTGTTGCGGCTACTAAGATGGATCAATAATATGTTCCTTTATCATTACACCCTCATAGGTCTAATCCTACGGGTCAAGTGCAATAACAATTGGCAGTGCTGCCATCGGTTGAAGTACCAACCACCACATCTGTCCAAGCACCAGTCAGTGCACCTGTTCAGATTCAAGCTCAACCAGATGTTTCTCAAAATTTAATAACTACCATTGAGTCATTAACAGCTCAGTTAGAGACTATGGAAGGAAAGCATGTACAGGTTCAACCAGGCAAAGAAATCTTACCCTAAATGGGTAGATTCAATCTCTCCCCCATCATGTTTTGGGAACCCTGTATCCCCTATTTTCAATGGATTAGGCAACCCTGAACAGCATTTAATGAATTACGTGTCTTGTTGCAATCCTATGATGGGAACTCCGGATCATAAAGAAGCTGTGAAACTCAGATTCTTCGTGCGAACCTTGCAAGGACCAGCTTTTCTTTATTACACAAGCTTGAAATCCTGGTCAATTACCAGATGGGAAGATCTTCGTCAACGATTTCTTCTTCAATTCAGCTCAACTTTGCCAAAGAAAACAGTTTTCGATCATACAATCTATAGCAAAGGGAAAATGAAAGAGTCTCTGATTTCATTACTCTCTGGAATGGATTAACATATTTCCTGAGCCTAGAACTCCCTCAAGAGGAACTATTGCCAATTTTTGAGGCAAATCTGCATGACGAATTACACACACCATTGATTCTTGTGAAATACACAGGTGGGTTTCGGGACCTTACTTCAATCGCTCAACAGATTGAAGATTCTATTATACAGACTAAGGCTAAATCTCGTGTAATTCCATCAGCTCCAGGATGGAGAATGGGTGAAGCAGAAACTGCTACAATTATGCTTAAACAAGTACCTATACCTTCTTATACATCCAAACCTTCATCTTCTCGAAGGGATCCACCTCTTGAGTGCCAACAACAAAGGCCGTTTCGTCAAGACAATCAAATTAATCAAAGACGAAAACAATTTGAGGATCTAAAAAGAAAAACATTCTCTTTCCGAAATGAACAAGTTCCTGGTTACTTCATTTCGGCTCTGGAAAATAATATGGTTCAATTTCCAAGGCCCAAGAGGCCAAACAAGGAAGCAAATGAACATCGTCCCAATTATTTCCCCTTTCATCAAATGTTAGGGCATCCCATCCAAGGGTATTTTGTCTTCAAAGACCTCCTAAAAATGATGGTCGACTCGAGAGAATCCAAACTAAAAGGCTCTTCAGCCCTGGTAGCATGTGTTACTGCAAAAGTTCCAGAGGAGGAAGTCAAGTGACAAGAAGTTAAGAACAAAAATGCACAAAAATGTGATTATTGGATGGTAAGAAAGATGATCGACCAAACTCATGCTATTTTGCGAATGCAATTGAAGAATCCAATTGTGCCTTCTACCATGAATGTCGCAGTAAAAATCTCTTCATTAGTGGGAAAATCCTCAACGAAACAGCATGATTCAAAGAAAGAAAAATAATCAGAATCAGATTAGTATGTGTCAAAGCCTAAGTTGTCTTTGACTCTGGAAGACTTCATTCCATCTACTTTGAACCAACGAGCACCGTCCCACCAAACGACACTGCCTAAACAGGCTAATCAGGAAGAGTCTTCATAGGATGAAGAGTTGATTTTCAGTTCTGTTAATATGATTCAATTAACAGATCAATATGCCAGTCGTAGTTTCGATTTTGATGAGCCTGAATTCCCTATATCAAACAGAGGAATCAGAGGAAGTTCCAGAGGCTCAGGATACAGGAGAAGACGTGGATCTTTTTGAAGCCACTATTCCAATTCTACCCTATCTAGAACTGTGTACGTAGCAGAAACTTGTGGTAAATCCTTTCAGCGAGCTCAGCAAGAACAAGAAAGTTATTTAACCAATAACAAATTCAGTCCAGGCACAGTTATTTTGAAGGATCGATTGGGGGTTCCAACTTTATCCTCTCAACAAGTAAATAGACTTAATCGGTCTAATCTTCCAAAACCAGGAATATTTCCAACTCCTATTCCAATACAAGATGCATCAATTTCCAAAGCATCTTCTTCCAAGGAACCTACTAAACCACATGATCATGTTGGGAAATGCAGACCTCTGGATCAAAAGTATGATGTATTGAAACACTTGGCCCAAGTACCAGCCAAGTTATCAATTCTGGATGCTTTGAATCTGTCAAAAGATCTTCGAGAGGCACTTATCGAGGCTTTGTCAAGTCCTCAAGAGTTTGAAACTGAAATTGCTGCAGTTGAAGTCTATCACATAGAGAATAATCCTGCAGAATTCCATGAAATAATATATTTTACTGATGAAGATGAAGATGATGTTGTTCATGGGTATATTAGACCTTTGTACTTATCTGGAAAGGTCAATGGCATATACGTCTGAAGAGCTTTCATTGACAATGGTTCAGGAGTCAGCCTCATGCCCATTCGTACACTTCGTCGATTGGGCCTCATAGAATCTGATTTATCTCCTTCAACTATGATGTTACTAGGATATGATAAAAATGAACAAGAACCAATGGGAGAAGTTACACTCAGAACATAGTTTGGAGATCTTGTATCCAATTCAGATTTCATGGTTATTGATCAAGACTCACCTTTCAACATCTTTCTTGGAAGACCTTGGCTACATCAACATGCGGTTATCCCTTCATCATACCATCAATGTCTCAAATATTGTTTCTATGGTCAAGTTGGGACATTATATGGTGATAAGGCCCCGTTCAAGACATGTGAGTCTCAATACATTGAGGTAGAATTCTATCACATGAAAGAAAAGGATAATTCCACAACAAAGGAGATTACCAAAGTTAATGCTCTATATGGTTTGGAAAGATTCCAGTAAATCCATATGCACATGTGAGTATAGATTATGTGTTTCCTATTAGTCAAATTGACAGGATAGACCCAAATCAAAATAATCTTATGGAAAGATCCATAATGTCAATTACGTAATTAAATCCAGACAACATGGGATAAATTGGTGATCCTCCAAGAAGTGATGAAATCCCAAATGCTGACATCTTCACTTCATCTGCTGAAATCCAACATGTCTATACTTCTCCAATCAGGCCAGATGAATTTATAGCAACATCGGAGGTGAACAATGATGTCGATTCTCAATCCATCATCTCTTATTTATTTCACAAGGAAGACCCTTCATCATCAATTGGGTCATAAATGGAAGCTTCTTATTCAGGATGTTAAAATTTTAACATCTCTTCTGATCATGGAAATTATGCTTTATCATATACAATGCAAGTAGAAATGGAAGAAATAACACATGATGAAGAAGAAGAAGAAAATATCAGAGATGATCCACCAGCATTTGAAGAGGGTATCTCTACCACCGTGGATAAACTCAGAGAAATAAATCTGGGTACAAAAGAAGATCTATGCCTCACTTTAATCAGTGCGGCCATGAATCTTTAAGAACAAGATATGTATATTTCCTTTTTAAATCAAAATCAATACATATTTTCTTGGAACTATACAGAGATTCCTGGGCTTGATCCTGATGTTGCTACTCATCATTTATGTTTACCAGAAGAACATCGAGGATTTAAGCAAGCCGCAAGAAGAACACACCCAACTTATCCTTCCAAAATTGAAGCTGAAGTGGATAAGATTATCAAATATAGCTTTGTTAGAGAAGCTCAATATCCCATGTGGTTGGCTAGTATTGTCACTCTAAAGAAGAAGAATGGACAAATTAGAATTTGCATCAATTTCAGAGATCGTAATCGGCATTGTCCTAAGGATGATTTTTCAGTTCCGATTACAAAAATTTTAATTGACGCAACAGCTGGCTATGAAGCACGTTCCATCATGGATGGATATTATGGATATAATCAAATCCAAATGGCCCCAGAAGATGTGGAATTCACAACCATCAGAGCCCCTCAGGGTGTGTTTTGCTACCGGGTAATGCCCTTTGGCTTAATGAATTTAAGTGCAACATATCATCATGCCATGAATCATATCTTCAAACCCTTTTTAGGGAAGTTTGTTTAATGCTATGTGGACGATTTGGTGGTCAAATCCAAACAATATTTTAATCACTTGGATGATTTGGAATTCATATTCTGCAAGCTTCGACAACATAATTTGAAGATGAACCACTTAAAATGTGCTTTTGGGGTAACCTCAGGAATATTTCTCGGCTTTGTTGTATGCCATCATGGTATTGAAGTCGATCCTAAGAAGAAAAAGTCAATCCATGGTATGTAACCTCCTCGAAATTTGAAATAATTAAGAGAACTTCAAGGAAACTTAGCCTATATTCGGCGTTTCATCGCCAATTTGGTAGGAAAAAGTTTACCCTTCACCAAATTGATGAAGAAGGGAGTCACTTACCAGTGGACTGAAGAATGTCAAGAAGCATTCGATATTCTCAAGAAATACCTCTTGAGTCCACCGATACTCATGCCACCTGTTGAAGGAAGACCACTTATCCTTTACATGACAGCTCTAGAGCAATCATTGGGTGCCTTTCTTCCTCAGAAGAATGATGCTGGGAATTAAAACAACCTCAATTACCTCAGAAAGACAATGCTTAAAGCTAAAACCTGGTATTCAAGTATTGAGAAGTGCTGCCTGGCATTAATCTTTGCAGTTCAGAAGTTTAGACACTACCTGCAACATCATGAGGTCCAATTGGTATCTCGCAATAAACCACTCAAATTCATCTTTAGTCGTCCAATGCTTACAGGATGCCTGGAAAGGTGGGAAGTTATTTTGCAGCAATTCTACATTCAGTATGTGTCTCAAAAGGCAATTAAGGGCCAAGATCTGGCAGATTTCCTGGCTGAACACCCTTTAGTGGAAGACACATCTTCAGATATTGAACTCTCTGATGAGGAAGTCTTCTCTATTCAAGAAAGTCCTCAGGCATGGGAAATGTATTTTGATGGTGCATCCAAAAGTCCAACAGGGAGGAAAATGGAAAATCCTAAATTAAACAAAGTTGGATTAGGGATTGTGCTCATTTCTCCAGAAAAGGCAGTGTTACCTTATTCCTTCTTATTGTGATAAGGTGGTTCCAATAATGAGGCAGAATACCAAGCTCTCATCACAGGCATGGAATTGGCGCTTCAAGCACAAGTGAATCACTTAAAGGTGAAAGGTGATTCAGACATAGTAATCAAACAAGTCAATGGGGATTATGCCACCAGAAAAGAAGAACAAATCCATTTGTATGATTGCATCAGAGTGTTAATGGCAGAATTCCCTTTGGAACCGACATTTTCTTATGTCCCGCGATCACAAAATGCTCAAGCTGATGCACTGGATAATATAGCCATAGCTCTGGAAGATCCAAATCGGGACGAGACAACCATCAGTATTGCCCACCATCATGCAATTCCACCATATGTTTGAATCAGAACAATGTAAATTAATGAAATTAGTCCCATTCCTGAACCGTATGGTCATACTACAGGATGGATGTCACCTATCAGGGAATACCTTCAAAATGGAACACTTCCACCTGATAGAGCCGAGAAAGAACAAATATGGTGACGTGTGGTCAATTTTACTCTTTATGATAGCCCAGATCACCAAGAGAAAATTCTCTAAAAATGTGGTTTTGATGGAGTTCTCTTCATATGCATTGATGGTGAAGAGACAATGGCTGTCATGAAAGAAGTGCATGCAGGAGTCTGTGGTGCCCACCAGTCTGGACATAGACTGTCTGATCAGATTCGAAGGCTTGGATACTTTTGGCCTTCAATGATACAATATTTTTTTGATTTCACAAATAAGTGTCATTCATGCCAAGTACATTCCAAATTCCTTAATCAACCTCCAGAGTTGCTTCATACAGCTAAATACTCGTGGCCATTTTCTACATGGGGAATGGTTGTGGTGGGACCTTACCCATCAGCTACGACCAAGCAGTTTAAGTATATTCTTACTGCTACTGATTTATTTTCCAAATGAGCAGAGGCAATACCTCTCAAGGAAGTCAGTTCTAAATCCATTTTTAGATTCATCAAGTCTAACATCATTACTAGATTTTGTGTCCCTCATACCATATTGACGGAAAATGGAACCAACTTCTGTTCATCCGAGGTGAGGAAATTGTATCAAGAATACAGCATCAGATGCAACCATTCATCTCGGTATCATGCAGTGACCAATGGACAGATAGTATCCTTCAATAATACTATGTCAAATATACAGAAAAAGATGGTGGATAAAGATAATAAATCATGTCCTGAAAAACTCTTCCATGCTTTATGGGCTTATCAGACTACCACTCGCACTACAACACGGTCAACTCCATATTCACTGGTATATGGAATGGAAGCTATCTTTCCCATTGATTTTAAATTACCCTCACTTAGAGTAGCCATTTTTGATCTTTCATCTATAGATGAGCAATCTCAAAAGCAATTGAATGAATTTGAATGGTTAGATGAGAAAATATTGTGCACTTTGCACCACTTGGAAGTCTATCATAATCGAATAGCACAAGCTTTTAAAAAAAAGTTCATCTTCGTTCATTCACTCAGAGAGACTTGGTATTAGTTCTCAGAAATCCAATGACACCAGGAAAAAAACGTCCCAAGCTTGAGCCAAAATGGGAGGGACCTTACTCAATACATAGGGTCTACTCCAATGGAACTTATTCATTAATCTTGATGGATGGAGAACTCCTAAATACTCCAACCAATGACAGATTTTTTAAGAAGTATTTTGTATAAACAGAAAATATATCATCATTGGTCCGGTATGACATTAAACTGCACCACCGTCTAGCAAGACATTAAACTGCATGACCAATGGTCCATGCATATGACCCTAAACTATTTTCACATATGTCCAACATGACTTTAAACTGTGTCCCCTTCATCGTCCTTGCTATATGACATTAAACTATACAGCAATGGTCCATACATATGACCTTAAACTATTTGTATTCCTTTCGTATCACATGAAGTTAAACTGTTACGTCCTAACTACATGACGCTAAACTATACAGACGTCCCTTACATTCAGCATGAAGTTAAACTACACTATCCACGGTCCGTGCATACAACCATAAACTATTGGCACTTTTGTCCAACATGACGTTAAACTGTGACGTCCTAACAACATGACGCTACAACTGTATAAAAGACATTTACGTCTGGCATGAAGTTAAACTGCATCATCCACGGTCCATACATATGACCTTAAACTATTTGTGTTACCTTCATCCAACATGTCGTTAAACTATGATGAAGTCCCTAATACGTCCAACATGACGTTAAAGGGTGTACTCTTTTGTCCTTACTGTCTCACATTAAACTGCACAGTCCTCTTTTTGTCCAACATGACATTAAACTGTGTTGTCTCAATCGTCCTAACTACATGACGCTAAACTTTACAGAAAGTCCTTTGATATGTCCTACATGACATTAAACTGTACTTTGTCCCTGCTACATGACACTAAACTGTGAAGCACTTATAGTCCTCACTACAAGACTTTAAACTGCATGGTCCCTTTATATGTCCTACATGACATTAAACTGTGTATTGTTAAGGTTGTTGTTACCTATAGTTTCTCACACCGAGTATGACTCACGTGAGCTTAGAGAAAACTTCAACCATAACACTCTCTCTGGGCTACTAACCATGTGTAAGTCCCAACACGGTCATTTTTTAGGACGTTGTCCCCAAGAACAACATGATCATTAATTCATTCTTTAATTGAACTATGCGGACTTTTATCCTTGCCTTCCAGGCTGGGTACGTAGGCAACCTCCTAAGGTTTATTCCCAAAACCAATCTCTTCACATCGGTTCACCTCCATCTCATATGATTTTGATTCGTGAAACCGCCCCTAGAATCAATATCTTTACATTGGTTCACTTCCGTCCTTTCTATATGACGTTAAACTGTACAACACTTTTTTTCCTGTACGACAATCAACTACAATATTCTTTGATACCCTCACCTGAGAGGGAATCATTACATAAATTAATTTTAAATCATGTTTCATTCCAAAGACTACGTGCATACATGGAAATGCCTGAACTTTTTATCTTGGGTTAAACCATCATTGCACTAAAGTCCATTTTCACCCTTCACTTGTACGAACCAAATTTGTGAGAGGGAAGATCTAGAACTATGTGGGCTTGATTACCATCTTATGGGATATGTAGGAACATTCGAGTGTCCCTCGAATCCAGCCCCAAGTCTTTTGGGCCTATCCCCAAATTCCACTTTTAGTCCATTGGATGAAATGTCCCCATGAAAACACACACTATGTATTTCTTATGATGGTCCAAGCTCTATGACCCTAAACTAAAATATCTAATTCTTTTGTCCCACATGACGTTAAACTATAGTTTAATAACTACGTATGGCTTGATTTCCATCCTTATGGGATACGTAGTGAAGTCCAACATTTCAATTCAGGACCCTGCCACAACATGATTATGGTTACCATTGATCTGTGTATCTTTGTATACATTGGACAATACCCATATTTCTGTGTCATAATCCTAACCTTAAATATTTTCCGATCTTCATAACCCTGTTCTTGACTTCTAGTCACAAAAATGTCAAACTTCTGAGAGTTCTTTTTCCTGACTATACAGCACGTGCCCTTAGGTGGCCTTGAATAAGTATTCTACATAACAGATTTGTCAGCCAAAAGATACTATTATTTGACTATGCAGTCAATGCCCTTAGGTGGCCCTGCATAATTCAACCCCCTAACGGGTTTGTTGGATACTAGTAACTTCATTCTTGGGAAGAAATCATCTTTAGTCCTCATTGTCTTAATGACAATATGTAGGGATCTGCAAAAATATCCATCCTTAACATACTTGTCCCATATCCTTTCTCAGGATTTTAAAGTATTCAAGTCTATGGTTTATATTATCCTTCCGTACATTTAGGTCAGACCTTCGTATGAGTAATATTCCTCCAGTTCTTCGATAATCTTGTTTGGAAATATCTTCTTTATATTCAAGTACCTCTTTCCATAAAACAAACTTTATACTTTAGAAAATTTGAATCTTCATAAACATTCACTCACTTTTTAGCACTAGGAATATAAATTTCTGAGAGTTCTTTTTCCTGACTATGCAGCACGTGCCCTTAGGTGGTCTTGCATAAACAGTCTACATAACAGACTTGTTAGCCAAAATATGCTATTTATTTGACTATGCATTCAATGCGCTTAGGTGGCCCTGCATAATTCAACCCCCTAAGGAGTTTGTTAAAAAATGGTAACTTCATTATTGGAAACTACTTCTTCTAATGCCTTTTAGCTCTTTTTCATATCATTCCTCATATTCAAATATTCTTAAGTCATTTTTTACATATTTTTTCCCTCATACTTGAGTATGGTAATATGTTTTCATATAAATTGTCAAAGAATTGAGTCAATTCTAATCCATTTCGGTCAGAGGTATTTCGAACTTAAACATTAGCCTCTTTATGTCCGATGTGCATGACTTTAAACTGCCCACAACAGACAAAGGAACTCTGAATAAAAGTCATGTTCTGGCTCACTAAACATACATTTTTTATGATTTTGGTAATATTGAGCAATTAAAAGACTCAATGTTTGTAGGGTTATTTACATTAATCCGAGTAAAAATCAAACTATGCTAACTAGTCCCATTGCCTTAGGTAACATTTAAATAAAGTAGCAGGAAAATACATGCACAAGTGATTGAAGATAAAAGAATTCTTTCCATTTGATGCACAATAATTAAAGGGACATCCACAGATTGGAGCCTCTTCTCTTTTTCAAGAAATTACAAAAGACTGTCAACATAAGTCTTCAATTGATGAACCGCATCCCAAGCTTCATCAGCAGCTACTTGAAGCTCATGCACTCAACCAACTTCACTCTTTTCAGACTGATGGAGTGCTTTCTTGGAATCCGCAATGGTCTTCATAACATTCGTTTGAACTCCCTCCAGTGAATTATTGAGTTAGTCAAGTTCCCCAGTAACAACATCTAACTGTTTCTAAAGGTGCATCTTCTGGACGACTTTTTCTTTGATCTTATGCTTCATCTCCTTCATCATGGCAGTATAGTCAGCCTCAACTCGGGATACCGCAGCCTCAAATTCCCTGATGTTGACTGCCAGTTTCACCCTGGTAAGATCTTCACGACACATTTGCTCCTGCTCCCTCCTAAAGATGACTTGTTTCACTGTGGTATGGATCTCTTGGTATCCAAAACCACCAAATCCTAGCATGATAAACTGGGATAACAATCAAGGGTTCTTTGATGACAGCTCTTATAAAGGCACATCAGATATGATTTTCCAGATATTGTTCCATACCTTACGTCGTGAGAAGCTGAGCACCTTAAGCACCTCAGGGTCTGATTCAACATCATCATCACAGGGGGGCATTTAATCTTGGATTAATGCACTTAAAGAAGTGCCATGTTCTACTTCTTCCCCCATGACCCTGGTTGTTTCATTTTCTACTACTGTTCGGATGGAAGTTGAGACCTCACCTCCAATTCTAACCATTGATGTTGATATCCCAGTTTGATCAATTAAAATTATGGTTAGTTTCATAGAATAATAGAAGTTGGCTGTCTATCTTGAAAACTCAGTCAAATCATTACCTAACAGTAGATCAGCAGCTTGACAAGACTCCTCCCCATCTTTCCCAATTTCAATATGATCTTCAAGATGGGTCTCATGAGGGTTTACTGGGTTTATCTTTACTTGAGCTAATGTTTCTGCAATGGTAGGGTTGACAACAATTTCCACACCCTCTTCAGGCATTGGCAGTTCAGCAGCTTCTATGGATGGAACTGCATATTTTTTCAGTCAAGATTAGAAGTGTAAATTATAAGAAAATTTACTGGGCGAAGGATAACACTCACACCCAAGGTCTTCTAAATAACTGTTGGATCTGAATCTACGGATTATACACAAGAGGGGGGGTGAATTGTGTCTTTTCAAATTATTACAATCTCTTCAATTTAGACAAATTCTGTCCACTATGATTTTGCTCGATTAAATATGCAGCGGAAAAAGTAAAAGCATGAACACACGGATGTATAGTGGTTCGGGGAACAGAAGGCCCCTAGTCCACTCCACCAACGCTCAAATCCACGAGCTTGGCGATTTTCACTATCTGGTCCTCGTTTCCACAGACCCGTCCACAACTGAGTACAGGCAGTTGACACCTTTACAAGATTCAGGCAAACACAGCCTTCCTGGTTCAAACACGAACCCACACAGCTTAGAACGAGAAGCTGATCACTCAAAAATAAAATAGTTTCGATAAAGAAACACTTCTCCAGTTGTTCTTCACAATTGCAACAGAATGCAATTGACAGTAGATAGATCGTCGTCTTCAGAAAATAAAGATCTGTATTCAAAACAGTTCTGAGTCGATCCAGTTGCAATAGATATTACCAGAAACTTCACAACTTCAGCAGCAGTGGATTCACAACAGGTAGTCGATGTAGAACACGTGAATCTGCTATCAAGATCTTCCTTCGGTAATAAAGGTCTTACGCTTCTTCTCGATCACCAGAAAAGAACGCTTTCACACAGTCTCTGTTTCTTGCTTGTCAAAAGATCAATCTATATATCACACACTTTCCTGTGCATATATATATATATCCGAAGTTTCCAAGATAGAACATATATTCAAATATGAGAAAATCTTTCGCATAAATAGATCCATGAAAATCTCCTTTAGATTCGCGATATTAAATGAAATAACAGAGCCGTTGTAACTCCCCTGAAGAATCGGCATAAAAAGCTCCGTTTAAATCAATCATTAATCCGTTGTAAATCGTCTTTGATTCAGTCAAAGTCGTATTTAAGAATCAGCTCGAAATCCGCCTAATAATCCGCTTGATTGACTAATTCAAAAGAAAATATCGTCTGTCAAAAATATCCCGACGCCAAACGTAGGGTTGATGACGTGGCTCCAAACGCAGGGTTCACAAACGTAAGGTTCAGAACGTAAGGTTCAGAACGTAAGGTTCAGAACGTAAGGTTGAACATACATACTTTCTCTTCAGCATTCAAACGTAGGGTTGATCATCCATACTTTGTCTTGCTTCAACTCTCCAAAGAACATACGGTTGATTATAAAAGTAAGGTTGATGATCCATACTTTTGAGAAACAAACTCAACACTGAAAACTAACGTACGGTTTCTCTTCCATACTTGTCCAACAATGAAAACGTAAGGTTCCTTCCAAACGTAATGTTCTTCTTCCATACTTTTCAACAACGTAAGGTTCATTAACCATACGTTTCAAAATAACATAAAAAGTAAACTTTTCATCCATACGTTACGTTCATCAACGTAGGGTATGAACAGTGATTCCAGTACGCGCTAAAATTGATCTCGCGCTACAGTGATTCCAGAATACGCTAAAATTGATCTCGGAATAAATGAAGTATAAAATCTCGTTATATAAAATAAATTCCTGCAAAATACTCAACGAAATAATTAGTAAATAATTAAGGGTATTTGTGAGCATCAAAATCATCATAAAGAGACAGAGTATTATTTAAAATAATCTCCCCCTTTAAAAAACATTATTTTGATTTGTTTAAAAACAATACATTGCTCAACAATCTCCCCCTTTTTGATGATCACAAAACCCATAAAATAATAGAACTAATTTAATTGCAATCTTTATTGAAAAATTAGTTTTATAAAATTTTAGAATTTTGAAAGGATTAAAACAATATTTAACTATAAAATTTCTCCCCCATAACTCCCCCATAAAAAATAAATTTTCAGCTAAAAATAGATAAAAGATAAATGTCGTATATATCCAAATGCTCCCATATATCCAAATTTCTTCATAGGAAATGAATGAATTTAAATGTTGTGTTTATCCAAATTCTCCCCCTTTTTGTGATATCAAAAAGAATGAAAAATTACTGATTTGAACACATTCAATATTGCACTGAACTATAAGTAAATGCTATAATTAACTGTGTATGAATAAGTGAATTTCTTATACTGGCTAACTGAACCATAAATCAATAAATAACAAAACAAAAAGATAAGAAAAGAATTTTCATTCACAAGCTATTATATAAAAACGACAGTGATATACAGAGGAATCAAGGTTTAGGGATAAGACAGGGAAAAAGGTGTCTATCTCCTTTGAATTGCGGTCTTGATCTCTGTAAACTGGTCTCGAAGCCTCTTCATCATCCCATCTCCTAACTTGATGATAAGATCTCTGTTCTCCTGAGTCATATGAATATCTTCAATCAAATTAACTCTGAAAAACTCATGCATTCTTTCTTCTTTTTCAACAAAAAGAGCCAGCTTTTCTGATAACTGATTCAAAAGAATCCTAATCGGTTGCTCTCTAGAGGTCAATTGATCCACTAAAAATTTCTGATTATCTAGCAAAACTGACAAAGGGGCACTATTACACTGAAGATCGTGTAATCTGTCACTCATATTGCTCAGTGCTCCAGTAATTGCTTGAAATCTTCGAATCAAATCAGGTGAAGAACCTGATCCACTCACAGTACTATTTGCAACAGATTCAAATTTATTCTCCATGTAAATCTTCATCTCAGACAAATCATCTTTCGTTACCATCTCTGATTTCAACTGATCAACAGCATGCAACATATCAATCTTAAACAAATCTACTTCCTGTCTTGAAACAGTAGATTCTTTCAGCTTCTGAAACTTTAACTGCTCTAAGTTCAGAGAATTTCTGAGACTAATATTCTCAGATTCTAACTGAGAAATACGCTTGTATAACTCAACAACTTCTTCTTTTCTCGAATCAGGGGCACCCTGTGCTTGATTCTCATGTCCAGAATCAGATTGACGAAGCAGGACAAGGGGTAAAGAATCTGCATCTGACTGTTCTTTGTCCTGACAAGGTTGATCTACTGAACTATCCTTTGAAGCCTGAAACTCTTCCACTGAAAAATCTTCCTGAAGTACCTCTGTATTAACTTCAGAAGTATGTTCATCACGAACAGTAGTCTCTCTGACTTCTACTGAATGATCAAGAACAATATTTTCATGAAATTCTTGAGGTCGGGCCACTTCTTCACCAGGCACTGCCTCCATAAGTTGTTCTTGTGGAATTGCTTCTTCAACAGCCACAGCAGCAGTGTGAGGTTCTAGCTGAATTTCCGGTTGAGCTACTGGTTCCTCTATCGGTGCAGTCCCCTCCACAACAGCTTCTCTCACAAATGAATAAGAAATTACCGGTTCAGAAGATTTCAAGACAGGAGAGATAATTTCTTCATCAGTTGACCTCTTCCTTCTAGATTGAAGTCCTTCTTTACTTCTCTCTTCCTCAACTTCCTCCATCTCAAGGCGAATTCTTCTTGCCACTGTACTAATCCTTGATTCTGCTTGTCCCTCCTTGGACTTGGCCGGTTGAGCCTGAGCACTCTCCGAGTCTTCCTCAGCTCCAACAGGTAAGAGTTTTCCTTTAATTGTGCTCCAGAAATATCCCACTTTCCTCAAAGTTCCAGCATTAAAAACATTACTGTGGTGACATTTCACCCCAGCACTTACCAATCTGATCATTCCTCTTTTATATAAAAACAAAGAAATGAACCTTCCATATGGGAAAAAGGTCATTCTTGCTTCACTCTGACAGCAGTATCTCAGATATCTTATCATAAATCGAGGAAAATTAAACTTAATATCACTCATCAGAAGATACATTATATACATGTCAGGGTATAGAATTTTCTCCATCTCAGCCATCCTTGGTGCTAAACCAGTCTGAACAAACTTTACTAAGATTTTCTGATCGGGCTCCAAATCTTTAATAAACATCTTCTTTATCACTTTGGTTCCAAACAGAAAAGACATAATGTCTTCATACTTATGTACAGAATCTCCAATATTCCGTAAATCAAAATGAAAAACTCCTTCATGAGGGCAGTTAAGAATTTGACTTATCTCTACAGATGATATGGAAAAGTCCTTATCCTCTATTTGAGCCAATAAACTATCCTCCGTATCCCCAAGGCTAAACTGAACAGTTCTAAAGAAATGTCTCATTTCTACCTCATATAGAAACTCAGAGTTTTCACTATTAAAAGCTTGCTCAAGGCCTTGAAACGACAACGCTTGCTTCAACAGTAAATTAGTTTCAAACAGCCATTCTAAATCGATGACTTTACCTTGCAGTATTTTCCGACCAACTACTTTAGATTTCTTTGCAGCACTGCTCTCAGCTTCATCTGGACGCTTAGTCTTTGCCATTTCAACAACGATTTCTGAAGGTTCATAAGTTTAGGGTTTGAAGATTCAGAAAAGGGTTTTGGAGCAGATGTGCGGTTTTAGGTTTTCGAAAGGGTTTCCGAAAAAGGTGAAAACAGTTTAGAAGGTGAAACGGTTCTGACAGCCTTGATTCCCGTGTAATCACTAATCATTACTTTTATTTAAAACAAAATAAAATAACTTATAGCGAGAAACAAGAAATTAAGTAGAATTCGAAAACAGAATAAGATTAAAAAGAAACTATTTAAAATTAAATAAACCTAACTCCCCCTTAATAAATTCAAACCTTGCCGTGGGAAGTGGTTTAGTAAAAATATCTGCTAATTGATTTTCTGTATTTACAAATTCTAAAAATATATCCTTTTTTAACACATGATCTCTTAAAAAGTGATGTCTTATATCAATGTGCTTAGTTCTAGAATGACTAATAGGATTTTTTGAAATATTAATTGCACTAGTATTATCACATAAAATAGGTGTATTATTGAAATTTAATCCAAAGTCCATAAGAGTGTTTTTCATCCACAACACCTGTGCACAGCAACTACCTGCAGACACATATTCTGCCTCGGCTGTTGACAGGGCAACTGAGTGTTGTTTCTTACTAGACCATGATACTAAAGACTTTCCTAAAAAGTGACATGTTCCTGAAGTACTCTTCCTATCTAATCTACAGCTTCCAAAGTCTGCATCTGAATATGAAATTAAATTAAAATCAGAGGTTTTTGGATAAAGCAGAGATTGATAAATAGTACCTTTTAAATATCTAAAAATTCTTTTAACAGCAGTTAAATGGGATTCTTTGGGATTTGATTGAAATCGAGCACAAAGACATACTGAATACATTATATCTGGTCTACTAGCAGTAAGATATAATAAACTACCAATCATACCTCTATATAACTTGTTGTCCACTGATTTTCCAGTTTCATCCAAATCAAGTTTTATATTAGTACACATAGGAGTTGTAAATGTCTTGCTGTTTTCAAGTCCAAATTTCTTAAGTAAATCAGTAATGTATTTGCATTGATTTAAAATATTTCCAAAATCTTTTTGAAATATTTGAAGACCCAAAAAGAAATTTAATTCTCCCATCATACTCATTTCAAATTCTTTTTTCATTAATTCTGAAAATTCATGACAAAGAATTTTATTGGTTGATCCAAAAATTACATCATCAACATAAATTTGAACCAACAAAACATTATTTTTCACAGTTTTCTTAAAGAGTGTTGGATCTGCTAGTCCAACAGTAAAATCATTTTTCAAAAGAAAAGAACTTAGTCTTTCATACCAAGCTCTAGGTGCTTGTTTAAGGCCATAAAGAGCTTTAGTAAGTTTGAAAACAGAATCTGGTTTTTGAGAATTTTCAAAACCAGGAGGTTGCTCAACATAAACTTCCTCCATTAAATAACCATTTAAAAAGGCAGATTTAACATCCATCTGAAATAATTTAAAATTCATATAAGATGCATAGGCTAAAAGGATTCTAATAGCTTCTAACCTGGCTACAGGTGCAAAGGTCTCATCATAATCTATTCCTTCTTCTTGATTATATCCTTTAGCTACTAATCTTGCTTTATTTCTAGTTATTATCCCTTGATCATCCTGTTTATTCCTAAAGACCCATTTAGTTTCTATTACTGGATAATCATGTGGTCTTTCAACTAATTCCCAAACCTTATTTCTCTTGAACTGGTTCAATTCATCCTGCATTGCTATTACCCAGCTCTCATCATCTAAGGCTTCTTCTATGGTCTTAGGTTCTTGTTGGGATAGGAAAGCAGAGAATTCAACTATGTTTCCAAAGTTTCTTCTAGTTTGAATACCAGTCTCTAAGTCACCTATCACAGATTCTAAAGGGTGATTCTTTAAGGTTCTAGACTGTCTAGGCATTACATTCAAAGGCTCTTCAGTATCATGTTCTTCTGAACTGGACTGAATTTCTTTTATATCATTTTCAAAATCATTCTTTAAATTCTCAGGTCTCATGTTTTCATTAGAATCAGGTTCATCTATTTGTTCTATCCTTTTCTCAAAAGGATCAGATTCATCAAATTTCACATGAACTGATTCTTCAACAATCCTTGACTTTTTATTATAGACTCTATAAGCTTTGGAGGTTGCAGAATATCCTAAGAAAATACCTTTATCAGATTTTGGATCAAATTTACCAAGATTATCTTTGGTATTCAAGATGTAAACCTTGCATCCAAAAACTTTAAAGTAATTTACTTTAGGTTTTCTGTTATTCCATAGTTCATAGGGTGTCTTTTTCAAAATAGGTCTTATTAAAATTCTATTCATTATATAACAAGCTGTATTAACAGCTTCTGCCCAGAAATATATAGGTAAGCTATATTCATTTAACATAGTTCTAGCCATTTCTTGAATAGTTCTATTTCTTCTTTCTACAATCCCATTCTGTTGAGGTGTTCTTGGAGCAGAGAAGGTGTGTTTAATACCCATGTTTGAGCAAAAGGAATTAAATTCCTGGTTCTCAAATTCTCCACCATGATCACTTCTCAATGAGATTATATTAAAACCTTTTTCATTTTGAATAGATTTACAAAAACTTTCAAATAAACTAAAAGCTTCACTTTTAAATTTCAAAAAGAAAATCCAAGTAAATCTAGAGTAATCATCAACTAATACATAAACATATAATTTACCAGCTAAACTTGCTACTCTTGAAGGTCCAAACAAATCCATATGGATAAGTTCTAGAGGTTTAGTTGTAGCAACTTTATTAACAGATTTGAATGATGATTTGTGTTGCTTGCCAAGCTGACATGCATCACAGAATCTGTCATTTTCAAATTTGAGACTAGGCAAATCAGAAACTAAATGTTTCTTAGATAATTTATGTAAAGCATATATATTGCAATGACCAAGTCTTCTATGCCAGATCCAGGATTCACTTATATTAGCAGTTAAGCAGTTTACTTGTTGTTTACACAAGGAATACAAATCCAAAGTATAAACATTATCAGTTCTGGGTGCTCTAAACTTAAACAGTTTATCTTTAGAAACAGTACAACTATTGTTAGTAAAATCAACAGTCTATCCATCATCACAGAGTTGATAGATACTTATCAGATTGTGTTTTAACCCTTGTACATAAAGTACTTTGTTGATTGAGACTGTCTCTGGATCTCCAACTGTTCCAATACCAATAATCTTTCCTTTGGCATTGTCACCAAAGGTGACAAGTCCTCCTTCCTTTCGAGTAAGAGAAGAGAAATTAGCTGAAGTTCCACTCATGTGTCTTGAGCAGCCACTGTCCATATACCATATTTCTTTCTTTCTTTGGTGACCTGCTACCTGCAAAGACATTCAAACAAATTGCTTTGGTACCCATATTTTGTTGGGTCCAGGAGTGTTAGCAAGCAGTGATCTGGGTATCCAGATTTGCTTTGTTTTCTTAAAATTGATTGAATCATATAGATCGTTGGAAATATAAGCTTTCTTAATTCCACATATCTGAGGTTGTCTTAGAAAACAGTTTTTAGCTATATGACCTCTTGTTCCACAGAAGTTACAAATAACCTGTTTAGTGCTAGGAACAAAATAATTTTTGTATAACTTAGGTTTTTCTCCTTTACTTCAAATTCCAAACCTTTCCTTTTTAATTACAGTTTTTCCAAGTATCTCATTTAAGGTGTTTTCTCCTTTTGTAAAAACTAATGCAGCCGTTTTATAAGATTCTACTTCATCCTGTAGAGTTTTTATTTTTGATTCAAAATTAATTTTATTTGAGTCAGCAGAATTGCATTTGTCAATTAATTCCTCATGTTGTTTTAGCAAAGTATTTCTCTCATCTGAAATAGCTTTGTACAAGTTCTTTATAGATTTATATTTATTAAATAATGAGTCATACCTTTCTTCAAGCATATTGCAGTAAGCTGCAAGTTTTTTATTTGAGAGGCTTGTTTCAGAGTTTGATTCATTATTTGAGTCAGAGGAATAGTATGAGTGTACCTCATCAGTTTCAGCCATGAAACACATATTTGATTTTAAATTGGCTTCCTCCTTCTCTGAGCATGATTCAGAAGAATTACTTGAGTCTTCAGAAACACTCCAAGTAGCTTTCATAGCTTTCTTGTTTTTCTGCTCATAATCATCTCTTTTGAAGAATTTCTTCTTCTTTGCATCTTTCAATTTTGGGCAATCCGGTCTGATATGTCCCATCTTTTTGCATTCATAACATCTCACTTCCTTGCTATCCTTTTTAAAGGATTTCTTGAAGTCTTTCTTCTTACTATAGAACTTTCTGAATTTTCTGGCTAGCTGTGCCAGTTCTTCATCCGAATTTGAAGAATCAGAGCTTTCTGATTTATCACTCACTTCTCTGTTCTTCATCTTTCTATCCTTTTGTTGAGAAGTCACTTTCAAAGCAGTATTTTCCCTTTTTATGTAGACTTTATGCTCATTTACCTCATCTTGCATTTCAGCTTCGTACATCATCAGTGTACCAATCAGTTCTCTCATAGTTAGATCTTTAACAGAAGTTGATTGTCTGATTGCTGCAGAGATTCCATTCCATCGAGTAGGAAGTACTCTCAGTACCTTCAACGCTTGATCAGCTTGCTTGATTGGTTCTCCTAGAGCTGTTATATTATTGACAATTTCTATCAATCTTCCATTCATCTGAGTGATGCTTTCTCCTTCAATCATTCTGAAAGTATCGAATTTTAACTTAGCAGTTGCATATCTCATCTGTCTTACATTATCTGTTCCTTCATAAGCAACAGCTATTGTTTGCCACATTTCATATGCAGTCGGGCATTGAGATACTCTGTTAAATTCATCTGGTCCTAGACCACAGATGATTGCATTCATAGCTTTTGAATTTATGTCATACTCAGCTTCTGTAGCAGCACTCCATGTATCGGGATTTTCAGGAATTTCATAGGGAGTCAGAATCTTTGAATAGACTTTGTAACCAAGATTTTTCAAATAAATAATCATACGTGATTTCCAGCAGCCATAATTATCCCCATTAAAGTAAGGTGCTCTGACCATTGACATTCCCTCTCTCATATCAGCCATGATACACTATGTATAATCTTTAAATACTTCTGGCTTGATAAGACTTTAGAAATAAGAAGCTCCTCCTCTGATACCAATTGTTGGATCTGAATCTACGGATTATACACAAGAGGGGGGGTGAATTGTGTCTTTTCAAATTATTACAATCTCTTTAATTTAGACAAATTCTGTCCACTATGCTTTTGCTCGATTAAATATGCAGCGGAAAAAGTAAAAGCATGAACACACGGATGTATAGTGGTTCGGGGAACAGAAGGCCCCTAGTCCACTCCACCAACGCTCAAATCCACGAGCTTGGCGATTTTCACTATCTGGTCCTCGTTTCCACAGACCCGTCCACAACTGAGTACAGGCAGTTGACACCTTTACAAGATTCAGGCAAACACAGCCTTCCTGGTTCAAACACGAACCCACACAGCTTAGAACGAGAAGATGATCACTCAAAAATAAAAGAGTTTCGATAAAGAAACACTTCTCCAGTTGTTCTTCACAATTGCAACAGAATGCAATTGACAGTAGATAGATCGTCGTCTTCAGAAAATAAAGATCTGTATTCAAAACAGTTCTGAGTCGATCCAGTTGCAATAGATATTACCAGAAACTTCACAACTTCAGCAGCAGTAGATTCACAACAGGTAGTCGATGTAGAACACGTGAATCTGCTATCAAGATCTTCCTTCGGTAATAAAGGTCTTACGCTTCTTCTCGATCACCAGAAAAGAACGCTTTCACACAGTCTCTGTTTCTTGCTTGTGAAAAGATCAATCTATATATCACACACTTTCCTGTGCATATATATATATATCCGAAGTTTCCAAGATAGAACATATATTCAAATATGAGAAAATCTTTCGCATAAATAGATCCATGAAAATCTCCTTTGGATTCGCGATATTAAATGAAATAACAGAGCCGTTGTAACTCCCCTGAAGAATCGGCATAAAAAGCTCCGTTTAAATCAATCATTAATCCGTTGTAAATCGTCTTTGATTCAGTCAAAGTCGTATTTAAGAATCAGCTCGAAATCCGCCTAATAATCCGCTTGATTGACTAATTCAAAAGGAAATATCGTCTGTCAAAAATATCCCGACGCCAAACGTAGGGTTGATGACGTGGCTCCAAACGTAGGGTTCACAAACGTAAGGTTCAGAACGTAAGGTTCAGAACGTAAGGTTCAGAACGTAAGGTTGAACATACATACTTTCTCTTCAGCATTCAAACGTAGGGTTGATCATCCATACTTTGTCTTGCTTCAACTCTCCAAAGAACGTACGGTTGATTATAAAAGTAAGGTTGATGATCCATACTTTTGAGAAACAAACTCAACACTGAAAACTAACGTACGGTTTCTCTTCCATACTTGTCCAACAATGAAAACGAAAGGTTCCTTCCAAACGTAATGTTCTTCTTCCATACTTTTCAACAACGTAAGGTTCATTAACCATACGTTTCAAAATAACATAAAAAGTAAACTTTTCATCCATACGTTACGTTCATCAACGTAGGGTATGAACAGTGATTCCAGTACGCGCTAAAATTGATCTCGCGCTACAGTGATTCCAGAATACGCTAAAATTGATCTCGGAATAAATGAAGTATAAAATCTCGTTATATAAAATAAATTCCTGCAAAATACTCAACGAAATAATTAGTAAATAATTAAGGGTATTTGTGAGCATCAAAATCATCATAAAGAGACAGAGTATTATTTAAAATAATCTCCCCCTTTAAAAAACATTATTTTGATTTGTTTAAAAACAATACATTGCTCAACAATAACATGATAACTAATCATGATCATAAAATTCTTTGAAATACATGCCACGATTCATCATTTCATCCAATGATATTTCAGAATCCTGGTTAGTCTCACCGGTGGGAGAATTTGATGTGTCCTCTTGGCGACCCTCATTTTGCGGCTTCTGGCCCTAGACAGCCTCTTCAGGAAGGATAGTAGATTCAGTTATTGTGGCTACCAATGATTCTGGTGCTGGTTCTTCTCTACTTGTAGCTGCAGCGGGAGCAGTACTGGGAATAGATGTTGGCTCTTTTTCAGAAGCAGCCAAGTTAGCCAGAATTTTCATTTCTTCCACATCACCCTCCATGGTCCTTAAGGGAGGATCAGTCCTTTCCCTCAGAGGGGAAATTGAAGAAGCCCCTACAATCCCAAGGAAAGTGAGAAATATTTTTCATGGTTTAAAATTCATGATTATCCAAAGGACTTAACACTACTGATAAATCATTTAGCGGTGGAATTCCTCCTTCGTCACCTCTGTCCTTTTGGTTTTTTAAGAGTATCATCAGTCTCCCTTATTTGCACTTGAATTGGCGAATGGAAGGCTATGTCCAATTCCTCATTCATGGCCTGCTGGCCTGGAGATATCTTGCCCGGTTCACGAGGAGAATCAGCAGTAGCCCCGATGGGAGTACCGCCAGGGCTATACTGTGGTGAAGGAACCTCAGTTCCATTCTTTGCAAGCTACAAGATGATGAAAATATCTTCCTTAAGTAACAAAGCTTCGACTGGAATCAAGATTCAAAGAAAATAAGGAAAGAAAACTTACATCTTCAGGAGCCACATAATCATGTCACTCCTCATCGCTAGAACCACCAGCCCCCTCAGTGGCACCACGATCAATCATTTTCTTCACTCGCCTGGTGAAAGGAACAGACTCATCAGTGGCATATATGAGCATTTTCATCTCTCTGATGTAAGCCCGCACTTCATTGGGGTTATCCTCATATTGGATATCTATAGAAGCCAGAAGATTCCCTATTCCAAGAATTTGTAGGCCCTCGCCAAAATCTAGCCATGCGGTCTCAGTACCACAGTATAAACTCTGCCATGTCTGGACAGCCTCTGGTCTTAGATATGAAGGCTGCGAGGAAGGTTCTACAATCTTTGAATTCAATTTCTTCCCAGCTCCTACAATTGTAGATAAAGAATAATAAAATAAGACTTATTGCTTTATAAAGTAGTTGTGATTAAATTACCACAATGAAGTAACTCACCAGGAGTTTAGGGAGTAGGTCTCTTGATTCTAATCAGAAGATTATATCGGGCACGAGGCCGCTTTACCACTTGTTGTGCCTCATCATCCCCATCATGGGAATCCGATGAGTCAATCCCAGAGGAGGAATCTGGAAAATCAGCTTGAGGTGGGGAAACATCACCTTCACGAGGAAAGGTTTCCTTCTCTACATTCCTCTTCCTTTTCCCCACCAGATAAACTAGGTGATTCAGCACCCCTTTGGGGTATGATGCTATCCAGTGCTCGGCATACCAAGTAGTCAGGTTATGTTCCCCTTTTTCAACTGGTAGATCAAATACCGCCCCAGTCTTCTCCCTTGACGTAAGCAGCCATAGTTCCCAAGAAACCATCAAATGATGCTCTAACCTGACATGTACTGGGGGAGATACAACAATATGTTTTAGACACTTGAATTGACGTGAAAATCTATATGGAGCATAGGCTTCACATATAATTTCTTCGTCAATCCTGACAACTAGCACACCGTCTCTACAAGCTCACATGTATGCCCTCAGATCCAAATGGGTTGTTCCATCATCAACAAACTGACCGATTGGTGGATTTCCATAGGGAAATAAGTTGAATTACATAAACATGATCAGCCTCACTTTCATGTCATAGGCATTAACATCTAATGGAGAAACTCCAGAGAATGCTTGCACTGACGGCCTGAGAGAACTTCCAGGAATTTGTAATCCATTCAGTACATTGTAAGTCCTAAAGTGAGTGGAAATCCATCACCATAAAACTTGGAATGGTCCCACTATTCTTAAAGGAGATTTACCCATGGATTCATGAAGTAAAATTATGTGAATCATTGCTAAAATGTGGGTAGCCAACCCAACCATTTTTCCCTCAGCCAACATTACGGCAATGACGAAGGTCCCGGGCCTGACACCTCCCTTCGAATCCCTGACTGGCAAGAGATAAACGCTGAGCCATAAAACCAAGAAGCCCTCCAGACAATTCTTCTTTGGGATACTTTGATTCACCTCATATCCCCATTTTTCAAACTCTCCTGATTCTAGAGTTGGCTAGATTGTGCTAGGAGCACCACTCTTCTCAGTTTTTGGGTAGGTGGTAGGACGTTTGGGCCTCTTATCCTTGGATTTATTTTTCTTGGATCCTTTCTCCTGTGGCTCTTTCTCCTTTGGCTCCTTATCTTTCTTTTCAATAAGAAATATATTCATCCACTCCTTCGGATGAATATCCTTTCTATAATGATTTATCGAGGTCTTTGAACTCTCGATGTTGTGGAAGATCTTAAATAATTCTAGATCTAAAGCAGAAGTCTTCTCTGAATCATTCCAAGTCACCTTGGGTGAAATGAATTCATCATACATGTCACCCAAAATTGGAGCCCCTGAGATCTTGTGGACATCCCATAGACTGATACCTACTTCTCCATGAGTCAGATAGAAAGAATTAGTTTCTGGGCTCAAGTGGTTGAGTATCTCCGGCACAAAGTTATCATGTCTGTAAACATATGTTTTCCCAACCTAAAAAAAAGATTCATATATCGCAACTCCTTTCAGATCCTCAAAAAACTCTGCATAGGTTTGTCGTACCCAGTATGTCCACATCCAAATTGGCTTCACACCTCCCCCAGAATGGATGTCCCAACTTTTCTTCCAGCCTTTGGATTGATCCATCTGAGCATTTCGGAAGATTAAAGGATGACAATGTGGTTGCAGCTCAGGCTTATGAGGTTTCAGATCTGGCGTCTAAGGACAATGATGCATCATGTGGGTCTTCTCCACTGTTACAGCATTTATAAATAATACTCCACATGAGATATTTGCTGAAGAAAAGTTGGTATAATTCTTAAACCACAAAAATGGGAGATAGTTCTTTTCTTTTGGAATAGAAACTTCTCGCATATGTCCATAGCCATACAAAGGCAAATAAATGATTTTGGGAAAGTCGCGAAGATATTTCTTCAGATACATTGCCAAATCCAGAAGAGTGATACTTTTGACGGTATAATAATTGTGTCCAATGATGTTCATCATATCATCAATCCGCTTGCTAGCCAGTTCATCAGCTATTCCGGTTCTAAGAGCCATTTGATTCTGCACAAAAGTTGAATAAATTAACTCTTAATCAAGTTGATTTTTCATAAAATTTGTGATGGAATTTCAGAAAAATGGCAAAGGCATTAAGGCGCGCAAGTATTGATGTGTCGCACAAGTGCTAAATGTGCCGCACAAGTTTTTGGCGTGTAAGCATCACCGCGCAAGTCCAATTACCATGACAACAGCGCGGCAGTGAAGAAACAGCAGAAAACGTGAAACTTGCGTGGTGATAGCTCAAAAATCTGGAAATCAGATACTATGCGTGGCAAATGACCGCATATTTATAGGCTAGTATGCCCACCTACGCGGCTACAGCTAGCGCGCTCCATCCAGGGCGCTCCAACACTGCGCGACTCGCACCTACGTGCCTCTTTCCCTTTGGTCTTCTTCTTTTCTCCAGAGTCACATACTTATTCTTTCAGATCCAACTCTGAGGGGGGAATTTTGTTGACGCCTCTTTTTCTTCACATTGTCTAAAAGAATGGAAAGGGAAATGATGTAGCACAAATTGATTCATCCTTTAAAGAAAACATCAAAAATCGACAAAGGCATGAACAAGGCTTCAAATGCACAAGGGTCATGCAAGGTCCATCAATGTGGCACAGGTATACTTGCGCTCCCTAAAGGATAACCGCCTGGGGTCTTCCCCAGCCTATAAATAGACCCTGTGGGCCCCCATTTTAGGGGGAATTTTTCCAGAATTTAGATACAGAGCTCTGAATGCTCAAGTCTCTTCTTCAGGTCTTCTGAACACTTCTAAGTTAATTCTTTACCCAGAATGGAAGGTCTAAACAGGAGGAGTAAAGTCTAAGTGTTAGAATTCACTAACACTTGGGTGCCTAAGTGGTTTTACCCTTAAGGGAAATGAACACACGTGCGCGCTGCCCTACTTCTTCACCATAAGTTGTGTTCCATCTTCTGGAAAGCCTCTAGGGATGATTCTAAATGCTTTGATCAAGGATCGCCAAAATATTACTCTAAGGGCTGAAAATCACGCAAGTACCCATGTACCGCGCAGGTATAACTGCGCGCTCAGGACTTGCGTGCCCACACAGTACCTGCGCGCCTGCCAGGACTTGCGCGCCCACGCAGTACCTGCGCGCCTACCAGGACTTGAACACCCCTATCTTTTTGGGTGCCTTTCCTGCCCATTTCATCCCACTTATTCCATTCCACCTCTCCTATTCAAGATTTAGTCTTCAAGACACTCTTCAAAGCCATTTATGGCATGACTTCTTGATATGTCTTCCCTATATGAAAGGAATCCTGTGGAACATCTCTCAAAATCTAGTGATTTACACAACTTTATGTCACTAAAGATTGAGATTTCATTCATTCAACCTCATACTTTAAGATGAGAGAATCCTCAACTTTGGGCCGCCTTTTCAGGAGTAATCCCCTGTTAAAATTATCATTACTATGGGCATCCTCTTTAGGAGTAAGCCCCAAGTCCTCTAATCTGGGCATCCTCCTTAGGAGTAATCCCTAGTCTTAAATTTTCTAAATATAGGCATCCTCTTTAGGAGTAAGCCCCATCCATAATTCTCATTACCTGGGCATCTTTTGCAGGAGTAAGCCCCGGTCTCAAATATGGGCATCCTCTTCAAGAGTATGCCCAAAGTCCGTTAATTTTTCAAGTCCCTTAACATGGAACTCCTTCTCAAAAGTAATCCCTAGTCTTAATTTCTCTTAACCAGTCCTAATTTAATTTTGATTTGGGATTCTTTCTCAGGAGTAATTCCCAAACATAATTCCCCTCCTAATGTGGGTATCTTCCTTAGGAGTAAACCCCAAGATTAGAGTATCCAAATATCCATGAAGCACATATACCATTATGGACCATGTTCCTAGATTTCTTCCCTAAAGTAAATCTTAATTCTTATCTATTTGGGAATTCATACACACATATGCCCCATATCGTTACATCTTTCATGGAACAATTGTCTGGTTTCACCAATACCTCTTATTTCACACACCGAGCATGACTCGCGTGAGGTTAGAGTGTAAAATTAATCATGACATCTTTCTTTGATCCATCAATCATGCATCAACATCTTGCTCCCTTACTCAAACTACGTGGGTTCAGATTCTTTTTTTCTAAAACAAAGGATACATATGTAGCCCATCAGTATATACGATCCCAAATCTAAAGTAATCCATTTACTCCTGAATGACAATAAACTTCAAGTTCCCCACTGAGTGGCTTTAAAACCAGTATGGTCATCATAATGACCAAGAGACTTTTATGTATTTTTGAGGATACCATCAACTAAAAATATCAAACAAATACAGATGATTCTTCATCGATGAAGAACCTCTAATACATATAAAAGATTCTCTGAATTTCCTACATATCGATCATTTATTATCAGACTAAAGGAAATCTCATTGTATACATGCTAATGTAATAAGGATTCATGAACATAACTTAAAACTATAAAGAGAGTCTCGGAGTAGACAATAATTCCCCTCAAAAAGGTGTGATGAGTCCGACCTCCCATCCTCTCGACCAATGAAAATTCCTAAGCCTCATCAGTCCACAAATAATGAGTACCTACCTTTGTAAAGTAGGTCCAAATAGATATGGAATCATTGGATGTTTCCGGTTCTACGAACAAACACTTTAGAAACTGATTGGAATGTTTGAACCTTCAATCAACGAGGTCATCCCCAATTCCAGAGGGAAACAACATTTCATGTAAAATTTATAAGTCACATCGTACAAGCACATTATTATATTCATCCCATTTTATATTAAACCAAAAAATCCCTTATGACATTATCAAAGCCTATCCACATCTATCAATATTCCCTATTTTACTCAACTAACATAACAACATGTTAATCATGGGATCTATTTATCATAAGTCAATATTAATCTTGTAAGAACCCAATTTTTTACTCAGGTTTGGATCCTTTAATTTTTGGTCTAAATATTTAATTTAGACCTAATATTAATTACTAATGAGTTTAAAATGGTTCTGAGGCTATCTGAGGCTTGCTTGAGGCTCGGAACTCTCTTTTTAAGAAAGCAATCCAAGTTTCATGGTTTGTGCATGGTTTGTGCACAGTTTGGCTAACCACGTGGTTTTTGTTATTTTGTACAGTGGCATCTCACATGGTTTACGCATGGCCATGTGGCCTAACCAAATAAACCCCATTTTTTTCCAGGAAATGTCGCATGGTTTGCGTATGGTTTGACTAACCATGCGATTTGTGTTTTTTTGGATAGTGGTATCTCGCATGGTTTTCTCTTGACCATGGGGCCTGACCATGCGAACCACCATTTTCCTAGATTCAGGCAGAACCATCTCGCATGTTTTGCACACGTTTTGACGAAACATGCGGAGAAACCGTGCATAGGATAAAAACATGTACAAAATGTCTAAAATGCCCTAAATGATCTATTAATCCTTCCCCTTCCATCTTAATATGAGATTATGCGGGATTGACCTAGTTCTCTCTCATTTTAGAGAATTTTGAAGATCTAAACTTGGAATCAAGAGATATTATTCATCCAGCTTCTGATCGAGCTTTTGTTCATCATGTTTGATGTGCAACAATAAGTAATCGAGTCCCCTTTAGCCATACTTCTTCTCTTTCACTCTCGACCTACTTATCACCATGTGATCATTCTTCACATTTTCTTAGATCTACTATGATTCGAGGAAAATCAAGGGCCAATATCGGAGGAGAAGACTTGTACAACCCAAATGTGGGTGGTTTATAACTCATACCTAAAGTTCGTTGTTTTTGGAATGTTCATGTGGGTCCCAACAGTTTCATTGGGAACCATTTCTTAAATTAACATGTCATGATTATACTCGATAGAATTGTATGATTATGATCTTTCCAAATATGTGATTAATTGTTAGTGGTTACACCCACAACTCAATTTGCCTCATGTAAAATTTTATGCCATAACTGGGTTTTTAGTGTTTTGTCACGTTTGAGCCATCGTTTAAGTGTGCCTTTTCTTGGTCTTTCTATTAGCGAGTCTTCTTATAATAAATGGATTGTTATTACTAAGAATTTCATAATGTAATGTACCATGTATGCTCACCACTTGACCTGCCTATGGTAAGTTCATCCAAATATTTATTAACTGTGAAATATGAAATGTCAAATGAAAAGTATACTAAGTATATAACTTGTCTTTTTCAAAAGAGATTGAATAAATGTTACATGTCCATAGTAGCCCAATATATATTGATGGAAGGTAGTGGAGTGAACCTAGACAATTAAATAAGACTTAAAGACTAACTAAGACTTGATTAAATGGTTGCAATGCTACTTGGGATATCCACACTAATGGAAGACAAGGCTTGAACCAATGGTTTCAACAATACTTGACCTATCCACAATAATGGAAGGAAAGAATTGAACCAAATGAATTATTATATGATTATAATATAAAATAGGAATGTACTAACTCATGCTCGCCTTGGACTCTGAGAAGAGAGTACCTTGGGTCTCGGGAACCCCATTCCAATTCAAGGATACAATTTTCTTAGGTTGATACCCACCTAGATTTCAGTTCTTGTCTATTCATTGGATTTCTGGTATACTACTGTTGGGTCCCTTCTTCTTAAAATATACCTCAGATATACTCCTTGGATCCAACATTGAATATTAGGTACCATGGTTAAATCCCATCAGGTCCTGTCTTTGCTTATCCCCGTTTTACCTTGGTCAATCACATTGGACTCGGTAGGCGCCTTATTGTGGAATGCCTTGGATTTTGATCCTTGGATTACACTCTTATACATTATCTAGAATCAAATACTACTGAGTTATCATTTCATGAGTTTACATTACCTTTGTTATTTCCCCGGAAGTCCCTCACGAGATATCATTTTTTGGTTGCATTGTTACATCTTGGGACTTTTACTACTTATACTATCATGAGGTGATTTCAGTGTTGGCTAGGCCTCACGTGACCTATTAACATTAATAGGTAATTGATTAATTAATGAAATGGTTACATGTTCAGACACCATCCAAGGGCTAAAACTGGCACATGGTTATTTAGTTATATTGTACTGCTTGCTTTACATTATATATGCATGCCTTCACACTGTTATATTTCATTACACAGGATGGATGTTATAGACACTGTTGGTGGTGGCCCACTAAGATTTATCTCACAACCTCTGAGAGCGCCGTTTTGGACCCAAATTAGATTATATAGATACAGGTATTGACAATGGGAAGCATGCAGCTTCCAATACTGGATTGTGTGTTGATACGATGGAGTTCGACTGCAGATGAACAAGTTAGATATCAGGATTCTTGGAGTAGACATTGTTTTCTTTTACCTTTTTGAACATGTTATGATTATTGTATTGTATCAATGATTTATAGTTTTCTAGTGACATGACATTACATCACCACTGTTTCAGTTGATACAGTTATTGTTATTCTTGTTTATCTATTGCATCAGTTTGCTTCTGCTTTTTATTATTATTGCTTCAGCTATTTACTATTCATTTATATTTCTTCCTTTGTAATACACTCTACTAATGAGATAATTGTATTCTCACAGACACAACCTAGGCCCTTGCTACTAGTCGGCGGCCTCTGGCATTTGGAATAATGTGCTTGAGGCAATGTGGCCCACTGGGCTCGGGGCACCCATTAAGTGGCATCTGGGTCCGGGTCATCACAAAGTGGTATCAGAGGTGGTTTAGTTTCTTTCATGAATATTTGGTGACAATATATTAGAGAATAGGAATGCTTGGGACTTGTTAATAAGTCATTCTTGGTCATCGAAAACCCATGTTTAGGGTAAAATACATGTTACGCATAATGCAATTGTTGTTATATTCTGCCTATTACAGTTTATATTATTTCACCGTTGGGTGACTCACATGTTGTGTGGTGTTGTTGATTATTACTTTTTGAGAATTTATTTCATCTTTGTCCTGATGATATTAGGGAAAGGATTATTTATACATGCATCATTATAGGTGACATTACCTATCCTCGGGGCCCGTTTCGTGACTACACCAAGCCCGCCTTCTATAGCCCAGGGGCTGGCGACTAGCACCAAAGGCGAATCCCTGATAAAAAGGGAAGGAATTGCCTTGAAACCTATAACACACACAGTCTGAACACAAGCAGTAGAAGCAATAAGTAGTAATATTGAAAAGAAGTGTGCTAAAAGTAAGTGGGCCAGTATACAAACCCAACTGAAGAACAAGTACAAGTACAAGTAAAAGGGGAAAAAAGCTCATGGATCGTCCACTGGGGAATCCTACCTGAAGGGTAGGTACAAAACATGAACAACACCTCCCTAAGGTATGTCCCTCTATTCCAGCTCTGAGTAGCCTCTCGTCTGTCTCCCTCAGCCTCGATCACTGCTGACCGTCATCTGTACAGAACACAACAAGGTGCGGGCGAAGCCCGTGTAGGGGTGAGTATAACAATACTTAGTAGGGTATTTCGAGACCCCCGAAGGTCTACCAGAATACACTATGGTTAAATCATAGTAGTAAGATACAATCATGAAGTATCAACCATCCCTACTTAGGTATATTCCCATACATATACCTAAGTTACCAATCATAGTCCTGCTCCAACACTCGAGCCCAAGCACAACCCATTCCACAAAGGAAGTAAAGTCAATCATCTCAATGATTTCAACTGAAAGACAAGACTCAGCTCACACAGGTATAAAACTCATCTAGAGGGGGTAGATATGAGTAGTTATAGCCAATGAATCTTCTCCACTATTGAACCCACGTAGGATCCTGGAATAGTATCAGCGCTGTCGAACCCATAGAGGATCCTGGTACAGAAGTCATCACTGTCGAACCCACGAAGGATCCCGGTCCATTACCATCACTGTCGAAACCATAGAGGATCCTAATACAGTATCAACACTGTCGAACTCACAGAGGATCCTGGTACAGTATTGTCACTGTCTAACCCACGAAGGATCTTATCATCTCATTCGCAGCCAGCCATAGAGTTTCTGTACATAGGACGCTTGATTCTGGGAGGGTCCACTGTTAAATCCTTGTTTCGATACATCAACTACCAATTCTTCTTGAGTTGATGTATCCCGTAGTTTTGCCTCATCATAAGGAACCCAACGTGATAGACGACGCATCAATCAGACGCTCGGTCTGTGAGTTATTGGCATTTCCGTTCCAGGGGCCCAGTTGGTTTTTAGGGTCAAACCAACCCAGACGTACCACAACTGTCCAAACCTCATGTAGGATATGACAAAAGATCCATCCTACTCTAAGCCTTCCGTCTCCATAGAAGGTTCATTGTTCGAACACCCGTAGCCCAAAATACGGATGAAATGTGATTTCGGGTTACGGTTCCGGACAGGGGTCCGACCCGGTCCGCGGGTCCGACCTGGCCCGATGGAGCGGTCCGGCCTGGTGGCGGCCCAACCCGTGTGGCCTGGTGGGCTGGCCCGTGTGGCCAGGTGGGCCACACTGGTGGGGGGGGGGGGGAGCTACGCCCCCCATCTTCCGAAGGAACCGACATTAGGCACTGGTTCAGAGTGTCGCGGGACCCTTCAGGTCCCGCCTTGTGGAGCGCCGCCGGCGGACGGCTTAGGCAGACACCCTCCTTCGACCGCAGCGGCCTTTGGCCGCGGTCCCTCTTCGGCGCGGCGTGGTGGAACCACGCCCCTTCACTTGGCCCACCCTAGCCGTGGTTCTGCATCGCCGGCACGATGCGACGGTGCAGTGCCCCTCCGCTGTGGCCCTCTACTGGCCTCTGCGCAGCGCAACGGCGCAACGCGGATCTGCCGCGGCCTGTCGTGGCCACGGCTCCCCTTCCATGCGGAATGATGGTGTCGCGCCCTCTTGGCGACCTAGCGGCCTTGCGCCGCCGGTTTTCTTCACGGTCGGCCCAATGTCGGCCACCATTGCTCCGCCTCCGCTGTCAACACAATGAGAACAACAACAGGAGGGGTTAAACCGTGTTCTTGTTGTCTGAGCCCTCCTTGTTAAGTTGTTAACAATCCGCATATATCAACCATCATTTAAACGACAATGATCAGAAATAAAACTCTTACATAAAAAAATCAAATTCACCTACCTCATTTTGAAGAATGTTGACGAACTCACGGGAAAAGGCAGCATCGATTCATTGATGTCGGGAAGTGTCGGAGGAAGAAGCATCATCGACGTTCTTCATGGGTGGCTCCTTCCCTTTTGGCTTGGTCGAAGTTCAAAGACGGTGATCATCATTATTTGGTGGAAAGTGGGCATTCTTCGTTGGAAAAAGTCGTTCTCCCAAGAACTCCTCCTCTCCCTAATTCTCCCAACAAAAATTATGCCAAACAAACATAAAATAAAATCTTATGCTTTATTTTAATGATCGAAATGATTTCAAAAGAATTCAAATGGGTGAAAATTAATTAAAGAGTTTCAAATAATTCATTAAGTGGATTGGCACATTAATTAGTGGGGGAAGTTCAAGGGTTTTTCGGCACTTTATGGAGAGTTACAAGGGTGTTAAATCTTATGTGGCCCCCAACTAATAATATCCTCCCAAGGGAGGTTATGCATGTGTGGGACCCACCTCCAACCTCCCCTTGGAGGATTAAACTGCCACAAATAAAAATAAAGTAACACTTTTATTTTAATTTAATTCAATTAAAAACTCCATAATCTAACTTCCATTCTCGTTAAAACACAACCGCAGTGATGGTCTCACTAAGAAATCACTGACGCTGCGAGTTCAACGGTGCCCTCAGATTTCAATTCTGAGCATCATTTCAAATTATATAAAATCATGCTCATACATTTACTGAATGTAGCAAAACAAAACATCAGAAATTGATTCCGGGCACACCGGGCCTTGGAATTAGGCGCCATCAGAAACTGAGGACTCCTAAAATTCCCATGAATTTGAGAAAAACAATTCCACATAATTTATGGGTCTTTATATTATTCCAACCTCAGTTATTTACGTTCCCATAAGCTACAAATCACACTAAGGAAACAAATGGGGGTACTGAGCATGCATTTGAGCTACCCTCTCCCATGTGCTCTCCTGGAGGTTCCCGTGCTGCCAACGAACACGCACCAAAGGTATCGACCATCCACGCGGGACCCGCTACTATCGATCCACAGTCTCCACTGAAACCTCCATTAAATTAGCACCATCATCATTTTCCATATCCCCGTGGTCGACGATGTGGGATGTGTCATGCACGTATCTCCTCAGTTAAGATACATGGAAGACGTTGTGCACCCGGTGAAACTGAGGTGGAAGAGCCAAGCGGTAATTCACCTCACCTACTCTGTTAAGGACTAGGAAAGGTCCGATGAATCACAGAGATAACATTCTGCCTTAGCCAAATCTCCATAGAACTCATCGAGGTGAGACCCGTCGAAGGATGTGGTTTCCATCCTCGAACTCTAGTGGTCTCAGTCTTCTATTAGCATAAGACTTCTTCTTGCTCTGCACAGTCTTCATCTGCTCCTGGATGATCTGCACCTTCTCCATCATGTCCTGCACAATCTCTAGTCCCATAAGTGCTGACTCCCCTGGGTCAGTCCCACACAGAGGCGATATGCAAGGTCGATCGTAAAGTTCCTCGAACGATGCCATCCTGATGGCGGGGTGGTAGCTGTTGTTATACACAAACTCTAATAAGGGTAAGTGATCCTCCCAGCTGTGACCAAAGTCGAGGACACATGCATAGAGAATATCCTTGCGAGTTCGAATGGTCCCCTCAGTCTGACCATCCATCTGATGATGGAAGGCAGTGCTCAAGAAAAGTTGTGTCCCGAAAGCCTCCTTCAACCCCTTCCATATCCGGGAAGTGAATCAAGCATCTTGATTGGATAAGATCATCTATGTCACACCATGAAGCCATAAGTTCTCCTATAAGTAGAGGTATCCCAAACTCTCTACTGAACCTTTCACTCTGATCGGTAGGAAGTGGGATGACTTGGTGAGTCGGTCGACAATCACCCAGGTAGAGTCATGTCCTCTAGATGTACGTGGAAGTCCCATCACGAAATTGCTGGATATCTCATCCCACATCCACTATGGGATCTCTAAGGGCTGAACTATGACTGATGGAACCTGGTGATCCGCCTTCACTTGCTGACAAGTGAGGCATCATGAGAGAAACTCTGCTACTGCCTTCTTCATACCTGACCACTAGTGATGTCGTCAGAGGTCCTGATACATCTTCGTCACTCTTGGATGTACCGCTAAAAAGAGATGTGTGAATCTCCCTCAGCACTTCCTCCTGAAGTGAAAATGGTACCATGGTACGTCCTCTGAAGAGAATGATGTGCTCCCCACCTTCAAAAAATCCATCAGGTGCATGCCCTGTGGATATCTGAGCACGTCGCGTCTCACAATCAACATCCCCACACTGTGCCTCCCTGACTCACTGAAGTATTGGAGGAGTGACTGTGAGAGACTGTAGAAAGGTTGTTCCATCTCTATCCATAAAGGATATCTGCAACGCGGCCACCTTCTCTATCAACTCTCCTATCAGCTGAATTCCTTATCTCTTGGTGAGAGCATCTGCTACAACATTTCCCTTCCCAGGAGTATAGACTATCTCGATTTCATAGTCCTGGATAAACTCAAGCCAATGTCGCCATCTCAGGTTCAAGTCCTTCTGTGAGAAGATGTACTTGAGACTCTGGTGGTCAGAGTAGACTATAAAACACTCACCTATCAGAGAGTTCCACCACATCTTCAAGGCGAAGACTACTGCTGCTAACTCCAGGTCATGGGTAGCGTAGTTCTGCTCGTGTCTTCTCAGCTGCCGAGAACTATATGCGATCACTTCTCGCTCCTACATCAGGACACACCCAAGTCTGTTCCCTGATGCATCGTAGTAAACTACATACCCTACGCCCTCCTCTGGAAGCCTCATGATGGGGGAACTAGTCAACCTCTGCCTCAACTCTTGAAAGCACTGCTGGAATCTCTCTGACCACACAAATGGTTTCCCCTTCTTTGTAAACGCATAAAACGATGCTGAAAATCAGGAGAAGTCTTTCCCAAATCTCCGATAGTACCCAGCCAGTCCTAGAAAACTTTGTACCTCTATCACACTCCTGGGTGGCTCCCAAGGAAGCACTACCTCGATCTTCGCTGGATCCATTGAAACTATGCCTCCGAGATGATGTGTCCCAAGAAGTGAACCTATATAATCTAAAACTGGAACTTCGAGAGCTTACCATAATGCTGGTGCTCTCGGAGTGTGTGCAGTACTACCTAAAAATAGCAGGCATCCTCCTCCTCAGTAGTTTAGTAGATCGGTATGTCATCGATGAAGACTACGACAAAGCAATCAAGGTAAGGATTAAAGATCATGTTCATGAGATTCATGAACACTGCTGGAGCATTGGTTATGCCGAAGGGCATAACCAAGAACTCTTAATGGACATACTGACACCTAAAGGCCGTATTCTGCACATCCTTGTCTTGAACTCTGAGATGGGGATTGCCTGACCTAAGGTCTATCTTCAAGAACCATCGTGCTCCCTTGAGCTGATCGAAGAGGTCATCAATCCTCAGGAGTGGGTACTTGTTTTTCACAGTCACATGGTTCAGGCACCCGTAATCAACACACAGTCGCAAGCTCCCATCTACCTTCTTGGTAAACAAAATCGGGGATGCCCATGGTGAAACACTGGGTCATTTAGACCCCTTCACCTGCTAGTCCTCTGGTTGTACCCATAGCTCACAAAGCTTGGTAGGAGCCATCTAATATGCTGGAGTAGATATCGGTGCCATCCCGGGGTACAGGTCAATGTATAATTCCACCTCTATGCAAGGAGGTATTCATGGAACATCGTTATGGAAAACATCCACGTACTGATCCACCACAACAGGAAAACTCGGATGCTGCTCATCAACCGCTCTGAGAATGGGACTAGCTAACTGATGTGTGATCGGTTTCCCCCTCCTCTGGGTACATCAATCCAACGCTTCAAACGATCCCTTCTCACTGGTGAAGGTAAATCTCATCCCATCCTCTTGAACAAACCGCACTTTCCACCTAATACAGTCAATCTGAGCATGAACAGTGGATAACCAGTCCAAACCCAAGATGACGTCGCTAGGCCTCGAAGACGCTACGAGGAGATCCCAGCCGACATTATCTCCACCTATATTAAGCTCACACTATTGGAACCAGTTCGTAATCATCGATTTTACTCCCGTAAGAGTCTCTATCCATAAAGATTGACCCAATGGCTCCATCAGAATTTCTGAGCTCCGAACAGGGGCAGCGGCAATAAAAGAATGACTCACACCTGTGTCTTTAAGTACTGCAGCAAGGGTGGAGTAGACACAGATAGTACCTCGAAAAATATTAGGTGTGTCGTGGTTGTAGGTCTCAACTGCATGGAGCTGAGCCCGCCCCTGTTTTCGAGCACCCTGTAGTTGGGGTGGACCTCCTGGTGGTGGTGGTGGTAGGGCCTCGAAATGTCGTCCACCACCGAATGCTCATCCAGCTCCTCTGTCATGTCTTCCTGCTCCTGGAGGACCACCATGGTCGAACCTATTCCTCTACCTGGGAGGTCCCTCTACTGTCTACTGCTCATCTGCATGGCGGGTCGATCAGTCACAAGCCATGTGAACCTGCATGATGCATGCATAACACTGCCTTCTTCTCGTATAGCTGGATCTATCTCGTGTGCCCCACACAACCGAACCTGTATCCTGGGGTCTCCCACCTGATGGACTAGTCCGCTTGGACCTCTGCGACATCTATCTACAACAAGTTGTAGAAGACTCTGCTACGTGTTTCCCTGTGGTGGGTCTCGCTGTTGGTGACTGCTCAGCAAGAAAAATCTCTACTAGAAGGGATCGCTCCAGCACCCCCACTTGTGTCGGGATGCTGAGGTAGATCATCGAAGCCCTGATATCATGCCTAAGTCCCTTCTCTAAGGTCCAGGCCCTGAAGAATGGGTCCCGCACCATATCCATGGAGTAGCGCGAAAGGTCGGTGAACCTCGCTAAGTATTGAGCTACAGTCATGCTTCCCTGCTGCAGATGAAGTAACTCCTGAGTCCGCACCACGCGAAGGGTGGCTGGAACAAACTCTGACCGGAAGAGACTCTCGTAGTCTGCCCAGAGTAATGATGCCTCATCAAGCACCTAGAGCATCAAGCTCCACCATCTTCCTACTGCTGCATACAAGAGACTTGCAGCAAGGATCAGGATGAGGTCTACTGGTGTCCCTAACAATCTGAAAACTCTCACAACAGCCTCCAGCCAATCCTCAGCTACCTTATGGGTCCATCTCTCCCCTAAACCTGGGTGGCCTCTAGCGTTGGAACACATGCAACATAGTCAGATGGTGTGCACTCTCTGCTACTGGAGCTAGTGGTATCGGTGGCTTAGCGGGTAGTGTTATTGCTGGTACCTCCGCTGTGATGGGGCCTTGCACCGAGGCCTCGTCGCTCGGTGGGATACCATCTCGTACGAAACTCAGAACCCTTGCTGGCTGCCTATGTGGGGCCATCCTGAAAAGAAACGAGTGCGCCATGGTCAAAACTATATACCTGGTGAGCTGACACAATGTAATCACGAAGAAAAATTTTCAAAAGAAACATACACACAATCAATGTTTTCATGCTCTAAGTCAAAAATAAGAAGTCACAGTCCTAGTGTATGGATACGTCTGCCGCCGCACCAACATCAGTTTCCCTAAACTGATAACCACACCCAAAAAACTTAACACTATTGCTGATAAAAGAATTAGTGTCCAAGTTCTATGGTAGAACCAACTCCTCTAATACCAATTTGTCCTGACCCATCCTCGGGGCCCATTCCATGACTACCCCAAGCCCGCCCTCCATAGGCCAGGGGCTGGCGACTAACACCAAAGGCGAATCTCCAATAAAAAGGGAAGGAATTGCCTTGAAACCTATAAAAAACATAGACTTAACACAATCTGTAGAAGAAACAAGTACTAATATAGAAAAAAGTGGGCTGAAAGTAAGTGGACCAGTATACAAACCCAACTGAACAACAAGTACAAGTACAAGTAAAAAGGAAAAAACAAGTCCTGGATCATCCAATGGGGAATTCAACCTAAAGGGAAGGTACAGAACTCGAACAACTCCTCCCTGAGGTACGTCCCATCTATTCCATCTCTGATCGGCCTCCCATCCATCTCCCTCAGCCTCGATCACTACTGACCATCGTCTGCAAAGAACAGAACAAGGTGTGGGCAAAGCCTGTGCATGGGTGAGTATAACAATACTCAGTAAGGGACCCCGAGACCCCTGAAGGTCTCCCAGAATCCACTAAGGTTAATAAAAGTTGTAAGATACAATCAAGAAGTATCAACCATACCTACTTAGGCATATTCCCATACATAAACCTAAGTTACCAATCACAGTCCATCTCCAACACTCAAGCCCAAGTACAACCCATTCCACAAAGGAAGTAAAGTTAATCATATCGATGATAACGACTGAAAGGAAAGACTCATCTCACAAAAGTATAAAAATCATGTATAGGGGTATAGATGATTAGATTTTTCCACAGAATCATCTCCTCTGTCGATCCAACGTAGGATCCTGGAACAATATCAATGTTGTCGAACCCATGGAGGATCCTGGTACAGAAGTGATCACTGTCGAACCCATGGAGGATCCCCGTCCAGTACCATTTCTGTCGAACCCACAGAGGAATCTGGTACAGTATCATCACTGTTGAACCCAAGGAGGATCCTGGTACAGTATCGTCGCTGTTGAACCCACGTAGTATCATATCATCTCAATCGCAGCCAGCCATAGAGTTTCTGTACAGAACACGCTTGATTCCGAGAGGGTCCTCTCCTCGAGAAAAGTGTCGATATATCAACTACCACATAGTCTTGAGTTGATGTATCGCATAGTTTTGTCTCATCATAAGGAACCCAACGTGATAGATGGTGTGTCAATTGGATATCCAGTCTGTGAGTTATTGACATTTCCGTTCCAGGGGCCCGGTTGGTTTTAAGGTTCAAACTAACCCGACTGTACCCCAACTATGTCCAAACCTCAATAGGGGTATGAAAAAAGATCTGTACAGCTCTAATACTTCTGTCACCATAGATGGTTCGTCGTTAGGACACTCGTAGCCCAAAATATGGAGGAAATGTGATTTTGGGTCATGGGTCAGGACAGGGGTCTGACCCAGTCCAATGGCGGTCCGGCCTGATGGTGGTCCGGCCCGATGGCGACCCAGCCTGAGCCCGGTGGTGGCCCGACCCGCGTGGCCTGGCTGGCTGGCCCGCAGGGCCAGGTTGGCCACGCCGGGGGGGGGGGGGGGGGGGGGCGTGCCCCCCGGCTTCCGAAGGAACTAGCGCTAGGCATCGGTTCGGAGTGCCACGGGACCCTTCGGGTC
The DNA here is from genome assembly GCA_963277665.1 of Viscum album. Taxonomy (NCBI): domain Eukaryota; kingdom Viridiplantae; phylum Streptophyta; class Magnoliopsida; order Santalales; family Viscaceae; genus Viscum; species Viscum album. Next base: position 256,043,064 of record OY728130.1, read on the forward strand.
CTGCCTTGTGGAGCGCCAGCGGAGGCCGGCTCAGCCGGTTTCCCTCCTTCGACTGCCACGGCCTTTGGCCGTGGTCCCTCTCTGTTGTGGCACGACAGCGCTGAACCCCTTCGCTGCGGCCCACCCTGGCCGCAGTTCTGCATCACTGGCATGGTACGACGGCACCGCGCGCCTCCGCCAAGACCCATTGTGGTCGCGGCTCCCCTTCCGCATGGCCCGACGATGTCTCACCCTTTTGGCGACCCGGAGGCCTTGTGCCACCGGTTTTCTTCGTGGTCCACCCGATGTTGGATGCCATTGCTCCGCATCCACCATCAACACAACGAGAACAAAAACAAGGGGGGGGGGTCGGACCATGGTCATGCGGTCTGATCCCTACTCATTACGTTGTTAACAATTGGTATATCTCAACTATCACTTAAACTACGAAGGTCAGAAATAAGACTCCTACATAAAACAACTCAAATTTCCCTACCTCGTTTCGAATAACGTTGATGAAGTTGGAGGAAAAGGCGATGTCGATTCGTTGACGTCAGGAAGTGTTTGAGGATGAAGCATCATCAGCATTCTTCTCGGGTGGATCCTTCTCTTTTGGCTTGGTCAAAGATTGAGGATTGTGTTCGTCGTTATTTGGTGGAAAGTGGACATTCTTCGTTGGAAAAATTCATTCTCCCAAAAACTCTTCCTCTCCATAATTCACCCAACAAAAATTATGCCATCCAAAAATAAAATAAAAGCTTTTGATTTATTTTGATGATCGACATGAATTCAAAAGAATTCAAATGGGTGAAAATTAATTAATGAAGTTCAATTAATTCATTAAGTGGATGGGCACATTAATTAGTGGGGGAAGTGAAAGGGTTTTCCCGCACTTTATGGAGATTTACAAGGGTGTTAAAGCTTGTATGGGACCCACCTAATAATATCCAACCAAGGGAGGTTATGCGTGGGTGGGCCCCACCTCCAACCTCCCCTTGGAGGATTAAACTTCCACAAATAAAAAAATGTAACACTTTTATTTTTATTTAATTTAATTAAAAACCCCATAATCTAAATTCCATTCTCGTTAAAACGCAACTGTGGTGATGGTCTCACTAAGAAATCACTAACACTTCGAGTTCAACGGTGCCCTCAAATTTCGATAATGAGCATCATTTCAAAAGATATAAAATCATGCTCATACGTTTACTGAACATACCCGAACAAAACATTAGAAATTGATTTCGGGCACACCGGGCCTCGGAATCAGGTGCCATTAGAAATTGTGGAGTCATTAAATTCCCATGAATTTAAGAAAAACATTTCAATAGAATTTCTGGGTCTTTACAATAATCACCTAGAATTCATTTGTCATGCATATTACCATGCCATATAGGTGCATTTCAATACTTTCATTGCTTGATATGGTTTTTATTGTTGAGTGATTTTGTGATAGTTTCTTGTACTTGTATTAATTTGGCTTCGATTGAGTGATTTCTTGTCTCAATTCATGAGGTGTATGGGCCCTCATGTTTTGGAATGAGTAATTTACTGATTCAGGACATTATGCTATATGTAAATGAGTGTCGTTTTTAGTGATAGGTGTATGGGCACTGATCATCAAAAATGACTATCTATTATAAAGTGAATCCTGAAATCTAACATGAATCTTTTTCACATACTTATCCAGCCTTGTCTTGTTTATGAAAGGTAAATGAGTGAACCTAATAATTAACTCCAATATGACATAAAACTTATAATTGAGCACTTACTGATGCCTACCCATTTAAGCAGGTAGTTTGGGTAGTATGCCTTGGGTAGTGAGTTTTATTATGAGAAGCTTCTGTTAGTGATTATATATCCTTGCTTATAGGATTTTTATAAAGTGTGTGTTTGGAATATGTAGACCAATGCCTCCACTATGTTTTCATGTTGTTTTCTAGGGGGTTGTGACGACCATACTTGAGATATGGTGGGCCCTGAGACAGCAATCTTACTTCAGGGAGTGCCACCTAAGGTACCACCTACTGTATCTAATCTGGGCACTGATGAAGAAGTCTGTGATAGTTTCCTACATCTGATGCAGTCTACATAAGGTGCTCCATGGGTTTCACCTACAATGGATGATCTTACCCACGAGCTCAAATAGCAATATCCTCTTCCTTTTTCAGGGGATTATTTTTCTCAGTCTGGTGCATCTTGGCTAGAGGAAATGCTTTCTATCTTCGAGCATATGGAAATGCCTCCTCAGAGGAGAGTCAAGCTTGTTACATACATGCTTCAGGATTCAGCCAAACGTTGGTGGAATGTCGTTACCCCATCATCTTGGCATGTTATTCGTTGACTTCCAGAGTAACTTCATTGATCAGTTCTTTCCTTAGTCATTGAGAGCTAATAGTTCCATAGATTTTATGAATCTCGAGTATGGTTCTATGTCAGTTATGTAATATTCATCATGTTTCACTGATTTACAGTGCTTCTCACTGCTTCTAGCCGGTGATGAGCTTTCACATGCTAGAGGTTTTGAGGATGGTCTTCAGTATTCCATACAAACTCAGGTGAAAGCCTTTCACCTTCCTAAATTCTCTACAGAAGTTGATCATGACCTTATCACTGAGCGTAACATGAGGGATGGAGTGAGTACCATGTTTTGAGGATATGTGTCGCATCAGGCCAGTAGTTTTTCTGGGGGATGGAAACCTTCCCTTGAGGATTTTTTTCAAGGAAGTGGCAGCTAGAGTGTCTAGTTTGATAGCTCTATAGTGTTTCATCATTGTGGAAAGCTAGGGTATAAGAATACCTAATGTGATATAGACCCTATTGAGTGTCGAGCTTGTGGCTGTATGGGCCATCTTTAGGACTTTTACAGGACCATTCCACCAGCTTCGATTGGAAAAGGACCAGCTTTAGCTCCACCTTCGAGAGCGAGTTCTTTTCATCCGTGTCATGTGGGATGTTGAAGTAGCATTGGTCGGTCTGGCTGAGGAGGAGTTCATGGCCATGGTAGTCTGATCCCTGATCACCAGTAGCACCAGTAGAGCAGTCATGATTATGGTAGTTCATCTGTTGCACTGGGCTGTGAATCAGGTCAGTTGCATGCCTTACAGCCGATATTTGAGGATAAAGCTGCGAGACCATCTATAGTATGAGGTACTATTCTAGTATCATCTAATATTGTCTCTAATTTTTTTGATACATGTGCTTCAAACACATTTATTTCTATATATATCGTTGAAAGTTTTTGACTGGAGATACAATATCACTATTGTGTAATGACCCCCGATACACCATTGGGAATACAGACGGAGGGCATACGCTAGTGCAGGGATTGTCCCCTTGAGGTTGGCAGTTACCCTTTCTTATATAATCTCTTTGTTCTCAAGATTACAGGCTTCCATGTCATTCTCAAGGTGGACTAGTTGGTCCACTGTCACGCCTTTGAAGACTGTTATCACCGAAGGGTTTCTTTTACATCACCAGAAGGAAGCAGTTATCATTTCATAGGTGAGAGGGATGTATAGGATGGGAGAGTGGGACTGAATCATCATGGGCTAGGTTGAGTGACTGCCTAGATTTCAAATATTTTCATGTGGGATTAGGGTTTTCTTAAAACTGATTTTCCTCCAGTGGTTGATTGTTTCAGGGAAGTCTTTCCTAATGACTTTTCTAGATTACCTCCTGAGAGAGAGGTATGGTTTACAATTGATATTATTCTAGGAGTAGATCAAGTGTCCATTCCTCCTTAAAGGATGGAAAATACTAAGCTTCAGGAGCTCAAGCGGCAAGGAGAGGACTTGTAGGCCAAAAGTTTTATACAGCTTTGTACATCCTGTTAGGGTTCACCAATGCTTTTTTCCAAGAAGGCGGACTGAGCTCTACGTTTATGTGTGAATTAAATAAAGGTTTAACCAGATTATGGTTGAGAACCAGTATCCGCTTCCTCGAATAGATGATTTCTTTGAATAGATATAAGGATCAAAGGTGTTCTATAAGTTGGACCTAAGATCAGGTTATCATCAGGTGCGAGTCAGACCATCAAACATACCTCATACAACTTTTTGTAGCAGGAATGGTCTGTATTATTATCTTGTTATTCCATTTGATCTTACGAATGTGCCATCCATTTTCACAGATTTTATAAATAGGGTTTTTTGTCTCTATTTGAACTCTTTTGTCGTGGTCTTTTTGGATGACATCTTGGTGTATTCGCGCACTCATAACAACCATGCCAAACATCTTGAGATCATTCTGACTACACTAATAGAACATCAGCTTTATGCCAAGCCTGTTAAATGTGAATTCTAGATTGACAATGTCCACTTATTGGGTCATATTATTTCAAAATCTGGAGTATCTGTTGACCCTAAAAAGGTTAGTGATGTAGTTTTTTGGGATCAACCCTGAAATGTGTTTGATATCAGGTGTTTTTTAGGGATTGTTGGTTATTACATGAATTTTATACAGGTCTATTATCATATTTATTCACCTATTTATGGAATACAGAGAAGGGTTCCATGTTTACATGGTTAGAAGCATGTGATAAATCCTTTCAGGAGATTAAAGGGAGGCTTGTCTCAACATCTAATCAAATTCGTCCATAATCTAGAAAAGGTTATATCATCTTATGAAATGCATCATAAATTGTATTAGGAGCAGTGTTGATGTAGGAAGACAAAGTAATTGTGTATGGATCTCTACAGTTGAGGCCTCATGAGTGAAATTACCCAACGCATGTCCTTGAGTTAACAACAGTTGTCCATGTCTTACGTTTCTAGAGACACTATCTATTGGTTGAGCACTTTGTGGTTTATACAGATCACAAGAACCTCAAGTATGTATTTTCTCATCCTGACATGAACCTATGATAGTGAATATGGGTTGAATATCTATAATCCTTTGATTTTGAGATTGCCAATACACATAGAAAATGAAATGTGGTTGCAGATGCACTGATTAGGAAAACTCAAACACAAGTCGTACAGGAAGCCAGTGATGAATGGAAGTAAATGGCATCTCTTCTAAACATCATCTGGAGTTTCATGATAGTAACAAACAGTCTTACCTATCAACCTTAATAGTTACCTCTTACCTCCTTGAGAAGGTGAAGAGTAGGCCGTTTACACATCCTGAAGGTATGGTTCTCTGTTAGATTTTATCAGGATATAACCCACCTCTAGATTGGTCTGTGGATAGAGATGACGTCCTGCCTGTACGTGGACGTATTTGGGTTCCTGCATATGTGAGAGAAGTGTTGATGAAAGAGTCCCACACTTCCCAATGGCCACTTCATCCATTAATATCGAAGTTGTATCGAGATATGAGACACCAGTATTGGTGGTATGGGACAGAACATCAGATTACAGGCATCATCACTAGGTGTTCCACCTGTCAGCAGGTGAAGGTGGAACACCAGAGACCTGTAGGCTTACTACAGCTGCTTCCAGTCCTAGAATGGAAATGGGATGATGTTTATATGTATTTCATAGTTGTCTTACCTAGGCCGCCAAGGGGTAGTGATGCTATCTGGGTTGTCATTGACCGATTAACGAAATTGTCCCTCATTATTCTTATTTGGGAGACATTCTAACTTAATGAGTTGGGAAGACTGTTTGTCTGTGAGATCATATGACTACATGTGGTTCCATGTACTATCATTTTAGATTGGGATGATATTTTCACTTCATAGTTCTTGAAGGGTTTATTGAAATCTATGGGGACTCTAATGCTTCTAAGAATAGCTTTTCACCCTTAGACCGATGGACAATTGGAACATACAATATAGGTTTTGGAGGATATTCTACGAGCATGCATCTTAAATTTCAGTGGTTCATAAGAGAATCATATCCCTCTCATCATGTTTTCTTATAATAAAAACATTCAGGTGATGATTTAGATGGATCCTTTTGAGGCCTTATATGGTAGTCTATGTTGTTCAACCTTGTGCTGGCTAGAGGCAAGTGAGGTAGCTCTACTAGGTCCTCATCTCATTCCAGAGACTTCAAAATAGGTCCAGCCGATCAGAAAGCATATGAGTACTGCTCAGTCTAGATAGGAATCTTATATCGATCACCATCGATGACCTTTTGAGTTCGAGGTTGGAGTTCATGTTTTTCTTCAGGTATCAACCAGACTTGGGTATAGACATCTACGAAAGCGGGGTAATTTTTCGCCTTGTTACATCATGCCATTCGAGATTCTAGATAGATTCATGATGGTAGTTTATTGGTTGCTACTACCTTAGAGGTACCATACCATGAATGGCATCTTTCATGTCTCATAGCTTCTCCAATATCATGCTAACCCATCTCATACCTTTGATCTTGAGGAAGTTGAGTTAGATGCCGATGCTACCTTTGAGGAGTATCTAGTACTCATCATTGACCAAAGCATGAAGGTTCTCCGAGGAATGTTTGTCCCTGTCGTATGGGTGCTTTGGCACAAAGCCGAGTATAGGATGAGACTTGGGAGAGGGAAACTGATGTACATGCATAGTGGTCAGACTTATTCTCAGATAGTGTTTCTTTACCCTTATAAGAAGAACTCGAGGGGTGAGTTCTTTTATGGTGGAAGACTATAAGAACCCAATTTTTCAATCAGGTTCGGATCCTTTAATTTTTTGTCTAAATATTTACTTTGGACCTAATATATATGTCTAATAAGTTATAAGATGTCATGAGGGTGTATGGGGCTTGTTTGTAGCTTGGAACACCTCTTTTTAGGAAAACAATCCAAGTTGCATGGTTTGTGCATGGTTTGCACCCAGTTTTCCTAACCATGAAGTTTGTATTATTCTGGATAGTGGCATCTCACTTGGTTTGAGCATGGCCATGTGATGGGCTTGGTTTTCACACGATTTTACTAACCATGCAGTTGGTGTTTTTTTGGATAGTGGCATCTCACATGGTTTGTGCATGGCCATGCGGCCTGACCATGCGAACCACCCTTTTTCCTAGATTCAGGAAGAACCATCTCACATGGTTTTTACACGGTTTGACAAACAATGTGCGGGCTAAAAACAAGTGTGAAATTCTTAAAATTGCCTTAATGATATATTAATCCTTCCCCTCCTCCCCAACCTGATCTTATAAAGGATTAACCTAGTTCTCTCTCATTTTGAATCATTTTGAAGATCCAAACATGGAATCAAGAGATCTGCATCAGCTAGCTTCCGATCTAGCTTCATTTTATCATGTAGGATGCACAAAGGTCTATACTCGAGTCCTCTTTGGGCATACTTCTTATCTTTCACTCTCGATCTAGTTATCGCTATGTGAGTGTTTTTCACCTTTTCATATATCTACTCTTATCTGAAGAAAATCAAGGGCCGATACCAAAGGATAAGGCTCGTTCATACCTAAGGTGGGTGGTCTATAACTCATCCCTAAAGTTCATTGTTTTTTGGAATGTTCATGTGGGGTCCAATGGTTTCGTTGAGAACCATTTACTAAATTAACATGTCATGAATATACTCATTATAATAGTATGATTATGATCTTTCCAAATATGTGATTAGTTTTTAGTGGTTACACCCACAACTCAATCCATCTCATGGAGAAGGTTATTCCATAATTAGGTTTTTAGTGTTTCGTCACATTTGATCCACCGTTCAGGTGTGCCTTTTCTTGACCTTTATAAATGTGAGTCTTCTTATCATAAATGGCTTGTTATTACTGAGAATTGCATATTGGAATGTACATTGTATTATCACCACTTGACCAGCCTAAGGTAAGTGATTCCAAATGTTTATTAAATATGAAATATGATATGATAAATGGAATGTATACTATGTATAAAACTTGGCCTTATGAAAAGATATTGAATAAAGGTTAAATGTTCGTAGAACCCCTTTATATGTTGATGGAAGGTAGCGGTGTGAACCTCAATAATTTAATAAGACTTAATTACTAAGGCATAATTAAATGGTTTCAAAGCTACTTGGCCTATCCACACTAATGCAAGACAAGGATTGGAAAATTGGTTTCAACTCTACTTGAACTATTCACAATAATGGAAGTAAAGACTTGATCCAAATTAATTATTACATGATTACAATATCAAATAGGAATGGACTAACTTGTTCTCACCTTGGATTCTAAGAGGATAATTCCTTGGGTCTCATGAACCGCATTCTGATTCAAGGATACAGTTTTCTTAGGTTGATACCTACCTAGATTATAGTTCTTGTCGATTCCATGGATGCCCGGTATACTAACATTGGGTCCCTTCGTCTTATAGGATACCTTGGATACACTCCTTGGATCCATCATTGACTAGTATGTGACATGGTTAAATCCCATTGGGCCATATCATTTCTTATCCCTATTTTTCCTTGGTCAATCAGCTTGGACTCAGTAGGCTCCTTATTGTAGAATTCCTTGGATTACGCTCCTTGGATTGCACTCTTACCCCTTAGCTAGACTCAAATACTACTAAGTTAGATTTTCATGAGTTTACATTACCTTGGTTTTTACCCTATAACCCCCAAACTGGATATCATTGTTTGGTTTCCTTATTACGTCTTGGGACCTTCAATACTTATACTATCACGGGGTGATGTGAGTGTTGGCTATGCCTCACATGACCTATTAACATTAAATGGTAATTGATTAATTAATGAAATGGTTACATGTTCAGACTCCATATAATGGCTAAAGCCGGTAAATGGTTATTTATTTATATTGTATGTCATTCTTTGCTTTATATATGAATGCCTGCACACTGTTATATTTCATTACATGGGTTGGATGTTATAGATACCATTGGTGGTGGCCCACTGAGATTTATCTCACATGCTCTCTGGGCGCTATTTGGTACTCAGAGTACACTACATGGTTATAGTTATTTCCAAGTGGAAGCATGCAACTTCCAATACTTGATTGTGTGCTGATAGGATGGAGGTTGATGAATGATGACTGAGTAGGATCTCAGGATGCTTAGAGTAGACATTGTTTTCGTTTACCTTAAGGAACATGTTATGCTTATTGTCTTGTATCCATGCTTTCCAGTTTTCTAATGACATGACATTACATCATCACTGTTCTAGTTGATACAGTTATTGTTATTCTTGTTTATCTATTGCATTATTTTTCTTCTACTATTTATTATTATTTCTTCCGCCATTTACTATTCATTTATATCCCTTCCGTTGTGCTACACTCTGATAATGAGGGGATAGTCTTCCCACAGACACACCTTAGGCCTTCGCTTCTAATCGGAAAACTCTGGAGTTTGGGAAGATGTGCGTGAGGATATGTGTCCCACCGGGCTCGAGGCACCCATTAGGTGGCATCTAGGTCTGGGTCGTCACAATGCTTAACATTAAAATTTACCATGTTCAGGAATTTTGGCGCACCACATGGGTGGGCCTAAACCGGACTAATCAACCTCAATGCATCCCACAAGGGATCATGAGGTGTTTAATTCGTAATTTATCTAAAAATTTTACCAAATATTACTAAAGGAAACAAATTCACAACAAAAGGGAATCAATAACACAACCACAGATGAAAAAATAAAATTCAAGACTGTGTGATATAACTTGTAGAACACCTACCAAGATTCTGAATATGAACACATTTTTATCTATAGCCATAGATCTGGATTCATGAACCCTATGAATCCCCAACCTATGATATGATAGAAAAATTTAGTTTTATGGATTGAAAATAAGAATAAGAATGAAACTAGAATCCCTAATATGAAAAAGAGAAGTAAGAGGAGCTTTAGAATTACCCCAAGCAACAATCCGCTCCCAAGTACACTTAAAATGGCCTATAAATGAAGGAGATCAAATATTGGTATGATTTGTGATCATATTTTAATAACTAGGGATGGTGGAGAATAAATGGGGAGAAAAATAGAGTAGTAAAATTAAATTATCTAAGGGGGATAGCGGTTAAAACCCACTTTTAATGAGGTGTACAGTTTGGCCACACAGTTTTCCAAACCGTGTGCCAACCCTATGCCAGCCTCTCTCTAAGAGGGTTCCAAGTTTCACAGTTACTTAGGTATCACACAAATTTTGACAAACCGTGTGTTAACTTTGTAGAATGACTCTATCCAAGGCATCAGGATTTGGATTCCCCCTTATACAGTTTGTTTAACCATGCTCCCATCCTTTTGGATAGCATAGTTTGGGCCCACATTTTCCCTTAGCCATTATACAACCATGAAACATGCACATGATTGAAAATTTTCCCTTTATTTCATGTCTCAAACCCACAGGACACCCCCAAGCCTCCTCATACACCCAGTAACATTTAATTAATCAACATTAAGGTATTTCAACCAAAATCTAAATAAGAACATACCTCCAAAAATTCTAGGATCTTAAAACCTCTACATATTATAATGGATCATCCTTTAGTCACACATATCCCAAATTTCTTCATGAACATTACAATGATTCTACAAGACTCGAACCAAGGGAACAATCCTACCCTATAAGACTTTATAACTTCATTCCACAACATGAAACAAATTCTCCTAAAAGGACACATCAAGCACATTATCAACATCCTCAACATCAATCATGTGTGATAGGTCATGGTGATATGTCCAAAGCTGCGACACATGAAAAAATTCATGCATAAGACTATATAAATTTGGAATATTCAATTGGTATGCCACCAATCTGATCATTTCCATTATCTCAAATGGTCCCATGTACCTACGCACTAACTTACCCTATTTTCAAATCTGATGGTGACCCAACCATGGAAACACCTGAAGAAACACATGATCTCCCACCATAAACTCAAGAGGTATATGACACTGATCATCATAAGACCTTTTCCTACTCTGATCCATTTCCATATGTTTCCAAAACAACGGAATCTATTTGTATGTATCCTGTATGAGAATCAGTCCCAATAACTCTAATACCTCAAACTATAACCAACAAAATGGATATCTTTATAGTCTATCATAGAGAATGTCAAATGATTCCATCTGAATTGCGTCCTAGTGACTATTTTTGTTAGAACACCCAAAAAGTTCCAAATGATTTTCCCATGATCCACTAAAACCTAGGACAAAATCCCTCAACATGTCCTCTAGTACCTAAATGGTATGCTCTGACTACCCATCTATCTATGGGTGGAATGTCATACTCAAAAATACCTCGGTACAAATCACCTTCTATAATACCCACCAAAAGAATGATGTAAAATGTTGATCATGATCTGAAACTATAGTCCGTGGTACCCCATGTTTCTACTATACCTATATAATAAAAAAAATCACTCAGGTGGTCCTCGATGAAAGTCTCTTAAATCGACCTGAAATGATCAAGTATTCAACTGATCCACAACTAACCATATTACATCACTCTTAAAAGACATCCTTGGAAGACCCACCATAAAATATATCATCAATTCATTGAATTTCCATTCAGTAATGGTAAATTGGTACAAAAAACCACCCATCCTCTAATTCTCATCCTTCACCTACTGATAGTTAAAGCATTATTCAATGAATCCTACAAGCTCTTTCTTCATTCCTAGACACCAATACTACCTATCAATATCACGATACTTTTTGGTCAAACTAGGATTCACTCCCTACTTCGATGCATGAAAGTAATGTATTGAAAACCCATGCATACACATTGGCACAACAACACCACAATGAACATAAATGATTTTATCATCACCAATATTCCAACCATAAGGTGCCTCCCAACCATTATGGATTTACCTTAAAGATAAACATTCTAAATACTCATGTTTCTTCCCCTAGATCCATCTTATATGTGTAGAATCAACTATCAATTATGTAAGGATAATCTTCTCTAGGCCATCCTAAACCTCCATATGCATCCCAATAAACAACTCCATCATCCTCCACTCAGAACTAGATTCCTAAATTACACGATTTTGAGTCTTTTGACTCAACGCATCTATAATATTTTCCTCTTTTTCCAATGTATAAACCATCTGAAAGTCAAAATACTAAATTTAATCCACCCATATTCACTACTAAAGATTAAAATCACACTAGGAGAATATGTACTTGTGGATTTTATGATGTGTATACACTGTAAACTATTCTACCAACAAGTAATCCCACCAACACTTTAAAGAGTAAAGCACCGTAACTATTTCAAGTTCGTGCGTAGGGTAGTTTCATTCATGAGGCCTCAATTTTCATGACCCAAATGTGATATCCCAATCATCCCACATAAACAATACTCTAATAACCACACTAGATGCATAAAAACACAATATACCCCTTTCTAGACTCAGGTAAGATCAGAATCGGTGGGGTAGTCAACCGCTTCTTCAACTCTTGGAAGATATTCTCACATGCCACAAACCAATCAAAATTGATTAATTTCATGGTAATACCCATATTTGGTTATTCTAAATGAGAAATTTTAAATGAATCATTTATAATATATGGATAATCCAAAAAAAAACATCATACATCAAAAAAATTCTTTGGATACTCACAAGACGCAACTTAATGCACTTTCTATGGGTCCACCAACACACCTTCTTTAGAGATTATGTGACACAATAAATGCACCATGTGATTTAAGAAATGACACTTGTATATCTTAGAATATAGTCTATGATCCCTTAGTGTACTTAAGATGATGTCAAGTTGTTTGACATGATCGTCATGAGTTTTGGAGTACACCAAGATGTCATAAAAAAGCAACTACAAACTGATCCAGGCATGGGTGAAAGATTTTTTTCATTAGGGCCATAAACATAGTTGGAACATCGGTCAAACTGAATGAAAATAAATTCATACAACCCATACCTACTCTTGAAGGTAGTTTGTTGTACATCAGAAGGTCTAACACTCAGTATATGATACCCTGATCTCATATCAATATTAGAGAACTCTAAAGCACACCTTAGCTGGTCGAACATGTCATCGATTTGAAGAGGAGGGTATCGATTCTTAACCATAATCTATTTTAGATTCCTATAATAGAAACATATCTATAATGATCCATTGTCTTCTTAGAAAACAACATTGGAGATCCCCATTATGATGTACTAGGTTGAATAAATAATTCATTCTAGAATTCATCCAACTAAGTTTTAAGCTTCTCGATTTCTTTAGATGCCATTCTATATGGTAGTATGGAGACTTTTCTACTCAAGGTAGTAACTATATCATGAACACAACATCTCTCCCAGGAAAAATCCTTAATATTTCTTCATGAAACACATCATAAAACTGATCCATCACAGGAGGAAAGAAAACATTCTCTACTCCACCATTATCAAGCATAAGACAAGCCACTTGGGCTATGAGTTCACCTAAAAGCTATCAAATTGGAACTTCATGAACATCATGAAAATTCCACTCAAAATGATGGAAATATGTGCCTCCATAAAGAGAAATTAATGCTACTCTGTGACTGTAACACTCAATATGGTCTTTATAAAACACTAGCCAATCAATGCCCAAAATTAGATAAAAAACTGATATATTAAGCATGAAAAAGTTACCTAAAAACGGTTATCAACCAACCCCAAGATCACACCCCTTAAATTGCATGATATTTTCTTCTCTCACACCCATAATAGTGTATCAATCAACATAATCATGCACATATTCTCCCCAACTAGGCCCAACACAACCACAAACTAAGAAGAAATGATAGAATGCAAGGCACTGATATCCATTAAATTAATAAAAAGTGTATAAGCTACAAGAATTTTAACTTCAATAGTTGGTGATTTGGCCACACCAACTACAGGTATAGAATAAACTTCTTGAAGCTGACCTGACAATTTTTTCTAGGCCTCGGTCTGAGTTCCTAGTTTCACACTGCCCTGCTAGTATGGATGCTCTCTCCCCAGTGTACCATTCCTCCACCCTGACCAGTACGACCAGTTGAGCTCTAACTGTCTACCTGATAAGGGGTAACTTACTCCTACCTACAATCGGAATTGGATTTGAGCCTCCATCTATTCCCAACCATTTAAGGTTTCTACAGAACCTCTACACATTCCCCATTCTACTTCATGATTGGTACTCACCCAGTGGTCGGGGACACCGACCACACATGTGTCCCTACCTAATAATCTAATATAAAAACACATGTTCTCCACCTTGAGAGTTTTATCCTCTCTTATCACTATTCATCACACTTCCACCCTGGTGAAGACTTCCAAAATGACTCTTCCTACCTCTAGAAGTCTCACCACTAGGTGTTCCGGCTTGTAACACACAATCACTATGTGAAGCATCTTTAGATTTCCTTTTAAAATAAAGGAACGATCCATTACATTTTTAAACCTATATAAATCAAATATTTTCACCTAGGACTTAATTTCGTGCCTAATTCTACCATTGAAATAACTTTTTTAGTGGCCTCATCGCCTTCCAATGCTGGAACAATGTGTTGTAAGTCAGTGAAGTGGCTCGCATAATCCCCCAATAAAATAGTCCCTGAGGTTAAATTAATAAACTTTGTAGCTGGATCATGTATCAAGGTATCTGGATAGAAATGATATAGATACTTTTCTTGGAATTCTTTTCATAACATACCATTAGCCAATTGAGTCTAAACCCAGATATCTCACCAGCGCTTTGCTGGTCCCCACAACATAGGCTAAAAACTTGACTCTATTCTCTAAAAGTGTCACCACGCAATCAAAAAGTATCTTGATGGAATCTATCCAGAATGATATAGCCTCAGGTACAACCTCTTCTTCAAATATTGGAGGGTGCTACAACAAAAAACTCTTTGGTAAGATCAAACATACTCAAAAAGACCAGCCATGGGACCCTTTCCATCATCTGAATATAAAGAGTGATGTTCTCACAAAACTTCTCAAATCCTCCATTATCTTGGACCAGTATATTTTCATGATCCACTACTATTGGGTAATTCTAAATGATATCCTATTTTCTCCCATTCGACACACGTCGCCCTGGTGGCATTTCTCTACAATTCCAAACACAATTCTTAGAGCACATAACATAAAGCTCCCATAGTTTATGTAAAATATGGCTATCCACTATCCATGACAGAAATGATTTCTCATAAAATATAAGAAAATATATCATTACACTTATAATTCTACCCCCGACCATCCCTACTATGGGTCATGTCCACAAGGGGTAAAAAAACTACATAGATTCATGTCTTTAATTAGACACCTTTTTAAAACCATTCATGCAATCACAACATAAATCTTTTCCTCTTTGGAACAATTTTCATTTCGAAACATGTTGCAACCAACATTTTAACACATTAAAAAATTTCATTAAAAACAACTTGTAAACCATCTTATCATTCATCCAATTTAGCCATTTTATTCATCTTTATTAGACAGTAATTTCTTCAAATTTTTAAGGAAGAAAAACTGATCCTACCCTTCATGTCCTTCACAACCATCTCGTGCATTCCTATCATGATGTGTGCCACCTATATCCCTAGGTGCCTAAAATGATTCATGAATGTAAAACCTCATTTAATTTCACCCATTTGAAAAATATAACAAATCAGTCACATCACACAAAAAGGGTTTCACGAAATGGTGAAATAACATTCAACTATAAAAAAACATATCATAAACATAAATTCCCACCCTAGGTACTTGGGTTTCATCTCATACAAGGGTTAACTAATCCCATGCACAAGCTCATTACCAAGACCTAAAAAATCCTAATGTATTTTCTACCATTCATGAATAGTAAGTCACAAAAAATAAACTGGCACTAATACCAATTTGTAATGTCCCCGTCCCGGTGGCCACTAAACAAGTGCCCCGAGCTGGGTAACCACATGAACTCAAGTGTGCCTCCCCATACTTCAGAAGTTGCTGACTTGTAATGATGGTATTGTAGGTCATGTGGGGAGACTATACCCACTTTAATAGAGAAAGAAACAATAGATAACATATGATGTAATGTAAATAATAATTGATAAACTAGAAAAATGAATTAGCAACCATTTCCCCAAACAGGGTAACAACCACAAAACAAATATCCCATGTCATTCTAATAGAGATAAAAGTTAAGAGAACCCAAAATAATGAATACAGATGAATCCCAAAAATATTGACTCCATGTACAGATCCTCATCCATGCATATCCCAACCCCAACTCATCTACCTAGAGTTATACCATTTCCCTTTTCATAAACTACAACCATGAAAACTGATCAGGTACCCAATGATGACCTGAGCAGGGAGTGAGTATAACTCTGTAGGAGACCACCAATGGTGTCTATAAAATATATAATCTAAGAAGAATTTGAATCCACTTATGAAGTGAAGAAAAAATAAACAAAATATATATTGGGTGCCATTAGTTAAAAATGTTCACTTTATCCAATTTAATCACTTAAACCATTTTCATATCTTATTCAATGGGTATAGAAGTTATATAATTTATAAAACGACCTAAGACAATAAATTACTATTAAAAAAGAAATATTTATAGATTCCTATCTCACTAGGGATAAATATTTAATAAAAAATACATCACACTTACCTTAGAGCCTCAGTCTAGGTAGTCTCATCAAATGAAACCATTAGGGGCATAGAACCTCAGTCCCCTCCCCTAACCCATGCATTATAGGAGTGGGGTTTATAGCCTTAGTGTAACCCGAAATATGGGTGTAGATACTCAAGTCAAATAACACACACTACCAATCTATGTACATAATCTTATTTATCTATTAACCAGATATAATATTTCACAAACCATACATATTCAATAAACATAACATTCAAAATTTGTATTCATTCATGTATAAATAAAAATCAATACATAAACCATTAAGAAATTTACCATTTACCTTTAATATCCCATTAAACCCATTTCCCATTATCATGCCTAAACCCATTGAACGGACTTCCCATTCTCATGCCTTGACCCATTTAAAACATTTTTCAATTTACAAGTATTTACCCACTTAAGAATTTCAAGTAATGTTCATAAGTCACTTATCACAATCACATTATAACTCAACCACGCATGCACAAATAAAATTCAAGAATACGAGATATAGATTGTAGAACCACAATCTTGATTTTGAAGTTGAATTAACTCTTAAACATAGCCTTAGACCTGGATTCATGAACCCTTTGATGTCCCAATCTATGATCCCTTAGAAAAATAGGGGTTTAGGGCGTCATAAGAATAATAATTAAACCATAAGAGCTAATCTAGAAAATAGAAGGAAGAGGAGCATTAGAATTACCCCGAGCATTGATCCACACCCAATGAAACTAAAAAATGCCTAGAAAGAAAGGATATTGATCTTTAAGAGGATTTGGGAGCATAGGTTCATCACTAGGGTAACTTGGTAAGAAATGAGGCGAAAAATCAGGTAGAAACCTTAAAATCCAAAGTGGGAAATATAGTAAAACCCAATTTTAATGAGGTGCATGCTTTAGTATCACAATTTTCCAAACCATATTCCAATAATACACCAAACTATATCTAAGAGGGTTCCATGTAACATGGTTACCTAGGGATCCTACATAGTTTGAAAAACCATGCGCTAACCATTCAGAATTATTATGTCCAAGGCCGCACGGTTTGGATTCCGCTATTGAAAATTTTGTTTAACCATGCTCCCCTCCTTTTTGATAGCACAGTATAGGCACACAGTTTCTCTTAATAGTGTAAAATAATTAAATATGCATTAGATGGCCTTATTTTCATTTCTTTTGTGTCCCGACCCACTAAGACACCCCCCAATCCTCCTCTAACACCCAATAAAAATTTATATATTCAAATTTAAGAAATTTAAACAAAAACTTAAACATTAAAGTCACTCTACAGAGTTCTTTAAATTAATAAAAAATGTGAAATTATATATTTAGTTAGTATTACTTAAGAAATTTTTTGATATTTAGTCTTTTTAAGGGTTGGACACATATTATAGTTTGTTTATTTAGGACTTATATCATTTGGAACTACCTTTGACTAATTTGACCAATATGGGAGTCACATTTATGGGATGAATCTATGTGAAATGATTTTTAAAAATAAAATAATTGGTTGATATCAAAGATTTTTCTTACTATTTTGAACCTAGGTGTGAATATATAGTCTAGTGTGGTGATTCATTAGTTGGATTGGTGGATGTCTTGATTATGAAATAATGGGTAGTCACATCTGGGTCTCATCAGCTCTGATTCCATGAATGGAACAACCCTAATCATAAACTATAGTTATATATTGTGGTTAATTACTTGAATTGTTGGCATAATTATCATTTTTGTGAGATATTTTTGTTCTAGATGGACCATAAGTGCATATGATATATTTTCTCCCAATGGTACTTAAAAATGTGACCGAATCATTAAGAAGGGTACTTGATAAAGTTTGAATTTGAGATATTTTATGACTTAAGAAAAGGAAATGTTCTTAAAAATTCACATAGTAGGAATAAGCCGGAATTAGGGTCCTGAACATCAGAAAGGAATGAATGCTAATGATCTATGTATAGTATTCGAACATGGGCCTGTTTGAGAATTATGGTGTGGTAACTTGTGAAGCCTTGGTCATTACATACTCATTGGTGGATCAAGTGAAGTATTTAAAAGACTCAAATTTGGGTAGTCATGTTATGTTGCAACAACTAATGGGAAATGACATTGAACTAGGATATTCCTTTGATGAGAATGAAATACTCCATGTGCGTGGAGGACTTGTGGTTCCCACTTCCATGAGGGAATACATGATTAGAGAGTCTAACACTTTGAATTGGATATAACACCGAGGATAAACCAAGATATATCATGACATGGTATGTCATTTCATGTGGTCAGGAAAAAATATATCCATTTAAGGGTTCATATCTCATTTCCTTACATGTGAAATTTTAAGAAGGAACATCAATGATCTTGTATATTGTTGCAACCACTTCCAATTATTATTTCATTGTGGGATAAAGTGATTATAAAACTTTTAAAATGAATTCATGGAATCAAGATTTATTTTGGATAGCGATTGAACAGTATAAATGTTTTTCACACTTCTTACATGTTTGATAAACCATGTATATAGATGAGTTGGGTAATCTATATGTGTAGGCAATAAAGTGGATGCATGGTGTTGTTAAGAGTATCATATCAAATCATGATTATTGTTTCTCATATTTGTTTCGGAAGACCTATAGAAGGTTTTGGGATCACAGATAAAGATGATAATATCATATAACACATAGATAAAAATACAGTTTGAAGGACGATCCATATTCTGGAGAATATGGTCTGAGAATGTGTGATTGATCTTAGTGTGTCATGGGAAGACCATATAGCCTTAGTATAGCTTGAATAAAATAATTAATTTTAGGATTCAATGTATATGGCCAATTTTTATTTAATTTATGGTTGTCCATGTAATTCATAATTATGTTGGATTAAGATAGATATGATGGTAGTGATCAGATCAAGCATAGTGCTGATGAATTTTGAGTTGTTGTAGTTGATTCTAAAGCATTTGGGTACCACTCAAATCTGATAGAGTTCGTATACCAACCTATGAAAATAAAACCTTGAGTTCATAAGGGTTGACTAGTGATTTTTTGTGAGTTTCCCACAATTAGGGTATTGATGGTTTCATTTTCACAAAAAGTTACCACCTGGGTTTTTAGGTCCATTCAATATTATGGAACATATCGAGATAGTGGATTATCAGTTGAATATTATTCCATATCATTGATGCATGCATGTTGTGTTCCAGGTTTCAAAACTTTAAAAATTAAATTCATACCCAACACATTTGATTCATAATGTTGATGTTGAGATGGACATTGATGATTCATTCAAGTAATGTCTAGTAAAGATAATGGGATAGAGTGAGATGGTATCGTGAGGGAATACTGCACCTCTTGTTTTAGTGTTGTTGTCGAACTAGCCTATCTAGGAACACAATTTAGCGAAATAATCAAATGTAAAAGCTCAGTGGCCTTTTATATTTGAGAAAAAATCCCAGTGTGGATTATTTTTAATGTGAAGTATTTTAGAGGGGATGTTTGTAATACCATGAATTTTCCTAAGATACATTATGTTTTTTCATCGTATCATTGTGATTTTTGAGATATTTTTTTCTATAAATTGGTCTTTGAATTATTTTATGATGGTTTTAGATATTTTTGGATGTTGTTTAGATGGTGTACCATTAGTGCATGGTTAGAAGAAACTATGTTGATTCCCCATATAAACATTCTATTACAGACTTTGAATATTTTTGAATTTACATAGTTAACACACAATTTTTCAAATTATTAGACCTAATACTATGAAATGGGCTAATTTTGGAAGGTTTCTCTCACATAGTTGGCACATGAGTTTTAAAACCATGAAACCAAGTCATGTATACAATATAAATTAATCCAAAAATAGCAATTTAACCTGAAATCTTAATAAAAAATATGATTCCTACTCTTCTATCAAGGAATCTTGAACTAGGACACCATTTTAAAAAATTCAAGTGATTTATATCCATCTAGAATAAGCATTGACTATATCTTGTCCCATTAAATATATAAATAGAAGTTATGTCTCTATTTTTTTTCTATCTCCTTAAACTTCATATCTTATTTTGAAAGCAACCAGAAATTGAATTTCCATGCCTGGATATAAGGTCTATAGAATGATTTCATATATTTTATATGTATCATTGAAGGAGAGGAAATTAGATATACCAAAATTGCATAACGTATCTTGTCTGATTTAATATCTTTGTATTGCATCGGTTTTTATATGGTATTTTTATACCCATCCCAGAACTAAACATCTAATTCTCCTTTGACATTTTCTATATAATAATTATGTGATGAATTTCGGGATGATTTTGTGGTTTTGTGTCCTGGGATTGATTCAAGTGGTGAATATTGGTGATTTGAGATCTGATATGCTAGTGTTAGTAATTCCATACCATGTTACAACTTTTATATAAAGATATATGTTTTGATTAGAATGTTGTTTCATGTGTAGCGATGTGAAACCATGATATATGATATTATTATCATATGGATTATTATTATTATTTGGTTATCCATTATTGAGATTGATGATTCATGGAATAACTCTTTATTGTTTTAGATTATATAGTGGATATCCATTAATGATATGGTTGAGTAAAAGTATATATTATGCTATCAGAATTGATTATATTATGGTTCTCCATTAGTGAGAGTGTTGATTCATTTAAATAAATGCATGAAATGGTTTAGATTATTTGATTGGATAGAAATGAATTATCTTTCAGCATGGGGATGAATCAAGAGGGACTAAGGTTCATATAACCATGGATAGTTCAAGTCGAACTAGTTTGAAGAGTGATAACATATGATTTTTTTAATAACTACATAAAACTTTATATAAACATACAACATTTTTCTAAAGATACATTGATGGTGTCCAATAGGGTATTACATTCAAACCTTGCACACCTATCTCGGTTTGTATGTTTATTTAATGGATAATAATTAAATGAAAGGGAAAAGGCCATATGTCTTCCAGTCGAGTAGGAGGAGGAGGTTGGATTGAGGTGATACTTGAAAAAACTCCCAGATCATTTTTTAATAGTCCATTTTATAATCTTTCATCTTTTTATTTTTTTACATTGATCCACCACATTTGGGGACCCCATTGAATGGGTACAATTATAATCACTTGGGATATAATCAATATTGTGGGGTAGTGGTATTATTTTTGTGTTGTTTTATCTAATTTAAATTTTTTATCCCTTTACCTATTAGACTAGTTATGATATTGATTCTCTCATATGGTTTTCATTCCTTCATTCATTAGAACACAAACAAAGTAGACCAGATATTTATAAGGTTCGACTTTCAATAGAAAATAATAGTCCTTGGTGAAACTAATAATCTATCCTCAATCACAAAATCTACTATAATGAGATATCTATTATAGTGGGTTAGCTTGAAAATAATCCTCACCCTGGAGTGTGATCCCTTACAGTCAAGAGGGTGGATATAAAATTATCCAGAGTCCCTAGACTAGTGATACTCTAGTACAACATATAAAATCCTACTAGATATTCATTATTAATTTAAATACAATCTTAAAATTATTCCAATCATTTACAACATCAATAGATTACTCCAAAAAATGTGAATTTTGTTTATTGTTGTAGTTTTGTGATGTTCTTAGCCTCTTATTTTCATACTTTCATTACAACAAGCAAGTATCCCATTCTCATATTCTATTATAGGCATAATATTGTACAAAATGTACACAAAAAAAGAAACAGGGCTACTTCTCCCTTTTCTTCTTCCTATGAAAATAAATATGCAGAACACCTTCCTCTCCTCTTCTATTCTTCTTATTTCTATGCAACTGATTTTCCCAACCCATTCCTTCTTCCCTTTTCTTTTTTAGTGGACTTGAATTGCACTAAATATTCTTATCCTCTTATATTCTTCTCATTTATTACTTCTTCATTATAAAATATATTGTACTAGTTATCATTTTAAAATTATTCAACCCTTTAGGATATATATGAATGACTAGTATTTGGTCTCACTATTCTTCTTTGATACCAGAAAATATTCTATTCAGTTTTTATAACAGACCAACACATATTCAACAACATGATATATATATATATATAATAGTAACTACAACATCGATGATCTTATCCTGTAAAATTTATTCATTCTAGTATTTATAAAACTTCACATATACATGATTTGAATTACCTTGTATTATTATAATTCAAATCCCTCTGGATCATTGGCCCTATTCTTTAAAATAGATCCACAATTTCTAGCCTCATATTATTATCATTAAAACCATATCATTAACTACATCATAACCATATATTGATATGGTTTCAAACATTACTTCCTTTATGATATATAATAATATCATTATACCTTTCATTTAAATAATTCTATAAAAAAAGCTTCACCAACAATAATAATAATAATGATACATCCATTATGATATTCAATAATTAAACATTGGACTTTATTGCATTGCCACACTTAAATATCTAAAGGGCCATGGGTTTCTTCAATACTCCATGTTGTTAATAAAAAACCATAATATTAACTTTTTTTAATATACCTAAATCCCCCACTGTAATTACCATATAAAACATATCATCCACATGATTTATTTTCACGTTCATGCATGAATTTATGAATGGGTATCACATGAATTTTATGCATGACCTATTAATTTATATTGATATGTAACTACACTAGATACCACTACCTTCATTAATTACATTCTACTCTACAGCATGAAAATAACACTATATACCTGAATCACTATTTTTATTACACCCATGTAATTATATTACATCATCACTAGAGACTACTATCTTGAGGTCTTGTAGATATATATATCAATACCAATGCATGGTTTATTTCTAATGATGTGCTCACAGTATCTCTACTTCGATAATTCCCTATACTTTTTAGAAAGTTTTCATTTAACTCACAAGTACACACCTTTTATCTCATGTGTGCATGCACTATCTCATTTAGGGTACTTTGTTTTTATATGAATGTCATAATTTTCTTCATCTTGGATTTAATGCATGAAAAACGAAGTAGTATGCCTCTAATTTTTTTATATTTAATTTATATTAAAATTATCATTAAATTATATATGCTCACATGGATGGAAGATTTTATCCTCCACTCTTCATGGATGGTCCATTATTATAGAGGATATGCATGGAATTCCATCCTAATAGAAAATACAAGTAGGTCTCCCCAAAAAATATCATATGCATGGATGATAATTATTCATGAAAGATCCTTCCCCATACTTATAGTAGATAATTGTGTCCTTCATGGCAGATACTCATGCATAATAGGTAAATGATATTCCTTTCTGATGGAAGTCTCTTTCTTATGAAATGTCTATCTTTAGTTTACCCTCATACCGATAGAATCATTTTTATCATATCATCCTTAAAATAGAGTTGACATAGATTTAGGGGATGATGAGTTAGCTTGATCTGATGAAGCTGGTGACATGATCAGTAAAAAATGAAACATGATTATGGAATAATTTCCACATGTATTAAACCCTTGAAGGTTCGAAGTTAGGACATGACACATGATATAATTAAAGGAACCATATCAACTCGATCAAACGATGCATGTCATTTTTTATTTTTTTAATTAAAGATGAATAATAAATTTCTTTTTAATTCCTACATAAGATTTTCATTTAGGCTCATATCACCTTATAATAGATCATGTATCTTCAAATTCCAAATTTGTTAAATATAATTCTACTATGTGTACCCTATTCTCAACAACTATATTCCCTATTCGAAAGTGACTCCTACTCCTATACACACTCTGCACATATTATACCTACCTATATAGGATTCCTGGTTCTATTGTGCTCCTATTTTACTCTAGTTTCCCATATTAAGCTAACTCATACATGGGGGATCAATCCCCCCACATGTGTATTTAAACTATTTCCTTGGGTAGCAAAAAGATAGAACATTTTTTCCAAAACATATAAGGAATGTTCAATTGAAATATATGTATATAATTCCAAATAAAAAAATGTTAAATATATTTGTAAGAAATTATTCAACCTTTATTCTTCATGGACAAATTTTAATTTGTGCATAGACTTCTAAAATCCATAAATGTATTTTTCCTTGAATAATAAATGAATATTTGAATACTTACAGAGGAAATAACTCCCCTATTTTGTCAACATATTTACATCATTCAAATCTACGAATTCATTGATAACTATTTAAAACAAATATAATGCACAAAAAATTTTCTTAATAGTATCTTATTTTGATTTATTATTAATGAAATCTTGATATTATATGTCAATATGTGTTTCCTTGTCCATATTCTCCTCATTTCTCATCAGTATTTAACTTAAATTTATTATACCCTTATTGAAAATAGATACAAATTACTTTGTAATTTCATATAAAATCCTAAATAAGAAAAGTTCTATCAACAATTAAATTCTAAGTCATCATTCACCATAAATGGTGTAGAAAAAATGGATTTGATTTAGACAAAAAAAATTTCCATTATAAATTTTATATGAGACCAAATGAATTGAGAACTTATAAAACTATCTACAAAGACTGTCTAACTATATTTTGTGATGAAGATACCAATTGTGATATAAAATTATTATGGAATAAATCAACATAAAACTCATACACTTACTTTAATAAATAGGTCAAAAAACATCCAATCACAAATAATACTAGTTGTAGAAACCTTGGTACATCCTTTAAAAATTTAAACATTATGTCATTGATATAAATCAATTTATCTTATTAAAAATTAGTGTTTTATTTTTATTACCAAGTATGAGATATTAAATAATACATATCTCTTCAACTAAATTTTCTTCAAGTACTTTCTATAAAAATTAGATTATTATGAGATAATGATTATGGAATCTTTTTCGACATTCTCTCTTTGTATCCCCCTCTAGGAGACATTCCTCATGCTAATTGTAATAATGAATCACATCAATAGATATGCTTCAGAATCTCCATGTTAGGAATAAACAAAGATTGAACTTCAACTTATGGATATCTAGATTTGAAAACATCCAAAACATCCTTAAGTATGATCTTATTTGACCCATATTCTGTGAAACTCAAAATTTTGAGATCAAAATAAGAGAGTATCCTCTTTATCTAGTTGTAAATTTATGAAAAAAGTCACTTTCTTAGGTTATTCCCCTATTGAACATGCCTCACATTTAAATCCCTTCCTTGTAAGCACCAAAAAATTAATAAATCGTTATGGAATAGGGTTAATATCCTTATTATTCAATGAGAACAACATGGTTGAGAGGATTTTATCATCCAAGTTTCTCTATTCTCCATGATTCCACATTTTTTACCACTTATGATTATATTTTAGGGAGAATGGATCTCTTAACTTATTTAAATCTATTATGTTGATATTATGCATTATTATCATTCTTTATGTTATTTGAATTCCTAATTCTAATTAAGGCGTATTCTTGTTTTAGATACATAGTTAACTAATATTTTTCATTATGTACATATTTCTTGAACTCTCACATGGTGGTTTTTCATCACATGTTTTTGTTTTATTGAAATCCTCTCATGAAATTCAAAATATTCAGGTAGAATATTATATTTTAATTTTTCACTAACCATTTTCAATGCTTCTTAAAATTTCATTACATTATCCATATTTGAAGGCTATATTACTAGAAAATCATTAGGAACATTAGCTGGAATTTCACAGTTTATATTTTTTTGTGGTTTTTTCTTCCTATTATACTTTGATATATACTAAAATGATCATGCACCACTCCTATGACCACCAATACTGTAAACAGTACATATATCCCCAAAAATTTGAAATCCGTTTTAAGTATATATATTTTACTTAATCTATAGAAATTTCCCCTTCATCACTAGCTTTATCCTCTTTTACATGGGCTTAATTTGTTCTATAGGAATTATATATTTGTACCATAATTATAATGAGAAATTATTGAACCTATTTTAGCTCCAATAGTGAGACACAACCTTTTCCTTTTTTCATGCACTATTTGTTGTCTAAATTTTCAATTAAGCTATTTTTGGGACTTATTTTCCATGGGTTGGGTAATTCTTAGGGAACTGGATTCTAGGCTCATTTATCCAATATTGATATAGTGGAAGGATTATCCTCATTTTTCCTTATCCATACATATATATATATTTTAAAAACCATACTATTCATGAAAATATATTTAGATAAATTATTATAAAAAGGTATGGATGGTACCTTTTCCATAAAAAATAATTATGAGAGATCATAAAATAATTCCATAATATTACTATGATATAAAAGTGGTATTTTAACATATGAAATACAATTATAAAAATATATAAAAACAAGTAATTTTTTATCTTTTCCTTGTGAATAAAGAACATAAGAACCTTTATTTGAAATCATGATCTCATGTTAAATACATTTAATATTGAGAGTTTATTTTTTATTTTTGGAAGCCTTAAATTTTTATTTAACCTCATTCTAAATTAATTATTATTATTCTTTCTTAATGTTGAATTTTCCCTAAATTATTTTATTAAATTCCTAATTTTTATGAATTTAATATCCAATTATTACTTTTGGACATTAATTCTATTTTTCAATGTATCTTCTAATGGGTAAATATCTTTCTTAAATTATTTAGTCTCTGAATCCTTTTCCAAAATTATGTTTATCCACAATAATTCAAATTTATAGGACTTTTATTAAAGGATCCCATATGTGGGTAAATTGGATCCAACTTTACTAAATATATTTTCATATAATACAATATTCTCATTTAGAGAATTATCATTTAATATGTAAATATATATTATATAATCTAATTTATAAATTGAAAAATACACTAACATGTTATCACTCCCACTAGTTCTTGGATCCTCTTCTAGAAAGTTTTGAAAATAATTGAAACATTTATCATGATAGCTATAATGTATTGATACAATTGAGGTATAAAGACAATCCACACCCTTAGTGGTTAAAAAACAATACTTATTCTTATCTTTTCAAGCTAGAATAACCTTCTTTACAATCATGGATTATAGATACTGATCTTACTTTCACTTCACTTTAGAAAGAGATATTAATCAAAATTTTATTCTTTTTTTATCCAATTCATCATGGTTTTGTTAGAAATAAATTTCTACTCTAAAATAGATAAATCAAAAATAATATATAAATTGATTATGAATTTAGGAAAGAAACATAAATCTTTAGAAATAGAACAAACATTAGAAAAGGTAATCCAAAATAGTTGAAACTTTATATGATACCAATTATTAGGAAAACATAAGATATATTAAAAACATAATGGGGGTGGAATTAGTGTTGATTTAGTCTTAAATAATTTCAAAATTTTATTCCTTTAGCTATTAGAATAGTTAATATCATGATTCCATCATTCTATTACATTTTATCTGCAAATTTTCACACATAAAAAGTTGATAGGGGATTTACATGCTCCACCTTTCAAAAACAAAGACCAATATTGAATAAAATTGGTAAATAATCCTTAATCACACAAGAACTTATAATTAGATACCTAGTATTGTAGGATAAACCAATAAAATCATAACCCTGAAGCGTGGTACAATACACTCAAGAGGAAGGATAGAAAATAATCTTCAGTCCCTAGAATAGTGATAGACTATTCCAACATGCAGTTTCCTACCTATATCGTTATATTACACATGCACAAAATATTAATTTTATACTAGTTTTCGATTACATAAAGACAGTAATCAATCATGTTTTACTTATATTGATTATCATAGTGCTGTATGTTTATTCTAATCTTATGTTACATACACAATATTATGTGAAAAACTCCTTCTCTTCTTATCTTGTATGAAAAAGAATGAATGCATTCATCAAAATAGTAAGTCTAAGTGTTTATCCTTCCATTTATCCTTCCAATGAAAAATGATATTCACAACACCTTCCTATCTTCTTCAATTATTCTTCTTTATATGAAACAATGTTTCTCAATCCTTTTATTCTTCAATCTTCCCTCTTTGGTGCATATGAATTTCACTAAATAATCTTCACATAGAATTTTCTTCTTCATTCATTATTATTCTGTGAAACCCAAAATAAACTGGATAA
Source organism: Viscum album (assembly GCA_963277665.1). NCBI lineage: Eukaryota > Viridiplantae > Streptophyta > Magnoliopsida > Santalales > Viscaceae > Viscum > Viscum album. Next base: position 256,071,643 of record OY728130.1, read on the forward strand.
ATATTTTCAAATCCTTCAACCCTTTATGATGATTATGAATAATTTGAATCAGTCTATCTATTATTATTCAATACCAAACACTATTATCTTTCCTTTTTGTATTGGATGTACATCCCCAACACATATTCAATAACCTTCAATATATATAATAACTGTAGAATCTGCTATCTTATCTTATCTCTATTTTTCATTCCAGCATTTAAAAAACCATATAAATATATTATTTGAATTACCAAGTCTTAGAATAATTAAAATAATCTATGATCATTGGCCCTCTTCCATCTACTAGATCCAAAAATTCCTAGACTCATATTCTTCTCATAAAATTAATTTAATTTACTGTATCATAAAAATGTATAGTTATTGTTGTAATTTTTCATTTTTTCATCATTTATGAAAATATCGCAAAACCTTTTATTTAAATAAAGAAAAAAAACAATTCTTTACAAACTATAATAATCATGATACATACATTGTGTTATTGTTTCATTGAGTGATTGGGTTAACTAAATCATCACACTTGAATATCAAATGGTTTCAATTATTTGTCACTAATCTATGTGGTTAATATATAACTACAATATTATCCTTAATTTGAAACTATATTACTCCACCATTATAATTGATGCGTTAAACTCATCCTCCATGCGGTTTTTCTTCACGTTCATGCATGACCTTATGCATGAGTAACATATACATGGAATATAAAACATGTTCTTTATCAGTGATATGTAACTATGTTGGATTCCATTTCCATCATTAATCCCATTTTACAGTAATTAATGAATATAACACTCTATATACGAATCATTTTTTTCTCACAGTACCAACACATCAATACTTACTAAAATGTTTCCAAAAGTGCACATCAAACTCACAAGTCTACAGATAATCACTCTCTCATGTATACACTATCCCATTTTGGGTAGTCTATTTTTTATGAATACTGTTATTTACTTAATCATGGATTTTATTCGTATACAGTGAAGCTCCATGAATGTTTTTTCATCAGCATTCTATTCCGTATAAGTTCTCATAATATTAATTCTTATCAACTACACAGAAGATCTATTCCCTATATCTTTCACTGAAGATATTTGATTAGAAGAGATATGAATGGAAGAACATTCTCATTGAAGATACATGGAAATAATCTCAAATAATATCATATATTAGGAAGATTTTTATTCATAAAAGATCCATTATTATCTTTTTTGGATGCTCAATGTGTCCTTAATAGAATATCCTCATGCATGAATAGTCTTTGATATTCTTCTCACATGGAGGATTATTTCTCATGGAATATCCATCTTTAGTCGATCCATCTTTAATCAATCATCATTCCCATTAGATCATGGTTATCATCTCTTACTCAGATTTAGAGACAACATGGTATCAAGGAATAACAATTTATCATGATCCATTGATGTTGTAGACTCGATCAGTGAAGAACGAGTCTTGGTTATAGGGTAATTTCCATGTGATGTATGTCCCCAAAGGGCCAAAGGTGAGTGATATTGTTAGATATATTCTAATGGAATATATTGGATCAATAAGAAGTTCATTATATTTGATTATCCTTTAGTGGATGGTGAAAAATTCTTTTCTTCTTGAGTCCCACATCAAAGTGGCATTCAGTCTTGCACCGCTTAATAATAGAAGTCACATATTCTTATGACCATTTTCAAGTATCCATGTCTACTTTAGGTTCCCTATCCTCCACTGTTGTTCCACCCCACATAATGTGACTCCTTCTTCTATGTGTATGATATGACATCCCATACAAGCTATCTAGTTCCACTATTCTCTAGAATGCCTCCAGCTGGCCATGCTAACTTAGATGTTAGATCTAGCCTCATATATGTACAGTTGAACTTATTCTTTAGCTTGATAAATCTTGGTATATTTTATTCTATTAGTAATAGAAAAGGGAACCAAACTATCAATATATAACAAGAGAAAAGAATTTAAATATAATTTTTAAGTATTCCTCAACCTTTATTATTCATGCAAAATATTAATTTATGCATTGAAATAAAAAATCCTAACATGTCTTTTACATTGAATAATAGATGAATATTTTAAAACATACAGGAGTAAAAACCACTTAATTCTTTCAATATATTAGATTAAATGAAATAACCTAATTCATTTAAAATTATTGAAATAGCTAAAGTATATACAAATGGTAATTAACAACCCCCTGTGTATTTTTTTGTCAATACCCCTATGAAATGATAATTCAATATGTGTTTCCTTATTCCTATTCTCCTACTTTCCCATAATTCATTCATTTCACTTTATATACCCTTTTTAAAAATTAATACAATGTACTTGGGAATACAGTATCAATTCTTACTTGAAAAAAATCACATGAACTATCTCACTCATTATAGAAAATAAGAGGATATGATATCAATAAAAAAGGTTTCCATTTCCATTTTAATATGACACAAAATTAAATGAGAAATAATAAAACTATATTCAAGGACTGTTGAAGTGTATTTTAGGTAGAATATACCAATTTTGATAAAAAAAACTATTATACAATAAATAAATTAGACAATCATATATGTATTTCAAAAAATTGAAAAAACATCAACCAAAAATAGTAGGAATTGATAAATAATTAAAATTACATTAAAACATTCACTTTTATATAATTAATTTTATATAATGTTCTCTCATTAAATATAAGAGTTTTATTTTTCATCACAAATGATAAGAAATTATGGAATAATACATTTATAATTAAATTCACTTTAATCACTTTCCAGAATAATCACATTCAGGTTCATCAATATTCTTCACTTGTCTCCACCTCATGGAGATTTTCCGCACGATCTTTATAATGATGAATATCTTTAATAGATATTATTCAGGATCTCCATGTAAAGAATATAGTAAAATATATCTTCTACATATGGCTATCCAGAGATGTCAACTTCTACAATTTCACTAAGGATAATATTATCTTTCACATATCATTTGGAATTATAAAATTTAAGATCAAACCGGAATGATAAACTCTTCATCTATCTGTACACTTATCATAGAATGATCACTTAATTGTGAGCAAAAATACAATAGATAGAGGGTAAAGGAAAAAGATGGATCTCCCTACTTCTTTAATATGAACAAAAATATTGACAGTATTTTCTCAAAAAAGTTACATCATTCTTCATGCTTCCATAGTTTTTTACTTATTATTATTTTTTAGGGAGAATGGATCTCCCACTTCTTCAAATAATTTGTATAGAGAGAATGTTTTATTATCATACTTCATGTTGAGTGCATTTATGAATCTGTTGAAGGCCCCTTCTTATTCTATAAATTTTTTTGAACAATACTTTTCACAATTTCTATCATTATTGTATCTCTCCAATATTTCTTTTTCAACACAAGGGGTTTCTTTGTTTTACTACATCTCATGAAATAAAAATTCTTCATATGGAATATAATATTTTCATTTTTAACTAGCCTTTTCTAGCGATTCATCCAATTACATTTATTTCTCAATAAATTCAAACCAAATTTATAGACAATTACTAAGATCATTATAGCCCTTAATTGAGTATCTACATGAGAGCCTATGAATGTTATTATTCACATAGAACATTTTCGACGTGAAACACTCCCCTTAATCTTCTTTCTCTTGTAACCAATGTATGAACTTTCATCCATTTAGGATATTTTATTATAATAATTATGATATAAGTCATTTCAAAACATTATTATCATGGATGGAACATCACTCTTAAAATTCAATAATATTGTTTTCTTACTATTAGTATTTTATACATGATGATATGACAATGCACCACTTTTGAGACCACCGATACAATAAACATCAAAGATACTAAAAAGAATTTGAAATATATTTTACATATACACATTATTCTTAATATATTTACGCTTCTTATTCATCTATAGCTTTCTCCCAATTAATGTGGGTTTCCTTTGAGTGTGATCAACTATATTATAACACCAACAATCCAATAATCAATACATTGACCTGTTGTAACTCCAATAGTGACTAAAAAACCTTGTTCATTTTTCATGTAATGTTTTCTATCCAAATTTGAAGGATATATATTTTTTGGATTTCATTTTCCAGTAGTCAATAAATTCTTGGGAAAACATCTTCAACACTCGTTATATTAAACATCAACATAGTGATTGGATTCTCCTCATTTATCATCATCCACATTTATATAGATTTTTTGAAACTCGTGTTGTTCATGAAAGAACATTTCAATAAATAATTACAAGAAGGTATTTATGATAAATTATTCATAACAACTACTTTTGAGAGATCATCGAATAATTTCTTGATCATATTCTCGCATAAAGATGTATTTTAACACATGCATTCTACATAGACCAATATATGGGAAGGTCTCCTACTATATCAGTTCCTTATGAATACATAACCTAACTGTAATGCCCTGACCCCAGTTACCCTGAGTTGGTGCATTATTACATAACATTGGCATGATGACAAGAAAGATCAAATTTCGAAAGACCGGTTCGTTTAGTAGCCTTGGAAACACTACATATATTCATAAAGTTTTACATTACATCATAATGTGAAAAACTACTACAAAAACATATTGTCTCCATAGTCCACACTATTATTCCCTCATAATATCCCTACAGGTCATTCATAATTTACTTCATCACATCCTGGGAAAAAGAAAACATAGAAAAGGGGTGAGCTCAAATGCCCAGTAAGGATAACAATATAGCGGAAACTTTCATAAATAAGAATAAACATTTAAGGAAATGTATAACTAAAACAAAAGCCTTTTAAACATGAACTTCAACATAGTATGGAAAAAATAAAATGAAATAATTCCATTTACTTATTCACATGGATATTATACTAATCGAATAATCACATGCAATATCAATAACCACTTTCATAATGATGGAATGCATAATGCCATACTATCATAACCACATAGCCAAGGCCTCGTGGCAAGACTACAAATAATATTTTTCCAAGGCCTTGTGTCAAGACACTAGTTTGTCTCATGAGACCTACCGATTCACCGAGAAGCTATAGCGGGCTCCACCCATCACATATTAAGTCCAATGCATTCCCATATGAAAAGGTTTAAACATAACATAAACATTCGTATTAAAACTAGCATACGAAATGTAAATACTTCATCCATAAAACATGAATGGTATAAAAAAAACACATCCACAGTCAAACATATCACAAAACCTTCAATACAATATAGAAGTTTTGTATCATAATAAATCAACTTCAAATAAGTGTAAATTCCATCAAAGGATGTTGACATAGATGAAATAAAGACTATTTTTAGAGAAATATCTCTTCCTATTTTGAAATCATTTAAGAGTCATATATTTATAAAATAAAACATTTTCATTGAAAATATTCTTATAAGCTTGTAAGGGAAGCTTCAGCGGAAAATAGCCGCACCCTCCGTATAAGTTAAAAAAACATTCTTACCTTAATTCTGTCGAAAAGGTTAAAAAGAACCTTATTTGGAAAACAACGGAAACATTACTTTAGAAAACTCTTATAAAAAGTCAAACAAGGGTATAAATGACTTTAACCCATATTCTTTTAAATAGTAAATTTTTTTTGAAATACATTTTTAAGAAACATGTATGTGGATGATAAAGAGATCCCAGTAGATTATTACGTATAAACAACCTCGGATAATGAAGAGATTGTGAAATAACCCTTACCATGTACTTTTCTTTGGTTGGAGTAGGTTAACCCCCTGTATAATGGTGAAATAATTGTTATTAAATTATACAAGAATCATATACATTAATATGATATCATATATTATCTTTTAACATTGATTTGTTAAAAATATCTTAGTATTATCGTTGTTTTGGGTGTTAACTTACTCGTTTTCTTTTATATGTTTTGTTACGTAAGCTATGTTTGTCATGGATAGGTTGTGTCTTAATCATATCCAGAATGATATCAAGTCCTTAGATACTATTATTAATCATCAAATGAGAATTATACTTGAATGGATATGATGGAGAATGAATCTCATCGCGTTCGTGGAGACGGTAGTCCGTACGTATGCACGAGCGACAATATCTTTATTTTGATATTAAAATAATATATAAGTGGATGATATATCATATATACAGAATCATTATCATGTTATATTTATTATTTACATGAGTTACACATCATTATTATACCCATCCAAATAATAATTTATTGAATAACAATTACACCACGACGTGGAGACGGTAAGCCGTACGTATACACGTATGATGACATGTTATTCAAAGGATGGATAGAATACTGAATATGATTGTATCATATTTATAATAAAATAACAGTATATATAAGATACTTGAGTTATTATTTTAGAATGGTAATAACAAATAAAGAAGAAGTGGAAGAAGAAAGGAACTTGAAAAAGGGTGGTGAAATCATTACCTCTTCTTTGGGTTCTTCCTTTTGATTTGATCAAAAGGGCTCCATAAGATGGATTTATGACTAAAGGAAGGCCTCTAGGATGAATTGAGGGATGTTTAGAGAGTATTTGAGCAGAGTTTGGCCGAACCAAAAGGCTTTGAAGGTGTGAGTTAATGAGAAGGGAGAGTTCCCTTTTATAAGAGGGGTGAGGGGCACCTTTGGAAAAGCTAGAAATATTATTTTATAATAAATTCATATTCGGTTTCTAGTGGCTCCAAAGTGGAATATTTAAATTTTAAGGTGGGGATAGGTCGAAAAACACTCAACCAATATAATTTAATTAGGTTTGGGTCATTACACTAACCATATCTCTAAGTATTAACTATTAGTTAATTAGTTTCTCTTTTACAATGTCTCTTTGTATTTTTATATTATATGGTTAATAAACTTACTATATACATCCAACCGACCCCCAAGTGGTCCATTAATGACACACCTATCATGATATAAGTCTCTTGGACGAACCTTATATTTTTATGAATTTAATATCAATTAATAATATAATATTTGTCTTAAACACTCTTTTATGTAAATTTTGACACTATTCGACAGTTGATTTTTGTAAAAATCATTACAGAATGATTACTTCAAACAAAGATAATTAACTCATTCCTAACATGTCATATTAACCTAGAATATTAGTGTAATTCATAAAAAGTCTCAAATTATATTTATTTGGGTATCTACAATATCAATCATTTTAATTTTTCACTATTATGGTAATTACTGCATCACCATTGTGTCATATATAAATTAAATTATTTAATGTATAAAAATTATAAATAAAATAAAATTATGTAGGAAATCGTTTTAGCTTTATAATGAATTTTTATAGTCGAAAATATAACATATATAACCCTATGAAATGTATTTTTCTAAAACATATATGCTTGTGTCATTTTTGTATTCATTTTAACTTAATTAAAATAAAGTGTCCCTATCACTTACAAGTGGCACCATGGGGTCCCAAAATCGACCCAAAGATGCCCATGGTCGAACATGTATCAACCAATATGGTTAGGACACGTTTTAGGGTAATTTTGTATTATTATAATATTATTGTTTAACCCTTATTTACCGGATTTACCCTTTAACCATGGTAAATAAAATCTATACTGAAGTAATTATTCAAAATGTCTAAAAGTAAAAGTTTCCTATTTACACAATTTGAACAGCCTGATTCCAAATAGGGAATCCATTTTTCCAAATTCAAAATACAGAAGTGGCATAAATTAATTTAAAATTAATTCCCACTGTCAAAACAAAAAGCATGTTTTTAAGATATAATAACTATCAAAAGATTGATACTTGTTTATGTTCGGTTTAATTGTGAAATTATGTCCAATGACCAAAATTGTATTAAATTGTAAAAATATATTCTAAATATACTTTAAAACCACTAAAATTCATAATTTATCACTGTTAATTATTTTTATTAAAAAATTTGTTTTAAATTAAAATTTAGTAATTTTCACTATTCATCAAAATATTAAAGTTATCCGAAAAGTAACAAAATTTCACCTTCGGCTAAATTCGATATTCCAAATCCAAAAATGAAGTCCATTTTGAGAGATAAAATTTATCAAATTTCAAAAAGTAGGTATTACGATTCATAACGGCTAGTTTGATTGGTTGTGGTGTGTTAGAACTCGATGTTGCGTACAACATACGCTATCGCATTATTCAAAGAGAAACGTACCGTAGAAGCTTGAGGTGTTACATTCTCCCCTCCTTCAAATAATTTCTTCCTCTAAATTTCTAGAATACTACCACATGAAAAGACTCGGGTGGTTCTTCATAATAAGTTCCTCGGGTTCCCACGTTGCCTCTTCCATCTTATGGTTTCTCCACAAAACTTTTACCAGACGCATCGTCCGGTTTCTCAGTACTTGTTCTCTCGTATCAAGAATATTTACGGGCTCTTCACAATAAGACAAATCGAGTTCCAGTTCTAATTCCTCATAGGTGAGAACATGCGTTGGGTCAGGCATGTATTTCCTCAATAGAGATACGTGGAACACATCGTGAACTTTGGATAGACTTGGCAGCATTTCCAATCGGTAAGCTACAACCCAAATTCGTTCTAGAATTTCGAAAGGTCCGATGTACCTGGGACTCAATTTACCTTTCTTACCAAAACGTATGACTCCCTTCCATGGAGATACCTTCAGGAAAACATGATCACAAACTTGAAATTCCAAATCCTTCCTTCGATTATCAGCATAGCTCTTCTGCCTACTTTGAGCTGCTTTGATGTGATTTTGGATTACCTTCACCTTTTCCATTGTTTCGTCCACCAGTTCTGGACCTATAAGTTTTCTTTCACCAACGTTATCACAACAGGTTGGTGAGCAACATCTCTTTCTGTATAACGCTTCATATGGTGCCATTTGAATACTCGAATGGAAGCTATTGTTATAGGAAAATTCTACCAGAGGTAAATATTGATCCCACATACCCTGAAAGTCAAGTGAGAAAGATCTCAACATCTTTTCTATGGTTTGAATAGTTCGTTCTGATTTTCCATCTGTCTGAGGGTGGTAGGAAGTGCTCAAATTATGTTCAGTATCCAAGGATTTCTGAAGAATTTTCCAGAATCTTGAAGTGAAACGGGGATCACGATCAGAAACAATCTATAGGGGTACTCCATGAAGTCTCACAACTTCATTAATATATAGTCTTTCTAGATGTTCCAGTGGTAGATCTTCTGTTATAGCAAGAAAATGTGCTGACTTGGTAAGACGATCAATAATAACCCATATTGCATCATTCCTTCTAGGAGTCTTTGGTAGCCCCATGAAAAAGTCCATCATAATATTGTCCCATTTCCACTCTAGTATGGGAAGAGGTTGCAATACTCCACCAGGGTGTTGCCTTCCAGCTTTCAATTGTTGAAAAACCATACATCTTGACACAAAATCAGTAATTTCCCTCTTCATGTTGTCCCACCAAAAATGTTCCTTCAAATATCTATACATTTTGGTGGTCCCAGGGTGTATAGAGAAATTCGAACTATGAGCATCATCCAACAATTCCTTTTTAAGATCAGGTATATCGGGAACACAAAGTCTCTTCCCAAATTTCAAAATTCCTTCTTCACACACAAAGTCTCTCAATATCCCATCTTTAATAGCTTTAATTTTCTTTTGAAATTCTTCATCATCGGTGTGAGAACTCTTAATCTTTTCTAGTAAAGATGGTTTGGAAACCATTTGAAAAAGCATTGATGTTTCACCTTCCCTGGTTATTCCACTGTCCATCTTCACTAGATCCATGAAAATTGGATCCCTTTCAATTCTCATATTGTTCAAAATTCCATGATCTTTTCTGCTCAAAGCATCTGCCACCTTGTTTGCCTTCCCCGGGTGGTAGTGTATCATGCAATCATAATCCTTGAGTAATTCAAGCCATCTCCTTTTCCTCATGTTGAGTTCTTTTTGTGAGAAAATATACTTTAAACTCTTGTGATCAGTATAAATCTCACATTTTTCACCATAGAGGTAGTGCCTCCAAATCTTCAAAGCAAATATCACAGCTGCTAACTCGAGATCATGTGTAGGATAGTTTTTCTCATGAATTTTCAACTGTCGTGATGCATAGGAAATAACCCTATCATTCTGCATAAGGACACAACCATGTCCTTTCTTCGATGCATCACTATAAAGAACAAACCCATAATTCCTCGATGGTAGAGTCAATATTGGAGAATTGACAAATATTCTCTTCAGTTCATCGAAACATTCTTCACACTCTTTTGTCCAAACAAATTTAACCCCTTTACGTGTGAGCTTTGTTAATGGGTTAGCCAATCAGGAAAAATTCTGGACGAAACGTCGATAATAACCTGCCAAACCGATAAAACTGCGTACCTTAGTTATACTCGTAGGTGCTGGCCATTCTTGAATTGCCTTGGTCTTAGAAGGATAAACATAGATTCCATCTTTAGAGACAATATGTCCAAGAAAAGAAATATCATGAAGCCAGAATTCACACTTGCTAAACTTCTCATATAATTCATGTCTTCTCAGAGTCTTCAGGATAATGCGCAAGTGATTTTTATGATCTTCGTAGATTTTGGAGTATACCAAGATATCATCAATAAATACCACCACAAATTCATCAAGATATTCCTTGAAAACTCTATTCATCAGATCCATGAATACAGAGGGTGCATTAGTCAATCCAAAAGGCATTACAGTAAACTCGTAATGCTCATACCTGGTTCGAAATGCTGTCTTCGGAATTTCTTCCTTCTTCACACACAACTGATGGTATCTAGATCGAAGGTCAATCTTTGAAAATTACTGAGCTCCATGCAGTTGTTCAAATAAATCATCAATGAAAGGTAGGGGATACTTGTTCTTTATTGCTATAGCATTGATCTCCCTGTAGTCAATACATAACCTCATAGATCCATCTTTCTTTTTAACAAAGAGAATAGGGGCTCCACATGGAGAAACACTAGGGAGAATAAATCCTTTATTACAAAATTCCTCTAGTTATTTCTTTAGTTAGACTAATTCCGAAGTGGCCATTCTATAAGGGGTATTCGATATAGGCCTTGATCCATGAATTAAATCAATGGAAAACTCATATTCTCGTTCTGGAGGATGTCCAGGTAAATCTTCCGGAAATACATCTACATATTCTTTCACAATAGGTACATCCTATATTTGAACATTCCATTCCTCATCCATAGTCATTTCTTTCTCTTCCTCCCCAATAATTGAATTTAGTTGAGCTATTGGGGGTGGATCTAGATAAGAATTAGGTGGTGACGATTCTGCTCTAAATACTAGGTGTTCCTTATCATCATCATCAAAAATCGTAACCTCCTTATTATTATAATAAATCTTCGCATCATAATCCGAAATCCAATCAGTACCGAGGATTATATCGAACTCATTGATAGGTATGGAGATGAGATCAGCAGATAAAGAACATTTATGTGCTCTAATGGGGACTGATTTACAAAACTTTGTTGCAATGATACTTCCCTTAGGAGTTTTAACCGACAACTCCCTTGTTAAATCAAATTGGAAATATCTAATTTTCTTAGCAAACTGGGAAGATATAAAACAATGCGATGATCCAGAATCAAATAATGCATTTTCTAAACTTGAGGAAACCATTAAATTACCTGCCACCACATCTTTCGGTGCTTCTACCTTAGCAGTAGTGATAGCATAAGCTTGGCCTTGATCCCTTGTCCTTTTCCGAGGTAAGTTCCCCTAAGTATTAGGACATTCATTTTCATAATGTCCCATCTCCCTGAAATTTTAGCACTGAACATTGGTATCTTCCTTCTTCCCTTTGCAATCCCGTGCTTGGTGGCCTTTTTCACCACACTTATAACATACACCCATTCCATTCAAGCAAGTACCGGGGTGTTTCTTCCCACATTTACCACAGGATGGATATTCAACCTTTCCCTTCTTCCCCTTATTTCCATTCCCAGATTGATCAGCAGATCTCTTCTTCTCTTTATTTTCTTTAAAGTCATAAGACTTAGGGAATTCATTTTCGGTCTTAATAGCACATGAGACAATGTATTCGTATGACGAAAAGGATTATGAGACTAATACTCGACGGAGAAATGGTTTTAACCCATCAAAGAAATGATCAATCTTACTTCTTGGGTTACTTATATAATCTACGACATACCTCTCTATCCTTGTAAAGTTAGCCTCATACCTTGCGACATTATCATCCTCCTTTTGTCTCAGACATAGAAATTTACTTTCCATATCTGCTCGATTGTCACGAGGAAAGTATTTTTATAAAAATAGATCTTTGAACTCCCTCCATTCCATATTTGATACTTCATCATCTTCCTTCATGTTTTGAATCAATGACCACCATTGATCAGCATCTCCAGTGAGGTAGTAAATTGCCATGATAACTTTTTCCCTTTCACTACTCCCCAAAGCCTGAAATATTTTCTCTAGGGAATTTATCCATTGCTCAGCTACTAAGGGATTTGTACTCCCATTGAACGTTGGTTGTTGTTGCCTCATGAATAAATCTAACATTGATCATACACGCTACGGATCAGGTTGCTCCATACAGGTAAGTTTATTATTCATAACCTGAGTGAGTTGTCCCAGTATGGTGATTAGCTGATCGGCACCAGTTGCATCACCAGCTCCACTATAATTATCTTGAGTAGGAGGGAAATCCCTACATGGAGTGTGTGCATTTATATGGTTTCCATTTCTTCCACTAGGCGCCATTTCTAAATAATGGCATAAACTAGATCAGTTTATGAATAAAAATACATAATCCCAAACTTATAAAATACTTAACATAAATTGAACTATTTATGGATATAATCCATAATCATAAAAAATGTTTTCGTTGAGGAATTATATACTCATAAAGCCTTCATAATGATTTGTAAATAAAATGAGAGTTATCCTAAGCATATCCCCCAGGAGTGTCGTAACCAAGAGTGCAACAAGGCCCGTTGTCGTGCACCAGTTCCCGTTCGAGTCTAGCTCAAAGCGGTGTTTTCGGGTTTTACCCTTAGGTACATCTGTTCCAGAGCCACCTCTACCTGATCATATCCAGATAGGGATGTATTTCTCGGAAAACTCACAAAATCTCTACAATACCAAAATTCTAGGAAGTTCATCTATACTAATCCTCAAAGTTCATCTTAGGTCTACGTGCTCTAATCAGAGTTTATCTAAATCTAGCTTCCATGGTTTGTACAAAACATACTCTGATACCAACTGTAACGCCCCGACCCTAGTTACCCAGAGTCGGTGCATTATTACATAACATTGGAAAGATCACATGAAAGATAAAATCTCGAAAGACCGATTGGTTTAGTAGCCTTGGAAGCACTAGATATATTCATAATGTTTTACATTACATCATAAGGTGAAAAACTACTACAACAACATATTGTCGCCATAGTCCACACTATTATCCCCTCATAATATTCTTATAGGTCATTCATAATTTACTTCTTCACATCCTGTGAAAAATAAAACATAGAAAAGGGGTGAGCTCAAATGCCCAGTAAGGATAACAATATAGCGGAAACTTTCATAAATAATAATAAACATTTATGGCAATGTATAACTAAAACAAAAGCCTTTTAAACTTTAACTTAAAAATAGTATGTAAAAAATAAAATAAAATAATTTCATTTACTTATTCACATGGATATTCTACTAATCGAATAATCACATGCAATATCAATAACCACTTTCATAATGATGGAATGCATAATTACAGACTATCATAACCACATAGCCAAGGCCTCGTGCCAAGACTACAAAAAGGATTTTTCCAAGGCCTTATTCCAAGACACTAGTTTGTCTCATGAGACCTTCTGATTCATCGAGGAGCTATAGCGAGCTCCACCCGTCACATATTAAGTCCAATGCATTCCCATATGAAAAGGTTTAAACATAAAAAAAACATTCGTATTAAAACTAGTATACTAAATGGAAATACTTATCCATAAACCATGAATGGTATAAAAATAACACATCCACAGTCAAACATATCACAAAGCCTTCAATACAATATAGAAGTTTATTATCATAATAAATCAACTTCAAATAAGTGTAAATTCCATCAAAGGATGTTGACATAGATGAAATCAAAACTCTTTTTAGAGAAATATCTCTTTATATTTTGAAATAGTTTAAGAGTAATATATTTATAAAATAAAACATTTTCTTCGAAAATATTATTATAAGCTTGTAAGAGAAGCTTCGACGGAAAATATCCGCACCCACCGTATAAGTTAAAAAAACATTCTTACATTAATTCTGTCGAAAAGGTTAAAAAGCACCTTGTTTGGAAAACGACGGAAAGATTCCTTTATAAAACCCTTATAAAAAGTCAAACAAGGCTATAAATGACTTTAACCCATATTCTTTTAAATAGTAAAAATGTTTTGAAATACATTTTTAAGAAAAATAGATGTGGATGATAAAGATATCCCAGTAGATTATTACGTATAAACAACCTCAGATAATGAAGAGATTGTGAAATTACCCTTAACTTTTAATTTTCCTTGGTTGGGGTAGGTTAACCTCCTGTATAATGGTGAAATAATTTTTATTAAATTATACAAGAATCATATACATTAATATGATATCATATATGATCTTTTAACATTGATTTGTTAATAATATATTAGTATTATCGTTGTTTCAGGTGTTAACTTACTCATTTTCTTTTATATGTTTTGTTACGTAAGCTATGTTTGTAATGGTTTGGTTGTATCTTAATCATATCCAGAATGATATCAAGTCCTTATATACTATTATTAATCATCAAATGATAATTATACTTGAATGGATACGATGGAGAATGAATCTCATCATGTTTGTGGAGACGGTAGTCCGTACGTACGCATGAGCGAAAATATCATTATTTTGATATTATAATAATATATAATTGGTTGGTATATCATATATAAAGAATCATTATCATGTTATATTTATTATTTACATGAGTTACACATCATTATTATACCCATACAAATAATAATTTATTGAATAACAATTACACCATGACGTGGAGACGGTAAGCCGTACGTACGCACGTATGGTGACATGTTATTCAAAGGATGGATAGAATACTGAATATGATTATACCATATTTATAATAACATCACAGTATATATAATATACTAGAGTTATTATTTTAGAATGGTAATAACAAAGAAAGAAGAAGTGGAAGAAGAATGTAACTTGAAAAAGGGTGGTGAAATAATTACCTTTTCTTTGGGTTATTCCTTTTCATTTGATCAAAAGGGCTCCTTAAGTTTTCTTTATGACTAAATTAAGGCCTCTAGGATGAAGTGAGGGAAGTTTAGAGAGTATTTGGGCAGAGTTTGGCCGATCCAAAAGTCTTTGAAGGTGTTAGTTAATGAGAAGGGAGAGTGCCCATTTATAAGAGGGGTGAGGGGCACCTTTGGAAAAGCTAGAAATATTATTTTATAATAAATTCATATTCGGTTTCTAATGGCTCAAAATTGGATTATTTAAATTTTAAGGTGAGGTTAGGTCTAAAACCACTCAACCAATAGAATTTAGACAGGTTTGGGTCATTATACTAACCTTATCATTAAGTATTAACTCTTAGTTAATTAGATTCACTTTTACAATGTCTCTTTGTATTTTTTTATTATATGGTTAATAAACATAATATATACATCCAAGCAACCCCCAAGTGGTCTATTAATGACACGCCTATCATGATATAAGTCTCTTGGCCGAACCTTATATTTTTAGGAATTTAATATCAATTAATAATATAATATTTGTCTTAAACACTCTTTTATGTAAATTTTGACACTATTCGACAGTTGATTTTTGTAAAACTCATAACAGAATGATTACTTCGATTAAAGTTAATTACCTCATTCCTAACATGTCATATTAACCTATAAAATTAGTGTAATTCATAAAAAGTCTAAAATTATATTTATTTGTGTATCTACAATATCAATCATTTTAATTTTTCACGATTATGGTAATTACTTCATCACCATTGTGTCATATATAAATTAAATTATTTAATGTCTAAAAATTATAAATAAAATACCATTGTGTAGGAAATATTTTTAGATTTCTAATTAATATTTATAGTCGAATATCCAACATATATAAAACTATGTAAATTTTTTGTTTCTAAAACATATATGCTTGTGCCATTTTTGTATTCATTTTGACTTAATTAAAATAAAGTGTCCCTATCACTTACAAGTGGCACCATGGGGTCCCAAAATCGACCCAAAGATGCCCATGGTCGAACATGTATCAACCAATAAGGTTAGGACTCATTTTAGGGCAATTTGTTTATTATTATAATATTATTTGTTAACCCTTATTTATCAGATTTACCCTTTAACCATGGTAAATAAAATATTTACCGAAGTAATTATTAAAAATGTCTAAAAATAAAAGTTACCTATTTAGCCAATTTGAAAATCCTTATTCCATATATTGAATCCATTTCCCCAAATTCAAAACACAAAAGTGGCAGAAATTAATTTAAAATTAATTCTCGATGTCAAAACAAAAAGCGTGTTTTTAAGATATAATAACTATCAAAAGATTGATACTTGTTTATGTTCGGTTTAATTGTGAAATTATGTCCAATGAACAACATTGTATTAAATGGTAAAAATATATTCTAAATATACTTTAAAACCACTCAAATTCAAAATTTGTCAATATTAATTATTTTGATTAAAAAAGTTGTTTTTAATTAAAATTTAGTAATTTTCACTATACATGAAAATATTAAAGTTATCCGAAAAGTACCAAAATTTCACCTTAGGCTAAATTCGATACTCCAAATACAAAAATGAAGTACATTTTGAGAGATAAAATTTATAAAATTTCAAAAACTAGGTATTACTATTCATAACGGCTAGTTTGATTGGTTGGGGTGTGTTAGAACTCGATGTTGCGTACAACACACGCTATCACATTATTCAAAGAGAAATGTACTGTAGAAGATTGGGGTGTTACACTAATAAATTTCCATATTTTTAAACAAGATCTCAAGATCAAGAAATATCATGTTGAGAATATATTTTTCATTTTTAATATCCTTAAATTTTTATTATCCATCATTTTAAAATCTATCAACTTATTCTTTATGAATTTTATCCTTTACTTATAACATTGAATCAAGATTCATGAATTTTCATTATTTCATATCTAATTGTGCATTTTTAACATCAATATTGTCTTTAAAATCGTCTTCCATTACATAAATCTTCTTATCAAGTTCTTTACTGGCCTAATCCTTTTTCCAAATTGTGTTGATCCACTCTTCTTCAAATTTAGATCACTTTTATTTAGGGATCATATTTGTGGCTACCGTGGCTCTATCTTTCTTAGAAGGATTTTCATATGATACTATCATCTCTTTTAGGGACTTATTAAATATTTTTTACATATAATACTTTAGGATTTGATATATCTTATAGATAATAGAGACTAATTCTTTGGAAAACCAACAATCATATCATTTAAAGCATTAATTGAAACATTTACTAACATATTATCACTGCCACCAGTACCTAGATCTTCTTCAAAAATTTTTACAAGAATTAAAAAATACCTACTGATCACATGAATATATTGATCCAATTAAAGAATAAATACTATCCAAAACCTTTTTGTAGACTAAAATACCTATTCGTATTCTTTAAATATAGATCTTCTTTAGGTATTATCATGGCTTAGTGATACTGATCGTTATTCCTCGTTACTCAAGAGGAACATTTTCATCAAATTTATTTTCTCATTATCTTTTTCTTTTCATTATGGTATCATTACAAATAATATAGTACTCTAAAATAGATAAATATTTCCCAGTACTATAATTTATTATGAATTTAGGGAAAAATTTAAAATCTAAAAATAGAACAAATTTAAAATAATAAATTAAAAAAGAGGTCAAATTCCCAATAATAGGAATTTTTTGCTCCATTTTGGGTATACCCAACACTTAGAGGTGGTGAATCAGAAATGGTGTAGTTTTATCAAATTCAAAAAAACATTTCCCTTTACATTGTAGACCACTTATGATATTGATTCTATAATTATACTACCATTTCCTAAATTTTTAGAACCAAAAAGTGAAAAAACTATTTAAAATTTTCAAATTTCAATAATATTTTAATGTACTTATTGTAATTAGAAAACAATCTTCGACCCCACAAGACACTATAATGGCATACATGTTATAGTGAGTCGGGAAAAAAATAATCCTAAAACTAAATTTTGTTTCCCAACACTCAAGAGGGGGGTTAGTAAATAATCATGAGTCCCTAGATAGGTGATATCATTTTCTGACATGAGAATTCTTGTTGGATCTTTATAATTCCTAGGTAGACAGTCTTCAACTACTTCTAGTATTTCACAAAAACAATTCTGAGTGTTTCTAATTCTTTTACATATTCATGTGAAATCATATCTTCATAAAACCATATTACATTCTTACCTTATTATACTTTTATTATTATTATTTTGAAAAATATTTGAAAAACGGTTCTTCTCCCCACTAATTTTTTTATTTTACTTGAATTTCAATAAATATTATTCTATTCCCATCTTCATTGAATTTCATTATTCTTTAGTGAAAAATAGAATGTAATAGATCTCTTTTTTCAAATTCATTGAACCTTTAGGATGTATATGAATGATTTGAATTATTATCCCAATTCTTCTTCGACACTAGAAAATATTATCTTCTAATTTTTTATCACATCTATAACCCAAATGCATTGTTGACATACTATAATGTTTATATATGTATATATATATAATAACAATGACAAATATTTGATCTTCACCTCTCCATATTCTTTATTCCATAGTTTAAAATAACATAAATAAATGATTTGAACTACCAAGTCATATGGTAATTCAAATCCTCTCAGATCATCATCCCTCTTTCGTCAAATAGATCCATAATTTAATTCCTTACATTCTACTAATAAATAATATCTCATTAACTGCATCATAATAAGATACCATTATGGTTATGATCCTTCATTATTTTATTATATATGAAAATATCATGCACACTTTTATTTAAATCATTCCAAAAATAATCCTTCACCAATTACAAGAATCACGATACATCTAAAATGATAGTTTATCATTAAACGATTGGATTAAACGAATTATCGCACTTAAATAAATGAAGGAATCAGGTCTTATACACTGCTTTATATTGTTAGTAAATAACCTCAATATTATCATTCATTTTAGGCTACATAAATCCACCATTGCAATTACAGTATAAAACTCATCCTCCATGTGGTTTCTCTTCATATTCAATTACAACTCTATGTGTGAGTATCACATGCATGGTATGCATGAACCATTTCTTCTCATTGATATGTAACTAAAATAGATTATAATACCTTAATTAATATTATTTGGCTTTAATGCATGAAAATAACACATCGTGTACGAATTACCATTTTTCTGCACCCATGGAATTATATGGTGTGATCACTGGGGAATAATAGCTCAAAATATTGTAGATACACATGAAAGTACATATGAATGGTGCTTTTATTAAGGTCTTATCATAGTATATCTTCTTTGATATATCCTATAACATTTTCATATGTTTTCATCATACTCAGAATACCACACATAGTCTTGATCTTAGGCATGCATGATATCATTTTGGGTACATTATATTTCTATGAATGTCTCTATTTAGTTCAAATTGGATTTTATGCATGCACAAAGAGGTTGTATGCATGTAACTTATTCATCTACTAAGTTTTTATGAATGATACAAGAATTAATGGAATATATGTCCCCTCTATTCCTCATGGGGGACTCATGCTCTTAGAAGATATGAAGAGAAGATCATCATAATGGAAGATCTGTAGAGGACTTCTTATGTAAGATCATCTGCATAGAAGATCCATCTTCTTAAAAGATCCATACCTCTCCTCATGTATTATCTATGTATTATTTAAAGAAGATCCATATACATGAACATTTATTATTGTTTTTCCCTCATAAAACATTATTTCTCATAGAAACTCTATCATCAGTTGATCCTTATAGTCATAAAATCAAAGTTATCAAATCTGCCTTAGCTTCATACCCAAAAACGATTTAAGGGATGACTATTTTATTTAATAAAATGAATATGGTGACTCAATTAGTGAAGAAAAAGTATCCATTATGGATGAATTTCCATGCGTAGCAAACCCTCGAAGGGATGAAGGTAAGAGATGCAGTTAAATTGAATAGAATAGCGCATATTAACTCCATTAGATGGTTCATGTAATTTATTTATATTTTAATGGAAATTGAATATTTCTCTACTTTTTGAGTCCCATATCAGAGTTTCATTCAGTCTCATATGACTTAACAATAGAACTTTCTACTTCAGACAACCAATTGTGAGTATATGGGTCCACTCTATATACCCTCTCATATTCCCTCATACCACCCACATAGAGGTGAAACCTACTATTTTTCACAATATTCAAATTATATTCATGCCTATACAGGATCTTTGGTTCCATTATTCTCCTAGCCACCTTCGTTTGGCCATGTTGTGCTGGATCCTGCATGGAAGAGTTGTCCTCCCACATGTATAGTTGAAAAGTATCCTTAGATAGCTGAATATTGGAACATTTTTTTCTAAAACTTTTTAAAAAATGTCTTCTAAAATATCAATATATAATTAAAAATGAAAACTATTAAATATAATTCTCAAATACTATTAAACATTTACTATGTATAAAAATCGTAAATTCTCCATGAAATTCTCAATTCCTCAAAATTCATTATCCATGAAAAATAGATAAATCATTAAATACATCAACAGGTAAGAACTCCTCTATTACGTCAGTATATTGAAATAAATAATATCTTTGAATTCATTGAAAACCATTTATAATAAAAAAATACACACAATACATGATCAATAATATTTCCCATTGTATTTTGTGTGAATAACTTCATAAAATGATACATAAATATGTGTTTCCTTATTGATCTTATAATCCTTTATCATTAGTTATTAATTTCACATTCTCACCACATTATTGAACATAAATACAAAGTACAGGGGACTGTTGTATCAGTTATTACTTAATAAAAGATTCTCCAACTATATCAATCTATGTAGAAAATAATTGGATTTGATTTAGTCAACAAAGTTTTCCATTACCAATTGTATATGATACCAAATGAAATGAGAACGTGAAAAACTATCTTTAACAATATCTAAATATATTTTATGATAAATATACATATTTTGTTACAAAAATGTTATAAAACAAAACCATCCTAAGACTCCTGATCTTACTTCAATAAATAGGTCAAAAAACAATTGTGAAAAAATAGGATGAATTGTAACTATATTATAAAATCCTTTCAAACATTCCATTATATTCCATTAATTTACTTCATTTTATCACTTTAAATATAAGAATTTTATTTTTATTACCAAAGATGAGAAAGTAAAGTATACAGACCTTTTTAATGAATTGTTCTTCAATAACTTTCCAAAATAATCATATTAGTATGAATTAATTATTTTAGAGGGTTTTTAAACATTATTCACATGTATAACCATCAAGGAGACTTTTCATTTGATCTAAATAATGATGAATCTATTCAATATATAAGCTTCACGATTTCCATGTCAAGAATACAAAAAAAATGGATACTCTATTTATGGTTTTCCATATTTGAACACATCTAAAACACCACCAAGGATGATATTATTTAACACATATCCTTTCAAATCCTACAATATCAGATCAAACATGGATATTATACACTTCATCTAGTTGTCTGTATATAAAAACAAATTCACCTTCATAAATTATCATCCTAAGATCATGCCTCTCCTTTAATTCCATTATTTTTAAGTACAGGTAAAATAGATAAACACTAAGGAAATTTGGTGGATCTCCTTGCTTATTTAATATTAACAATAAGGTTGAGATGATTGTCATAACCATATTCTCTCCATTATTAATTATTACATTTTTTTTACCAATGATGAATATATTTTATGGGATCATGGATCTCCTCACTTCATCAAATCATTTTTGTGGAGATCATGTGTTATTATTATCCTTTATATTGAGTGCATTATTGATTCTTATGAATACCACTTCTTTTTCTAAAAATAGTTAATTTTTTTGAAATGTGTCTTTACTTATTTCATATCTAACATATTTTTTTTGATACAAGGTTTAAATTTCATTAATAATGTCTCAGGAAATTTGGAATAATAATATGGAATATTATCTTTTCCTTTTTCACTATCCCTTGATTTTACTTCTTCTAATTGAATAGATTTAAATAAATCTTTTTTCCCGATTTCAAGAAAATTATTAAGAATACTTGTAGACTTTATAGGGTCCCCACAAAAAAACTTTCGAGTGTTCCTCTTTAAATAAAACATTTTAGAAGTGAGAGTCCTCTAGTTTTCTTAGAATTATTATCCAAGTATGAACTATCATACTTTATTGAGTTTGTTTTGTAATTATTCTAATTTAAACCACTCTTCAACATATTTTTTAGTAAAGGCACTTCACCCTTCAACATATCTAATGTAATATTATCCTATTATACTTTGATACATGTTGATATAATAATTTACCACTTCTATGGGCACTATTACTTTAAAAATCATAGATATTACTAAGAATATAAAATCTATTTAAAGTATACATATTTTTTTAACATGTGGATGTTTATTCTTCAAATATTTCTTCCTCCCCCTAAACATGGGATTTCTTTATACTCTATTACATAGATGATTTTACTAATAATCTAAAGCACAATGATGTGAGATGAGCATTTCATACATAAAATTTCATCAATTTAGATAAATATTCAATATATCTCATAATAATACATTCTATAAAACAAAAAAAACTATCATCATTGGAAACTAGATATATAATCATCTTATATGATGAAAAATCTTCAACATAACCCATAAAGTTATTCTAACAAATAGAAATTATTAGTTGTTCCCTTATGGAATTCTTTATTTCCTTGGAAAAAGAAATATAAGAAAGGGTAATCTTAGATGATCAATATTTTTAAACATAATAGATATCAATGAATAAACATAAGTGATAATAAAATAATCAAAAGCGCATTAGAACACAATCATAACTTATAAAGATCATACCTAATAAGTCAATGATCATTAATCATAATGTATGGAATATGTATTTATCATAAAAAAATACATAAGTCATAAGCATAAACAATTATCAATAATCAAGCATGACCCATGATAAAAAACCATTAGCATAAGAAATAAGTTTGTAGCATATATATAAGTATAAAAAATCATTTCTTTTGACTAGTATTATTTCTAATATAATTATATAGGACTAGGTTCACTTCCCATTCATTAATTTACTTTGTCAAGGTTCACTCCTAATACTATCATAGTGGAAAAACACCCTTATTGAACAAGGTTAATTCCCCATTCCATCCCTAATTATCACATGAGATATAATTATTTATCCAATGAATTGGAGGGAAATATAATTTTTGGAGCCCCTATCACAAAATGTAAAAAATATATATGTGTTATATAAGATCATAAATATTAATCATATCCTCATAGAATTACCCATGTAATGTAAATGTGTTTTATAAACTTCTAATAAACACAAAACAATAATTTATTTATAGAAATAAATTAGTTGGTATCATAATAAAATTCATTATATCATCGCTATTTAATTAACCCATGAAAAAGAAATGGGTTTCATGTAAAAATATTAAGAACATCATCATCATAAATCATCCAGAAAAGTGGATGGATTCATAAGATCATATCCCCAATTATAAATAACAATCCTGATATGATATTGAAATATATGAAAATTGCCTTTAAAATAATATGCAATCCCTTCATTGAAAACATTAGAAAAAATTCATTTTATTTGGATAAATTATTAAGTAGAAATTCCTATAATTTTGACAAAAAAAATTTCCTAGAACATAATCATGAAAAATTATAAATTAATATTAAATTAAAACAACAGTTATGATTATGGTAAAATTAGTTCATTCCATATATGTTGAAAGAAAACATTCCTTTTGAACTTTTAAAGAAATACAAAATTGATTTTTCTTACAAATATTCATTAGAAATATTACATTGATTTTTTTAAATAATTAAAAATGAAATGAAAAATTCTTTCTTAAATTTTTTTAATAATTGTAAAATATTATCCAAAATAAATTTTATGGGTAAGAATATGGAAGAAAAAAGCCATCGACTAAGGAGTAATTAAAGATTTCTTTTCTTTAAAAACATTTTACCAATCATTTAAAGTACCAAATATGGAAAAAATATATAATAATTAAAACTCACATGAATAATAATATAATAAAAACATATATGATATTTAATGTATAATATATATATAATTTATTTTAATATAAATTTAGAATAGAAAGTCATGAAATGAAATGAGATTGAAACATACACCCTTACCTTAAGTCCCATCTTGGTTTGTATGCATTCAAATATTCTATATAATAAATATATATTTATTATAAATATATTTTATAACTATATTCATAAATCACTTACTATATATCAATTATTTTTGAGTTCCAATAATACATTTATTTATAATTTCTTTATTAAAATGAATATTCGAGTGAAGTATTCTTTGTTTTCCATGCATGTTTTGGTTTGATGGTTCCTCTATTTTTCATTTTTTTCCTGGTTTTATAATATCTATAATAGCAGTCAAGAAATATTCTTCATATTTATTATTAATCATTTATAATCCATCATATAAATTGGTGATGAAAAATGAATTACATCACTTCATGGAGACAGTAGTCCATACGTACGCTCATGTGATGTTTCCAATTTATGATTGTTAGAATGAAATAATGGTAAAAAATAATTCACCTTTATAGATTAATTATTATATCATAAATTTCAAAAAGATTAATTACATCTATTATTATTACCATCCATGTGAATTAGAAATGAAAAAATAATCACAACGCTTTGTAGAGGAGGTAGTCCAGACGTCAATACAAGTGACATTATCATTTTACAACTAATGGAATGTTAAGAATATATATAAGATATTATAATTATATAAGTATAATTATGTCATAAATATCATATATAACCAATAAATACATTATAATAACTTATCATGAATCATAGTGATAGATGATGAATCATATCTCTACGTGGAGGTAGTAGTCCACACGTACGCACAGGGGAAAGTTTTATTTCCATTTTGATGGAAAGTAGGTAGAAAATTATTGTAAAATAATCATAAAAAAATATAATTAAATTTATGATACTAGATTCATCATTTTAGGATGTATAAAATATATTTAAAATAAGTAAAATAATAGATAAACATTGAAATAATATGCTTAGACAATTATCTCTTCTTTGAGAAAACTCATTTGGATTACCCCATAAGAATTATAAGAATTTTTTTTGGTATGAAATTATGTTTATGAAAAAATTTAAAGAATATATTAATGTTTTTTTAAATGATTTTTTGTAACGACCTAGGTTTTTGGAATTGGTGAAATCCCTCCCCCGTTTTGAATTTTTGGAGTTTATGGGTAGACATGCTTCATTATTGTTTATCAAAACATAATTCCAAGAGTTTGTTCAAACCAAGAACATTTTTAGGTGGATTTTGTGGCATGTAATGTGGATCGGTTTTATTTTTGGGTTTTATATCTGTTTGAGACCAAAAAACCAAGTTTTAAGGGTGTACAGACTGGTGTATATGGTTTAGATTAACCATGCGGCCTCCCAGCGGAAAAAGTGCACCCTCAAAATAAAATGAGAATAGTTTGGAAACCCATGTTGGAAGAGAAGCATAGCTATTAGAGGGCCTCTATAAATGTTTATAGAGGTACCAAGCATGGTTTGTGAATATTTTTTAAAAACATGCTCATGAACCATGCGATCCTGGTGCTTTAGCAGTGGGTGTCGCATGGTTAGTGTATGATTATCCAATCTATGTGAGCTTACCATGTTGCCAATAAAAAATTTGAAAATACCATTTTACTAATCCCCTATTTATTATTTTATCCTCCTTTTCCTCCTCCTTCACCCAGGTAGAGTAGAGAGGAGTTCCATTTTTCTTCCCCCCTTATGTTTTGAGCCTATTCCTTCATCCAAACTCCATTATTCTAGCCATCGAGTGTATTGGAACTGCATCTGTGAGTGCTTAAATCCTCTTTAATCTATTTTTGTTTTCTCTCACCATATGGAGTGCTAAATCCATGGTAATATTTTTACCCTATTTTCAGGTTGTTCTTATAAAATGATGATTTCTTTCAAATATGATCAATTTAGAGGCTATGATTGGACAAGAAAGTGTCTACCCACATTAGGTATGGGGTTCTTGTCTTTCTCCATGATTTTGTAGTTGTTTTGTGGGTGTGTTCTTGACCATACCATTTTTTTGATAGAGTGATACCTTATTACATTAATTTTCTCTAATTAAATTAATTAAATGATGTAAATATATTCCTATGGGCCTGATTCTTCTAGTTTACAGGTGGTATGAGCCTAGCTAGAGGTTCAGACTTTGGGATGATTAGGCCAAGGTGTGATTATTTAATTAATTAAATTGTTCATATTAAATTACTTGTTTGATATGGTTCCATGGGGATTTGATGGGCTCAGACTGAGGATTGGGATGGAATTGGATGTATTGTATGCGGCAATGTAATCATTATGTTGGGGGAGGCATAGATTCCCTGAGTGATGATAATCACAGGATGAGCAACTTGGTCTTTTGGATGAGGCGATGGTATCACTAGGTTACGGGAATTGATTGAGTGATATGAGATAGAGATGACCATTAGGTAGAGTGATGCAGTCTCAGGGGCATGATGTTATAGATTATGTGGATTAGAATATTATTTGGGGATTTTCACTCACCTTTGTTGTCCAATCCATCATTTAAAGTCATGTTCACATAGTATGATTCATAATATGAGGTGTTATTAACCACCCAGATGGGCATAGGCCTCAGTTTGATATTGGTTAGGATTAAAGTTATTGGATCCTTCCATAGAAATCTATGAGGATGGTGAGGAGTCATCTATTGATAGTGATGAGACTACTAGTTGAGGGATTTGGCTTGTCGTACTAGAGTCCATTGGTACATGACTATTTGGGAGTACATACTTCATCATTCTTCAGGACATTGGTTGTTGAGCCAATGGTTTTTTTTAGTGTAGGTATCACCAGACCTCAGATTTCATGCATTTATTCAACAAGGTTTCTTATGAGATGAGGTATGAGATAGCATGTATCTATTTTGGAATTTATTTGGGGCTTCTATTTCTATCTTTTGACATGATGTGTTAGTTGGAACACATTGAAATATACTATTACAGGAGGTTCATGAAGGCTCTTTGACTTACTATATATCATGGGATTTTATAGTCATTGGCTTAGGGTCCTCTATTTTAATATTAGACTGAAGCTTCCCAATGAATGTGATTTCTTCCTTATTACTGTTGAGAACATGGGAAACATGTTTATTTATATTACATTCATGTGCTACATTAGTTCATTTTTGTACACACCTGCTTAATCACAGATTTAATATAGGAGAAATTTGTTGGTGGGTTACTAAGATTCTTTATCAAACAATAAATAGGCCCTTTGGTACACATGAATAATTTATAATTTTGTGTTCAGGTAAAGGTTTGATATCAGGAGAAAGATGTTAGTTGTTGAGTTTCTATGGGATGGAAGGCAAGGGACTATGGCTTCTTGCCTTCGTTGGAGTTTTTTTTGAGTTTTTATTTTGTATTAGTATGCTATTATATGTACGTAATGAGGTCATCTAATAGAGAACCTTATTATTATTTTCTATATGACCTGTTTTGTATAAATTCTCTAAAAATTGTTTCATGTGATATTTTATTCTACAAATTATATTGTGCTTGTTTATTTTTATTGCTTTTGCTGTTATTTCTTATGCTTCCTCCATGGGTGGGTTAATTATCCAAAGTCTATTTATAAAATTATTCAATATATATATATATATATATTTATACCATTATTTTATCATCATTAGAGGGTATAGTCTTTCAACTATCCCCACTTTACACCCTCACAACTATTGAGAAGCCTTTGGCCTAAGGGGATGTGTGCCTAAGGCCTAGTGAAACTCGACCTGTACCACTTTTTGGGTTGTGAAATGGTACAATATGATAAAAATGGAATCATAGGAGATCAATTTACCAATTTTGGGTCATACTATTTCAGATATGGTAGACATGCGATTAGGGTGTTGTTAGAACTGGTTTTAGAACTTATGTTTGGGTGCTTGCCACCCCATGAATGGGGGATGTACCATGTTACCAAGGGTGGAAATTATAGCTCAATTTTCCACTTTTTATAGATGATATGATTTCCAACTTGGGTGGTACACATCATTGTTATTAATATCTCTTATGACATGTGACCCTTGTCCTAGTATGGTAAGGTAGGGATATGAACCCTTGGTCCTGTATGGAAAGAGATGTTTTTTATGATTATGATGAATCACATAGGATGTTTTAAATATAAATATAAATATATATGTTTTTTTATATGATATAAATTTCTTATGGATTTCATTGGGGGGTGGATTGTTCTATGGGGGGATGGGTTGTTTAATGTGTCAATAAAGGAAGCTAAGAATCGTTTTCCAACCTAGACTCTCTTTTGTGGAATCCTACTCAACCAACCTAGGAATGTGTACCAAATGGAATTTGTATGGGGTATGTTGTATATGTATTTTTGGGCCTGAGTCATATAGTATCCAGAAGGGAGGATAAAATAGGGTGATGTTGATCACTAGGTTGGGTGATTTTGTTGTTATATTTGAGGTGAAATGGTTCATCAGGATGCGAATGGATTGAGGCATATGGTGGTGAACTTCTTAAATTGTTTGAAAATAATGTGAAGTGGGGTATTCCTACTTAGCTTCTCTTTGGTAAAAAATTACTCTGTTACCTCATATTGATTCTTGACAACTAAATCCAATGTGGGTATGCAAGGGGCCATGAGGCCCGATTTATATGTGATACATGGATGTGATATGGGTACGTAAGGGGCCAAGAGGCCGGATGTCATGTTACGTGGTTGCGATGGGTGAGAGTAAGTGTAGTGGGGTTGTAATGTGAGTTAATGATTTCCCTATCTATTTCATATATATGTTATATAGGATGTCAAACCATGGTATTGGTATTCAAAGGAATTCTACCCAGATACACTCCAATGGAGCATCAGACATGCAATGATGTGGTGATACAATAACATTCATAGGTTGAGGGCCTTGAGGTTCACTCAGATCATGAGAAACTCATAAAATCTCTGGCACATACTCCAATGTAGGTGGGTAAGCTGATGGATTTGATAGCCTTTGGGTTGTGGATTGACTAGAATCTCAGAGCATGCCTGGTATGTGTCATCTAAGGGATTGATAGGGGAGATCAGGGAGTAGATCCTTCCAGGGAATACCAAACTCAAGAGTTTTATTCACAACACCCATCCCTATTTTAGGGATAGGGTGGCCCACATGTAGATGAGAACTAGATAAAGTCAACGGAGATGATCTTTGAGCATCCTGAGACACCCCTAGGTTGGAGGGTGAAGCTAGCTACATATATACTCATGGGACAATATAACAACCCAAAAAAGACACTCCTAGATCTTCTGCTAAAATCCTTAACATTGCATTCTCATCTTTAATAATGATAACTGTGACCCAAAATTTTCATCTAAATCTTACCAAATCAAACATAAGACATGGACCACTTATATTATTGAGGAAAATTAATTTTATAGTTTTATATAATTAGGAAAATCTCCTACATAAAAAATTCACATGAACTTGGACTCATAAACAACTAGTTCATAATGTTGAACATCATCCCCCATTCTACCAATATTTTCTTATTTCCAATTAGGTTATCAACATCATCCTTTTGAAATAATTTATAGAAATAAATCATTCAATATAATTTTTAAAAGATAGGGAAAAGAAAAAATAATAAGGGTGAGCTAAGATACTTAGTAAGGGTTAACATAAGCATTGATATTTAAAGGTCTTTAATGAGCATAAGAGTGCCTAAGGGTATGATGGAAAAATCAAATTGCATATGAATATAATAAAGGAAATCATACCCATTAAAACATGGATCATAAAATATGAAATCATAGAAGCAGAAATAGTTATCAGAATCAATAGTCATGATCCATGTGATGTAAATCTGTATATTTAGAACCATTATAAACCAATATAAAAGAATAAAGAAAACATGTACATACTTGGGTCAACATTATCACTTCACTATTACATTCAGTCTTCAAAATGGAATTACCATATGGTCAACTTCCATTCCAAATTTATTGGTGGGCTATAAAGAACCCACACACTGTTGGTTTACTACATAACCACTCATTAATAGTTTATCTTGGAACCACCCATCACTGGTTTATCTTGTAACCCCCTACCATTGGTTTATCACAGAACCAATCATCAAATTTCCATATATCATTACAATACCATAAAACATAAGAGATTTCATTTTATGATAAACTCATTAGAATAAAGATTATACAATTTATAACTTGATCAACCCATGGGAAAGAAATGGTTTCAATAAAAATATATTTGAAACATGGTTATCACATGGAGAAGAAAGGAGCCTTGTGACAATCACATTAACGTATGATTAACCCATGGAAAAGAAATAGGTTCCATAAATATCCCTTTAAAATTTGGTTATCCCATGGAGAAAAATCAAATTCCCAAAAAATATATTTGAAAAATTATTAACCCATTTAAAATAAATGGGTTCCATAACAATCTCTTTGAAACATGATTAACTGAGGGAAAAGACATGGGTTCAATAAAAATAACATTGAAACATGACTAATCCATGGAAAATAAATGAGTTCTATAAAAATTTATTTAGATTAAGATAACCAATGGAATATAAATGGGTTCCAATATAATATCATTGATACATGATTAACCCCTATAATAGAAATGAAATCAATAACAATCTATTCAAAAATGGTTACCTCATAGAAGAGAAAGGGATTCAATAATAAATTCTTTGAAACAATATTAATCCAAATATAAAATAATAAGAATGGTAAAAAAATATCCCCAGTGCAGGATAAGTAACACAAAGGGTTTTTGTTGTAGATAAATGGAAATGCCATTAAAATATTGTTAAAACATTAATGAAGAAAATAACCTTTAAACATTCCAAAGTATCCCATACAATCTTGAAACATTTGAATCATAAGAACAATGAAGGAATAGTGTGAAATGAATCATATAATATTAGTTGAATAAGGATATTCATGATATATCATTTCAATGGAAAATTATACATAGCTCATAAAAGAAGATATGTGTATAACATAACAAACTTCTCAAAGAAGGTAAATTGTGACAGAAGTCCATTACCGCTTTGGTAACATTGAAATCACAAACCCCATTAAAGAGAGAAAATACTAAGGATACATAAAACCCAAAAATTATATATGGATAAGAATCAACAAACACATTCATGGTCATTATATACACCACAAAAAAATAAGTGGTGAATATGGAATATATCTCATATAAATAAAAGTAACATGAGAAATACCCATATAAAGATCTTATCAACAGAGTGAGAATAAATCAACGAAATAATTGTGTGTAAAAAATTTAAATCCAAGTAATAAAATTGGAAATACATATTTAATATAATCAGTGGTAATTTCACATATATTATTGGCATAACATAACCAATGACATAGAAGTTTCTCCCAATTAATGGGAATTATGTCATGAAATATGCTACCTTGAGTTTGATTTGTCCATATTATACTCTATGTTTATGAATAATAAACTTATGTTAATTATTTAATTTATTCAGAACCTTTTCAATGTTTACTATTACTTTTATCTCACTTATAAAAATTTTGTATACAATTACATAATCAATAATGTTTAATTTGGATGTATTGAGCTCGTATTCTCAATAATTGTAACGCATGGAGGGATTTGTTATATAAAAATTATAGAAGTATGAATAAATTATTAATATCATATATATCATATAAAAATATTATCTCCATCATAATTCTCATCTATAAGATGTTGTAAAGAAAAAATGGATGACTTTATTTCCTGATGTCGTAGTTCTCCGTACACACAAAGGGTGATTTCATTACCCATTTGATGGAAGTGTGTGTAGGTGTAGGTAAAAAACATAACATAAAAACATAATAGTATATTAATGATATTAATATTATTATATAATCATGAAATAAGAATAATATTAAGGGTAGAGAAATAAATAAAACAAAAGTGATCATTGAAGAATGTTACCTCAATTTTAGGTAACTCCTTTTGGTTTACCCGAAATGACTTCCTTGGATTAATTTATGCCCGATGTAATAACTATATGAAGATAGTATTTATATTTTTATATTATTTAGGTAGGGTTTGGATGAGAAATAATTTCCTAATAGGTGTGAAGAGAGGGTGAGGGTGAGTTCCTTTTTATTGTGGAGGAGGAGTGACATTCTTGTAAATATAAAAAGTTAATCACTATTGGGAGGTCACCCTTACATCATGTGACTCCATTAATGAAACTAATTTGATCCAATTGGGTATATGGTGGAATAATGTCTATCCAATTTGTTTTGGACATGTTCCTAGTCCATTTGGCCACTTAAGAATAAAGTATAACAACTAAGTAAACATATTTTTTTGTCTTAATCACTAAAATTAATTTTAATTTCATTCAGTAATTTCTTTGATCAAGAACTATGTTTAAGACAATATAAATTATAAATTATTTTGATTAAAAATATTTTATCTATTATATCACATTATAATCACATAATTGGAATAAATCAATTTAATATTAATCCCACAGACGAGGTGAGACTACTGGGTTTTCAGAAGAAAATTTCAAAATTTCAAAATGTTTTTAAATGATATTTTGTGAAATTTATTCCATTGACCCAAATTGGTTTGAATGATATAAAAATGATCTAATTAAACATCAATACTACTTAAAAATATAATTTAAAAATATAAATTATTTAGACGAAAAAGATGGTTTCAATTGAAATTCAATGTCATTTACTATTCATCAAAATATCATAGTTTATAGAATATACCAAAAATTAACCCAATGAAAATTTTGAAATTTTTATTTCAAAAATAATGTTTATTTTTTCAAAAAAAAAATTTGATGTATGAATTTTTTTTAAATAAAGGCTTCCCTTAAAAGGTTCCAAAACAACAATTTAGATAAAAACATACTTTTAATGCTTAAAATTGAATTTGTTTTTACATTAAGCCTATAAAAATTATCAGATGAATTTAAATTTTTTTATTAAATATATTATATATAATTTTCATTAAAATCATTCACAAATAGATATTAATCTAATTTATTATGATAAAATGACTTTTTTGAAAAAATAGTTTTTCAAAGAAGCACATCCTCTGTATTCAATTGGTTTTTATTTTCATTTATAATTATTTGGGTCACTGAAGGATTCATTTTATAAATATATGTTAACCATATATTCATAATACAGTTAATAATATTTATTCCTTCCATTACAATGACTAGTTTATAACTAATATGCAAATTAAGTAATGTTAAAAGTATATTATTGTCTGATAAGACTAGGACTTCTGTGTAACACAAGTTATTATGAAACCACAATGTTACATGAAACCTAAGATAAACATGGCAGTGCATACAGAGAAAGATAAAATATTCATTACATGTACCACAAGCTATCAAATAATTTAAATTTATTTGAGTGAATACATTTGTTAAAATTTTTGGATGTTATAGTTTGACTAAGCATTGGTGGGATGTGTTGGATCAGGTGAGAATCCATGAGGGACTGGCCTAAAAGGACATGGAGGATAGGTTCTTCGAGAACATAATTCTAATGATTCTGAGGGAAAAAGATCTTTGGAGATCATAAGGCTACAACAGGGAGACATGTCCATTATTGAAATTATGGAGACAGCCACTGAGTTGTGTATTTTTTCACCCGGTATGGTGAGAGATGACACCTCAACGGTGAGGCATTTCTAGATTATAGAACAATATTCAGGAGTAGGTAAACATCTTTATGTTGCCCAAGATCTTAGAGACAGTGAATTAGGAACTCATTGTTGAGGAAAATTTCACAGATCAGTCTTATTATTACCCTGTGATGGCTTCAGGTGGGAGATGCCTAACATAGTAGGAAGTGGGGCCAAGATGAGTTCCAATAGGGAGTTCAAGCCAATGAATCAAGTAGACAACTAAGGAGTGGAACCTTGATAGTGTTCTTCTAGTTTGAAAAACTGATACAAGTGTATAAAATTTGAAATTGGATTCCAAAGGAGTATCGAGCATGTTGTATGGTCGGGAATATCATGATGTTCTACCAGAATCCTTCTCGGAAAACTAGTATCTAGGGACCAGGTCATACCCGGGGTTCTAAGGTTAGATTAGGAGTAGTACTAGAAGATTGTATCTTGGATGAAATTTAACATAGAGGTACTTTTAGTTATAGAGGGACCCAGTAGTGGGATTGGTGACTGATGTCTGGTGCAACAATCTTGGAAGGTCATGCCTCCAATAATCGAACTTCAAGTCAAATGCACGTAGTAGAGCTTCCAGGTGTAGAACAGGCTGAGGAGCTAGTTACAGTAATAGGTACACCATGATAATAACTGAGGATTCTTTCTTGTTTTGGAATTTACCTTGTGTTGGAATATCCAATTAGGGTGAATGAGGTAAACATGATGAATCTATGGACTAAACAGATGATGGTCAGTATGTTGACATTGATTCAGATGAATTATATATAGATATATATGAGGTGTGTTGAACCAGTATTTTTATATTGAAATTGATGTATTTATGGGATTTATGATGATATTTTTAATATTTTAATCTATGCGATGTGGGTTACATAAGGATCATGATACTAGGAATTCTTGAGCATCCATTGAGATGTATGCCGACATTGGTTCCTTGTGTGGTATGGGAATGAGGTGAGAATTTTATGAAATGCAGTTATTGATGGGTGTATGTTGAGGAATTTGAATTATTTGATCACCTATTGGCGTGAAGAAGATATGATGTTTAATTGGAGTAATATTATTCCAGGGATGGTTATTGGACCATCATTTTTATTGGTTTTTTGAGTTGGGATGCGATCGGGGTAGGTAACTCCTAAGGTGGGGAGCGCCTTGATTGAATTCATCCATGAGATGTTTACTGGGGATGTCTGGATTAATTTTAATGATATTGGTATCATAAGTTTCATCTTTAGGTTTTTTTCCAAGCTCAGTAATGTTCTATGTTAAGGTGGGTAGATTATAATGTCCCATTTTTTTGGAATGGGTTGAATTCCTCACATGTTTTGAATTTTGGGATTTTGTGGGTAGACCGACTTCTTTATTGTTTATCGTAAAATAATTTTGAGACTTTATTAAAATCACGACCTTTTTATGGATGGGTTTATAGGTTTTTCATGTTCCTCAGTCTTTTAGCTAGGTTTCAGGTCCTTCCAAGGTCAATGACCCAAGTTTTCAAGCTGTGTAGACTGGGGCACAATGTCTTGATAAATGGTGTAGCCTATGAGGGAAAATTGTGTTCTATCCAAATAAAATGTTCATGGTTTGGTGAACTATGTGAGATGGGTTCTTTAGGAATGGGTGTAGCATGGTTAGCCAAACCATGTGAGATAATAATGAGTCCCATTAAAAGTGTGAAATACCTTTTTTACTCTACCATATTTATTCATTTATACTTATTTTTCCTCCTCCTTCAACCATGAACATAAGAGGGGAGAACCTTTTTCTTCTGCCCTTAGGTGTGGATTTTATTCCTTAATATAGGATTTTTTTCTTTAAGAACTCAGGTGTATTGGAACCGCATCGATGAGTTATTATATCCTATTACTTCAATTTTTATTTTCTCTATCCATGTGGTGCACTAAATCCAAGCAAGTCATTTTACCATATTTTCAGGGTATTCGCCTAAAACACTGATTTCTTCCAAATTGGATTGATTTAGAGGCTAATATAATATGAGTGAGAATCTACCAACATTAAGTATGTGGTGCCTATATCTATCCATGATCTTGTTCTTATTATAGGGTTGAATACTTGAGCGCACCATTATGTTGATCGAGAAATACCTATTTAAATAAATGGATACTTATTAAATTAATTAAAAGATGTTAAGAGATTCCCATGGTAGCACCCCTCCAAGTCTACAAGTTTTTGGATTCTTTTGAGAGGCTCAGAACATAATAATATTAGGCCAGGGCATGATTATTTAATTAAATTAATTTTTTTATATTTAATGTTAGTATTATGATATTTACTTAGGAATATGATGGGCTCAGCCCGCAGATTGAGATGCAATTCTCTATTTGGTATCAGGAAATGAACTCAACAGGTTGGGTGAGGCCCAGATTCTATGAGTGATGATAATAACAGTATGGGTGACTTGGTAATTGGGATAAGGTAATGATGTCATTAGGATATAGGAATTTCCTAAGTGATATGATATGGTGTTGACCATTAGGTTGAGATATATGTTCAAAGGGAAAAAAGGTGTCTAAATTTGTGGCTTAGGAATTTATATGGTGATTTCTGCTCACCCGTGTTAGTCAATTCACCTTTTAGAGTCATTAAAACATTGTATGACTTAGATGATGAGGTGGTATTTACCACTAATGTGAGTAGAGAACTCTATTAGATGTGTCTTAGGGTGATATTTTGAGGTTATTGTCGTAGAAATCCATGTGGATGGTGAGGATCCATTGGTTAACATTGTTGAGACTATTAGTTGGGGGCTGAGGCTTGTAGTACTTGAGTCCATTATGAAAGGGCTATTTGGGAAGTCATAGGTCATCGTTCCTCAGTATTTTTTCTATTGAGAAGATGATGTTATTATTTTGGGGGAAGGTATCACTGTTCCTTGGGTATTACGCTTTAATACAATGTGGTTTCTTATGAGCTATGGTCTATGGGTGTAGGTATTTGTTTTAACATGCCTTCAGGATGTTGGTTGGTAGATTTAAACTTGATGTATTGATTGGAACATGGTTATAAATACTATTATTTTAGTTTATTTAGGGCTCTTTATATTACTATATATTAGGGGATTCATTTGGGTCATGCTAAGGATGATCTATGCTACCATTATACCAGTATTGTCTGAAGAAGGGGATTTCTTCCTCATGGATTTAGAGAAGGAAAGAATCAAGTTTATTTATATTATGTTCATGTTATTCTTTATTTAATTTTAGTACACACATTATTAATAAAAATTTCAAGATATGAAAACATTTTTGGTGACCTACTGATATTATTTCTGACACCCTACACAAGCTCTTCGAGACATGTGTAGACTTTATGGATTTTTGTTCAGGTAGAGTTTTAGAATCCATTGATGGATCTTAGTAGTTGAGTCTACTTGGGATTGAAGGCAAGGGAAAATGTGTTCTTTCCACAATTAGAGTTTCCTTTTGAGTTTTTTGGTTTATATTAGCATGCTATTATATGTACATACAGAGTTCTTCCCTTGTAAACCCTTTGGATTATTTCTGTATGACATGTTTTGTATACATTCTCTACAAATGGTTCCATGTGATGTTATAATCTTTAAATTATTTTGTTATTGTTTATTTTTATTAATTCTAATACTATTACTTATGCTTTTTCTATGATTATTTTACTATTCAGAAGTCAGTTTGGTCTTTTATTCAACTACAATATATATTTAGGATTTTATTATATCATCACCAAAGGGTATATCCTCCCCACTACCACTTCTTTACACCCTTGTTACTCGTCAACAACCTTTTATGTATAGGGAAGTGCGCCTAATGCCCAGTGGAATGTGACCTGTAGCACTGCTCAAGTTTCTAAATGGATAGCGACACTACATGGTTTGAGCTAGAGTGGTCATGGTTTGAGAATAAGGTAGGAGAAGTGGTGCCTTTTAACAAGTGAGGAGAGGGACACACATATAATTACTTATAATATTTATATAATATAAAGTGACTTTCTTGTGAGTGGCTCAAAATGTCCAATGAATTGAATATAGGACAACTTAAGGTATAAATATCTGCATAAAATAAAAATGATACATTATTAATTATCATTTTGATCTTTATCTCTTATTTTACCCTAGGTAAACACTTTTTAACCATAACCATTGTAAATTTGCTGAATATTTTTACTATTAATTCTGACAAAAAATTACGGTTCCCCTCTGAAGTTATTTTAATTATGATGATTGAAAAAATTTATAAAATTTAGAAGATTTAATTTCTATTTTTGGAAGAAATTCATTTTAAAATACATGCACAAAACAAAA
This sequence comes from Viscum album, assembly GCA_963277665.1. Lineage (NCBI taxonomy): Eukaryota > Viridiplantae > Streptophyta > Magnoliopsida > Santalales > Viscaceae > Viscum > Viscum album. The sequence goes on from OY728130.1 coordinate 256,110,076, forward strand.
TGAAATAGTTTATAGAAAGAAATGGATTGTTAAGTATAAAACATTGTTTACCTTCATTTATTTATTTGTAAAAACTATTAGCAAAATCATAAAATATATTATTGAATATATATATTTATATATTCCATTAAAATAATTAATATATAGGGATTTATTTAATTTATTAAGACAAAAACACATTACTCACAAAAAATATCTGTTTTCTGAAAAATAATATTTTTACCATCAAATGATATTATTTTCATTTTTAACCTTATTGTAACCAATGAATTAATTTTATAAATTTGTAAAAAATATTTTTTATAATTTAGTTGGTCATATTAAGGCATACTAATCCCCTAAATAGAAAATAACTATCACTTTATAATAATTGAATAGTATATCATGGTTCCTTTAAAATTAGTGTTGTGTGAAATGAAAATTATAAAATATTTTTAGATTATTTAAAGTGATATATTTCATAAATTACTAGGGTGTTAAATTGTACCCCCGTTGTTATAATATTTCCCTTTATGTGTTATCAATCTGATCCAAATAAATGGGTATTCATTTTCTTCAGTATATCCTCTGGTTCCTATTTTTTCTTCTTCAAATGTGTGGTTTCACCACAAAACATTGACCAGGTGTGTGGTCTTGTTTTGAAAAACTTTATCTCTTTGATCTAAAATCTCCACTGGAAATTAATCCTAAGAGATATTATTCTCTATTGGAATGACCACTATATTCCTTTCAAGTTAAGGATTGTGTATGTACTTCCTCATGAGAGATACATGGAACACATCGTGAACTTAAGAGTGATTTAGTGGAACCGCAGGAGATAATAAACTCTCATGATATGATAAATAAAATTTATGGAACCAATATATATAAGACTCAAATTTATATTCTTTGAAAATATAATAACTTTATTATAAGAAGATATTATTTGGGATACCTTTTCACTAACATCAAACTCTATATTTCACTAATGATTATCTGCTTAACCTTTATATTGACTCTTAGTTTCCCTAACATGTTGGAAAATGGATCTAACCATATCCACAGTTTCCTCAGTTATCCTAGGTATAAATATCCCACATTCTCTATCTTTATACAAAAACATTGTAGTTCTGAACTTCCAACCATAGATAGATTTATATGGATCCATCTAAATTTTCGATTAAAAGTGATTTTTGAAAGAAAAATTGACTAAATAAATGGGTTGATCCCAACCACCGTTAAAATCCGTTGAAAATTCTATCAATATAAGTTCGATGATTTTAATGGTCCTATTAGACAATTCATCGGTATGAGGATGATATTCAATGGTAAATTTAATCTCCATATTCAAAACATACTATAGTCTTCTCCAATACATCAAGGTTAAACATATTATCCGGATTAAATTCAATAGAATGTAGTAATTTATGAATCCTTAACAAATCATTATTATATTTCCATGAAATATTATAAAGAGATAAATCATATTTTATGGTAATGATTTTTTTACATAAGGAAATCAACTACAACAAAAATAACATTGTTCTCTTTAGATTTATTAGGGAGTCTAACAAAGAAATCTAGGGTCATTGTTTCCCCATTTCAATTCTGGTATATGTAGTGTTTATAATAACCCATTAGACTAATTTCTTCTGAACATAACCAACTGAAATAGTATAAATTGAGATATATACTCTGCAATATCACCTTTTCTGTTATTTAACTAGAAATACTCTTTTAGATTTCTTGGCATCTTCACACCTCCAGTATGAATAGAGAATGATAAACTATGAGATTGTTCTAATAGCTCATACTTTAATTATGGTATTTATTGGACGTGTACTTGGATCCGAAACTATATCATTCCATCAAAATCATGGTTATACTCAGGAATAATTCTCAACATCTTTTATAGTTATGCATCCTCCTTCACTGCCTCTTTAATCCTTCCATGGAAGGATGGTTGAAAATTCATCTAAGAAAGACATGATCATAACCTTTCCTAATGATTTCAGGATCCATATTCTGAAATTCCATAAATAATATATATATTTCAGTCCTCATCATAGAGAATCTATAAATATATTTCTGACTGAGAGCATCATCCACATTGTTCGCCTTCCTAGGGTGGTAATGTACTGATCAATCATAATCTTTAATAAACTCCAAACATCTCATTTTGTTCATATATAACTCTTTTTCTGTGAATATATATGTTAATATTTTATGATCTCTATATATATCGCAACTTTCACAATAAATATAATGCCTCTATATTTTCAATGAAAACATTACTACAACCAACTCAAAACCATGATTTGGGTAATTTTGATCCTAAAATTTTAATTTCCATGAGGGATAAGCAATCACCATATTATTCTTCAAGAGGACTCATCTTTTTCCATTCATTTATGCATCACTATATATCACATGCACTTATAAACTGTGGGTTATTGTATAACATGCGTGCTAACCAAATTTCCTTTCATCAACTTAAAATTTTCTTCACGTTCATCTATACAAAGTGAAATAGATCCTATAATATATTACTTCTGTTTTCAAGTATAAATTAACCCCTAATTTTGAAATTTCTATTTTTGGGATTCATTTGGGTATGTTTTGGGTGAAATTTTATTGTTTTTGGAAATTTAATCACAAGTTCATGGTAAGTGCATTGTTTTCCAAACTGTGCACCATCTCAAGACAAATTGTGGAAATCAGACAATGGTCTTCAAACAGTTTTCACATGGTTTATCAAACTATGAACCCTCTTTAGAGAAACTTTGTAGACCATTTGTAACAGCTACATGACTTGAACATAGTTTGGATAATATATGTCCCTCTGACCAGGAAACCATGTGGATTGCTTTTTAATGGATTTTAATTTTTAATAAAAATTATCAAACCCTTCTTTTAGGTCCTAAATGGATTGGTACGACCCCAAAATAGTTTCTAACATCCTTGGAGCACCAAATAATGATTTTATCCCCTCATATCCCTCCCGTAAGTGACTCAATGCTTGTGGACTAGCCTTCCATCTTCAACCAGTAAGTTTTCTTTTTTTGTTCTCATTCTCCCTTAATATCCCTTATCCTCCCAAGGGTTCAATGAATACCTATGTTGATTTATGGATCTAATACCCACATTTTTGGATATAAACCTATTTTTGATTCATATATCCTCGTAGCTGTCATTCCCAATTGGAGTTTTCTGTTTATAGCTTTGGGATTCAAGATCCGTTGATCCTAAGGTATGTGGCTCCTTTACGATGCATAATTTTTATTAACAATAAATTTATTTATTTAATTTCAATTGGTTTGAATTAAATAAAATTTATTAATTTTTAAATAATGGGTTTCAATTGATTTTTTGAACAAAATCGCTATTCTATTGAATTAGGTTTTTTTTAGAAAAATGGTATTTTGCACTCAAATTGGAAAGCCCCCATTTCCATTTAATTAGGGTGTGTTTATGAAAATTTATTAAATTAAATTTATTAAATTTAAATTTTTTATTTTATGGAAATTATATAAATTATATAGTTGTATTTAATTGTGAAACGGATTTGAAGGAAAGGGGTTAAAAACCCAAATTCCATTGAATTGAGGGTTTATTGGGAAATTGATGGAATTTTGGAAAATTTAATTATTGAATTTAATTGTTAAATTGGATTGGGAAATTGATTTATAAATTGATTTCAGATCCATATTGATGAAATTAGAGTAAATGGTTTTTATATAAAACAAAAGGGTTTATCTTAGAAAAGGAATATTTAAAAAAACAAATATGGGTTTTAAATGGAAAAATGGAATATTTGAAACAGATATTGGAATTTAATTGTATTTTTAAAAAGTCTCAAAAAAAATTACCCATAATTGTTTTGTAATAAATCTCATGCAAGACATATATAATTATTGAGCTATTTGGATGACACTTTATGACTTATGATGTTCTAAAACATCATATCAGAACATCATATCCTTTAGGTGATGGTGATGAGTCCCCTTTGGCCTGGGCCTAAATGGGTGTATGTACATTATTTCCATATCACTATGAGTGTGGGGTCCCTATAGCCTATATATATATCATACCTTCTTAGGAATATGACCATGTTTCTCGATTAATTGTATTTAAAATAAATTTATTCCATTTTGGTAAAAATTTTAACATACTTTGTAATTTATAAAAACTATTTAATATAAAAGTTTTTAGTTAAGATATTTGTGTAATGTTCTATTTTTTTCCAAATATTCCATCAATTTAAATGTCAATATTTTCGTTTAAAATTATTTCCATAATTTTGAAATTTATTCCATGAATTGTTTCATTAATGTTCTCTAAAATTCAAAACCTGTTTATTTAAAAATTGAAAGTGCTTTCTGTGTTTAATTTAATATTTGAATATTGTTATAGAATCATTGGTGTGACCATACTAGGATTTTCATCTCACAACCTACCAATTCCTTTAGGTGTTTTTATATTATATCCTTCCATGTTCGAGTTGGGGTAAAACACTACATGGAGGTAGTTCTAACTATTGATATGTGGACTTAGTGAGTTGCAACCATAGGGATGTGGGTAGTTTTATTCTAGTTTTTCTAGTTTTATAGTACGTGGTTATATTAATTTGGATTTTTTATTTCAATTTTACTTCTTCTACTATTCTCCCATTGGAGTTACTTTTGTATGCATTACTTACTTGCCTCTTTTATTTCCACATTCTTAGTGGAAAAATAATTCCCACTTTTATTTTTTATGATGGAAGGTGCTAGTTGTTTACCCATGGGGATCAGAAATTCCCTTTAAGCTATGTCTAGACTAGATTAGTAATCATGTTACTAGGGTTCCCGAGGTAGTTTTCTTACAAAGTGGTATCAGAACTCCAGGTTGAGATTTTTTCTTGGAGTCAGTATCCATTTGTGAAAACTTTTTTGGGACATAAGAGGTAGTTTCCATTGTGTTCCTAGCCAACACTAACCGCAATAAACCTTAAGTCTCAATGGGTGGTTAGAGAAATATTTTTGGTGGATTAGTTGTAACACCCTAAAATTCTAATGTACAACTTTATATTCAATAATGTTTATCCCACATAAAGATAGGTGTAAAAAGGTAATATATTAACCAAATACATTACAATAAATTTTCTATCTGAAATATAAGTAATATATTATATAGCTTGTAATGAACCCAACATTGAGTTAGCTTGTATTACACCCAAGAGAATACTTCTTCGATGACTTTCAATACACACATGACCAAGTTTTAACCGAACAACAATATAATATTAAAATATTACCATTTAATATAATAAGACATAACCTAGTAGTTAAATTATATGTTTTGAATAGTATTAACTAACTTATGAAAAAATATATTTTATAAAAATATATGACTAATTTAAAGGTAAAAAATTATTGAATATAGGAAACAAATGAATATAAATGGATTGTTTTTACATAAAACCATTTTTATGCTCACAATGCTATGTTATCCTAATAAATTAAATTAATTAAAACTAGTAAATTATTATTATTAAATATATTTTTTATATGTTCAATAAAATATTTTTTCTGATAATCTCATTTATTTTATAAGCATAAGACCACAAAATCCAAATTTTATGCATAAATAATATATTTTTATTAAGGCATTGTTACTGCCTTTTAATGGAGAACCCATTTTATATATTATTTTTTAAACTTTTATAAATTAAATATGTTAAAATTAACTTACTATTTTGAATTTAAACATAAAATTATCTTAGGGTGAATTTTGGGAATTGTTATGTGAAGATTCATTTTTTAATGAATAGTGGAAAATATTGATTTTTTTCAAATTCGCATTTTCATCTAATTTATTTATAAGGTTAAATTACACTTTTAATTAGGTTTTAAGGTTAATTATATATTATTTTATCCATTAATAAAATTTAATTCATTTAAATCAATTTCACCTTGATATTGAATATAAAAACCTATAAAACATTTGGACCTTTTTACTTTAAAAACATGCATTGTCGTACTGCATGTGAGATAAGTTTTTAAATTATTATTTTTTCTTCTTATGTGATTGGAATTTGGAAAAATACATTTTTTATGTTTAATTAGAATAATGAATAATTTATAATAATTTTAACATAGTTTTTGAAAAAAAATGACTAGTGAAAGTAATTAAAATTAATTACAATTATTAAGGCAAAATTAAGCTTAATAAATGACTAAAACTTTAAGAAAAGGGGCCAAATGACCTAGGAACTTTTAAAAACACAATTTTCTAGAAATTGGTCGGCCATTAATTTTCCATTATTTATTTGGTTTGGTTTTGGAAGAATTGTTTAGGTAAAAAAATGGGTACACCTAACTTCTTTTCAAAAATACCAAGTGAGTCCTTTTCCTCCCATATAAAAGGCCACCACCTCACCCACGTTTTCACACCTCTAAAACCACTTAGGATAGGCCAATATCTACCCAAATATCTCCCCAAATTACATTAACTCTACCATGAATCCCCATTTTGGTATAAATCCTTCTAATGGATCCTTTTAGTATAAACCAAAAAATGTTTCTCGATTAAGAGGTAACGTCTTATCTCTGGATTTTTAGATTCATTTCCCTTATCCACCACCTATATAAATATTAATTTATGATATTATGAAAAAACAATATCCTAAATATAATATTATTTTTTTGGTTAATGTTTATACCTACACTTACACACACATCTATCTAATGGGTAACAAACTTACTGTTTCTTTGTATGGAGACCTAGTGCCTTACAAAACGATGATTGTTCATTTTTAATTTTTCCACCTTTCATAGTAAATATTGTGATATTTTGTTTCATATTTATTATTTAATATATTTATAATTTATTTATTCTTATTTAATTTTTATTTATAACAGACATTTATTCTTTTCATCTTGTGTAAGTTTGATAATTTCGTTTGGGGAAGTGTGGACTACCGCCCCCTCAAAGAGATATGACTTGTTCATTCCATACATGGAACATATAAAATATGGTTATAAAAAACAATGTAACATTTATAAAATAGATATTATACTATAATTATAATATAAATATTTATCATCTAGTTTTCATTCTTTTAATACAATAAAGAAATGAAAGTAGCATTAATGGGTATGTACGACCAACCATCTCCAGGAACGGTTCACTTCATATGTAGTCTCCAAATATTATATACTACTATAAATAAATATATATGATATATATAAGATAATTAATTTATTTTTTACATTTTTTAGGTGATTAAACCATGATCTAATTAATTATAACAATGAATAACATTTTAAAACCTACTCGTGATAACTAGTAAATTAACACCTAAAATAGTAAAATTAATGAATGTTTTTAACAAATGTGTAATCATACATTATAAAAAGTTAATAAATGGTATTATAAACATGAGTAAGTTTATGATATTTTTTAGAAACATATTTTAAACCACTATACATTATTCTAAATACCACTCAATTAAAATGAAGGAAAAGGTAATGGATTTTAATATCACAATATACACCTTTGAGATAAATGCCATATTCACCACTCACTTATTTTGCGTGGAATAAATACTTCCCATTTTTATATATTAAATCATGATTTAAATTTATTAAATTATAATAAACGTTTCAATTTAATATTAATCTTTCATGGATCCTATTATTCAAAATCTTTTCAAGTAGTAAGAGAATTTTTCTCAATTTATATTCCATTGAGGCTTATTTGTTATTATGTGCCAATTAACTTTTATTTAGTGTATATAATACCTTTTTCATGTTATATCATGAATAAACTTATTATCACGATAAAATAAGTTTAATTTAATATCATAACTTTCTGGATATTATGATTCAAATGTTTCAAAGTGGTTTGGGACATTTTGGAATGCTTAAAGTTATTCTAGGTAAGAATGTTCTTAATTATTACCTTTGAAATCTCACTTCCTTTTGTGATTTTTAACTTTATATTGAAAAAAATTACCTCATTGTAATAATTTTTCATTGTAAATTAATTTTAATATCCATATTCTCATAGAATGGAAATGATTATTTTCTAAACCACATATTATTTTACAAATGGAGTTAACTTTGATAGTTATTTCATTAACTGGGAATTATAAATAAATATATATCTTATATTCATTATGGATACATTTTGATTAGTAAAATTATTTATTCAATATATTATTACTGATTTATACATTTAATACATGGGTTGTGGACCATTTAAGGGAACCCATATGGGTTGGGACCAGTAAATGCAAACCCCTCGATGCATCGGTTGTCCCATGAGGTGAATTATTTGGACAAATAGTTTAAACTGTCTCTTGATGGTAAAGTTATCATGTTCCTAGGAAACATTAAATCTAATAATTAAGAATTTACTTTATTTAGTATTATGTTATTATTTATCCATGATATTTTGTGTTCAAATATATATGGATTCATTTAATATTCAGTTCATTGATTTAATGGCATGTTTTTTTAGTTTCCTACATTGATATATTGATATTCACATATCTAGTTATTTGAATGGAATGTGTTACCAATTATCTACCTTTCCATGTTAATTTAATCTTATTTATTCATTTTTTAGTTTTATTTGCATACCCTTAATGATAATTTTAGATCGCCCTAATTATGTTTACTTTCCCCAGGTTATGAAGAAGGAATCTTTGAATAAGAATTCAAGGATATAGTTTATTTTATTTTTATGTATCTTTATTTAATTTACCATTACCCAATGTGTTATAAGTATCATGTATGTAATCTATCTTTCCAATAATACTAAATAGTTTGGTCCTTATAGATGTTATTCCTTATAACTATTCCAATGTAATAAAATAATGCACCGACTCTAGGATTTTGGGGTCAGGGGGTTACAGTTGGTATCAAAGGAAGTTTAGAAGAATCCTTGGAAACTAGATTTATAAAACATATATCTAGGAGAAGAAATATGTGATATAAACTGAGTATAATTATAGAATAACATAATATAATTTTCGTATGTTAGTGAATATTTTGATATTCTTATCAATACATCGCTATCTGGACACTATAAGTGGATGTGGTTATGGAAAAAATGCACCTAAGAGTAATAAATTCAAAATGTGATCCAAGAACAAATTAGGTAAACCTAGTACATGAAAATGGTCCTTACTGCGTACTTAGTTTGACACTCCTAGGTGATATGTTTAGGATAATTCACATTATATTTACCTACAATTATGATGGATATTCTCCCAAAGTAACCGATTTTGATGATTCTAGGATTAATGGTGCATAAATTTATATGCTATATCATATTTGGAATTATACATTATGTTATGATTTAATCCAGTATATAACATTGTTTACAAATTCCACCTAGTAGAAGGAATGTGAACCTCACCAATGCATGTGATCCAAAGAGTAATAGGGATTGAAACATTTGTTGTCTTCAGAAAATATTTCATGGGTAAATAGACTCACAAATATTCTCATCATATGAATACATATTATCATGGGAAAATGAGATGGGTAAAAACTTCTCCATGTTGTATGTCAACGAATGAAACAAAGACAAGAAGAGTCAATCTAAGCACCATGAAAAAGGAAAAAAGTTGAAGAAGATGAATGGAAAGAAGGATTTTCCAAATTGTGATAATTGTGGAAAGAAACAATTTGGAACTTTCTTCAATAGAATTATAGTTTTTATAAGTTTTGAGAAAAATGAAAAAAAAAGTTCATGATTGAAGGGGTATGAAAAAGTTTCCACTATACAATGATTCAACTACAAGGAGATGAGACACTATCTGAATCAATGTCCCAAGCATCAACAGAATATACCAAAAATGATGATGTTGGATAATGATAAAGTTATCATACAACCGGAGATGTAGAGGAATGGTTAATATTCTTATTCAAGAATTATTTCATTTGATTTTTTTATCAGCAGTGTACTACATATATGAATTATATAATATATAAATATGGTATTATAGTACTATTTAATTAAGGATTTGATATCATAAGCTGAATGGTTCAAAGAAAAAATATTTATTAAAAATTTAAACATTTCATAAAATACATGATTTATGGAAATAAAACCCTTAATATGTTAAAAATGTGGAGATAATAATGAATAAATGATTGATTTGGACAAGTATTAACTACCTTGGAACTAATAAATGACATGTTGACAAGTTTGTTATGCAATAATTTATAGAGGTTACAAAATTTTTTGATTTATGTAATATATCCCATAACATTTGTTTACTTAAATAATAAAGAAGAATTCATGTTTCAAATATGGTTTTGTGGTGATTCGAGTTATAACAATATTTCAGCTGATTATATGATTCACATGTTTTGATTGTGAAAATTTATATCTTCTTCATGTTGATTCAATGCTAATAATAAGTTCATTTTGTAAATTTAGTGACCTTCTAAATAATTTGATTATAAAATTTTGAAAATGTTAAGTGTTTATAAAATGGTTGATCATTAGATAATATTTTTGAGGTTAATGTATTACATCACCATATGATGCATCATGTGCTACGAGATGAAGTAGAAATAGGTCAAGGCATAATGAAAGGAAGTATTATTTTACAGAAACATATATTTTCTTATAGAGTTAATGTATTTTTTATATATATAAAAAATAAGTTTTGAATGAAAAATTTTGTCCAATTATCATCATTTTTGATGATATAAATGACATTTATTCACACATTAGGTTTATAGTTTTGTGTTCAAAAAAATTCACCTCAACATTTACTTTATAACTCTCCATTATAACATGATTGTTGTATTTTTTTCCATATCAATGTTTCTATTTCCCACCCATGTTCTCCTACTAGGGAGCCTAGTTATGTGACCATTGTACTTTCCTTTCTCTATTATTAAAGAAGATGTGTTATTAACCGTGTTCATGATTTGGGGTTTTTAACAATAGTTAATTTCAAATATCAATCCCCTAATTACCGATGATAAATTTAAAATTGTGACAACAAATTTTAATTAAGTTGGGGAGAATATAACACCCCAAAATTATAATGTGCATCTTTATATTCAATAGTGTTTATGAAACGTAACACCATGTGTAAAAGGGGAATATATTAACCCATTACATTATAATATATTTAATATATCAATTGAATATAATAAAATTTATTGCTTGTAATGAATTCAACATTGAGTTAGCTTGTGTTACAAGAAAATTAAAACTTCTTTGATGTCTTGAATTGCACGCAAGATCGTGTTTTTATAGAATTACAATACATTGGAAAAATGTTATTATTTAATATAATTATACTTAACCTAGCCATGAAATTATAAATTATGAATAGTTTTAAAAAATTTATTAACATATATTTTTTATAATAACATAAATTTAGTTTATAGGTTATAAAATTAATGAATTTAGGATCCAATAGAATCTAAACAAAATGTTTTTATATAAAACCATTAGTATGCTCATAAAGATATTGTATCCTAATAAATCTAAGTAATGAAAATTAGTGAATTATTTTAATGAAACATATATGTTATATATACATTAAAGTATTTTTTTATGTTAATCCCATGGATTTCATATGCATAAAATCAAAAAAACCCAATTTTATGAAAAAATACCATATTTTTTATTAAGTCATTTTTACCACATTTTAAGGGAGTTTCCATTTTAAATCCATTTTTGAAACCTTTATAAATTTAATATGTCAAGATAATGTTTTTCTTTGGAATATAATCATAAAAATTATCTTTGGATGAATTTTGTGTATGTTTTATGAAGATTCATTTTTTAATGAACAGTGAAAATATAGAATTTTTGTTGAAAATTGATTTTTCATCTAATTTATTTACAAGGTTAAATTATAAATTTAATTTGTTTTAAACATAAATTAGAAAATAGTTTTATCAATTAATACAATTTATATATCTGAAATAAAATTCACTTTGAAATTGAGTATAAAAACATATCAAACTTCTGGACGTTTTTATGTTATAAACCGGCCTTGTCATCTCACATATGGGATGAATTTTTAAATTAAATTTTTTAAATTATGTGATTGTAATTTTGATATGTATATACCATATTTTTAATCATCTTAATTTATAGTTTCTAATAAGTTGAAATTAGTTTTTGACCAAAAATATTAGTTAAAGTAACTAATAGTAATTACAATTATTTAGGCAAGATTAATCTTAATAAGTGTCCAAACCCTTTACTCATGGGAGAAAATGACCTATCCACTTGTCGTACACAATTTGTTTTCCATAATTCGGCCATTAAACTTCCATTCTTGATATTGGTTTTTTTAAGTCTTTTTCTGTTAAAAACATGGGTACACCAAACTTCATTTTAAAAATACTAAGTGAGTCCATTTCCTCCATTATAAAAGGCCACCAACTCTCCCACTTCCTCACACCTCTCAAACCACATAGGTTTGGACATGATCAGCCCAAATATATTACCAATATCCCTCCTGTTTACCATGAAACCCCATTTGGATATAAATCCTTCCAAGTATACCTTTTGGTATAAACTAAATGAGGTTACCCGATTAAGAGGAAACATCTTATCTCAATATTTTTAGTTGCATTTCCATTTTACACTCCATATACTATTATTATTTTATTATTTTATAAATAAATATTATCCTCAATATACTAGGATTTGTTTTATACTAAATTTTACACATACACTTACACACACCTCAATCTAATGGGTAATGAACATACAATTTCTGTGTACAACGAACTATTGGCTCACAAAATGGTGATTGTTCATTTTTCCTTTACCACCTATCATGGTGGACATTATAATGGAAACTATATTTATATATTTAATATATTATATTTATAATGTATTTCTTATTATTTAATTTTTATTTATAACATACCTTTATGCTTTCCATCTTCTGTAAATACGATAATTTCATTTGAGGAAGTGTGGAATACTGCCCCCTCAAAGCGATATGACTCATTCATGCCATACATGGATCATATAAAAGATTTATTCAATAAACCTATGATACATATGTAACATATATAATATAATTTATTTATAATATACATATTTATTCTTTATTTTTATTTTTTTAATACATTTAAGAAATGAAATTAGTGTTCATGTGTACGTACGACCTACCGTCTCCGTGAACAATGGACTTAATATCTAATATCAAAATATTATGGACAAATATAAATACCTATATATTGATTATATAGGATAATTTAGTCATGTATTACATTATTTGGATGATTAAACCATGATCTAATTAATTATAAAAACAAATAAAAAGTTAAAACTTACTCGATAAAACTAGGAAATTAACACCTAAAATAGTAAAATTAATGAAAGTTGTTAACAAATAGGTAATGACATATTATAAGAAGTTAATATATGATATTATAAACATGAGTATGGTTATTATATAAATTAGTGATAAACTTATTACACTATATAAGAGACTAAATAACACACAACAAAAATGAATGATAAGGTAAGGTATTTTCATCACACTTTTTGCACATGTGATATAAATGTCATATTCACCACTCAATTAGTATATGTGGTATAACAACTAAAAATATTGATATATTATATCATAATTAAAATTTATTTCATGATATTAAACATTTCAATTTTTTATTAATATTTCATGGATCCCATGATTCAAAATATACTCTTGTAGTAAGGGAACTTCTTCTCAATTTACATTCCATTGAGACTTATTTGTTATTATGTGCCAATTACCTTTTAGTTTTGTGTATATAATGACTTTTTAATGTTATATAATGATTACCATTATTATCATAATATTATATGTTTCATTTAATGGCATTACATTCTAGATATTTTGATTCAATTGTTTCAAAGTGGTATGGGACAATTTGGAATGTTTAAATATTTTTCTCCACAAGAATGTTCTTACTGATTATTTATGAAATATCACTTAATTTTGTGATTTTTAACTATCTCATGAAATAATCACTTTATTTAATAATTTTTCTTTATAAATTACATTTAATATCTATACACACACACAATTGATATTATTATTTCCTAAACTATATATCATTTTACATACATGTTCACTTTAACAGTTATCAAATTAACTGCTTATTATTGATAAATATGTATCCTCTATTAAATATGGATACATTTTAATAAAGAACATTGTTTATTCATTGTATTAGGAATTATTTAGACATTAAATACATTATTTGGGTACCTTTTAATAAAATCCCTATGGGTTAGGGAATGGTTAATGTAATCCCCTTGATGCATCTGTAGTCCCATGAGGCAAATTAGGTAGCCAAATAGTTTAATCTTTATCATGACGGTAAGGGTATCATGTTCCTTGGAAATATGATATCCCATAATTAATAATTTTCTTTATTTATAATACATTTATTATTTATCCATGATATTTTTTGTAGACATATCTATGAATACATTTAATTTTTAGTTTATTTTTTTAATGGCATGTGTTTTCAGATTCTTACCTTTCCATATTGATGTTTGCTTATCTATTTTTTTGTATGGAATGTTTTAAAAGTTTTTTGCAAATCCATGTTAATTTATTTATATATATTTATTATTTATTACACTTTAAATACCCTTATAGATCATTTAAAATAACCCAAATTATGTTTCATTTCGACATGTTATCGAGAAGAACTCTTTGAATAAGCATTCAAGGATATAGTTACTTTTGATTCTAGGTATCTTGCTTGTATTTTTTATTTCACAGTATACTATGGGTATCATGTATATAATATGACTTTCCAAGATTTCTAAACTATTCAGACCTTTGGTATTTGATTTCTTGTAATAATGAAAATGTATTAATGTAATGTACCCACTCTGGGATTCTAGGGTCGAGGCGTTACATTATTTCTAGTATTTTCCCTATTTCTCTATTTGTGTTTAATCTGATGTATATTTTGTTGTCTATGGATGATGTGCAGCATCATATCTCAGAGAATAAATGTTAATTGGATCTTGGAGTAAGTTGCTGCTAAACCACATTGAGCCAATCCTCTTATGGACCAACTCTTGTTGAGGTGATTATGTGAATTATTGAAGCTCTAGGATAGAGACCACCTCATGTAAATGTTTAGGTTTTACCTTTGGAACCTCATAGAATATTCTAAATATTTGTTCTTAATATTTCCTTTACCATAACCTATCACCATTCAAAGGCTCAAATGACCATGAATTGGATGAGGAATGGTTGAGAATAATTAATAATATGTTTGGTTTTTCAACAAACCTGATGAAATAAAAGTGAATTATAACACATTACTACTACAAAGAAGGAGAAATGGATGAAGGGGCATGATAGTATCAACTAAGAAACATGAGGGCATAAATTCAAAATAATTCAAGGTTATTTTCACCTATTAGTTCTATCCAGAGTCGATGCAATTGGCTAAGTCCACTGGGTTTTTCAAAAATGAAGAAAGCAGATAGGACCGTGAAAAAGTATGAGAACAATTTCACTGTGCTTGTGAATTTTACACCATTGATAGTATCGAATGAGAAGAAGAAGTATTGAAGGTTTGAGATGTGAAATTTATTAGATATTCATTTTCATGTTTTCTTGATGAATATGCCTTCTTATACTGATGTGATAGATAGAGCACTAATAGTTGAAATGGACATGGATAGAATGTCTGGGTTATCAGGATTTTATTTCACTCCCTGTGGAAGTGTGTATTCCTCTAAGGGAAATACGAACTGTGATGACTCTCATGGTGGTTATCGATGGTAGGGTTTTTCTAAACCTCCCTCAGTTCTTGGAAGAGTTCCCCCAGTTTTTTACTAGTGTGGAAAGCTGGGACCTTCAATGAGGGTTTTCACTGAGGAACCCAAGAACTATTACTTCTGTGGACACTCAGGTAACCTTTACATATTCTTCCTTGTTTATTCCACTCTTCATAGTGGAATTAGATCATCCTCACCATCTAAAACTGTGTCACAATCAGATGCTTATTGAGAAAAAGGTTTCCAGACATAGGCATCTAGGACAAATATTCTTCACACAATGTAAGAGTTTCCAGAGGATATATATATATGGGTCCAATGACCATGAGAGGTACCATTACTACAAAATCATAATTAGTGACAGGTATATTTGATACAAGTTCATCTCACTTGTTTATTTCAACCTATATTTTTAATATTCATAATCTTCCAATGAAGTTTTTATCTTGTGCAATGGATATTACTAACACCTTGGTACGAAGAGAGATCTCGTTCTCTATAGTTTGTCTTGTGTTTTTTCTATATCAGATGTTGACCTTGATTGGATTTTTTTGGTTCTCAATATGAAATCTCTTGAATTCATTTTCGAGATGGAATGGATCATTTTTTCTAAATCCTAGCTTGATTTTTATCTTTGACAAATATCATTTACAACACTTGATAGTGTGTTCCATTTATTCTAATGAGATGTGACCCGAGGTTGAGAAGATCCAGAGCTTTTTATCTAGAGTTTTGGAAAGTAATAACCATTTTTTCCTATGATATATATTTGGAATTATTGAGTGGGGATCTCCCTCCAGTAATTGTTGAGTTTTCCGATGTGTTTCCCTCTGTATTCTCTAGTTTTCCCCCAGTAAGGGAGGTCAAGCTATCAATTGACTTAATTCCTAGTACTCAACAAATTTATAGTTCTTAATAACCTATGGAACTAGCTGAAATGAAAGATATGAAATTCCAATTTAATGGTCTTCTTGAGAAAGGATTCATACACTTGAGTTTGTCAGCATGTGTGGCATCGGTTCTCTTTATTTTGAAAGCTGATGGTTCACTTTGCCTATGCATCGATTATCAAAAGATCAGTAGAGTGATGATAAATAACGAGTATCTATTGCCACATATTGATGATATTTTTGATAAGTTGAAATGAAATAAGTGATTCTAGAAGATTTATCTTTGATGTGGTTTCCCTAAGTTTAGGATACAAGAATCTGATATTTCAAAAAACCACCTTTCAGAGGAGGTACAGTCATTATGAGTACCTTGTCTTTCCCTTTGGTCTAACAAATGAACCTATAGTTTCCATGGATTTAGTGAACATGATTTTTAATGAGTATATTGATACCTTCATGGAAGTTTGTTGATGCTCCCTTCCACCACATTGTCCAAATATTGACCAAGGATAGTACTTCCAGAAAAGAAGAAGGAAGAATCATAAAAAAAGTGCGAAGGAATTAAGGCGTGCAAGTATACCTATGTGCCATCCTTGGGCATGAAAGTCACTTGCACCCCAAACATGAGGCGTGCAAGTAACTTGTGTGACCTAAGTAAAATTTCACCCAAGCCTCAGGTGGCCTATAAATACCCCTGGTGGGCCCACCATTTTGGGGATGAAAAATCCAAAACTCATATTTAAGCTCTGGTTTCCCTGGTCTCTTATTGAAGTCATCTGATCAATTCTATGGTAATTTATAACCTAGAATGGAAGATCTAAAGAGGAATAATAAGACCTAAGTGTTTAAACTCATCAACACTTGTGCGCCGAAATGTCCGTCCCTTAAGGGAAATGGATTCACTTGTGTGCCTCCTTGTCCTCTCATGGAAACTTGTGCGCCATCCTTTTGAAAACATCTAGGGATAATAATAAAGGGTTGAGCCAAGTCTCTCCCAAGTATTACCCTGTAGGTTCTTCATCACCCAAGTGAACTCATGTCGTGCAAGTATACTTACACAACCAGGACTTGCACGCCCGAACAAGACTTTCCCACCCGAATAGGACTTGCACGCCAGACTCTTTTTGGGCGCCCCTCTTTCCTATTCACTTCCATTCATCAAATCCACCATTCATCTTCAAAGATCTGGCCTTCAAAACCCACTTCAAAACCACTTATTACATGGTTCCTTTGTTGGCTTCCTTATCTGAAAGGAATTCTGTGTAACATCTCTCAAAACCTTGTGATTTATATAACTTTATATCACTATGATTAGAGGTTCCCTTCATCCAACCTCAACACTTAATATGAGAGAATCTTTGATATGGGCATATTTATCAGGAGTAAGCCCTAATCATAAGTCAAATACCCCTTTATTTTGGGCATCCTCCTTTGGAGTAAGCCCCAAATTAAGAATCTAAATCTCCATAAAGCACAAATACCTTTATAGACCCTATTAATGGGAATCCTTTTTAGGAGTAATCCCCAAGTCCCCTTTAACATTGGGACTCCTTCTCAGGAGTAAAACCCCAAGTTACAAATCTCGTTAACCTAGGCTTCCTTTTTAAGAGTAATCCCCAGTCATAATTTCATTAATTTTGGGCTTCCTTCTTAGGAATAAGACCCAATCATTAGTCCCACCTAATTTGGGAATCCTCCTCAGGAATAAGTCCCAAGTTAAAGTATCCAAATCTCAATAAAGCAAAAATACCTTTATGGACCTTGTTACTATGCTTCTTCCCAGAAATAAATCCAAGTCTTCCTCTATTTGGGAAGTCACACATACATAATCCCCGTATCATTCCTTGTGACCACCTATTTTGTGGCACAAATCATCAAGTTCACTAATACTTATTGTTTCTCACACCGAGCATGACTCACGTGAGCTTAGAGTGTAAAATTAACTACGACACATCTCTTTGGGCGGCTAATCATACGTAAGCCCCACTCTTCTAAGTCGAACTAAGTGGACTTTGATCTTTGACTTAATATTATAGTTTGTAGGAATCCTTTCTGAGGGTCAAGCCCATCACCCATTAATTCTCATCTATCCCATATGATGTTAAACTATATCAGAATTTCCGAACTACGTGGGTTCTGATTCCTTTTCTAAAAATGATACGTATGCAGCCCATCTACGGGTATGATCCCAACTTTGAAATAATCCATGTCCTTTTGAATGGAAATAAACATCAAGTGCCCCACTAAGTGGCTTTAAAACCAGTATGGTCATCATAATGACCAAGATATTTCTATATAATGTATTGAAGGATACCATTGAATAAGAATCTCCAATACATACGGATTATTCTCCATCGATGAAGAACCTCAAATACATATAAAAGATTATCTAAATCTCATACATATCAATCATTGATTGAAAATTCCAAAGGAAAACTCATTTTCATACTTGGTGAATTAATAAGGATTTGTGAACATAACATAAATCTATGAGAGAGTCCCGGAGTAGTCAATAATTCCCCCCAAAAGGTGTGATGAGCCTGACCTCCCATCAACTCGATCAATACAAATTCTTAAGACTCATCAGTCTACTACTAATGAGAACCTAACTTTGGAATGTAGGTCCAATTGGATATAGAATCATTGGATATTTCCGATTCTATGAATAAAATCATTAGAAACTGATTGGAAAATATTGATCCTTAAACCAATGAGGTCATCCCAATTTCTAGGAGGAAACAAAAATTGTGAACCTGACGGTAATCCTCAAACAAGTTAAATGATGTTTTTCTTATTTGTTAGACCCCTATTTAACTCCATGTGTGGGACAAAAAAGCAATCAATAACACATGTGCTCATCCAAAAGATTTAATGGATGAAATTATCTTGATCAGGTCTATTATATCAAATAGAAACTCTTTTCAAAGATATCTTTGGAATAAAGAAATGGATTCTCTAAAGTTCACACCTGTGAATGCCTCAGCTGCTACTCCTGCTGGATCATCGTCTGCTCTGAGGAAGACATCACATAATCAGTATCTGCAACACTGGGTCTCAAATGAATTGGTTAAAGAATATCATCAACATGGTACCATTCTGACTCTGGAGGCTGCTCGACAAGCCCTCCAAGTTAACAATTTACCCTGGTTGTCCAGACAGTAACCACCAGTGATCAAGAAGCAGGCAGTGCTAACCACCATCTCCAACCATTTCTGGTTGTTATCCCTAGAACACAACAACCATTCCCTCCCATATCACAGGGAGGTGAATGAGGTGGTCGCTCATGGCCTCGGTTCAAGAAGAGATGATTCCTTTCCAAGGGATCCCATCAACCATCAACGCCAGACTCGTGCGGTAGTGCACCCTCAACATAATGAGGGTACCACCTTTAGGGGTTCGACTCAGGTTCCTCAGACTCGAGCATGAAAGGAGAACCATCAGAGGTGAAATCCGGTCAACAAGAAGAAGGTTCTTACTTCTTCCCCCTCTGGATAAGTCCATCAAGCCAACTTGATGGCAAGCAATGAGCGGGTATATACACCTGTCCGTTATAATCCCACTGTCCAGCAGAATTGTCTGGAAGCAACCCACCAATCCCATCAGGAAATTCCAACAGAGTACTATAGGTAGGCACATACACCTGTTTATAATTTATTATCAAGTCAGCAGGCTTTTCTGACTGCATCCAAAGGAGCTCACCAGACAAATATGGTGAACACCTGTAAATAGGAACATACACCTGATTACAATCACCAATTCTGTCAGTAGTATCGTCTTCCAATATTGATGGAAATACACCAACCATACATGATGAGGAACATCCAGAAGATGCATACACCTGCCAATGTTCATCAAGTCTGCCAAAAGTCTAATTTGGTTGCACCCGGAGAAGTCAGTTGGAATGCTCCGACGACAAATTTGGAGCAAACTCAACTCTCTACCCCCATGCATAAGTACTTTCAATACCCATTGAAAGAAAAAGGAGGATAGGAGAAGGCACATACACCTACTCCAGACATGGAATGGATATATATTCCCGTTCTTGCAGCTGATGTCACCAAACACATTCTAACAATGGTGAAGGAGCAGAAGAAAATCCCTACCCATATTCTAGATGCCTGTCAGAATATTATAACATCTTCAGCAGCATCACAGGGAATGAAACATGAATCTATCTTTATTAGTGGAGTGACTCACCAACTAGTCACTCCGGAGTAGATACACACCTCTGTTTCAGTCCATAAGGGTCATGGGGCATACTCCCCCATGTGATATAGACAATCAAGTCAGGCACAAACACCGGATTTGAATGGAGGTAATCAGCCTAACCTAACTAATTCTCCTGAGCAGGCACATAAAGTTGTACATAATAACCACTTTTGTCAAAAAGTGGTTCCCATAATGAGTAAGAAGGTGCCTAATAAAAAGACCCATTCAGCATAGTCATGAAATCAAGATCCAATCTGTAATAAGGCTTTGTTCGATACTGGAGTTCTTGAATCCCTCAGACAATTATCTGTTGCAACTTAAGATTATACTCTCTCATTTCACAATGGTGGGAACAATAATTCCGAAGTTCTTCATCAGAAACATCCTCATAAAGTCTTGCTTGATGACATTTCGGTCGATCATGATTAATCATCTTCTGATGAGAGCCACAATAACCCTCTATGTGGCCAAAGGACTAAGGAGCAAGAGGTTTCATCTTTTTCTGTAACCCACCATGGTGGTCCTCCCCATGATGATGAATTTAGCTGTGAAGGTCCTCTCCACAGTAATAATTCACATTTCCTGTAAAATTCTTCAATGGACAATGTAGTAATGAGAAATCCCTCTTATCTTGAGGCACTTTCAAATGTGAAGCTAGTCATGTCTGATGCCTTACTGCTAGGAGGTGAAATAAATTCTCAATAAGAAGATAGCCCGGGGTGTAGGTCATTCTCCGAACCACCCCTAGGTCCTTCAACTTCTAAACTAATAAATAAATTTTCTACCAATCTTGTTGAATCTGATGAAGCAACAAAGAAGCACCAGTGTTGGTCTAATCAGGTAGAAGAATCTTCATTGAATGATAAAGAGGAAGTGCTGAATATGAGAAAACAACTGGAGAAAGGCGAAGTACCAGTCATGCTTTGGCCTTTGGCTGACTCTCAGTATGATGTTACAGAAATGTTGATGGAATATTGTATTCATGGTATTCATCTCAACATGTGGAAGACACTTTTTCAGTTAAAAAATAAAATATTATCTTATGATGAATATCAAAATCATGTCAATATAATAGAAGGGTTACAACGCGAAATTCATTTGGCATCTCTCTTAGTTTCCCGATATCCAAAGGTTGAAAAGCAGCAGAGTGCCCTTCATCGTTCATGCCTTGGCTCACTAAAAATAATGCTCCAGTTAATTACCAATGCCCCATATGGTATTCATATCAGGGGATGGCGTGTTCATGGAGCACTACATTTCAAAGTACTCTCCAATAAACAAATCCCGCCAAAAGTGGTCTCATGCAATGTTATTGACCATGGCTGGCCACATCCAATTGGTTTTGTGTGTAATCAAAGGCTTGATCAGGAACATGCCTCAACTAGTTCTTCCCAAATTTAGGATTACAAAGAACAAGTTATCGAATTACTCTTGCATCAGGAAAATGAGAATATCAAACATGCTTCTTGTTTAGAGCATGCACATATGCAAGTGACAAAAGTGTTATAAATCATCGAACAGTCATCTGATCCAGGTGATTTGAGTGGATTTCGGTTGATGCATCCAGCCAATTTCCGGACTAATGTCTGCAAAATCATGAGATCTTTTAAGAAAGTATCAGATGTACCATCTGAAGAGACACCTCAGCTTTCTAGGCTGGGGACTCTTTTAACCCAACCCTCAGAATCAAAAAATAGGATTCGAGGAGTTGAGCAAGAATAGCAGGAACACCCCCAGTTCACCGGACTGGGGAATTTTTCAAATCCTTAATCTCTTCCTCAGTGAAAGTCATTTTTCTCTCGATTAGGGAAGAATCCACATGAGGAACACAGAGTCGAATTATCAGGGGATTGCCTTCAAATTACGGTTCATCAAGAAGTTCATGAGGGATCAACTCAACCAAGTGAAATGTCTCATAAAGGACATGATGAAGACAATATCATAGAAATTCAAAAAAAAAAGATATTCATTGATAAATGTCATCAATTTCGTTTTCACTGATCCCCCAGAACATGAGGCTCACTCAAAGGAATCAGATGAAGTGGTTACTGTTCAAGAGGCTGTACACATGGAAGCAAATGAAGAAGGTGTGCGTACTCGGAATAAAAGGCTTACCCAGAATCTAGGTATTCATTCAAATAAACAACTCCACCCTCTCCGAAAGGTGTCCAACAAGGGGAAAGGAAAAAATTCAGGTTACATTCCACCCAACCTCTGGAGAAGGACAATCACTCTCATTAGAGGAAAGGTTCGCACAACAAGAGGCAAAAATGAGGGAGTTAAGAAGGTTGAATGCATAACAACTTCAAGTTAGTCTTCCTCCTAAGCATTATGGAATCAGTCGGTCAAGGGAATTTTTTTGTAGAGAATAGGATGGATCAAGAATATCATCCTTTACCAGTACACCCTCATAGGTCCAATCCTATGGGTTATACTCAACAACAACTAGCAATACTACCATCAGTGGCAGTCCTGGTCGCCACACCTGTCCAAACTCAAGTTCCTTCACCTGCATAGGTATAAGATCAACCAGATGTCTCTCAAAAATTAATTACTACCATTGAGTCATTAATAGCTCGGTTGGAAGATATTAAAGGAAATCGTGCACTGGTTCAACTGGAGAAGAGAGCTTACCCTAAATGGGTAGATCCAATTCCTCCCCCATCAAATTTTGTAAGTCCCACATTCCCAATTTTTAATGGTTCGGGAGATCTAGAACAACACTTAACACGTTTAGTTTCTCGTTGTGAACCTATGATGGGAACTCCTCAATAATAAGAAGTAGTTAAACTCATGTGAATTGTACGGTCATTACAAGGACCTTCTTTTTTCTGGTATACAATCTTGCAATATCGATCGATTACTGGGTGGGAGGATCTCCGTAAACAATTCATTCTTCAATTCAACTCAACATTGCCAAAGACAATTGTTTTTGATATTAAAAATTATATGAAAAGGGAAAATGAAAGAGTTTCAGATTTCATTTCTCGATGTAAGGGATTAACATATTCCTTAATTTTAGCACTCCCTCAAGAAGAATTGTTGCGAATATGTCTGGAAAATTTGTGTGATGAATTACGCACACCGTTGATCCCTGTGAAATACACAGGAGGGTTTTGAGACATTATATCAATCGCTCAGTAGATAGAAGATTCTCTTATAAAGACTAAGGCTAAAACTTGTGTAATTCCACCAGTTCTTGGAATGAGAATAGGGATAGAAGATACTACTACAATTATGCTTAAACTAGGACCTGTAACTGCTTCCACTTAAAAACCTTCATCTTATCGAAGGGCTCCACCTCATGAGCATAAAAAACAACAGCTGCCTTGTCAAGGTGATAATAGCGATAAAATACGGAAACAGTTTGATGATTTGAAAAACAAATTTTATTCTTTCTAGAAGGAGAATGATCCATCCTACTTCATCTCGGCTCTGTAAAACAATTTGGTTCAGTTTCCAAGGCCCAACAGGCTGAACAAGGACGGATATGAAGACCTTCCCAACTATTTCCCATTTAATCAGATGTTGGGGAATCCCACTCAGGAGAGTTTTTTCTTCAACTACCTCCTGCAAACGATGGTGGACTCTGGACAGGTAAAATTGAAAGGCTCCTCAGCCTAGGTAGCATGTGTTACTGCTACAGATCCAGAGGAAGAAGGCGAGTGGCATGAAGTCAAAAGTAAAAATGCACAGAAATATGATGATTGGATGGTTAGGAAAATGATCAACCAAACTCATGCCATTTTACTAACGCAATTGAAGAAACCAATTGTGTCTTCTGCTATGAATGCCACAGAATAACCCCCTTTATCAAAAGACAAATCATCAAAGTGGTAGCATAATTTGAAGAAATAAGAATAGTCAGAACAAGAAGATTTCATGTCAAAGCCTAAATTGTCTTTGACTCTGGTAGATTTTATGCCATCTTCTTGAAAAGTACGGGCATCTCCCCACCAAACGGCATAGCCTAAACTGGAAAATCAGGTATAATCTTCATCAGATGAAGAGTTTATCTTTGGTTTTATTAATATGATTCATTTAACGGATCTATATGCCAACCATAGTTTTGATCTTGATGAGCCTGAGTACCCTATATCAAACCGAGGAATTAGAGGAAGAGATAGAGGTTTAGGATACAAGGGAATACATGGATATTCCAGAAACCACTATTTCAATATTACCCCTGCCAGAACTATATATGTGGCTGAAACTCATGGAAAGGCCCTTCAATGGGCTCAATAAGAACAAGAAAGTTCTTCCATGCATGGTAGATTCAGTCCTGGTACAATTATTTTGGATTATCAGTTAGAGGTTACACCTTCTTCCTCTCAGCAAATAAATAGACCTAATCAGTCCAATCTTCCAAAGCCTGGAAAATTTCCATCTCTTACCCCGATACAAGATACATCTACTTCAAAAGCATGAAATTCTATGGAAACTGTGAAACTACGTGTTCCTGTTGGGAAATGTAGACCTTTGGACCAAAATTATGATGTCTTGAAACATTTTTCCCAATTACCAGAAAAGTTATCAATTCTGTATTCCTTGAATATATCAATGGATCTTCGGGAGGCCCTCATTGAGGCTTTGTCAAGTACTCAGGAATTCGAAACTGAAATTTCTACGGGTGAAGTCTACCATATAGAGAATGATCCTGCAGAATTCCATGCAGTGATATCTTTTACAGATG
Organism: Viscum album; assembly: GCA_963277665.1. NCBI lineage: Eukaryota > Viridiplantae > Streptophyta > Magnoliopsida > Santalales > Viscaceae > Viscum > Viscum album. Next base: position 256,135,627 of record OY728130.1, read on the forward strand.
AAGATGAAGATGATGTTGTGCATGGAAATATCATACCATTGTATTTATCTGGAAAGGTCAATGATGTAGATATCCGACAAGATTTCATTGATAATGGCTTAGGAGTCAACATCATACCTATTCATTCACTTCATCGATTGGCCCTCAACGAATCTGATTTATCTCCTTCTAATTTTATGTTCCAAGGATATGATAAAAATGAACACGAACCTTTGGGCGAGATTACACTCAGAACACAGTTTTGAGAACTTGCGTCCAATTTATATTTCATGGTTGTTCGACATGACACAACCTTCAACATTTTCCTTAGAAGACCTTGGCTACATCAACATACAACTGTACCTTCGTCATACCATCAATTTCTCAAATATTGTTTCAATGGTCAAATTGGGACATTGTATGGTGAGAAATAACCCTTAAAAACATGTGAATCTCAATACAATAAGACGGAATTCTATCACATGGGGGGAAAAGAGAAATCAATGACAAAAGAGGTTACCAAAATTAATGCTCCATATGGTTTGGAAAAGATTCCAGTAAACCCATTCATACATGTGAGTACAGATTATGTGTTTCCTATCAGTAAAATTGACAAGGTAGACCCAAATTCAAATAATCTTATGGAAACTTCCATAATGTTGATTACGACAACTAAGCCAGACAACATGGTAGAAATTTTTGATTCATTAGGCAATGATGAAAGTTAAAATGGAGATGTCTTCATTTCATCTGTTGAAATACAACAATTCTATAATTCATCAACCATTCCAGAAGAATTGATAGCAATGTCAGAGATTAATTATGATGATGATTCTCAATCCATCATCTCCTATTTATTACCCAATGAAGACCCTTCATCATTAATAGGGTTAGAAATGGTATCCACTTCTTCATTATGTTCATATCTTAAGTTCTCTTATGATCATGGGAATTATGCTTCATCATCTACTATGCAAGTAGAAACAGATAAAGTGACACATATTGAAGAATAAGAGGAAGATCTCAGAGATTCTTCTTCCGCATTTGAAGAAGGTATCTCTACCATTGTGGATGAACTCAGGGAAATAAATCTGGGTACAAAAGAAGATCTGTGCCCCACATTAATTATTGCAACCATGACTCTTGAAGAGAAAGAAATGTATACATCCTTTTTAATGAAAAATTGAGATGTATTTTCATGGAATTATACAGAAATTCTAGTTATTGATCTCGATGTTGCCACTCATCATTTGGGTTATCCAGAAGAACATTGAGGATTGAAGCAGGCGGCAAGAAGAACACACCCAAATTATACCTCCAAAATTGATGTTAAAGTGGATAAGATTATCAATGCTAACTTCATTAGATATGTTCAACATCCCAAATGGCTGGCTAATATTATCCCTGTGAAAAAGAAGAGTGGACAAATTAGAGTTTGTATTGATTTCAGAAATCTTAATCGGCATTGTCCCATGGATGATTTTCCAGTTCCGATCAAATAACTCTTAATTGATGCAACAACTAGCTATGAATTACTTTCCTTCATTGATGGATATTCTGGGTATAATAAAATCCGAATGTCTCTAGAAGATGAAGAATCTATAACCATCAGATCCCCTCAGGGTGTGTTTTGTTATCGGGTAATTCCATTTGGCCTAAAGAATGCAGGTGCAATGTATCAACATTCCATGCAGCATAACTTCAAACCCTTTTTAGGGAAATTTTTTGAATGTTATGTGGATGATTTGGTGATTAAATACAAACAACGTTCTGATCACTTGTCAGATCTTGAAATCATATTCCACAAACATCGACCACACAATTTGAAGATGAAGCCCTTGAAATTTGGTTTTGGGGTAATCTCAGGAAAAATTCTCTGCTTTATTGTAAGCCATCGTGGTATCGAAGTTGATCCTAATAAGATAAATTCAATCCTTGATATGTCACCTCCTCGAAATTTTAAATAATTATGAGGACTTCAAGGACACTTGCCCTATATTTGGCATTTCATTTCCAGCTTGGTAGGCAAGTGTTTACCCTTCACCAAGTTAATGATGAATGGAGTCACTTACCAATGGACCGAAGATTTCTAAGAGGCATTTGATATCCTAAAAAATATCTCTTGAGTCCCCCGGTATTAATGCCACCTATTGAAGGAAGACCACTTATCCTCTATGTGACTGCTTTAGAGCGATCATTGGGTGCCTTCCATGCCCAAAAGAATGATACTTGGAATGAAAACAACCTTCACTATCTCAGTCGGACTATGCTTGAGCCAGAAACTCGATATTCAAGTATTGAAAAGTGGTACCTGGCATTAATCTTTGATGTTCAGAAACTGAGACACTACCTGCAACATCATGAGGTCCAATTGTTATCTTGAAATAACCCAGTCAAATTTATCCTTAGTCATCCGATGCTTACAGGACGTCTGGAAAAGTGGGCAGTTATTTTGTAGTAGTTTGATATCTAGTACGTGTCTCAAAAGGCAATAAAGGGCCAAGCTATGGATGATTTCCTTGATGAACACCCTTCAGAAGAAGATACATCTTTAGATACTGAACTTCCTGATGAAGAAGTCTTCCCTATTCAAGATAATCTTCAAACATGGGAAATGTACTTTGATGGTTCTTCAATAAGTCTAATAGTAAAGAAATTGAAAGATCCTAAATTCAACAAATTTGGGTTAGGAATTGTTCTTATTTCCCCAGAAAAGGCAGTGCTACCCTATTCCTTCTTATTGTTGGGAGGCGGTACAAATAATGAAGCAGAATTTCAAGCTCTCATCACAGGTTTGGAATTGGTGCTTCAGGCATAGGTGAATCACTTAAACATAAAAGGTAATTCAAATATAGTAATCAAACAAGTCAATGGGGATTATTCCATCATAAAAGAAGAGTTAATCCATTTATATGACTACGTCAAAGAGTTAATGGCAGAATTTCCTTCGGAACTGACATTTTCTTATGTCCCGTGATCACAAAATGCTCAAGCTGATGCACTGGCTAATGTAGCTATAGCCCTGTAAGATCCAAACCAGGACGAGACAAGCATCAATATTGCCCATCGTAGTGTATTTTCACCTTATGTTCAAATTGGAACAGAAAAAACCAATGAAATCGATCCCATTTTTTAACCATATGGTCATACTACAGGATGGATGACACCTATCTGGGAATACATTCAAAATTGAATACACCCACCTGATTGTGCTGAGAATGAACTAGTCTTTTGACATGTGGTCTATTTTACTCTTTATGATATCCTAGATCACCTAGAACAAATTCTCTAAAAATGAGGTTTTGATGGAATTCTCTTCAGATATATTGATGGCGAAGAGACAATGGCTGTCATGAAAGAAGTACAAGCAGGAGTCTGTGGTGCCCACCTGTCTGGACATAGACTGTCTGATCAAGTTCGAAGATTGGGATACTTCTGGACTACAGTGATACAAGATTGTGTTTATTTTACTAAGAGGTTTCATTCTTGTCAAGTATATTCCAATTTCATTCATCAACCCCCAGATTTTCTTCATACAGCTAAATAATCAGGTCCATTTTCCACATAGGGAATGGATGTAGTAGGACCTTACCCTTCAGCTACATCTAAGCAGTTTAAGTATATTCTTCTTTTCCAAATTTGGTGTCACTCATACCAATTGATAGACAATGGCACCTACTTATATTCATCTGAGGTAAGGTAGTTGTATCAAGAATATAACATCAAATACAACCATTCATCTCTGTATCATGCAGCAGCCAAAGGCCAAATAGAGGCACTCAAAAAGACTCTTTCAAACATACTGAAAATGATGGTGGATAAAGATAAGAAAACATGTCCTGATAAACTTTTTCATGCTTTATGGGCTTATCGGACTACCACTCGCACTGCTACGCGGTCAAATCCATATTCATTGGTATATAGAATAGAAGCAGTCTTTCCCATTGAGGATCAATTAACTTTTCTCAGAGTATCCATTTGTGATCAGTCATCTACATATGAACAATTTCAAAAGTGATTGGATGAATTGGAATGATTAGATGAAAAAAGATTGTGCACCCTGCACCACTTGGAAGTCTATCAGAATCGAATAACATGAGATTTAAACAAAAAAGTTCGTCTTCATTCATTCATTCAAGGAGAATTGGTATTGGTCCTTATAACTCCAATGCTACCAGGAAAGAAACCTCCAAAGCTTTAGCCAAAGTGGGAAGGACCTTATTCAATACATAAGGTCTACTCCAATGAAACTTATTCTTTAATCACAATGGATGGAGAAATCATTACAACTTAAACCAATGAAAGATTCTTGAAGAAGAATTTTGTATAACACAAATTCATAACCAACATCCTATATACATGATGCTAAACTGTGCAGAACTGGTCCACGCATATGACTTTAAACTACTATATTCCTCACTACAAGACTTTAAACTGCATAGTCCCCATAATACGTCCAGGAAGACATTAAACCGCATAACCATCATCTTGGCTACGTGATGTTAAACTATACAAACCAACATCCACATTGATGTAAAACCATATTGTCCAACATGACATTAAATTGTTCACATGTTCGTCCTATATGATATAAAACTGAAAAAGTCCCTTAATATGTCCTACTTGATGTTAAACTGTATTTTTTCCCTGTGAAATGACACTAAACTAGGCAGCACCAATAGTCATTATGGCAAGACTTTAAACTACATAGTCCCCTCAGTCGTCCAATATGACGTTAAACTGTGTCCCATTTTTTCGTCCAACCTGGCTTTAAACTGTTCGTCCGAGCCGTAGGACGTTACACTTCCAAGCACCCCATGTCTGTGACACATTTTATTTAAACTGTAAAATAGTCCCTTTTATGTCCTACATGACATTAAACTGTGCATATTTAGGGTTGTTTCTATCTCTTGTTTCTCACACAAAGTATTAATCACATGATCTTATAGTAATATTCAACCATAACACCCTCTCTGAGCCGCTAACCATGCGTAAGTCCTAATACCATTTATAGGTTGTTTTCCTCAAGTACAACTTAATCACAAATTCATTCTTCATTGAACTTTGCCGACTTTGATCCTTGCCTTCTAGGTTGAGTACGTAGGCCACCTCCTGAGGATCAAGCCCAAAACCAATCTCTTCATGTTGGTTCACCTTCGTCTAACACGACGTTAAACTATGTACATCCCTGTTGTCCCTCACCTGAGATGGAATCATCATTGACATTGATCTCCAATCATGTCATATTTCAAAAACTATGTGCATACATGGTAATTCCCAAACCTTAAATCTTGGGTCAAACCATCATTGCACTAAAGTCCCCTTTCACCCTTCACATGTGTGAACCAAATATGTACAAAGGGTATTTTAAGAACTACGTGCGGCTTGATTCCCATCTTTATAGGATATGTAGGAACATTCGAACATCCCTCGAATCCGGCCCCAAGTCTTTTGGCCAAACCTGAAATACCACTTTCAGTCCCGTAACTGAAAAGTTCCCCTGTGAGCACATGAATATTGTATGAAAACCATGGCCTTTATTCACATCATGTTTATAACAGACAAACAATGTGTCTCCCTCATTATGGCCCGAATTCTACGACCCTAAACTAAGATCACCTACATTCTCATCCCACATGATGTTAAACCGTATTTCAAGAACTACATTTGGCTTGATTCTCATTTTAATTAGATATGTAGCAAAGTCTAGCATCTCAATTTAGGACCCATCCACAACATGATTATGGTTAGAATTGGTCTGGGTATCTGTTTTATGAATTGGAAAATGACCATTTTGATGTGTAATACTCCTAACCTTAAATACTTCTGGATCTCCATAACCCTTTTCTTGACTTCTGGTCACAAAATGTCTGATACCCGAGAGTTCTTTTTCCTGACTATGCACCATGTGCCCTTAGGCAGCTTTGCATAAATAGTCTACATAACAGACCTATTAGCCAAAATATGCTATTATTTGGCTATGCAGCTAATGCCCTCAAATAGCCCTGTATAATTCAACCCCCTAACGGGTTTGTCAAATAGTGGTAGCTTCATTCATGGGGAGAAAACATTTTTTTTCTATATTGGTCTTAATGAAAATATGTAGGGATACGCAAAAACATCCATCCTTAACATATTTTTCCCATACTCTTTTTCATGATCTGAAAGTATTCAAGTATATGGTTTATATTTCCCTTCCCTACGTTTGGGTCAGACATTCGCAGGAGTGAAATTCATCCAATTCTTTGATATTTTTAATTGGGAATATCCTCTCCATATTCAGGTACCTCTCTCCATATAGTAGACTCTATTCTATGGAAAATTTCAATCTCCATAAACTTCCACTAGCATTTTGCAATAGAAAATTAAAATGTCTGAGAGTTCTTTTTCCTGACTATGCAACATGTTCCCCTAGGTGGCCTTGCATAAGTAGTCTACATAACAGACCATTCAGCCAAAAGATGTTATTATTTGACTATGTATCCAATGCCCTTAAGTGTCCCTGCATATTTCAACCCCCTAACAGGGTTGTTAAATAGTTGTAACTTCACTCTTAGGAAATACTTCTTCTAATGCCTTTTGGCCCTTTTTTCATATCATTTCTCAAATTTAAAATTTCTTAAGTCATAGTTTATATGTTTTCCCCCATACTTGAATGTGGTAATATGTTTTCAAACAAATTATCAAGGAATTGAGTCAATTTTAATCCATTCATTCAATGATATTCGACCATTAAACATTAGCCTTTTTAGGTCCGAAGTGAATGACTTTAAACTGCCTACAAAAGACAAGGGAAATCTAGAAAAAAGTTGAGTTCCAGCTCTCTAAATGTACATTTTGTATGATTTAGGTAGTACTGAGCAAAAAAATATGCCAAGTTTGTGGGGTTGTTTGTGTGACCCTATAAAAAACAAAATATTCTTACTAGGCCCATTGGCTTAGGTAAAATTAATTAATGTAAGTAGCCAGAGAATGCAGGCACAAATGATTGAAGATGAATATGTTTTTCATTGATTCAAAAGAGTTAGAAGGACATCCATTTATTGGAGTCTCTTGTCTTTTTTAGGAATTACAAGCGGCATTCAACATAACTCTTCATTTGATTTAAGGCATCTCGAGCCTCATCAGCAGCCACTTGAAGTTCATGAACTTGACCAGCTTTACTCTTTTCAGCATGATGGAGTAATTTCTTGGCATCTGTGATGGGTTTTATACCATTTCCTTGAAATAATTCTAGTGAATTGTTAAGATGGTCATGTTCCCCAGTAATAGCATCTAACTTTTGTTGAAGGTGCATCTGCTGGACAACTTTCTCCTTGATCTTATGCATTAGTTCCTTCAACATTGCAGCTTGATCAGCCTCAGCTCTCAACACTGCAGCCTCAAATTCGCTGATATTGGTCAACAGCCTTTCTCTGGTTAGATCTTGACAATATTTTTTCTCCTGCTCCCTCCTTAAGATGACTTTTTTCACTACGACATAGATCTCTTGATTTCCAAAACTGCCAAGTCCTAACATGACAAACAGGGATGACAGTCATATTATCATCAAAGACAACTCTTCAAGAGACACTTCAGGAGCATCCATGTCATCATGAATTTGCAAATGTTCACCAGCACCCTCCGTCGTCCTCAATGGAGGGTTAGTCCTCTCCCTCAAAGAGGAAATTGAAAAATCCCCTATAATCCCAAGAAGAATGAGAAATCTTTTAATGAGTTAAGATTCATGACTATCCAAAGGACTTACCACTACTGATGAAGCATTTAGATGTGGACTTCATCCTTAGATGTCTTTGCTTCTTTGGATTTTTGGGTGTGTCGACATCTTCATCTCCAAATACAGGTATTGGAGAATGAAAATCCCTTTCTATCTCCTCGTCCATGGCTTGTCGGCCCAGAGATACATCACCCTGCTCGCGAGGAGATTCAATAGCTCCAATGGCAGTACCACCAGGGCTATACTGAGGTGAAGGAACCACATAAGTTCCTTTCTTTGCAATCTGCAGGATGAAGAAGCTAATTTCCTTGAGTAACAAAGCATTAACTGAAATCAAGTTGCAAAGCAAATATGGAAAGAAACTTACATCTTCAGGAGCCACGTAATCATGCCACTCCTCATATATGGAAGCACCAGTCCCCTCAGCGGTTCCACAATCCATCATTTCCTTCACCCGCTTGGTGATAGGAATGGAATTATCAGTGGAATATATGAGCATCTCTATCTATTTGATGCAAGCCCAGACTTCGTTGGGGTTATCCTTGAAACGGATATCAATAGAATCCCAAATATTCCCTACTCCAGGGTTGTGTATCCCTTTTCATAAGTCTAGCCAGGCGGTTTCAGTATCACAATATAAACTCTGCCATGTCTGGTCAGCCTCTGGTCGTAGATATTCTGCATGTGCACTAGAAGGCTATGAAGAGGGTCCTGCAATCTTTGACTTCAACTTCTTTGCAAATCCTATAATGAGAGATAATGGATAAAAATGTGAAACTTGTTTCTCTATAATGTAATTGAGATTAAATTTACTCAATGATATAACTCTCCAGGAGTTGATGAAGTACGTTTCTTAACTCTGGTAGGAGGATTATATCTGGCACGAGGCCACTTCGATGCATGTCGTGCCTCATCATCCCCATCCTGGGAATCCGGTGAATCGGCCCTAGATGAGGAACCCAGTGATTCAGCTTTGGGGGTGGAAGAGTCACCTTTTAGATGAAGTGTTTCTTTCTCGACAAATATATTTTTTCCCCACCCAAGGAACTGGATGATTCAGTACCCCTTCAGGGTATGATGATTCCCAGTTCCTAGCATACCAAGTAGTCATGTTACTCACCACTCCAGCAACTGGTAGATCAAACATTTCCCCGGTCTTCTCCATAGTTTTCAGAAACCATATTTTTTGGGCAACTATCGGATGCTGCTCTGACCTGACATGCACAGGATGGGATACAACAATCTCATGCAAACACCTGAATTGAAGTACAAATCTGTATAGAGCATATGCCTCCCATATAATCTCTCTGTCAATTCTAGTGGCCAATACACCATCTCTGCAAGCCAGCATGTAAGACCTCAATTCTAGGATTGTTGTTCCATCATCAACAAACCGCCCGGTTTGTGGGATTCTATAGAGAAAGAAATGAAATTCCTTGAACCATATCAGCCTCACCTTCATATCAAAGGAGTTGAGGGATAAATGAAAAATTCCTGAATATGCCTGCACTGATGGCCTGAAAGAACTTCCAGGAACCTGTACTCCGCTCTATACAGCATATGTCCTGAAATGAGTGGATATCCATCCCCAAAAAACATGCAATGGTCCCACTATTATCAAAGGAGACTTACCCCTATAAACATGGAATAAGCTCCTGTGAATCTTTGGAAAAATGGGGGTGGCCAACCCAACCATTTTCCTCTCATCCAACTTTGTTGTAGCATCGAAGGTCCTTGTCCTGACGCCTCCCTTCAAATCCCTAACTGGCAGAAGAAAAACACTGAGCCACAAGGCTAAGAAGCCCGCCAGACGGGTCTTCTCTAGGATTCTCTGATTCACTTTGTACCCCACTTTTCAAACTCTCACTCTTCCAGAGTCATCCAGAATGTGCCAAGATCCCTCCTATTATCTGTTCTGGGGAAGCTAGTAGGATGATTATAAGTGGACCCCTTCAACTTCTTCTTGGTAAGAAACATATCCATCCACTCCTCTGGATGAATATCCTTTCTAGAATGAGTTTAGGAGGTCTTTGAATTCTTAAGCCTGTGGAAAATTTTCAATAATTCTTGAGCCAAAGCCAGAGTCTTCTCCGAGACATTCAAGTCCCCTTGGGGGGATGAATTCCTCATAAATATTGATCAAAATTGGAGCCCCTGAGATCTTGTAGACATCCCACAAACTGATTCCTACTTCTCCATGAGTCAGATAGAATGAATTGGTTTCTGGGCTCCAGTGGCTGATTAACTCTGGCACAAAGTCAACATTCCTATAGACATATGTTTGCCCAGCCTAGAAGAATTCATATATGGCGGATCCTTTCAAATCCTCGACAAACTCAGCACAAGTTTGTCGCACCCAATATGCCCATATCTAAGTCGTCTTCACACCTCCTCTAGGACAGAAGTCCCAACTCTTCTTCCAGCCTTTGGATTGATCCATCTGAGAATATTTGAAAATGGAGTGATAGCAATGTGGCTGTAAATCAGGCGTGTGAGGTTTCAGATCTGGAGCAGCTGGGCTATTATGCATTATAAATGCCTTCTCCACTGTTCTAGCATTTACAAAAGATCCTCAAACTGAGACATTTGCTGAAGAAAAGTTGGTGTATGTCTGAAACCAGGAATACGGAAGATAGTTCTTTGCCTCTAGAATATTGACTCCTTACAAACGAACATGGCCATATTAAGGTAGATACATGCTCTGTGGGAAATTAATATGATACTTCTTCAAGTACTTGGCCAAATCCGAGAGAGTGTTGTCGCAGATATCATAGTAATCTTGGCCAAAGATGTTCATCATGTCATCAATCCACTTGCTGGATAGCTCATCTACCATTACAATTATTTTGGGATCCATTTAATCAGCACAAACATCAGATAATTAACTTTTAAGTAAGTTGATTTTTCATAAAATTTGTGAACAAAATCGAAAAAATGGATATGGAATTAAGGCATGAATGTCTAAATCTTGGCGCGCAAGTTTAAGCTGGTCGCGCAAGTATGGGCGCGCAGGTTTCACCGCACGAGTCTAAATACCTCTGCAGAAGCGCGAAACAGTTTAGATGAAGCAATAAACCGTGGACAGTAGAACCTGCGCGATGAGAGATACTTGCACTCCGAGAGCACGAAGTGTTGGAAGCTGAGTGCTTTGCTTGAAGTGGTGCCACATATTTATAAGCGAGGCTCGCATCTACGCACCGTACCCTGTGCGGATCGTACTTGCGTGTCGTACCCTCTGTGGCTTGCACCTGTGCGTTGCTATTTTCGCACTAAAACCCTACACACCCAAAATCCTTGATTTTCTCTCCTTTACCTTAGAGTCAAATCCTCTTTCCTTTTTCAGATCCAACTCTAAGGGGGGAATTTTGTTGATCCTCCCTTCCATCACAGAGTCCAAATATTGACCAAGTAGAGTACTTCAAGCAAAGAAGAAGGAAGAATCGTCAAAAAATTGCAAAGGCATTAAGGCACTCAAGTATAACTGTGGGCCATCCTTGGGCGCGCAAGTCATTTTCACGCCAGACATGAGGCGCACAAGTTACTTGCGCGCCCTAAATCTAATTTCTCCCAGGCCTCGGGTAGCCTATAAATACCCCTGGTAGGCCCCCCATTTCGGGGATAAAAAATCCAAAACATAGATTTAAGCTCTACTTTCGCTAGTCTCTGCTTGAAGTCTTCTGAACACTTATAAGGTAATTTCATACCTGGAATGTAAGATCTAAAGAGTAATAATAAGGCCTAAGTGTTAGAACACATCAACACTTGTGCGCATAAGTGTCCATCCCTTAAGGGAAATGGATACACATGCGCGCCGCCTTGTCCTCTCATGGAAACTTGCACACCCTCCATCTGAAGACATCTAGGGATAATAATAAAAGCTTGAGCCAAGTCTCTCCCAAGTATTACCCGATAGGTTCTTCGTCACCCAAGTGAACTCATGTCGTGCAAGTATAATTGCGTGACCAGGACATGTGCACCCGAACAAGATTTGCGTGCCCGAACAAGACTTTCTCGCCTGACTCTTTTTGGGCGCCCCTCCTACCTATTCACTTCCTTTCTTCAAATCCACCTTTACTCATCAAAGATCTATCCTTCAAAACCCTCTTCAAAGACAATTATGGCATGGTTCCTTTGTTGGATTCCTTATCTGAAAGGAATTTTGTGGAACATCTCTCAAAGCCTTGTGATTTAAATAACATTATATCACTACTATTAGAGGTTCCCTTCATCCAACCTCATCCATTAAGATGAGAGAATATTTTATCTGGGAATCTTTCTCAGGAGTAAGCCCCAATCACAAGTCAAATCCCCCTTTATTCTGGGAATCTTCCTTAGGAGTAAGCCCCAAATTAAGAAACTAAATCTCCATAAATCACAAATACCTTTATGGACCCTTTTAATGGGCAACCCCATTAAGAGTAATCCCCAAGTCCCCTTTAACTTTGGGCCTCCATCTTAGGAGTAAAACCCCAAGTTACAAATCTCCTTAACCTAGGATTCCTTTTTAGGAGTAAACCCCATTCATAATTTCTTTAATTTTTGGATTCCTTCTCATGAATAAGCCCTAATCATAAGTACCACCTAATTTGGCCATCCTCCTCAGGAATAAGCCCCAAGTAAAATTATCCAAATCACCATAAATCCCAAATAACTTTATGGACCTTATTCCTAAGCTTCTTCCCAGAAGTAAATCCAAGTCTTCATCTATTGGGCAGTAACACATACATAAGCCCCATATCATTCCTTATGACCACATCTTTTGTGGCACAAATAATCAAGTTTACTAATACCTCTGGTTTCTCACACCGAGCATGACTCACGTGAGCTTAGACAGTAAAAGTGAATATGACACATTTCTTTGGGCAATTATTCATACATATGCCCCCACAATTTTTACTCGAACTATGTAGACTTTGATCTCTACCTCAAAATTAGAGTATGTAGGAAGCCTTTCTAAGGTTCAAGCCCATCACCCATTAATTCTCATCCATCCCATATAGCATTAAAATATATCTTAATTCCCAAACTACATGGGTTCTGATTCCTTTTATAACAAGGATACGTAGGTAGCCCATCTGTGGGTAGGATCCCAACTCTGAAATAATCCAAGTCCTTTGGAATGACAATAAAATTCAAGTGACCCACTGAGTGGATTTAAAACCAGTATGGTCATCATAATGACCAAGATATTTCTATATAATGTGTTGAAGGATACCATTGAATAAGAATACCCAATACAAACTGATGATTCTCCATCGATGAAGAACCTCAAATACATATAAAAGATTCTCTAAATATCATACATATCAATCATTGATTGAAAAGTGTAAATAAAAACACATTTTCATACTTGGTGAAGTAATAAGGATTCATGAACATAACTTAAATCTATGATAGAGTACCGGAGTTGGAAATAATTCCCCACAAAAAGGTATGATGAGCCTAAACTCCCATCCTCTTGACCAATGAAAATTCTTAAGCTTCATCAGTCTATAACTAATGAGCACCTATCTTTGGAAAGTAGGTCCAAATGGATATAGAATCATTGGATGTTTCCAGTTCTATGATTAAACCTGTTAGAAACTGATTGGAAAAGTTTGAACCTTAAACCAATGAGGTCATCCCCATTTCGAGGAAGAAATACAGTTTTTGTTTATGACATCCTGGTTTACTCTAAGTCATATGAGGATCATATCCACTATCTTAGAATAGTTATGAATTTACTAATATATTTCTGACGAAATTCAATTCTTTTGAAATTCTATTTATGGATTCAAAAAGTGAAGTTCTTTAGACACATTTTTTCAGAACAAATAATATCAGTTTATCTTGAGGAGGTGAAGGATATTATTACTTGGGAATAACCATGAAATGACTTTGAGATTAATAGATTCTTGGTATTAGCTTGCTAATATTTATAGTTCATTAAAGAATTCTCTATGTTGGATACTCATATGACCGCAATCACCCAAAAAGGTGTGAATTTTTCCTAGGATGAAAAATGTTAGAATTCAATTGTTTAGAATAATTTTTTTTACTACTACACCAGTGTTGACAATTCCAGAGGTCGGGCATGGATATGTGTTATTTTTTGATGCATCGGGTTCAGTCTTTGATTGCATTCTTATGTAGGGTGATAATTTCATTGCTTTCAACTCTCGTTAGCTTCAGCGACACAGGAATAGATATCCTACTCATGACCCTGAACTTATAGCTGTGATGGATTCACTTAATAGTTGGTGACATTACCATTATAGAGAATGTTTTACAATGTTTTCTAACCATAAGCACTTCAGTTACATATTCTCTCAAAAAATATTTCAATCTCTACTAGTGGTGTTGGTGGAATACCTAAAGTCTTTCAATTTTGACATAACCTATACCCTAAGGAAAGGTAATGTTAATAAAAATTACTTAGGCCAGAAACATCCGACACATGTAGTGAATGATTCATGAAAATAGAAGAACTTGATTCCACTATTTTTGCAGTTTCATATTGGAGAATTGGAATCAGAGGATAAGATTTCCTCATCTAGTGTCAAGTTGAAATCCAATATTCTCAAATTGATTATTCAGAAACAACATCTTGAAGAAGAGATCCATGTAATTAGAGACTCTCTTAATGGTGGTAATACCATGATTGATTTTTTGTTATCCAAATAGGGAATTAAATGATTTTAGAAACATTTTGTGGTACAGTCTTTTGTAAGGAAAGCAATGATGGTGTATTTACAATGTTACTAGTGTTCAGTGCCCCCAGGAATCACAAATATGTTCTATGACATGTTGCAGTAGTTTTGGTGGTTATGTACGAGGTGAGGCATTTTCGAGTTTTTATCTAATTATTATACATTCCAAAAGGTTAATCTTGAGCACTAGAAACCTTCAGTTTTTCATCAACCACTTCCACTACCTACATGGAAGATGTATTAGATCTTTATGGACATTGTGGTTGGGTTCCCACATATCCAAAAAAAAGAAAAATGCGATATGGATTGTGATCTATAGGCTGATGAAATCATATCACTTTTTACACATTCGGGATAAAACCATAGTTAAGGAGTTGGAAAATCACTACATGAAAAAGATTTTTCATTTTAATGGAGTTCCTTCTGCTATAGTATCTTATAGGTATCCTCTTTTTACTTATTGTTATTGGATAAGCCTTCATGTAGAACTAGGATCTCACACAGTTTGAGTAGGAAATACCATCTACTGTAAGATGGCCATACATAATGTAACGCCCCGACCCTAATTACCCAATTTCGGTGCATTATTACATAACATCGGCATAATCACAAAAGATCATGTCTTGAAAGACCGATATGTTTAGTAGCCTTGGAAACAAGATTCATACATATGTTTAACTTTACAGCTTGAAGAGAAATAAAACACAAATATATTTCATTAGAAACATCCAAGCCTTCTAGATTATGCCTGCAAGTCACTCATAACTAACTTCTTCATATCCTAGGAAAATTAAACATAAGAAAGGTTTGAGCTCAAACGCTCAGTAAGGGTAAGTAATACAGCGGAAAATGACATAAATATTAAGCATGGTATATAATTAAAACCACATGACTTTACCAATAATAACAGGAACACTTTTATGGAAAGAATATGAGCTGAGTAAATAATGCCATAATAAAACCTAATCATGGGTATTCTACTAGTTGAATGACCACATGAACCATCAATATTATTTCCATAATGTGGGAATGTATAATGCCAGACATTCTGAAACATTTTTTCAATGCCTCAGCCAAGACGTCTAAAAATGATTAAGGCCTCGGCCAAAACCATAAATAAAACTTGGAAAGGGCCTAGGCCAATTTCACGTCTAGTTGTCTCATGAGACCTACCGATGAATCGCCGAGCTATAGTGGGCTCCACCCGTCACTTACTAAGTCCAATACATTCCTCATATGAAAAGGTTTAAACATATCATAAACATTCGTATTAAAACTAACATACGAAATGTCAATACTTTAACCATAAATCATGAATAGTATAAAAATAGAACATCCAATATCAAACATAACACAAAACATTCAATACAATATGGAAGTTTTGTATCACAATAAATAAACTCCAAATAATCTTAAAATCCATCAAAAGATGTTGACATAGATGAAATCAAAACACTTTTTAGAGAAATATCTCTTTCTATTTTGAAATCATTTAAGAGTCAAAGATTTATAAAATAAAACATTTACTTTGAAAAAATTCTTAAATGCTTGTAAGTCAAGCTTCGACGAGTTTATAACGGTAGAAAATAGCCACACCCACCATATAAGTTAAAAAAAGACATTCTGACCATAATTTTTTTGAAAAGGTTAAAAATGATTTTTTTTTGAAAATGATGGAAAGATTCCTTTATAAAAATCCTATAAAAATTCAACAAGGGTATAAATGACTTTAACCAATAGTATATAAAATAGTAAGAATGTTTTGAAATAAATTTTTAAGAAACATCGATGTGGATGATAAAGAGGTCCCAGTAGAAAATTACGTATAAACAACCTCGGATAATGAAGAGATTGTGAAATAAACCATTACATTGTAATTTTCCTTAGTAGATGGTTTGTTATAATCCGTATAATAGTTAAAACATTGTTATAAAATTATACAAGAACCATATCATATATGCTCTTTTAACATTGATTTTTTAATAGTATCTTAGTATTATCGTCGTTTCGGGTGTTAACTTACTCGTTTTCTTTTGTATGTTTTGTTACATAAGCCATTTTTGTTTTGGATAGGTTGTATATTATTCATATCCAAAATTATATCAAGTCCTTAAATATTATTTTTTATCATAAAATGAGAATTAGACTTGAATGGATACGGTGGAGAATGAATCTCATCGTGTATGTGGAGACGGTAGTCCGTATGTACGCACAAGCGAAAATATCATTCTTTTGATATTAAAATAATATATAATTGGATGTTATATAATATATAATGAATCATTGTAATGTTATATTTATTATTTATTTCAATAAAACATCAATATCATACCCATCCAAATAATAATGTTTTGAATAACAATTACACCACGACGTGGAGACGGTAAGCCGTACGTATGCACGTATGGTGACATGCCATTCAAAGGATGGATAGTATACTGAATATGGTTGTACCATATTTATAATAACATCACAGTATATAGAAGATACTGGAGTTACTATTTTAGAATGGAAATAACAATGAAAGAAGAAGTTGAAGAAGAAAGGAACTTGAAAGAGGGTGGTGAAAACATTACCTCTTTTCGTGTTCTTCCTTTTGATTATATCAAAAGGGATCCTTATGTTGGACTTTTGATCAAACTAAGGCCTCTAGGTTGATTTGAGTGAAGTTTGGAGGATATTTGGGCAGACTTTGGATGATCCAAAAGGCTTTTAATTTGTGAAGAATTGGTTAGAAGTGTTGTCCTTTTATAAGGCGGAAGAGGGCCTCTTTAGGAAAAAATTAAAGTATTAATTTATAATAAATCCATATTCGGTTTATAATGGCTCCAAAGTGTATTATTAAAAGTCTACGGTGGGTATGGTTCGAAATCCTTTCAACCAATAGATTTTAGATAGGGTTGGGTCATTATATTAACCTTATCTTTTAGTTTTAACTGTTAGTTAATTAATTCAACATTTACCATGTCGCATTGTATTTTATATTATATAGTTAAAAAACATACTATATACATCCAAGAGACCCCTAAGTGATCCAATAATGATACACCTATCATTATATAAGTCCTTTGGCCGAACCGTAGTTTTTTAGGAAAATAATATCAATTAATAATATAATATTTGTTTTAAAAAATCAATTATGTCAATTTTGAATCTTTTCAATAATTGATATTTGTCAAAGTCTTTAAAACTTTATTGATTATAATAAAATTTATTTATTAAATACTAAAATGTAATATTAACCAATAAAATTCGTTTAGGGCATCAAAACTCTCATATTATATTTAATTTAACTTTTATAATACCAATTATTTGATTCTTTCATTAATAAAGAAAATACTGCATCATTACTCTGTCATAAATAAATTTATTTATTAAATGTAAAAAATTATAAATAAAATAATATTATGTAGGAAATCGTTTTATCATTCTAATGAATATTTATAGTTTAAAATATACCATTCATAACTCTATGTAAAAATTATTTTTCTAAAAGATATATGCTTGTGTCATTTTTGTATTTTCTTTAACTTAATTAATATAAAGTGTCCTTATCACCTACAAGTGGCCTCATGGGGTCCCAAAATCGACCCAAATATGCCCATGGTCAGATATGTATCAACCGATAATGTTAGGAAACGTTTTAGGGTAATTTATTATTATGATTATAATATTATTTTTTACTATTATTTACCAGATTTACCCTTTAACCATGGTTTATAAAATATTTACCGAAGTAATTATTCAAAATGCCTAAAAATAAAAGTAACCTATTTACACAATTTGGAAATCCTGATTCCAAATATGGAATCCATTTTTCCAAATTTAAAACACAGAATTGGAAGAAATTAATTTAAAATTAATTCCCGTTGTTAAAACAAAAAAGCGTGTTTTTAAGAGATAATAATTATCAAAAGATTGACACTTGTTTATGTCTGGTTTAATTGTGAAATTATGTCCAATGACCAAAATTGTATTAAATTGTAAAACTATATTCCAAATATACTTTATAACCACTCAAATTAATAATTTATCACTATTAATTATTTTTATTAAAAAAGTTGTTTTTAATTAAAGTTTAGTAATTTTCACTATTCATCAAAATATGAAAGTTTTCAGAAAAATACCACAATTTCAACGTAATATTATTTTGATATTTCAAATCCAAAAATGAAGTCCATTTTGAATGATAAAATTTATAAAATTTAAAAAATTGGGTATTACTATTCATAACGGCTAGTTTGATTGGTTGTGGTGTGTGTTAGAACTCAAAGTTGTGTACAACACACGCTACTGTATTATTCAAAGGGAAGCGTACCATGGATGCTTGGGGTGTTACATTCTCTCATCCTTCAAATAATTTCATCCTTGAAATTTCTATAATACTACCACATGAAAATACTTGGGTGGTTCTTCATCATAAGTTCCTCGGGTTCCCACTTTGCCTCTTCTATCTTATGGTTTCTCCATAAAACTTTTATCAGACGAGTTGTCCATTTTCTCAGTACTTGTTCTCTCATATGAAGAATTGTGACGGGATCTTCGCAATAAGATAGATCAGGTTCCAGTTCTAATTACTCATAGGTTAGTACATGCATTGGGTAAGTCAAGTATTTCCTCAACAGTCATAGATGGAACACATCGTGAACTTTGGAGAGACTTGGCGGCATTACCAAATGGTAAGCTACAACCCCAATTCATTCAAGAATTTTGAAAGGTCCGATGTACCTGGGACTCAATTTACCCTTCTTACCAAAATGTATAACTCCCTTCCATGGAGATACTTTCAATATATTATGATCTCCTGCCTGAAATTCCAAATCCTTCTTTCGGTTATTGGCATAGCTCTTCTGCCTACATTGAGCTGCTTTGATGTAGATTTGGATTGCCTTTACATTTTCCATCATTTCCTCCAACAGTTCTGGACATAAAAGTTTTCATTCACCAACGTCATCCCATCAGATTGGTGTGCAACATCTCTTTCAATATAATGCTTCATATGGTTCCATCCGAATACTTGAATGGAAGCTATTGTTATAGGAAAATTGCACCAGAGGTAAATATTGATCCCACATACCCTGAAAGTCAAGTGAGAAAGATCTCAACATGCCTTATAAGGTTTGAATAGTCTGTTCTGATTGTCCATCTGTTTGAGGGTGGTAAGCATTGCTCAAACAAAGTTTAGAATCAAGGGCTTTCTGAAGACTCATCTAGAATCTTGAAGTAAAACAAAGATCACGATCAGAAACAATCGATAGGGGTACTCCATAAAGTCTGAAAACATCGTTAATATATAGTCTTTCTAGAAGTTCAAGTGGTAAATCTTCTCTTATATCAAGAAAATGTGCTGACTTGGTAAGATGATCAACAATGACCCATATTTCATCGTTCCATCTAGGAGTCATTGGTAGCCCCATGATGAATTCCATCGTAATATTATCCCATTTCCACTCAGGTATGGGAAGAGGTTTCAATACTCCACCAGGTTGTTGCCTTCCATATTTCATTTGTTGACAAACCATACATCTTGATACAAAATAAGAAATCTCCCTCTTCATGTTGTCCCACCAAAAATGTTCCGAAAAATCTATATACATTTTGGTGCTCCCATGGTGTATTGAGAAATTGAAACTATGAGCATCGTCCAACAATTCCATTTTTAGATCAGGTATATCTGGAAACCAAAATCTCTTCCCAAATTTCAAAATTCCATCTTCATACACAAAGTCTCTCAATCTCATATCATTCAAATCTTTAATCTTCTTTTGAAACTCTTAATCACCGATCTGATAACTCTTTATCCTTTCTAGTAAAGATGGTTTGGCGGCCATTTGAATATATATTGATGTTTCACCTTCTATGGTGATTCCCATATCCATATTCACTATATCCATGAAAATAGGATCCCTTTCAATTATCATCATGTTCAAAACTCCATGATCCTTTTTGCTCAAAGCATCTTCCACCTTATTTTACTTCCCCGGGTGGTAGTGTATCATGAAATCATAATACTTGAGTAGTTCAAGCCATCGCCTTTTCCTCATGTTGAGTTCTTTCTGTGAGAAAATGTAATTAAAACTCTTTTTATCAGTATAAATCTCACATTTTTCACCATAGAGATAATGTCTCCATATCTTCAAAGAAAGAATTACATCAGCTAACTCAAGATCCTAAGTAGGATAGTTTTTCTCATGAATTTTCTGTTGTCATGATGCATAGGCAATAACCCTATCATTCGGCATAAGGCCGCAACCAAGTCCTTTCTTTGAAGCATCACTATAAATAAAAAACCCCTTATTCCCTAATGGTAGATTCAATATAGGAGCATTGAATAATCTTTTCTTTAATTATTCAAAACATTTTTCACACTCTTTGGTCCAAACAAATTTAATCCCTTTACATGTGAGCTTCGTTAATGGGTTAGCCAATCGGGCAATGTTTTGGAAAAAACATTGATAATAATCTTCTAAACCAATAAAACTCCATACCTCGGTTATACTCATTGGTGCTGGCCTTTCTTGGATTGCCTTGGTCTTAGAAGGAGAAACCAAGATTCCATCCTTAGAGACAATATGGCCAAGAAAATAAATCTCCTAATGCTAGAATTCACACTTTCTAAACTTCCCATATAATTTATGTATTCTATGTGTCTTCAGGATAATGCGCAAATAATTTTCATGATCCTCTTAGATTTTAGAGTATACCAAGATATCATCAATAAATTCCACCATAAAATCATCATGATATTCCTTGAAAACTCTATTCATTAGATCCAAGAATATAGAGGGTGAATTAGTCAATCCAAAAGCCATTACTGTAAACTCGTAATGCTCGTACCTGGTTCGAAATGCTGTCTTCGGAATGTCTTCCTTCTTTATACACAACTGATGGTATCCATATTGATGGTAAATATTTGAAATGTATTTAGCTCCATGCAGTTGGTCAAATAAATCATCAATACGAGTTAGGGGATACTTTTTCTTTATTTTTATAGCATTGATTTCCATGTAGTCGATACATAACCTCATAGATCCATCTTACTTCTTAACAAAAAGGACATGGGCTCCCCATGGAGAAAAACTTGGGAAAAAAATTCCTTATTACTCAATTAATATAGTTGTTTCTTTAGTTCAATTAATTCCACAATGGCCATTCTAGAAGGGGTCTTCAATATAGGCCTTGAACCAGGAATTAAATCAATGGAAAAATCAATTTCTTGTTCTGGAGGATGTCCAGGTAAATATTCTGGAAACACATCTACATATTATTTCACAATAGTTACATCCTATCTTTGAACATTCCTTTACTCACCCATAGTTATTTCATTCTCTTCCTCCCTAATAATTGAATTTAGTTGAGCTACTGGGGGTGGATCTAGATAAGAATTAGGTGGTGATGATTCTTCTCTAAAGATACAGTGTTCCTTTTCATCATTATCAAAAATCGTAACCTCCTTCTTCTTATAATAAATCTCCGCATCATGGTCCGAAAACCAATCCATACCGAGGATTATATCAAATTCACTCATGGGTATGATGATGAGATCCGTAGATAAGGACCATTTATATGCTCTAATGGGGAATTATTAGCAGAACTTTATAGCAATGACAATTCCCTTAGAAGTTTTGACTGACAACTCCCTTGTTAAATCAAAATGGAAATATCTAATTTTCCTAGAAAACTGGGAATATATGAAACAATGCGATGATCCAAAATCAAATAAATCATTGGGTAAACTTGAGGAACCCCTTAAATTACCTGCCACCACGTCTTTCGAAGCTTTTACCTCAGCAGTACTAATAGCATATGATTAGCCTTGATCCCTTGGAATTTTCTGAGGTAAGTATCCCTGACGCTTAGGACATTCATTTTCATAATGTCCCATCTCCCTGCAATTATAGCATTGAATATTTGTAGCATCTTTATTTTCTTTACAATCACCAGCTAGATGGCCTTTCTGTCCACACTTGTAGCATACTCGTTTTCCTTTTAGACAGGAACCAGGGTGCTTTCTTCAGCAATTATAACAAGGTGGAAATTAAATTCTTCCCTTCTTCCCTGTTTCCTTATTTCCTTTCCCAAAGTGTTCAGCAGATCTCTTCTTCTCTTTATTGGATTTAAAGTCATAAGACATAGAGAATTACTTCTATATCTTGATAGCACATGATACAATATCTTCATATGATGAGAAGGATTATGATACTAAAGCTCAACAGAGAAATGGTTTTAACCCATCAATGAAATGATCAATATTACTTCTTGGGTTATGTATATAATCAGCAGCATTCCTTGATAACCTTTTTAAGTTAGCCTCATACATTGCAACATTCTCATCCTCCTTTTGCCTCAGACTGAGAAATTTCCTTTCCATATCTAATTTATGGTCACGAGGAAATTATTTCTCTAAGAAAAGTTCTGTAAACTCCCTCCATTACATATTTGACACTTCATCATCTTCCTTTATGTTTTTAAGCAATGACCACCATTTATCAGAATCTCCAGTGAGGCGGTAAACTGCCATGATAAATTTTTCCCTTTCACTACTCCCCAAGGCATAGAATATTTTTTATAAGGAATTTATCCATTGATCAGATACTAAGGGATTTTTACTCCCATTGAATGTTGGTGGTTGTTTCCTCATGAAGCGATCTAACATTGATCATCCACGCTGTGGATCTAGGTGCTCCATACGGGTAAGGTTATTATTCATAACCTAGGTGAGTTGTCCTAGTATGGCGATTAGCTGATCAGCATCAGTTGCATCACCAACTCCACTACAATTATCTTGAGCAGGAGGGAAATCCCTACATGGAGTGCGTGCATTGATACAGTTCCCATTTCTTCCAGTAGGTGCCATTTATAAACAATGGCATACAGTAGATTAATTTATAAATCGCAACACATAAATCCAAACATGAAAAACACTTATCATAAATTGAACAGTTTATAGATATAATCCATAATCATAAAAATGTTTTCTTTGAGGAAGTATATACTCATAAACCCTTCATAATGGATTGTAAAGAATATGAGAATTATCCTAAGCATGTCCCCCGGGAGTGTCGTAACCACGAGTGCAGCAAAGCCCATTGTCGTGCACCAATTTCCATTCAAGTCTAGCTCAAAGCGGTGTTTTTGGGTTTTAACCCTAGGTACATTTGTGCTAGATCCATCTCTACCTGCTCGTATCCATACGGGGAAGTATTTCTCGGGATACTCACAAAATCTCTACAATACCAAAATTCTAGGAAGTTTCTCTATACTAATCCTTGAAGTCTATCTTAGGTCCTTGTGCTCTAATCAGAGTCTATCTAAATCTAGTTTACAAGGTTTGTACTAAACTTCCTTTGATACCAGCTGTAACGCCCCAACCCCAGTTACCCAGAGTCGGTGCATTATTACATAACATTTGCATGATCACAAAAGATCAATTCTCGAAAGACCGATATTTTTAGTAGCCTTGGAAACAAGATTTATACATAAGTTCAACTTTACAGCATGAAGAGAAATACAACATAAATATATTTCATTAGAAACATCCAAGCCTCCTAGATTATTCCTGCAGGTCACTCATAACAAAATTCTTCATATCCTAGGAAAATGAAACATAAGAAAGGGGTGAGCTCAAAAACTCAGTAAGGGTAAGTAATACAGCGGAAAATGAAATAAATATTAAGCATGGTAAATAATTAACACCACATGACTTTACCAATAATAAAAAAGAATAATTTTATGGAATGAATATGAGCTGAGTAAATAATTCCATAATTAAACATAATCATGGGTATTCTACTAGTCTAATGACCACATGAACCATCAATATTATTTCTATAATGGGGGAATGTATAACATTGGCCATTTTGAAACATTTTGTCAAGGGCTCGACCAAGACATCTAAAAATGATTAAGGCCTCGACCAAAACAATAAATCAAATTGGTAAAGGGCCTTAGCCAATTACACGTCTAGTTTTCTCATGATACCTACCGATGCATTGAGAAGCTATAGCGGGCTCCACTCGTCACTTACTAAGTCCAACACATTCCTCATATGAAAAGGTTTAAACATATCATAAACATTCATATTAAAACTAGGATACGAAATGTCAATACATTAACCATAAATCATGAATGGTATAAAAATAGCACATCCATGGTCAAACATTTCATAAAACCTTCAAAACAATATGGTAGTTTTGTATCATAATAAATCAAGTCCATATTAACTTAAAATCCATCAAAGGATGTTGACATAGATGAAATCAAAAATCTTTTTAGAGAAATATCTCTTTCTATTTTGAAATCATTTAAGAGTCACATAATTATAAAATAAAACATTTACTTTGAAAATATTCTTATATTCTATTAAGGAAAACTTCGACAAGTTTATAATGGTAGAAAATAGCCGCACCCGCCGGATAAGTTAAAAAAAGACATTCTTACCTTAATTTTGTCGAAAAGGATAAAAAGGACATTGTTTGAAAAACGATGGAAATATTCCTCTATAAACATATTATTAAAAGTAAACAAGGGCATAAATTACTTTAACCCATAGTATATAAAATATTAAGAATTTTTTGAAATACATTTTTTAGAATCATGGATGTGGATGATAAAGAGGTCCCAGTAGATAATTACGTATAAACACCCTCGGATAATGAAGAGATTGTGAAATAAACCCTTAACTTGTACTTTTACTTAGTCGATGGTATGTAAAACTTTGGTATAATAGTTAAAACATTGTTACTAAATTATATAAGAACCATATCATATGTGATATTTTAACATTGCTTTTTTAATAGTATCTTAGTATTATCATCGTTTCGGGTGTTAACTTGCTCGTTTTCTTTTATATATTTTGTTACATTAGCCCTGTTTTTTATGGATATGTTGTATATTATTCAAATACAGAATGATATAAAGTCCTTAGACATTTTTTTTAATCATCAAATGATAATTAAACATGAATGGATATGATGGGGAATGAATCTAATCGTGTTTTTGGAGATGATAGTCCGTACGTACGCATGAGAGACAATATCATTATTTTGATATTAAAATAATATATAATTGGATGGTGTATCATATATGAAGAATAATTATAATGTTTTATTTATTATTCACTTCAATTACACATCAATATCATACCCATCCAAATAATAATTATTTGAATAACATTTACACCACGACGTGGAGATGGTAATCTATTCGTATGCACGTATGGTGACATGCCATTTAAAGGATGGATAGTATACTGAATATGGTTTTACCATATTTATAATAACATCACAGTATATAGAATATACTGGAGTTATTTTTTTATAATGGAAATAACTAATAAAGAAGAAGTTGAAGAATAAAGGAACTAAAAAGAGGGTGGTGAAAACATTATCTCTTATTCATGTTCTTCCTTTTGATTTGATCAAAAGGGCTCGTTAGGTTGGATTTTTAATCCAACTACGACCTATAGGTTGATTTGAGGGAATTTGGGTGGATATTTGGGCAGAGTTTTGCCAAGCCAAAAGGCTTTTAAGGTGTGAATAATTGGTTATAAGTGGTGTCCTTTTATAAGGGGGAGGAGAGGCTTTTTAGGAAAAACTTAAAGTATTAATTTATAATAAATTCATATTCGGTTTCTAATGGCTGCAAAGTGAATTATTAAAATTATAAAGTTTGGATGGGTCAAAATCCATTCAAAAAATAGATTTTAGATAGGTTTAGGTCATTATATTAACCTTTTCATTTAGTTTTAACTCTTAGTTAATTAGTTTGACATTTACCATGTCACTTTGTATTTTATATTATATAGTTAATAAACATAAAATATACATCCAAAACACCCCCAAGTGGTCCATTAATGATACACCTATCATGATATAAGTCCTTTTTCCGAGCATTAGATTTTTATGAATAGAATATCAACTAATAATAAAATATTTGGTTTAAAACCCCATTTATGGCAATTTTGACACTATTCAATAATTTATTTTTGTTAAAGTCTTAAAAACATTATTAATTAGAATAAAATTAATTTAAACAATCCTAAAATGTAATATTAACCAATAAAATTCTTGTATGGTATAAAAACATTCAAATTACATTTAATTTTACTTTTATAATATCAATTATTGGATTCTTTCATTAATAAGGAAAATATTACATCATTATTGTGTCATAAATAAAATTAACTATTAAATGTCTAAAAATGATAACTAAAATACCATTATGTAGGAAATATTTTTATATTTACAATTAATATTTATAGTTTAAAATATAACATGCATAACCCTATGTAATTTTTTTTCTAAAAGATATATGCTTATGTCTTTTTTGTATTTACTATAACTTAATTAATATAAAGTGTCCTTATCACCTACAAGTGGTTCCATGGGGTCCCAAAATCGCCCCAAAGATGCCCATGGTTGGAAATTTATCAACCAATTAGGTTAAGACACGTTTTAGGTTAATCTATTATTATTATAATATTATTTGTTACCCTTATTTACCGGATTT